>CM065920.1:16775714-17454464 GCA_033439105.1 Magallana nippona | reverse complement strand
GTGAGGGTGGGGTGGGTTAGGTTGGGGGAAGGGGAGGGGGAGAGGAATATTATATAGAAAAAAACAGTCCGACCACAAGTAAACGGAATCCAACGTTGCGGATGGCGATGACTTCAACCCTTGGGAGCTTTAATATCGTATCAGGTTGACACTTTCTGTAATAAATGAGGACATGATAATAGTATATGTAGGACCTGATCATAATACATGTAAAGCTAATGTTTCAAGGATTGTTTGCACATAAGCAAGTTCGGTAAAATGACGTAACTGTATTGTGACAGGTTTTCATCCAATATTGCGGTTATGGTATCCAATGTTTCATGAAGAGATATTGAATCATTTGGAATCATTTTAAATTAGTTAAATATGATTGAATTGTTAGATGAAAATGAAAGTGCAATGAACCAAACTCACATGACTGACAACATATAAGAAGCCGGTCATTTTCTTTACCTTAAACTTTTTTGAACAGTTATCTTCCCTTGATGAAAAGAAAAAAATCTAAACCTTGTTAAAATATCTGCGGTAAATGTTTCATTTTATTTCATATTTTAATAAAGTGAAAGTTTAAGCATATATTCACCAAGAGATTTGTATGAATTTCAAGTAATTTTTACAATATCTTAATAAAACATGTGCAGCACATATACTTAAATGTAAAATTCAAGGTGCAATGTAATTGTCAAAATATTGAAAATTCCTTTGTTCGAGTATTTTTATTTGATAACAAATTCAAAATAATATCATGGTTAATTACATCGGACAATTCATTTATTAGGTACAAAATGTGGTCGTTATACATTGAATACCTTACCAGATGAGAAAATTATACCCAGGTTGCATGTGCTATGAAACATGTATTTTCCTTAAAAAAAAAAAAAAGCGTGTTGGATACATAAGACGGGGTCAAAATATTATGGTAATGATCTTTCATTATCTTTTGAAATAAACTTTTGATCAAAATCCCCGTTCCTGTTAAATAGAAAATGGGTGATCATGTTACAAATACAGTATGTATTATTTAAACAGGCACAATTTAAGAAGCGATATCTTAACCTTAATAAACGAGAACATCGCGCATGATAAGGGTGTGTTTCTTTTACTCACGCTATAATAGATAGTTTGGAGGGGATGAGGAAGAGCCGTAAAAACGACAATATAAAAGTGCTAGGTATCAATGGCAAGGAAAATGTCTAAATAATGACACTATCATAAATAATTTGAATATTACATACTTTTAGAGGAATGATAGATCTTAATTATCGGGAATTGACGTGATATATCGATGTCCAGTGTTACATTCAATAGCTATGCGCTTTATGCACAGGTTGATAAAACAATTAATATGGCACCAAACAGCAAAAATTTGGAAATTGTATTATCCATATCAAAGTATGACGCCATAGTTATTTCAAATGTTCAGTTGATAGAACTAATATTGCGGCCTTTGAAATGGCGAAGAACTCGGTGTCCCGTTTTTGAAGATTCAGATAGACTGACATTTGTAATCATCAGTAGTATTATGTCTAAAATGAAGGTAAGTTGCTTATTTTTGATACAGATATATTGCACACGTATCGTATAATAGGATACAAACGACTATTATCTAATTATAACAATATCCATAAGGCAGGTTCATTTTTAAGTTGTCCAGTGCAATGTCACAATCTTAAAAATAATGCATTTTTTAAGCAATTTAATAATTTAAGTGCAAAATGTCAAGCAATATACTATCGCAATTATTAAAATAAGTATAACAGGCACAAAGTACATAAAATTTGCTACAGAGGAATATCAAACTTTTATAAATCCCAAAATCATTTTAGGGAAGACAGAAATTATTTAATGTCTAAATAAACGTCCCCTTTATGTTTGACGCTCCGTGACGTTACGTTGATATACTCACTGCTGACTGCACGAAATAATCATGGTGATGTCAGACTCAAATTCCCATATAAAAAAAAAAACCTGGCTATTTCTTTTATCTAACGTACTGATGTACATTAACAATAATTTAGTTAGTTTTACTTACTCTTTTAGATCAAATAATATAAAAATATAAACCCGGGTTATCTATTTTTTCTGCAATGTCGCTACCTTCATATCCGGCATGAATCACCAAAGGAAGCATTTTGTTGTTTAAATAATAGTAAAACAAAGTTAAAATAAACTAAAAACATGAAAGAAAGAATTAGTTCGCATGTACATGTATGCATACCTTATTAGTTGAACAAAGTTTCAAGACAATGAAACAATGAAAAATGACAATGAAAAATTCAAGACAACTTTCTTTGGCGGGAACTTCTGCGACTTTTCAATTGTCACGTCCACCCTCTGTGATCAACGATTCACAATCTAAATTAATCAGAAGCGAAAGCATGCTTCAAAATATTGGTCACGTGGTAGGTGTGTGATTTACATGTATACCTAATTTTTATAACTTGCAATGTGTGACCAATATCGTAGACACCCCTGTGGATAAGCACAGCCACTGCACAGCAAAATTCAAATTTCTGTAGCGCTAGGTTTGAATCACCGATCATATATATATTTTTTACCTTTAGTCCCTCATTTAAAATAAATTGATGATCCTGTCGAGTATTGTTAATCTTTTTTTTTATAGAAAAATTGTTTCTGGTGTAGAATTTTCATAATATACTAAGTAATTCTTATTCAGCTTGAGTTTAAAAAGATATCTTTGAAATAATAATGAAGTGTTCATTATGAGCAACTCAGGGACACACACACACACACACCCTCTCCCACACACACACACACACACACAGATTCAGGAAGAGGTATAGCGCACTAATATGCGATTTCGCCTGCAATAAAGCGATTTTGCAAACATAAGACGTTTTCAATCTTATATATACAATATTTAGTTAAATTATATTTAAAGATACGCAAATTACACAATTACCAGTGTAAAAGAGTTTTAATTGTCTTACACGACATCAGTAAAATCGTCGAATATAGACAAATATATGCAATAAAAAAAATTGGACATTTGATTATGTGAACCTATCTCATTGACAGATCGCAATAAAAAAAAACCTGGATATTTGATTATGTGAACCTATCTCATTGACAGATCGTTCCCTTTATACTTTAACAGACTTTTAATTTAAGTCACCATCCTCAACCATTGCATGGCGATTCCTATAACTGCATAATTAATCTGGCGCTGTATGTGTCCTGCACGGCATGTGTCCTAGCTACAGCATAAAATTCCTCGACAGACTGTGTCAATGCATGGTCACGACATCTTATCAAGGAGTGCTGGGGGAAGGAGGGAGAGAGGATCCTCCACCGGTCTATACAGCTTCTCTTTGATTGAAGGATTTCTTTTTATGCCTTCGGTGTTTAACCCTTCCAACTCCTCGTGCAGATTTTCTACCACTCTCGTACATGTATATTGTCATGACTAAACAGCATTTTACCCTTCCTCGCAGCCCTCCGAAACGCATTCTTTGATACCGTATCTAAGGTATTTTCGCAATATTTTTGTGATCATTGCATATTTGCAAAAATAAAACATGCAGTTAAACTGATTATATTTCTTTATGTAAACAATAAATAGGAAAGATATTGAGATTTCATATCGACTTTATTTGATTGCAATGTTCAGTGTAAAGTTGATTCCTTCCCTAATTTCAACAAAATGGTGCTTTACCATGAAATAACAAAGATGAGACAAATTATCAGAATACCCCCTATATCTGGAATATCAGGAAAATGAAAAATTATTAAAAATACATGTAGTAAAATAATCGCATATATGCCACGGCATACACAATTATCCTTCGGACCCCCCTCCCCACTCCCCCCGGAAAAATTTTCTGGATCCGCGTATTCATGAACGTTAACGTTTTTGGTTTTATTGCAGAAAACATGACTGTGTGTATGTGGTCTTTCCACGGGATTATAACTGTTATTTGGTCGTTCCTAAAAATGAAATTAGCAAACTTCCTAATCATTTTTTGGGAGTTTTTCGTATTATTGGAGATGATGCAAAAGTTTAAAAAATACATTATCTGGCAACAGCACCCGGAACAAAAATGCACACAAAGACTATTTCAAAATTATGTGGTGTTTTTCATATCCGATTCGATCTACGCAGGTTGGCTCGAGGTAAATGACACTAATTGACTAAAATGATAAATTGTGGCTCTCATGCATATTTAAGTTATTTTTGGTTAATGTAAAACAAAAGGTAGATGTATGAAAGGGTATTGAAAAATTGCAGATTCATTTCATTAATAACCTTGCCATCTATTTTGCTAACTAAAGAAATCCTATATTTTCCAGTTTACCAATTGGGCACTGCCCACTGTTTGGTGGTATTGCTCCCATTTTATGATTTGATGTAATCTCAGATTTTTTGGTCAAATGCCTGTATCAGTATATAGTAAACCTGCATACCTCTGAATTTCGCAATAAGGCATTCAATGTAAAGGTAGGGGGATATACTCTCTTTTTATATGAATATAATATATTTACTAATTTAGATTATTGCATAGAAGATTTATATCCCGTCCTATATTAATCTGAGGTATCTGTGTACCAACGTGGGAGTCATTAAAAACATTATGTGATGAATGATTATTCTCAACAAATTGCTCTGTGTTTATGTAATTTTTTTTCTTATAAACTTTCTTTTACATAAACTGTTTTGTATAGTAAGTTGACGTTGGCGTCAGACCCGGACATTGCATCGAACAACCCATTCCTAATTCTACCATAACATCATAATAGCCGATGATTATTAGAAAGAGGTATATATATAATTACAACTGAAGATAGCCGGAATAGGGATAGACATTAACTTTTATACCCACTTGCCCTTCAGACAAGTGAATTTAAATTCTGATTTAATTGCCCAAATGCGAAAATTAGTAGCTCCTAAAATTAGTAGATAGACATCACCATTTTCATAAATTTTATTTGAGTAACTCACAAATATGATGACTGAATACTTTCTGTTTGGTAAGCTGTGTTGAAGGTTAAAGCATTGATGGACCAGCATTTTTGGGATAAGGTGCATATAGATTATTGTTCTTTTAAAAAATTCTTTGCATTAATTTTTGCACTCTGCCTTTGAAAAAAGGTTGGAATCAAAATAATGTGTCTTGTGATTATATAAAGTTTATGTAAAGATTTAAAATCAATTTCTAACCATTGACCCCTCATGTTCAACAATTACACTGCTCTCTCTCTCTCTCTCTCTCTCTCTCTCTCTCTCTCTCTCTTTTCCAAGGAATAACTTTGTTTTGAAGTAAATGTGCATAAAGTTGTTGTAATCACTTTATTGTATACAAATGCATTTGATTGTTCAATTTCAAATAAAAAAAAAATGTGTTAGTCTCAACACAACTGATTTTACTCAAGGTAATGACAAGACCTTGATCTTTATATTCATTGGCTGTAATTGTTTTTTACTTGCCCAGAAGTAGAGATTGCCAAGAAAGAGGCTGTACGTCATGACATATTTTGAATAGAATCAATTTTTTTGAGACAGAAGCACATTAATTACTCGCAGGTTCATGGATGCATTTCAATTTTGACGTGAGGGCGAAAATTGACTTGTTAGTAGAACTTTTAAAAAGAATGTTTATTAATGAAGTAAACATGATAAAAGTACTTTCCTAGGTTGTAAACAAGGTTCGCTTTTCTTCAGATAAACATTATCGAGATATACAAACTTTGTTATGATAGATAAAATTGGTATATACACCATGCATGTGTTTGAACACCAAGCTCCAAGCAATGTGCCCAACCTGTTACCCTGCCCATGTCAGTATCAGATTTTAGAGAGAAAATAAATCAGTGATTAAGCCTAAATTCAAGAGGGAAGGAAATCCATGATTTACAGAAAATGCTCACTTACATGTGTCTGAGGGTTAAGTGTTAAGAGCACAGCTGCTCAAATGATGTAACAGTAGATGATAGATAGGACTGAAAGAAGTAAGTCATCCCAGTGGTGTAACTATCTCAGTGGTGTAGCTATCTCAGTGGTGTAACTATCTCAGTGGTATAACTTTCACAGTGGTGTAACTATCTCAGTGTGTAACTATCTCAGTGGTGTTTCCATCTCTGAGTCAGTAGTTCTAACCATATCAGTGGTGTAACCATCTCAGTGGTATAACTATATCAGTGGTGTAACTATCTCAGTGGTGTAGCTATCTCAGTGGTGAAACTATCTCAGTGGTGTTTCCATCTCATGTCTGTGGTGTAACCATCTCAGTGGTATAACAAAAGTCACAGGAAATAAGAACAATAAGTGCAACATACATGCATGCATAGCAACTAATTAGCTAAAGTCCAATAATTTTGCAAAATAAGGTTTATCAAAGACACACAGCTTCTTTGTATTGTTAATTTTGATATGTTGGTGCATGTACAGTTTTGTCTGTGGCAAAGACTGGAAATCACTCAGACATTTTGTAAGATATCATTATTAAATACATAAGTAATCTAGATACAATTTAGAATTTGTGTGTACATTTTTGTATTACATTTCACTGATATTAATACTACATTTAGTAATATAAATAATACACTGGTACCAAGTAGATGTTGATCAGTTGAGAACATTCAGAACTAGGAAGTGTAAGTCGATCTATATACTATTAGGTCTATGCCCAAATTTTTAATTTAAACAAATTATAATTTTCAATTACCCAGTAATTTAAAAAAAACAGGAAAAATTAATAGTACATGTATACACAAATTACGTTAAATTTCCGCTAAAGATTACCATAGACATTACAAAAATATTGCAGCCCTCTCGTTATTTGGATCAATGTAAGAATACCCATAGTTATATTTCTAATTCAATTTAGCTCCAGAACCTGTATAACTAATTTTTTTAAAATGCTTGATTTGATTCAACCAAATTAAAAAAAAAAAAAACAATTATTATTTGGATCCGATTCGTTTTTAGATGAAATAAAATGTAAAGAAAATGAAGAAATGAAGTTTAAGAAAGTATTTTTTAATTAATATTTGTTCTAAATGTTACTTAATGGTCTCAAAATGATTGTTTTCTGCTGAACATCTTGTTAATCATTTTCCAAACTGGAGATAATATTCAAATACATTTGACAAATAATGCAAAAATGTCTTTGAAAAGTTCCAGTAATTGTTAATGTTCAGTTGAATGTTTACATACCTTATTACAAATTGATATTAATTTGTTCATTATTTGGCCTTTTTTTAATTTTAAGTTAATTAGCAGGTTCTTATACTCATAATGCAGGTGACAGAATCAGCAGATTATAGCAAACCAAAATTTAAGAGTTAATCTTTCTTTTTCTCCTCATCACGTCATATTTCTACTCTGAATTATCAAGCATATGATAAATAAATACTGTTTTTGTGCACTTTTCATTGACTGGTAATATATGAAAATTTAAGATTCCAACATTGTTTTTAAATGTTACATTTTGCACTTAATTCTACCTTTGAATTGAAAATTTTCATGAATGGACTTCAAATAAGAAATAATATTCAGGTTTTATTGGAGCAATTGGTCATTCTTTTCATCCAGCCCTTGGCATATCACACCTGGGGGAAATGCTTGGATGAGGGGAACATTTTAGTCAATAGGTCATGTTACATGTATACTTTCGATGTGTAAGCAATTAGGACTTTTCAAATATTGTACACTGTACATGCAGTCATGTGAAAACCATTATTGACCCCTTCTTGAGACATCAGTGTATCTGTGATGATCATATAACCAGCTTTGGTATATTTACCCACATTGATAACTGTCATTAACTGATAAGGTTGTTATACCTGTGTGAGGTAATTCTGTCTTTTTACCGTTCCTTGCAGGTAACACATAGCTGGATTTACCTGTAATAGTGCACACTGTTCATAAGAGTGTTGAATTGACAAAGGCAATTTTCGCGTTATTGATACCTTTATATAAAGGATGGCAGATTTTGAATTTGCACTCTTTATTTTCTTATAAGAAAACAGAAGTGTTGACTGCTCAAATAGACGTCAACAACATGCTCCTATAAAGAGGATTTAACTCACTGCTCAGAAGGATAAGGATTTACACTGGTATTTTGCATATCATAGGACCAAACGTACCGGTATGTATTGATTGGGACCTAACTTAGATAACCCACTATAATGTATGTCAAGACACTGGACTTCGATTTTCCTTTTTTCATGTATTGAGAATATATTGCTGTAATATCAGTGATAGATATTGGTTGGCAATGTGTTCTATGATATTGGTTAGACATACAGTGTACGACATGAAACTCCTAACTTTTACTTATTAAAAGTTTTCACAATTTTCACCATCTCCTTTAATAGGAGCTGAATGTTGTTTATTATATATATTGAACTACATAGAAACGAAATGTAATTCCCATCAAATGACAGTAACTCACCGACAGATCTCATTAGTCTTCGGGAAACTATTAAATAGTATTAAATAACTTTCTCATTACTGCAGCCACATATTTTCTATGAATATTGCCCTTACAATTATCCTATGCAATCCCATCAGCATAATTATTCTAAAATTGGTCAGGGAAAGTACCTTTGACAGTACCACTATATATATAGGCTTGAAAGTCCATTAAAAGTAACTGGTATTTTCTACATACATGTGCATATAGTATGTGTACTAGGTGTTAAACTTTTCATTAGAACAATACTTTAGTGATTACTTATCAAAATTTAGCTTCAACGATTATACACGTACATTTTATATTATTATAAGAAAGCATTGATTGTCATGATCCATATATACACAAACATAATAGTGAAGTATTTTAGACATAACACTTATAAGCACACAAGATCTCATCATAAAAAAAAGAAGAATTTCCTGTTATAACAAAAACAGAAAGTCAGGAAAAAAATACTCAGCCTTACACTCAAGTGTTTATCTAGATAAGATTAAGTATCTTTTCAGTGATATTTTGCTTTCAGTTTCTGTAAAACTGGCAAGGGCTAATCTTAAATCAAATGTTTTGTAGTGTTGAACTCAACAGTGACACACTTTTGAATGTACATGTACCAGTAACCTGTATTACGTTGGTGTGAATGACCCTATTACACTCTCTCATTTGACCACAAAGCCTGCTACATGTACTTAGATCTGACATCCAGCCACATTCCATAGGAAATCATTGAAGAATGCCTTTATTAGTTGACTCTCAAGAGTTTTTATTTTTGACTTGTTAAGTTTGTCCTTGTTGGATTGTGTGTGTGCTTGGGGGGGGGGGGGGGGGGGGGGGGACTGGGAAGGGCTCTATATGGACATTCTCAATGAACAATTATGTCAATAAAAAAAATTACCAGGAATTAGATAATTCTTCTTTCCGGTTTCCATCTTAGGCCCTTAGTTAATATAATTATATATATAGGAACACAGGATACTGTCTAAATGCCATGCATGTGATCTTTAATTTCAAAAAATGGATTCCACTGTAGTGTCACTTTGCATGTAGATAATTTTGTAGATGATTAATAATTTTGATAGAATATATAGAAGACAAAGTCATACTTTAAAGTCATGTAGAATGTTTATGGATTACGTATATATTAGTATGCATGCATGGTACATGAGATGTGCTAAGATGTACCAGTACATTATATACGATATATTCTGAATGTTCCTTGTTTTCTGTGTGTATGTAGACCATGGCCAATCTTCTGGAGAAGACGCTAATTGGCGTGATAGACGTGATAGGCTGTGTGTATGAACTCATTGTGTTTGTACCGTATTACTTCCTATGTAAGCCCTACAAAAAGATGGAGAGATCCCAGCGGATAAAGGTCTGTTTGTCATTTATTCCTTATATATTTGTTGTAACAGAGATACAAGTGCTATTGTTTTCTATTTTATTGATTTTTTAATGAATTTTTTAAGTTGAAGTGTATGACACTTTGCGTTGTACTGGATTAAGTAGAGATTGCCTTTCCCCAAAAACTCTTCAATAAATACAAAGCAAAATATTATATAGTTTACAGTAACCGTTAACATTTTTATCCCCCCAGAGCAAGTCCATATCGGGCGACCCCGCGGGTCCATATCGGGCAGTGGAGGTGGGTGGGACAGGAAAGCTGGCCACCGCCCTGTTTGAGGACTGCACCACCGTGGATGACCTCCTGAAGCGGGCGGTGCAGCTGTATGGCTCCTACAGGTGTCTGGGGACCAGGGACCTCCTCAGCGAGGAGGACGAGATGCAGTCCAATGGAAAAATATTCAAGAAGGTGAGGACATTTTATTACTTTTAATATTTGTGAGGACCTTTATTATTATCTGTTAGGGCCTTTTTTATCTTTAGTGAGAACATATATTTTGGGAGGACCTTTACTCTATGTATCTGTGAGAATCTTTAAAATTATTTTCTGTAAGGACCTTTAATTATCTGCGAGGAAATTTATTATCTGTGAGGTCATTTATAAACTCTAAGGTCCTTTATTATCTATGACGATATAATACATGATTGCATTATTATTTGAAAACTATGAGTATTGGTAAGTTTAAGACTTTTTTGTAAACCAGTTCTTAGCATCTGTATACCTCCACAGTACCTACAGTACTTACTTACTGCCTGTGACACCATTTTTCTCCACAGTGACCTACAAGAATGGTACAAATGGTATCTAACTATATATCATAATTCTTTTTTTTGAAATCAGTGCTTTGCTAATCTAGGTACATATATATACATTTAAATATCTGAGCAATTTTGTTCTTATCATGTATATGCATGCAGTGTATTTTTTTAACATTCTGTTTTTTTTTTAATGCATTAATTTAATTCCTTTTATCGTACGTGAATTTAACAAAAAAATATATTGGTTACAGTTGTACATACGAGTCTGAATGTAGGAACAATACATGTGCAATATCAATGGGAAAAAAAATTACTTTTAAGAAAATATATTTTCACTATATTAAAAAATCTTATATTAAATTGAAAAACTTGTATAGATTTTCAGCACTTATTCTTAATTTTTTGACTAGCTGTTATCAGATGTTTTTTTTTTTTTTTTTTTCGTAACTTGTAGGTGATTATGGGCGAGTACAGATGGATCACTTATGAAGAAGTGTTCACCAGGGTGACTCACTTTGGGAGTGGGCTGATGGCTCTAGGTCAGAAGCCAAAGAAGACCATTCTGATCTACTGCGAGACCAAGGCCGAGTGGATGATAGCGGCACAAGCCTGCTTCAAATACAACTTCCCAGGTCAGCTTTGAACTAATTTCTCTATTGACAGATGAATTAACAAAAACTTGTTTTTACTGGAACTAAGGCCAAAAATGTTGAAATTGCCAAAAATTTTAAAAACATTTTAAGGAATATAAGAAACTCATCATATATTGCACTTTATGAGTTTCTTCTGTTTTGCAATACAACAGATACAGTACTGTAGATTCCTTATTTTATGTGAGTACTGAATTCTGCCATGTTAAATATCAAATTGCGAAAATATAAAATTGTGAATGCGGAACTTTTATCCTAATCTCTTATAATGCTCAACTCTTAGAAAAGAAAAGCGAGATTTAAAAATCTGCGAGGGTTGTTTCTCACGATTTTACGCGGATATTAATTCCTCAAGTTTAATTAGGAATGTACAGTACCAATACATGTACATGGGTAGCAAGTTTCCAGCTCTGTTTTATCTTAATATCATAATTTATTTTTTTTGGGGGGGGGGGGGGGGGGGTTGGGGGGTTGGAAGTTATGACAGTTAGGAGGTTGTGTGCAGTCATTACAATTCATATTAAACTTTGCATTCATAAGCCCATGATAACATTTGCTTCTTTTACAGTTGTTACTCTGTATGCTACTCTGGGTAAAGAGGCGGTCGTACACGGTGTCAACGAATCGGAAGTGACCCACATCATAGTCAGCACACAACTCATTTCAAAATTCAAAGTAAGCATTGAAATCATAGCTCTTTATCATCACGATCATAGATAAAAGATTCTTATCACAAGCAGAATTAGTAGTGACCCTCATCAACTCATTTCAAAATTCAAAGTAAGCGTTTTCATCTCCTAAAATCTTACTCAGTGTAATGCTTCATAAAATATATCACTATCTATAAGGTTTTGAAAAGATGAGCATCTGTACTTTATTATTAATAAAATATTTTGTTATTCCTGAATGTTTTAATTTATGGCCAGGAAATTGCAAAATTTTACACATCTGACTACAGGGATATGGTTTGGCAAATTGCTCTCAATAAATATAGGAGAAAATTGTAAAATTGTAGATGTACACAGGTAACATTGGAAATAAGTTTGTTTTGTTTCCTGTTAACCAAAGCTGAAATGAGAATTAAATTATTCCATATTCCTAGTATATTTTGTTAATTAAAATTTTCCCTTTTTTCAAAGATTCTTCAAATTGTAGGATATAATGGGAAAAATGCCAAAAGTCACTCATCTAATATATATAGGAGATGGGAAATCCCCCAAGAAGTCTGATTTCCCGGAGTCTGTACAGCTGAGGTCAATGGAGGATGTAGAAGTCATAGGGGGACAGATAGATAACTGTAAGAGGATGACAGTATATAAACAGATATACATCCATATACTGTGTACCAGGATGTGTTGTGGCTTAATCAATTTATATTCTATTTTCAGAGCAAAGCTGTAATTTTTTATGAACTGCTTTATATATAAACACTGATTTAATTTGCTGACAAGTGTAAATGAATTTGTCAAACTTTTTTATTATAATGAACAGGATGTATAATGATTAAATCTGTGGTTTTAAACAGACCAGTATATTTGATATCAGTACTGTCCAGGATTAATTAATTTATGAAGTACTTAATTCTAGGAGTAAACTGTCAGAAAAATAAAAGCAAGATATGATGGTTGCTTCTCGCAAATTTACGCGGATATCAACTCCTCACCTTCTATTAGGAATTTACATATGATTTTCCTTTATTGCTATTATCAATTATCAAAATACAAGTTTTGAAATAAAATTCACTCAGATATTCACATAATACATTTCAAATATAATATTCACTATCAAAATCATTTGTTGTCAGCAGTTACTTTATCACATTTGATCTTTTATGTAAAAAGTATTAAAAATATACGGTATATATTTTTGGCATTACTGTATATTCATATCATGATACATTCATGTATGCATTTGTTATATGGAAAATGGTTGCTGTCAAAATCATTTGCTGTCAGCATTATTTATGTTATCACATTAAATTTTGATCTTCTTTGAACAGTACAAACTCCTGTGGCTAAACCGTCCCCTGATGATCTCGCTGTGATTATGTATACCAGTGGGTCTACAGGAGTCCCAAAAGGTGAACACATTTTATTTGTTGTTTTTTTTTGTAACAAAAATCTCTAATACATATATTTAAATTAATAAATATATTTATTCATTATTTACTGGCTTTTCCTACTAGGAGTTAGTATTTTTCACTCTCACACTGAACATATACATACCGGTACTCAATGTTGATAAAATGTTTCAAAAATGTACATTGATTTGTACATGTATATACATGTATAACCAATGTATATTGTAATAGATGTTTGGACTTCCAACTTACTTTGGCATTTCCATGACATATGATATAACAATGTGCTAAATACTCAAGTTCAACTGTACATGTGTATTTGGATCATCATCACTCATCCATGAAGGGGTAGGGGGGGGGGGGGGGGTGAGGGGTGAGATTTGCATTTCTTCTCCAGCAAGGCCTTTTTAAAATGAGGGTTATGTGTCCGTCCTCAGTTGCTTTGTGAAAATAATCATGTGTTTTCTTGAAGATACAAATTAATTTCAGGTGTTCTGATTACACACAAGAACCTGATGTCAGGAATGGCTGGCCAGTGTCAGAAGATTGTGAATCTGGGGTAGGTGTAGATGGGGCAAAACCGTTTGCAAGTGTATAAGAGTGAAAATAATTCGGGGCGAAAATAACCCTGTAAAACACGAAAACATGTCCAATAAACCCACTTTGTTCCAATCTACTCAAGGATGCTCCAAACACTCAACAAAATAAATATTTTACTCACTTTTTCTAGGCACACATCATTACTTTTTTTAATACAGTAATTGATTACGAGATTGTGAATCTTTGGTAGGTGTAGAGTTCATTGTTGACTTTAGTCTGGAATAAAAGAAATGATATTTTTTATGAGAGAAAAAGTTGTTTTGACTTTGTATTCACAATGCATTACAATTTTCTCATTCATTTCACTTTTTTATTTAGTCCAAAAGATGTATATGTGGGTTATCTTCCTTTAGCCCATGTCCTTGAACTTGGGGCAGGTAAGATTTATTTTGTTAATAAATCATAAAAAAGAAGTAAAGTTTTTTGCAACATTTTCAATTGTATAGGAAATGATTTGTATATAAATTGCACTTCAACTTGGAGTTGACTTTAATGATTTATTATATGTACTAAATGTTATTGCATGGAGAAAATTATGAAACTCACCACCATGTAAGTACAGTGTACCCAGTGCTTTTGTAAATGACAAGAGTATTTTTGTCTCTGCTGTAGAAATCAGCTGTTTGGCCCATGGAACCTGCATCGGTTACTCTTCTCCCCTGACCTTAACAGATAATGTAAGGTTTGAAAAAAGCATGTCTGCCAGAGCTTATGGCAACACAAATATTTACATCTTTCAGTAATCTTATGTGCTGGTGCCCGGTATCATTGAAGAGTATTATTTTCTGATTTTATTGTCATATGTTTTTTAGATTGATGTACAAAACAAGTTTTCTGGTAATTATTAATATGATGAATTCTTGCTTACACATTTTAGTCCAGCAAAATCAAGAAAGGAAGTAAAGGCGACCTATCTGTACTGAAACCAACTCTCATGGCAGCTGTTCCGGTAAGAAAATCCAACATTTCAGTACAGTTACTGTAATAAAAAATTGTCAAGACCTCCTTTAACATTTAAAGGAACATTACCGGTATATAAAGTTTTAACTTCGATAAAGATAAAAAGCTTATCATTTGTTACTTGTTTGCCATTACATGTAGCTAATGTCTGTATGTAATTGTAAATTAATTGACAACTTATGTCTCTATATTTATGTAAGGAGCATTATTATGGATCAGATAATAATGTGAAAATAAATACAAAAGAACAGCTCAAGTTTCGTTCCATTGTTTGCCAGTCCTTGTACATGTATATGTAAAGATGACCAATTTCAGATGATAATGGACAGATTGTACAAGGGAGTGTGGGAGAAGGTTAACATGGGAGGATCATTCAGCCGAGCTCTGTTTGAGTGGGCATACGATTACAAGAAAAAGAGAATAGAAAATGGCTACACTACTCCTATACTAGACAAGTAAGTCACCATATAGGCTCCCCAACCATGAAACTTTGATAAGCTCATTTTTGATTTTGATCTCCCATATATTCCATTTGATCTCATCCAGGTTTTATAGTCCCGGGGTTTGAATGTACATGTCATAGACTCAGTTTTAAATTACACTAATATGGGGAATTGTTTCTGGTACAGTTAAACATGGTTATTGTGAATGGCCAGTGACAAGCAATTCTGATTCGTTATAAAATTAATGTAATTCATTATACTGTATCTACATGTAATAAGTTAAAAGTGCATTTCTATGATTATGGGAGTGATTGACTTAGCTGTAAGCCTGAATTCATTGTATGCCTGTTTTCTATTACCATGTTTACTGTATTAGATGGAGAAGAAAGTGCATATATTTTTAGAATCTCTTTAGACTTTAATTTTGTTTAACTTTTCTTTAACAAGAGAATACAAATTGCAATTTGATTTTTATTCTGTACATACAATCATGTTGTTTGATTTTGCGTAAAGAAAAATCTAAAAAGATTTCACTTAAAAAAAATTGTATGCTGTTTATTAAAGATGAATAAGCTAGTGTACTTGATATCACTGACAATGGAGGCAAATTGGATGAATGCAAGACTTTTAAAGTATATCAAACAAAGCTAAATATTATTATTTCCCTCATTTTCCCCACAGATACATCTTTTCCAAGGTGTCCCTGGTGCTGGGCGGGAGGGTCAGGATGATGCTGAGTGGGGGAGCCCCCCTGTCAGAGAAGACCCAGCGCTTCATGAACATCTGCTTCCGCTGCCCTGTTCTACAGGGGTACGGTCTGACAGAAACCTGTGGGGCAGGGACCATCCAAGAAGGTATGCACAGTCTGGCATTACACACAACGCCTAAGCCAAAAAAAATTTTTTTAGCTTCTCAGGCATTGCTGCATTGTGTCAATAGCTGCCATTAATTTTATTGCCATTAAAAAAGGGGAATAATCAATTAATATTTATATTAAAGTGTTCCCCTATTCAAATCTTGGGGGGGGGGGGGGAAGGATGCTTCAATCTTTTGTCAAGGAGGTATACATATAGAATATGTATGGGTACACTCTGATGTGGAAAGATACATGGTGCTGTGGTTTCTTTGATATTCATGGGGATCAGTTTTCATAAAGATTTGATAATAGGTATTTGTTGACAATGGCTCTACCAACCAATATTGTTGGCGCTTAGATTATGTATGAATTTGGTAATTTTATAGACATATCACCTTTTATAACATTAATTTAAGTGATAAACTTTAAGTTTGCTGTTTTTAGCTGATATACATGTTTGTTTCTGTATCTTAAAGTTGATGATTTGTCCACTGGAAGAGTAGGAGCACCTTTGATCTGCAACGAGCTTCGTCTCCGAGATTGGCCAGAAGGTATGCAACTGTAAATTGTCATGGAATTTATTAAGTATAATATGATTGTGCACCATTGAATATTTTCCATGCTGCAGTTGATCTAAATACAATTTCATAGGTCTGATTAATTAAAACTTTTCTGAAAATTCTAAAATTTTTCTGGTTTTGTCATTTTTATAACTTAATTGATAGAATGGATTAAAGAACTCGATGATAATTTACATCCATTTATGTTACAGGGTATTAGACTTTAGGTAAAAATTAATAGTATGCTCCCAATAGTATGCTCCCATGTGATGGAAAAGTCCTTTCTAAACATCCAGTATGTCTCACTTTTCATACTCTTTTTATGACCTGTTTTAATAGGTAACTACACCTCAAACGACAAGCCTTGCCCACGTGGAGAAATACTGTTGGGAGGCGGTAACATTGTACAGGGCTACTACAAAATGCCAGAGAAAACCAAGGAGGACTTTACGGACATTGATGGAACCTGGTACTTCTGCTCGGGAGACATCGGACAGATTGATCCAGATGGTTGTTTGAGAGTTATTGGTATGTATCTGGAGTTTGGGGTGAGATCATAGATCCATGTTGAATAAAAAACTATGGTATATAAATTCATTTAGTTTGAATGGGGGTTAAAAGAGTCTCACAAGTCAATCTCATCAGAATTGCTATAATTCATTGCATATTTAATATTTTATTTCACTCATACAGATCGAAAGAAAGACCTTGTAAAGCTCCAGGGCGGAGAGTATGTGGCTGTCGGCCAGGTGGAAACTGTTCTAAAGATGGTGCCCATTGTAGAGCAGATCTACATCCACGCCGACAGTTACCATGAATTCACAGTCGTGTTTATAGTCCCCAGCACCAAACTCTTGGAAGACCTAGCAGAGAGCCTCGGGGTCAGTGGAGAGCTTGAAGATTTGTGTAAAGACAAAAAGGTGGAAAGTGAAGTCCTCAAAAAGCTGACAGAAAGTGGAATAAAGGGTGAGGATTGATGTCATGTCTTTTGTTAAATGAAATTTAGCTCACTGAGACAAAGTTGAGGGGAGCTTATGCTATACCCCCGGCGTCGGCGTCCGGACCTGGTTAAAGTTTTTGGTGCAGGTCCTGTATCTAAGTTATTACTTGTCCTATCATCACCAGACTTGCATGGATGATGCAGCTGGACCTACTTATGGACTTGAAAGACTTGGATGCTGAATCTGGGCCATGAATTTCAGATGCGTGAGGAGGTTAAGGTTTTTTGAGCTGGTTAAAGTTTTTGGAGCAGGTGTCCTTTGATAGCCATTTCTAAGTTACTACTGGTACTAACTTCACCAAACTTGCATGGATGGTGCGTCTAATGATACTGATGCACCTGACAGGCTGGAATGCTGAATTTGAGCCATAGGTTGTGGATGCTGGAGGAGGTAAAGGTTTTTGGAGCTGGTTAAAATTTTTGGTGCAGGTGCCCTTTGATGATTTTATCTTAGTTATTACTGGTCCTAACTTCACCAAACTTGCATGGATGGTGCGTCTTATGATACTTATGCTTTTGACAGGCTTGAATGCTGAATCTGAGCCATAGGTTGCGGATGCTGGATGAGGTTAAGGTTTTTGAGCTGGTTAAAGTTTTTGGAGCAGGTGCCCTTTGATAGACATATCTTAGTTATTATTGGTTCAATCTTTATCAAATTTGAGTAGTTGATGCATCTTGCGATTCTGATGCACTCCACAAGTACGGATGCTGAATCAGAGCCATAGGTTTCAGATGCTGGAGGAGGTTTAGATTTTTACATGTTTTATAGATAATAGTACTATTTCAAACTTGCATGGTTGATTTAACTATATAAATGAATCACAGTGGTAGCTTCAGATACAGGAGCCTGATCTCCATTATCAAGGATGCTAAAAAACTTCCTACCTCACTCAAACTTGCTTGATGAATGTGTTTATTGTTAAATGATATAACATGATTTCTATGATAAAGTATTGTATGATATGATACACTATTTATTATATGATACAATATTATATCATATGATATTATATTGTAAAATATCATATGATGTGATATGATATTGTATCAATTTCTTTTGTATGTTATGATATGATATTGTTATATGCAATGTATCATGTATCACATGATATTGTATTATATTAGGGCTGGGTATCGGGGGGAAATTTTGTATTGCGATATATTGCGATATTTTAAAATGTATTGCGGTATGTATTGCAATATTTTTTTAATCTAAATTTGATATTTTTTTTCAATGTTAATAGATTGTAATTGATAGATTTACATTATATATATAATTCATTTGCACTATAAGCCTATATAGAATTAAAGAATAAAACATTTTTGTTATTAATTTATAAACTGTTTAAATAAAAAAAAAAACCTTGAAAAATTATATGATTCATCATCTAGCAAAACTAGACACAAGTAGTCAGTTATTATAAGGTATATTTGATACAATGCATTTTAGGTAGTCCAATTATCTTGTGGAAAAAGAAAATAAAACATGTGCAACAATCAATGAATTTACGAAATGAATGTTTTGACCATATCAATGAATTTACGAAATGAATGTTTTGACCATGTTGACTGACTGTGTCAACCTGCAGGGAGACATAATTCCTACTTCAAATTCTTTATTAAGAATATCAGCATGTCAACATGTTTAGGCTTTAGTGAAGCTCTTTGAGCAGTCACAATATCAAAACCACAGACTATCCTTTCGTGTTTGGAACGATTACAAATGCATCAGCAATATTTAATTCAATCAGAATTTTGGAATCGCAAGCCCGTAATGAAATTCCGAGACCGATCAATTAAACCGGTATTCCAGTATTGAAAAAATGTATCGTGATACGATATTTTTTGTCCATTTACCGCAATACACCGGAATACCGGTATTATTGCCCACCCCTTTATCTTTTGATATTGTTATATATAATATTATATCATATGCTACAACATTGTTTGATATGATATTGTATAACATAATATTGAATTTTATCACATGAAATTGTATCATATGATATTGTAATATATAATATTGTATCATATGATATGATATTGTATAATATGATATTGTATTATATAATATATCATTGTATCACATGATATTGCATCATATGATATTGTATTGCATGATATTGTATCATATGATACAATATCATATTATGCATCATGTGATACAATATCATACAAAATCTTATGATGCAATATCATAAGAAATAAAAATGATATTATTCTATATCATACAATTTTGTATTATATGATACAATATTATGTTTTAATTGATATGATATTGTATCACATGAATCTATAATGTATCACATATTATGTTATAATATTGTTTTATGTGATCAAATACAATAATGTATAACATGGTACAATATTGTATCATATTATATGATACAATATCATATTTTGATATGATGTCATATGATATGTTTCAATATCACATTGTATTATTATATATTACAGTATAATATTGTATCATATGATACATTATTATGTAGTATCATATGTGCATTATTATATTTTACATAAATTTTGTGTATTGATAAACATTGTATCTTACAATACCGTATGAAATGAACATGATTATCAAACAATTTTTTAACATATGATATACGATATTGTGTCAAACCACACTACAGTATCCATGAATATCCAAGATCATTAGCTATGATTTTCATATAGTATGATAAAAGTGGTCTCATAAAGGTGATGTCTCCTTCAGATGATGCCTCGTCTCGGTGAGCTTTGTAATCTGTGCTTACCTATGTTTTTATATGATGGATGTTAGAAGGACATAGAGTGCTAGATAGAATGTTAGATAGATTGCTTATGGCATGATAGAAAACACTGTTAGTTTCAAGGTCAAAGGCCAAAGTCACCACAACCTTAAGAAAAAATTTGTGGCCTTCAATTGGTTTAGGCAAAAAACAGATTGTAGTGCAAAATTTGGATGTAAAATGCTGAAAAAAAAACTGCCTTTCACATTTATAATACACACCCAAAAAACGAAGAAATTTTTAGTGGAGATTTTTGAAAAGTCATTGATGTGCGTGCCTTAATAACATCTGAATTTCTTTTGGCCAATGTGTGTGATTTAAGTACTAGGTATGTCACGATCATTTCTTTTTATCGTACATGACTGTATATTTACCTCTTTATATTACAGGAGACTTGGAGAGGTTCTCTCTGCCCAGGAAAATCAAGATCTGCCCTGAACCATGGATGCCCGAGTCCGGACTAGTCACAGACTCATTCAAAGTCAAGCGAAAAAACTTTGTTGAGCATTATAAGAAAGACATTGAGGAAATGTACAAGAAATAAATCAAGTGAACACCCTTAAATACTAGGGATTCCTAATTAAAAGCGAGGAATTAATATATATGTAAAATCACGAGAAGCACCCCTCGTAGATTTAAAATCTCGCTGTTTTATTTTGTCAGTTGTGAACTACATGAAATTATAAACTAAAGGTGGGTGTTTGCAATTCTCACTATATTGTATTTGATACATAATGATGTGATCCTGGAATTAAATACTTGCATAAAACAAGGAATCTGCAGAATATGTACTGTTACATGCAGAATGTGTACTGTTACACGTTAGGAAATGTCTACATGCCTCCGCCAACCTGTATCTGTTATTTGATGTTAAATGTTTGTGTGTGTAGGTGCTCTAAGTGCTTTTTTAAGTGGTGGGTATATATCTGTGTCAAAACTATTTTGCCATACAAAGTGCTGGATTTTTAATTTTGTGGTTTGTTTGTAGATTTTTTGATTTATTTTTGTAACTTTTACAATATTATTTGAATATTTCATGCCTTATTTTTACTTATACATCTCTAGCACCAAGCCAGTTTTAATTATCTTTCTTGCCTAGAACAAATTGTCTTAAATTTTCCTTGACCATGGTGCATTTTCATATTCTGTAAGCTGCTCATGTTCACCAGGATATGGTAGATCGCTTTAACATAACATGACAGCATGAAGGAATTCTTAATGTATCTGCTCCTTAGCTAAGTTCAATAACTCTTTAATCTGGAATTTATTTGGTTATATCCATGATTCATAAAAATAATCCTGCTTTTATGTTACAAAATACATTGAAACCTTTTGAATATAGACGTGTCTCTATTACATGATGGTATTAATAAATATCCTGTATCTCCCATAAAATTGCATCTTAAATACCTAAAAATTTATCAATATTACTTGCATACTAAGTATGGAGAACAGACAATTTCCTTAGAGAGATACATGTATTACTGATATTTTAGAGGACTGGTAGAGAATTGGACCACTTTTGAGGTTAATCTTGATTTTATGGGGGGGTTTTGACATTGAATTTGTGCAGTTTTTATGTATTCTTAGACTAGCATATTACATACATATGTATATTACTTAACAGGTCTGAAATTATGTTGTTGATCATCTAAATAATCAATGAATGCTTTTTCTGTAAATGCAGTTGAACTAAAGTTTCTTGAACACTGAAGTCACAAATACTATAAATATGTCAAAATGCGTAGAGAATCTAGTTACACTACTACCTGTAGTTACCCGGTATTATTTTTATTTTCCATTTTAACACCTTGTATTGTCAATCTTTGAATATCTTAAAAGTCATATCTTAGCCCTATCAATTAAGTTTGAGGTGAAAAAGTTTAAATGTATTTGTAATATTTATTACAAATTAAGATACGAGTCATTTAAATTTTGGAGTAAAGAGATTCAGTCTTTTACATATACTAATGTAATTAATAGAATGTTAATCAGTCATTTGTTCTCATAATAACCTGAAATTTCAAATCTTTGCATCACTCCATCTTTTTGGTAAAGTGAGCATGTCAAAAGACCCAACTGTAATAAGACTGAATAGATAAGATACCTGTAGTAATTGAAGACAATAATAACATTCTTTTGTGTGATAAATATTAAAGCTATATAAAGTGCCATGACTTTTGTACATAAATACAAATTCTGTTTTTGATGAGTTTTAATTATATATATATTAATTATGCCATTTTCCTAATGGAAAAACAGTTGTTTTCTGTTTAAATTGCAATTTGCTTATACATATACATGTATTAAACTGGAGAGAGAAGTTATAAAATCTGCTCATCAGAATGATGAAATATTTACATAGTACATTATATACTGTTTATAAGGTATGTACTAGAAACTAGACTAATTAATTTACTTAAAATTTATATATTGAAGCATACAATTGCTTGGATAGATTTTAGTACATGTACTATTAACTGACAGTGCAAAAAAAATTTCCTTCAAAATTGAAACTTATTATATCATAGTAAACTATACTTTAATACATGTGATTTTATTGAGAATTCGAAAGAATATTAATAAATATTATATTTAAAAAATACAAGTAAAGTTAAATATGATTAAAGATTTATAAATCTCAAGCATATTCACCTTGATTCTAAAATATCAATTCAATGCTACCGTAATGAACTGTACCCCAAATTTGATACCATATGATCCCTATTGAGCCCCATTGCCCCTTTAAGCATCTGAGAATCTTAACTCATTGCTCCCCGTATAATTATTATATTTTTAAAATTCAAAATGAGTGAGAATTAAATGGGAAATTTTGTTATGAAGCAATGGAAAGTTTACAAATTGGCTATTTTATTATTAGTTTTTCTACATGTGTATTCAGGCTAAGTGTGTTTAAAATGAGGAATTTTAAAAGATTTGAACTAGTGCTTCAAATAAGTTCTTAATATCACCATACTCATTTTTTTAAGCAAATTTCTTACAATTAAAGGCACTAAATGGGGACAATATGGTATATCTTTTGCAGTGTTGTTATTGCAGTTATTGTGAAGTGATAAGCAGCCTTCTGTTTGATGGAATAAATACAGATTGCTTTTAATAAATGCCTTGTTTTCATTCACCTAAACCATATCTAAATATAAAACAGTTGAGGTAATGCTTTTGTATCAGAAAAATATTATAAGATTAACATTTGGAGGATATATCAACATAGATTCCAGACTGCCATATTCATTCTTGATGAGAACATTAAAACTCAAATTTTCATTATCTTTTTAACTGAAATCTTTCTAATGGAGTTATTCCCTTCTTCAACCTGGCAATAAATTTAATATGGCATCAGCTGACTTTTGGAGACAGTGACTGAGAAACTAAATACTGAACTAGAACATAAGAACTTCTAACAAAAAATTCTTTCAATTTCATATTTTTTTGTCTGCTAGATACTCCAAAATTGATATTTAATGATTTTCTAATAAATCTCCCTTTTTTAAAGTTTTTAAGTGCCTGACAAAGGGCATCATTATATTTTATAAAGGAAAACTTATTATAGATGACATTTTTGCTCAGGTGAGTGATGTGGCCAAGGGGCTTCTAGTTTAAAGTGCCTGGCAAAAAAAGGGCATTATTTGAAACCACATGAGTTCCAAACTCACTGACTGTATGACCATTGGCAAACTCGCTGAACATACAGACTAAGCAATACAAAATCAAAACCTACATTGGTCATCACAGGTCATCTTCATTTCATGTTGGGTCGCAATAAGTCATAACATTCAAACACTGTCAGAGATTTTTGAGAAATTGATTTTGTTTTTCTACATTTTTTATTCAGTTTCTTCTAAAACATATCAATTGGTACATGACTGTTTATTGCAGATTAATGTAACAAAAAAAAATAACCATTATAATTTACATCTACATTTATGATTGTGTACAGTACCAGTTGTACATTGAAATACAGGTACATGTACACATCACATGATTTTCAGGGTCTACTACATGACTGAAAAAATGCATGCACATGAAATATAAACATCTTCAAACATGTAAACTTCACAAATACATCAGTATGAGTATTGGTACAGTGGATTGCATGTACCGGTACAATATGTCTGAATATGCTGAAATTCTTTTAATGAAAAAAAAATTATAATATTTTACAGTACATATATAGAGAAAATATCTTTTCCTTCAAATGCAGAATAAATTAAATCTCTTAACTAAATAAAATTCAGTTTTTTGAGTTTTGGGTGTTGTAGACACTAGTAAGAAACAAAATTATAACTGGGTGAACACTTTCAGAATGAATACAGTGAATAAATTAATTTTTCATATAACCTTTAGATATTTTGCCCATCAGTCAACATTCACACTATTCATACAGTACAGGCCTTCAGCACTTCACATTTTAGAGAAGGTCAATGCTCGTGAAATGCTTTACATGGAGAATATACACATACATGTAGCTGTCACATGGAATCACTTTCAGTGAAACCCTTGCCACTGCCCGCTCTTCTACAAGAGCTGGAATATACTTTAACCCTCATAATGAGCAGGTCATTGCTCCATGTCATCCTGTTCAGTGCTGTTCACTCATTTGCAGTAGATCTGACTGGGTCAACTGTTGTCTATGAGCCACGGGCTCGGCTGTCAATCGTTCCAAGTCGCTCAATCGACTGCGGATGTGGTCCACACGGTGATAGGCCAATAGAAGATCTTTCTGTGGGGCGTACGAGGACCCTTCATGTGGTTGTCCTATTAATAGAAAAATTTCGGTACAGTATTTTGATTTTTTCCAAGGGTTCTCAGTAATGAGCAATTTTACATTGTTTCAATGATCAGAATTGGCCAATTCCAATTTCATAAATGGCAAAATGAAATTACGGAAATACTGTGGTTTCATCAATATTCATTGAGTACCAATTTTCATGGAATTCGTTGTTTTAGTAGATCCAAGAAACTAATTATTCTAAGAAGTGCAATTTCCAATTACCATTTTGTATTGATAGGATCATTGGCCACAAATTTATACATATAGTATAGAAACTTTGTCACTAAATCTATGAAAATTGATGCCAAAAAATATTAATGAAACCCGTAATTCTAAAAATGCCTCTTCAATGGGAGGTTCACTTAATTTTTTTTTTTAAATGGAAAGCCCTGTTTTCCAGTTTCTTCAGAAAGTTAAGGTATTGTCCCACAACCCACTTCACTATACTAGTATTTCATTCTACAAAATGCTTTTTAAAAATAAAAATATCCATAAACTTGTTGATAATAAATGTTGAATGAACACGATTCATTCAGAAATCTATTTGATTGGGACTTTTTTCCTTCAAAGGTACATGCAGGATGCACATGACACTATAATTTTTTTTCTTTCTTCTTTTTTTCATAATTCATCTACAATTTTTACATATGTATATATACTGATTATCATGTATGCTGTAGTTTATACTTTATACCTGTAGAAACTTGAGTTAGATAGTTGATATGTCCTGTTAATTTTTTCTCAACTTCTACAAGTGTTTTTATGAATGTTGTGGTGTGAGATTCAACATTTTTCATCACTGGTTTATCTTTGGATAATTCTTGAAGAGCGGATCCTATAGAAAAATAAACAAATGTACAACATCTCAGAAATAAACGAGAGGCCCAGGGGCCACATCACTCACCTGAGCAACAATAGCCATAACTCTGATCAAATCAATCAGTTTTATGGTATCAAATACAAAATATCTTGAAAATTTAGTACAGTAGATCTTGTTTGCAGTGATCTTCAAACATTTCTCCATATATTCTATGTTTAACATCAAGCCCCTTTTTTTATTTCAGTTTTTGATTTGAAGATTTTAAAAGATTTTTTCTCTACCTGAAGATGCTTCAACAAAAGTTTCACATTTTCTGGCCAAATGATTTTTGAGAAGATTTTTTTTTTTATGCCATCAAATTTTCAATAATTTTAAATTATCACCCTTTAAAGGGGGTGTGGCCCTTCATTTTGACAAACTTGGTCCCATTCACCTTAGGCAGGTTGGGACCAATCACTCAAATGGGATATAATAGCCCGTTTGGGATATAATATCCCAAATGGGATATAAATTTAAAGTGCAAAAATTAAAAATTTTGTATTTGGTAATTTTTTATATAAATCTGCATTAATGTATATCAAATGCAACAATGTTTTGGTTAGCAGGATTTCCTATTAGCCTATAGTTTGTAAGATTGATCCCCAAGAAGTTTTGGATGTACTGAGGGATCAATCTCCGTAATAGTACGGTTACAGAAAAAGTTGCTTACCAAAAGTTGTAAACGCTTAATCTATTCTAATGCGGATTTACTATATTTTTAGCACAACAGAATTTTTCTATCTTTTGCACTTCAAATCTATATCCCATTTGGGATATTATATGCCAAACGGACTATTATATCCCATTTGGGCGATTGGTCCCAACCTGCTATAGTCTGTCCCAAGATATTTATGCAGCATATTAGGCCGATTTTGAATAAAAATACACATACATGTGAAAGAAGTGCAATTGATATCGATGAATGGGAAAATTTACAAGATATCTTCATTGACACATTATCATTTTTCACTCATAAAATTTCACAGGTACGAAAACAGATTTCTTACAGAGATTTATAATGGGGAATGTTTACATCTTTTCTCCATTCGAAAGTCACTCAGAATACTTCGCTCAATTTTTCAACGTTATCATCCAGGTCTGCTTCAATACAAAATCCCCGTAGACATTACATTTTTTAGCCGTGTATTGAAACATGATCAGCAAGAGGGGACGTTTCAACGTAGAAATCTTGGAAATTTTTCATACTTTTGAATGAACATCATTTGAACCCTGAGGTATTTATAAATATCAAGTAATTAAGCAAAATATGAATCCAGGATATCTTGGGACAGAGAATAGGATGCTTTGTACTAAACTTGGTTGAAGATGGCACATTGGTTCTAGATAAGAGATAAACAAATTGTGTGACAAAGTTTAAGACAACGACAGACAACGGAATTTTCAGACAAACTTACTTAAGCTTTTGGCTCAGGTGAGAAAAGATTTCTACCTCAGCTGGCAGACGTCTTTAAATATTTCGAATTTCCTCTACAATATGATTTTAACTTAATATTATGAAATTGTTTAAACGACCGTCCCTGAAACATAGTAACCAAATAAATATTATCTAAATTTACCTGCACTTTGAATAGCACTTATCACATCACCTTCAACTGTCTCTAGTTGTTTAAGTCGATCAACAGTGGACGATGCCGCTGAACTTCCAGCCATTTTTCAGGTCATTCGAAATCTCCTCGGTCATTTTCGTCTTTCATAAGGGATAGCAGAGAAAGGTAATCCGAATGCTTTCGATTATATGTTCCGAACCCGATGTAAATGGAAATGATGTTAAATGTCAATTGGCGGAGCAGAGAGTAATTACTAAGCTTTAGTTTAAGCCTATACTAAGCTTACATTTACTAAAAATGTGAAATAAAACCGAACAAGAACGAAGATTATTGAATAAATTTAGCGCATGCGCATCCATTGTTGTAAAAACCGGATATCAAACGACCTCTTTCGTAAACACAGTGAACTTGGACTGCTGAAACGCAGAGTGTGAATTGTGAGAAAAATGCTTCGAACATCAGCATTGTTAACTTCTCTAGGAAGAAGATCAGTTCTAGGGAACCTGAGGTAATTTTGCCGCATATTTTTCACAACATAACGCATACATTACATTTTGTTAACTTTTTGTATTTGACATTTAGTCCCTTTGTCAGTCTGTGGACTTTGAACTTTTTGCTTGTTTACGTCAAAAGATTCAATAGTAATAATATGACTAAGTCTTACTGTTTTTATTATTCTGTATTTTTAATCATACCAATTAATTTTCAATTTTTAATTAATAGCCAATGTGAACATTAATTAAATGATTTTAAATTTTAAATTTTTGCAAATTTGGTATTTGTTAAGATGTGCAAGCTCTGCAACAGCCCAGAAAAAAGCAGATGATGCCAAGCCAACAACAGGCAAGACTCAGGTAGCCATTTCTGAATTTTTACAATTATCGTCACAAATCTTTCCAGCATTCAATTTTCATTTACGTAACATAAAGTACATATTATACTGATAATTATATTGTACATTCTGAATAAAATGTGAGGAAATTAATATCCTCCTAAAATCATGAGAAGCATCATTTGCAGACTTTGAATTCTCACCATAACTATTATGATAACAATACACAGAAGTTTGTTGCTCCTATTTAATTATTTTTTGTGATTTGATCTCTCACTGAAATAGTTTTAATTTAGAAGACAGATACAAAGTTTGGGAATGCCTATGACATGGACATTTTATTGATTGATCAATCTATGTAATCAACAGACTATTCCACAACTTTCAGTGCATAAATCTTAATTTTAATTAATTCATTCATATATTCATGCCATGGATCGCAAATATTTTCTTTTTCTTTTTGTAGGAGTCAAAGTCTTTTGCCATGAACATCTTCAGAGGAATCGTTAAAACAGATCAAGTGTTTCCATTCCCAGAAGGTAATCTAGCATAACAAATACATGTATTAAGGATATTATTTACCCAGAGTGAAAAAAAAACCCACTGATGATAATAAAAAACCATCCCTTACATGTTATAGACAAGTTATTTTTCACTTTCAAAAAACTAGGTCAATGACCTAATTTTAGAGTTAGTGACATTTGAATATTTTTTTTTTAATTAAAAAATAATCCCTCAAAATTTTACACTATGATTAAAATTTTCTAATTGTGAACAAATTATGACTAAACTCTTTGAAAAATGAAAGACAGTTTATGCCTGTTTAAAACAGTTAAGATCATTTTATTATTATTTCTAGTGTTAAATGATGAACAAAAGGACACCCTCAAGATGCTTGTGGATCCAACATCCAAGTTTTTTGAGGTAAGAACGTTGATACCAAGCTTATCATTACATGTACTAATATTAATACAAATGGATGTGCAGTAAATTTTTTCCAGGAATATTACAGGTCACATCATGCCATATTTTACATCCAAGTGTCCTCTAAACAATGTTACTGAAATCAACACCACTTATGTTTTATCTCTTCTCTTAGGAAGTAAATGACCCCCTGAAGAATGATAGCCTAGAGAAAGTAGAGGACCATGTAATGGAGGGACTGAAGGAGTTAGGGGCCTTTGGTCTCCAGGTTCCGGTTGATAATGGTAAAAACGCTTTACTTAAAAATTCTTGGGTAATAAAACCTTAAGATAGTAATTTATTTTGATATGTAAATTCTTTATTCACAAAACAATTATTTATTTACATGTAAATACTTGTTTTTTCGTGTTGTGTTTGTCAATAGAGTTCTCTTTTCTGAGTACATTTATATGTGCTGTTTTTTAAAGGTGGTCTTGGATTAACTAACACCCAGTATGCTCGTCTGGTAGAAATCGTGGGATCCCATGACCTAGGGGTCGGCATTACCTTAGGAGCCCACCAGGTAATAATCATTTGTAAAGGAATAAAACAAGTTTTGCTTAATAACCTGATTTCTTTTTAGTGCAAAAAATATACAGTCATGTTAATGTGTTGCAGATCTGTTCATACAGCAAAGTAACTGTTTAAACATTCACGTAAACGTTTTCATAGAACTTGCTTCAAATGGCTTTTCTTATTCAATTTTCAACAGTCCATTGGGTTCAAAGGAATCCTTTTGTTTGGAACAAAAGAACAGAAAGACAAATACCTGCCAGACCTGGCTTGTGGTAAAAATATTGCAGCATTCTGTCTGACAGAGCCCAGCAGTGGATCCGATGCCAGCGTAAGTGATTATTCCTCACAAATTGCTGTATATCCAGTTTTTTAGCATGTCACAAAATTTGTGAAAATGTGGTAGAAATGTACTGGTAAATTTTATTTGCATCAGTCATTTTTTTTTTTGTGAAGAAAGCAAAAATTAATCTCCCAAATAACTGGATATACAGTAGTATTTCACTTTCAGTCATTTCTTTTTTGTTTTTATTTGATAATGAAAAAATGGTTTGTTTGTTTTTTCGATAGTCTATCAAAACCAAAGCAGTTCTGTCCCCTGATGGCAAGCATTATATCCTCAATGGTAGCAAGATTTGGATCAGTAATGGAGGACTGGCTGAAATCTTCACCGTGTTTGCTAAGGTTTGTAAACAGAGTTATTACCCTTGATGGTATGAGACTATGAGACTTGTAAAGCAGAACGAATGCTCGCAACCAAATTTTTGTTAAAGGGATAGGGAAGTTTGGAGAGCACTCCTGAGCACCCACTTTATTGAACACTCCACAGTTCACCCTTTTTAACTGATATTGTAATTGATAAGTGAAAATATGAAACAGAAAGTAGCGCAGATGTAACCTATTTTTTTCCTTTTGAGTCTTGTGTATGTTCATGTATTGTGTGCTTATGTAAGAACATAGTTGTTGAGATTATGACAATTGGAATTTGGTGTTTTAGACACCTGTCAAAGACGAGAAAACTGGTGAAACTAAGGAAAAAGTATCAGCCTTTATTGTTGAGAGGTCTTTTGGAGGTGTTTCCAAGTAAGTACTTTTTATGTTCTCAATCTCTGTTATGATAAATGCATGTAGCTTATGATTTTTTAATATTCCAAAGTCATTCAAATAAGTCTTGTATGAATTCTTAGAATTGCTAAAAAGATGTTTAAAAATGTATTTCACTATAGTGGGCCTCCTGAGAAGAAGATGGGTATTAAAGCCTCCAATACAGCAGAAGTATATTTTGAAGACTGCAAGGTTCCTGTAGAAAATCTTCTTGGAGGTAAAGCGCTAAAATACAATTACATGTATATTTAGTTCATTTTGAAAGATGTACACAAAAATACATGTATCGGTATAGGTGAGAGTTGTGCCCCTTACATGGACAGTGCTGTTTATTTTCAGGAGTTGGAGGAGGGTTTAAGGTGGCTATGAACATTCTGAACAATGGAAGATTTGGCATGGCCGCTGCTTTGTCGGGAACCATGTCATACTGTATCAAGAAAGCTGTAAGTATATGTCTGATAACATGAAAAGCCCATATCTTGGAAACTCCAACTTTGATGTGTGTTTTTCTCAGCTGTAGTCTCTCTCTTGATCTCGATCACGAACACACAGAATATGCAATTCCTGTCTTTATAAGTCATATTTTACCTCCATCATTTCCTTAGTCTGAAATTGTATTAAACTTTTCAAGTATAAAAAAATAATTTTTTTTTCTCTCTTTACCTTTTATAATATAAACATTATATGATGTATATTTATCTTTTAAAATATGAACATTATATAATGTGTATCATGTATGTGATTCCTTACTCGCTCTATGTGTCATGACCTTACCCTCCTAGATTGACCATGCATCCCAGAGGAAGCAGTTTGGGGACTTGATCAGTAATTACGGGGCCATCCAGGAGAAGATCGGTCGCATGGTGATGATGCAGTATGTCACCGAGTCCATGGCTTACATGTTGTCCGCTAACATGGACCAGGGCTCCACAGAGTTCCAGATAGAGGCAGCCATCAGCAAAATCTACGGCTCTGTAAGCATTTAATTTAATCACTGGTAAATTTTTTAAAAAGCTCTTCAATAAGACTGATTAAAAACAAACTGTTATAAAGTGTTTTGTGTGATGTAATCAAAGAAAATTTTTAAATCTATGCAGAAAAACTGACAAAAAATGATCCATCATACCAATATAAATTGTTGAACTCAGAATTTTTAAAAAGCAATTCTTTATATATAATGTTTATAGAGTGCATATGATAGGCTAATACAAGTATTCTTTGTGTTTCATTCTAGGAAGCAGCCTGGTTTTGTGCTGATGAAGCAATCCAAATTCTTGGAGGCATGGGATACATGAAAGTATGTACCAGTACATGTAGATGTATTTAGGAAATAGTTTATATTATAGACCCCTTCACAGAAACTGCAGTACTGCTCTTTTGCAGGGCAAGTTGACATATAATGTAGTTTGGTGAAATATGATGTAACAGCAATTGTTTTATTTAAGTCATTATATTATCTGCCTAACTTAAACTTTGCCAAAGTTTATCAATTTGCTTTGCAAGAGAGCAGTATCCCAGTTACCATGAAGGGTTCTATTTGTAAATTTCTATAAGATTAAAATTCAGGTTTGTTATAATAAATTCCAGCATTGTCTTTATTAAGGTTATTTATTTTTTAGGATACTAGTTTGGAACGAGTGATGAGGGATTTGAGAATTTTCAGAATATTTGAAGGAACAAATGACATTCTGAGACTCTTTATTGCCCTTACTGGAAGCCAGGTAAATTCATGTCTGTATGATATACATTATATAGGCATTAGATTTGCTCTAGGCTCTGAAAATATATCTAAGAAAATCATATGATTTAAAATTGTGTACATGCTGTATACAATGTATGATTGTATAGATTATTGAGAAAACTTTACAATTTTTTTTAAAAAAAATTGAAAATATTGATAATTTTACCATGTGCATAAATGAATGGTATGATAATGCATGTATTTATTTTCAGTATGCAGGGAACTACCTCAAGGAGCTGAAGAAAGCCATGTCAAACCCTCTGGGTAATATTGGAATGTTCCTTGAGTATGGCAGCAAGAAAGTATTGAAGTAAGAATCAACATTCTCTTTTGCAAAAATACAGCAATTACACGTACCTTTCTTGTGACTGAAGAATTTTAACCCTATACAATTTATTAAATTGAAATTAATATTAAAACTTAAATTAAATGAATTCCCAAATCATGGAATGTAAAGGGTTATCTGAAGTTCACTTGGTACATATACATCATTTATATGAATGGTTACCGTGTTCATTTTGTGTAAAAGTCAGTAGTCTTCTTGTTAAGATGAATATCATTATATTTCAGGACAAAAGCAGATGATAATGGTGCTAAAGCTCACATTCACCCCTCGCTTATGAACTCTGCAGAACAGGTAACTTTACTGATTTTCAAGGGTGTCTCTTTTTACTGCTTGCAACACAGTCTCTGTATAGTTTGAAAATCTATTTATTTTATAAAAAAAAGTGTTACGATTAGATACATGTACATGTATATCTTATATTTGATGTTTTTCAGACCTTTGCTGCTATAGGAGACTTTGGTTCTGTAGTAGAACAACTTCTGATGACCCATGGCAAAAGAATTACCAGTAAGATTTATTTGATAACATGTACATGTATATGCTGAAGTATTTGATTTACTGGTACTTGTACCATTGAACTTTGTTATCTCAAATATTAATATCTTGAATACCTAGGTGTGTTAAAGTGAGATTGAAGTAAGAGATAACAAGGTTTTACTAAAAGTAACTGTAAAACAAGCATATACATGAATTATGTAAATTCACATGTTGATGATGGTCACAAAGAAATTTGTAAATGTTTTTCACTTCAATTTTTGTAATATTTTTTTAATCCATCTACGTGTATTTAGATAGTGTAAAATGAGAGCTATTTTAACCTTGTCTATGAATTTCTATAATTTCAGACGAACAATTTCTCCTGAAGAGAGTGGCCGATTCAGCCATTGATATCTACGGCATGGTTTCAGTACTGTCCAGGGCTTCAAGGTCACTCAAGGAAGGTCACAGCTCAGCAGATCACGAGGCCACCATTACCAAAGTCTTCTGTAACGAGGTGAGATGTTGTTTTGGATAGTGTAGAAATACAAATGTATCATTTCTCATATCTAATTGATACATTACTTGTACATGTAAGTCAAGATGGCTTCATTCAACGACCAGTACCTCAATTTCCCAATCATCTACATATCCTTGGTCTTTCATTCAGCTACTCCTTCGATATAAATTTACATGCCATTGTAGATTTTCATTTAAGAAGTATTTTATTCAATATAAATACTTTGAATTGGATCAAACAGCAGGCAAAATGCCTTGATATGTATAATTTTACACAGGATATACAGATATATATATAGTACATTTTCTTTGAAAGAATAATGGTTTTTATGTCGATTTTTTTTATATCTTTAGGCCAAAGCCAGAATCGATGTCAACCTCCTGGCATGTCATGCTACTAAAGGGGAAAAAGAAAACTTCTCAGGCCTGGAGAAAATTTCCAAGGATGTTGTAGTTAATGGAGGCCTCCTTCAGAGGCATCCTCTGGGATTCTAAGGGAGGACATTGTGTTTAAATATGGAGGACAAGTAGAACAAATCAGTCAGAAATGTTTTAATTTCAACAAAAACAAAGAAACATTCTTGCTGTGATGAATATCATTTTTGTTTTCATTTTCATTTGGTTATTATTTTATTTTTGTGTGTGATAGTAAGGCAAAGAAGAAAGAAAAATATATATACCAAAATTTTGTGCAAAGTTGTTACACTCTACATGTATTACCATAAAAAGCATGAATGATATGATCGATAATTCTAGTGGGTGTTTTTTTTAAAGGTTTTCATGTAATTGTCATCTGGAGCACCAATTTTCTGATGTTCTGTAATAATGTTCATGTTCACTGTACATCATTCATTCACATCATCTACGAATTCATGAGAGAAGTTGTGATTGATCCATATTACCTCAGATCTTTTTTTCATGTTTATAAAATGACTTGGTACATGTATGTTCAAGGCTTTGTTATCCCTGACTTGTTGGAACATGACAAATGAATTGTAAATATCATCTGTGATAAAAATTATATCATTTGCTGGAGACAAATGAAATTTCTTGTTCTTTTTTTTTTTAGCTTCATTGTACGTAGAAACCTAGATATTAGTTTCATTATGTTTTCAAAAAAGAAAACTTGATAAGAAACTGTTTCCAAAACATGTTCATATACATATTGATTGGTACAGTATATATGTACATAGATAGCAATTGTCAATTTCAAAAAATATTGATACTGTATAAATGTAGGTAATATTTCATCATTGTAGTCTATTATCATCAAAAGAACCAGTAAAAAGAAAATTGATTAAAATTTTGGCTCTTATTTCCATGTTATTGAAACAAATTGCTTGCCACTCTAGGTGTATTTATAAATTCTTCATGTGTTGGAAGAACATTGGAATATGTTTTATAGTTATGAATGAATCTCCTGTATAAGAACTGTGTGCAAGTCCTTCTGTCTTCAGACTCTGTTCAGTATATGCAATGCCCAGCAATGCAAATTGTAATATAGAGCACCTACTGTACGTGTAACTGTTCTTATTTTAGTAGTACAACTTTCCAATGATTCACCATCAAATCATTTTTCGTTCTGTACACTATTTCTACATGCAAGTCACTATTACCAGAAATTCTTTCCAAGGTTATTGGAGAGGCTTCATGTTCTGTTGATGCACTGTATACACAAATTCAACCTGACTTGTGAATAAATTTTTCTAGTATAATTGCTTTATTATGTTTTGTGTACCATTCACCATCAGTAAAGGGATTATTTTTCAAGTTAAAATATGGATCAAATGTTCAAATATTTTTTTTGTTTCATTCTTAAAAGACAGTGGTCTATGTTCTGTTAGCAGCAATGAATATAAAGCATGTAAAGGTACATATAAGCAAATGGAGAAGAGTGTACATCTATCATTAATAGAAAAGGACAAAATAACCCAGACTTTAAAAGGACCTATAATACCTATATATACTGTACAATTAAACCTCTATCTCAAACTTGATAAGAGTTGCTCACAAGATATTTAGGACATTTGAAGGTTAAATTCTGAAATAGCAAATATGCCCATGTTTTAGAAAAGTTAGTTTAACAGTACTTACTCTTATGATGGCAATGGTAAGTATGATTGCATCTTAAGATTTTACTCCATGCAAATGCAAAATGGAACCCTCTTTATTATATAATTGGAAAACCTTTTTTCCACTAGTCTTGCTACAAGTATATTTAAGTTCCTCAGATGGCCAATGCATTCTTTTCTCTTCATCAACTTGAATCTATTCCTCAACAAGTCTTTGTTCAACCTTCTTGTTGTATGGCAAAAATACAAGCAGCATGTATTACATGATGTATATATTCAAATAGTCTACATTTTCAATAACATACATGTACTTGAATATCGGACATTTGTATTTCTTTCCATATTTAAAAGTACATGTATTTGTAGGTTTGGGAGACTGTATACATTAAGTTTAGTATTAAGTTCAATATTTCATACTATCTACATGTATTAGGTAATTGATGCCACATTGTTCCAAGGACAAGATCATCAAAACATTTTGCTTTCCGGTATTGAATTGCTCTCACCAATTTGTGTCAATACAAATGTATTAAGTTTGATAATACTAGTTTCTCCAAAACTAAGAAAAATGCTAACTGAGGAATTATAGAGAAGGGCATGGCCAGAAAATTGTATATCCAGAAAAATTTGAGTAAAAGTGTAACTTTTTTATTTCCATTGGTCATTTTTTTTTAGTTTTTTTAGCTTTTAATAGCAAATAAAAAATCAATACCAGATATAATCTCTGCGTGTTGGTTTTTTCCAGTATGAAAGTTTTCGCAAAAAAAAAGCTAATATTAGATCAATGTGAAAATAACAGGATATTCGTTAATATAAAATTCCGACACTCTAATGAATTTAATGTACTTTCAACCATAAAATGTACCTTTGTATAAAGTTTGATGAAAATATATGTTAAACTGCTTCATTGAAACTGAGCTCTAAAAATTGAGGGCTCAATGGTCGTGGCCATTTTTAGACTGAATTGGTCTTGTTTAGAAGAAAAGCTCTGTCTAAAAATATGACATACCAAAATATATGGATTTTTTCTTCACTAATACCTGTAGTTTATAGCTGAACAAATCATACGTTTAAATTTTTAGGTAGTTCTGTAGTTATTTTGTTAACCATTCAGCCTCCTCAAGTACATGTATGTCAGATAGAATGAGAGCTGCTTGCCGCATCCGCATATTTAATACAGGCGTACTGTTTGACTTTTAAAAAAATGCGTACTTAACCACCAGCATAAATAACCACTTTTACAGTATTACAGTATATTCCAGTTCTCCGACCATGTGTTTACATGGCCAAACAGAGAAAAATATTAATAATGTGTTCACGGCTCAATATAGAGAAAACATGTTTCACAATTTCATTTGCATTCAAATTTTATTTTTATTATTAATGAACTTAAATCGTTTTATTTTTTAACATTATATATATATAAAAATGTATGTTTTAAGTTGATATACATGTACTTGTACAAAATGTATTATAATGGAAAATGGAGAACAAATGAAACAAACCAATAACTGTAGTCATTAACTTCTATTGTCCCTTGCTAATGAACCATACTATAAAACATATTTTACATACATACCCTCAGGTTCTTAAAGATTTTTAAAAAAAAACCTTTCTCTTCACAAAATAAAAACACCCTTTACTTAATACCAAACTCTACAAACTTTTCATATATTTCCACACACCGTCCAAACTACATACATGTACATATAATATCATTTAATAAGATTAAACATAAAACTTTTAGATTCTGTTCAAAATCAAAAAAAAAAAAATCTTTCACCATTCAATCTGCATTTGAATAAATCATAGCTAAAATGCTGACCTACATGTAAATAACACCAATTACTCTTTGTTTCTTGTGACCTTTTTCTCCTCAAATATATGTAAATTTTTAAGAAAATGTTTAAACTTGAAAAATGAATCCAACAAGTTTAAATTAAAAGATGGTTTCTCCATGTTTTGATAAACAAGTTGGGTAACTATAAAATGTAACGTATCTCACAAAAATCAAGACATAGATATGTAAAGGCACACATTTACATGTATAAAGCATCAAAGTAATTTTTTTTAAATATAATAAAATATGCAAACATAAAATAAAAAAAAATTGTACAATTAAAAAAAATACAAGGTATTTTGACTCGAATGAATCTGTACACAGCTTTTTATTAAAAAAGAAACCAAATTAATAAAATTAACAATTGACTTGTGAAAGATTAAAGTTCTCGTCAATGTACTTATAAAACAAGAGTTCATTTTTCTTTTATCCTTAAAATTTGTAGTTACTGACACTAAAACTGATTATTTCTTGGGGTTTCAAGAATTTCAAATAAAAAATTCATGAACTATCATATTAGAAAACAAAAACAATTAATAATTTTACACACAGTGACACACATATAAACACAAGTTGAATATGATACAATCACCTTTTGAACTTTGACAAAGTTTAATTAAACATCTACAGCACAAGTGTGCACCGGTAATTAAGATTTTCACACATACAAAAATTCTTTTTGCTATTAGCTGCATCATTTTTTATACTGACAGTTTAAAATAATCATAAACATTATAATTTTACTTAAGTTCAATAATATTTTATTAAATAGCAGTGACTTGTATAAATGGATAAATGGTGTTCATTTTAAAGATGAATTAATGTGTGTCATGACTCAAAAAAAAAAATCAAAATGAAAGATACATGTATGATAAAAAAAAAAAAATGATAAGTGCAGCACAAGATATAACAACCCTTAATTAAATGATAGTTATTTATTAAAAGCACCTTGTCACAAGGGGAGTTATCACCACTTGTCTTATTGCAATATTGCATTATTGACAGGTCCACTTGTAAACAGAAGGTACATGTACATGAGATGCTGTTTGATATTAAGTCTACTGCCTATTTACAGGAACACTCTTCTGTCTCCTGAATCCGCCTCTCTGGATTCTGAGGCAAAACGGTCGCTGAGACTAATATCAGTCTACAAAACAAGACCATGTATGAAACTTTCAATTCCATGTCAAAGGACATTATTACCCCCCTAGTTCAATAATGAAGTAGTATGATTTCAATCAATGTCAGTATTTTGCATTGTTTTGTAACATACTTAAATAATAATGTCTTACTCTATTTCTGGCAAATATTTCTTTGTTCATCCGGTACCTCTGTCTTGCTGAAGGTGTCATGTTCTGATAAAAATTGAAAACTATTATTAAGCATTTTCTCCTTAAATTTTTTTAAGAGAGATTAAAAATCCAAAGTTACTAGTGAATTAATTTCGCTATCTTGTTATCAATAAAAAAAATTGCAATCATTCCTTTTAATATTGCCACAATTCCTATTCTACCTTTAACACATAACATGTACAGTATGTGTAACACGTACATGTAACTGTCATTTTCACTGACAAACATGTTTCACCTGCCTTATTAATGTCATATAATTTTTTTTTACAGAATCCAAACACTAATTCAATTAATTACAAATAACTTACAAGCACGTCATCTCTGACATTCTGTGTACCAAGGTTGTTTCTGTTAATTCTAGGCCTGAAAGGAAAACGAATACATAAAAGTAAGTCAAAGCAACATGGCACTGCCACAGAAGCTATTAATAACACAAAAAAAAACCAGTATCTTAACTACCGGTTTACATTTGCACTTCTTTTGGGTGGTATCTTAGGAGAGGACTATCTAAGTCATAGAACTCCAGTGTAATTCTCTCGACAAGTTTCTATAAAATACAATGTTCATTCAATTCACCTCTTTTGCTGCCATGAGTTATTGGTTTGCTGCTGTGAGTTCTCTACACTGACTGTGATGATGCCGCTGTCGTCTACAGAGGACTGCTGCATGGGCTGCCTCCACCTGCGTCTGCCACCCTGTAGATTACCCCCACGCTGTCTGTTACCCCCTCTTCCCTGGCCCCCACCCCTACTGATCCCCCGGCCACGCCCCCCTCGGCCTCTGCCTCCTCCTCCTCTTCTGGGACTCTGGTTATCTGTCTGAAATTACAGGATAACTAAATTCAACAAAAACATTTATTTGCTATTAGAATGATATGATCCTTGTAATAGATATTTTTAAAAAGCTACCATTTTTTAATTTTTACGATCAACTGGTGTTTTTTCTTCTTCTGAAAATTCTTGATCCCCAGTTTACAATTTATTCAATTTTTAAAAACGATTCTAACAATTTCAGATGAGAGATACCTCTCTTTTTAAAGAGGGTCATACAACTTTAATTTTAAACTGAACAATTTTTTACTTCATCATACCTGAATACCTCTCCTTTGGTTTACAACATTTTCTCGCTTTTCTCGAGCAGAGATTTTGGCTAGAGTAAGTTTAGCCTGTCTAAGAGCACTTAAAGCCTGGGATTTTATCTGTCCCAGATTTGAAGCTCCTCTATTCTGTCCCAGATTTGAAGCTCCTCTATTCTGTCCCAGATTTGAAGCTCCTCTGTTCTGTAAAACAATAAATAAAAACATCTTTTAAATTATAAAATGTCTAAGTACCAAAGACACTATATAACAGTTTTTCTGGGCATACTAGTAAATCCGATTCATAATTTTCACAATCTTGTTTGAATTTGTTTAGATAAGCAGAATTTGGTAAAGGTAAAAATGTAAAACAATTCAGTTATTTCTATAAAAAGACAAGAATACAATCACAGTCACAATATACCTGGTTAGAATTGATTCTGTTTAGGGGACTAACTCCCATTCCTCCACGGGACTGTTTCTTCCTCATGAGATTGGTCCTCAGCTGTTTGTACTTGTTTGGACCCTTTCCTTTGACTCTGTCAACAACTGAGTTTCCTCCCCGGGACCCCCTCATGCTCCCACCCCCTCTTCCTGACCCCTGTCCCATGCCTCTTCCCCTGGCCATGCCTCCTCTGTTTGTATTTCCCCTTCTTGCGCCTCCTCTGTTAGAAAACCCCCCTCTACCTCCTCGCCCTTGTCCTCTTCCTCCTCCTTGACCCCTCATTCCTTGACCTCTTTGACCCCTTCCTCCTCGGTTTCCACCCCTCCCTCCCCTGTTTGATCCTCCTCTGCCTCGTTTCTTATTTAGCTTGATGATGTCATCTGTAAAGAAAAACCAATTATTTCCTGACAAAGGGACATAACTAGACACAAAATGATGTAATATGAAAACGAGTAAATGGTGTGATATATACCATGAAAACAAAAGGCTATGCAGATTTTCAATGAATATCTATCGTAGAAAAACAAGTTTTGGAAGAAATCAATGCTTATTATTGATATGATGCATTCCTGCCGAAACCTAGTTTCAACCCTGATAGACAGTTTCACATATCATAGAAGCTTAGTCAGTGTGAAAAGGGGATATGAAGACATAAGATCAAAAATAGGTAGATAAAAACTTGCATTAGTCATGCATTTAAAAACTACCCTGGAAATTTAAAACTATGGCTGACAAATGACTTTTTAAAGACCAGTCCTTCTCTATTGGATGAAACATGGAAACAAACAAAACACAATACGGACAGCCTCCATATGTTCATAAGGAAGAATTTCTACCAAATTCTCAAAATAAATGGTCTGATAATAATTCAAAGACAGAATTATAGAGAGGGCTATTTACTGGGGTAACCAAGCATCCATAATAATCTAAACCATTAAGCAGAGGATATGGCAATGAATAAGACATATTCTTAGAAGATAAAACAATCACATCACAACACCCCTAGGACTGTTATTGTTAACCACAGAGCTAGAAGAAAAGTGGATGCTTTACAATACTCTGAAGACAAATTATGATGCAGAACTAAGATTCATCCAATGTCGTCAGCAGAAGTTCAGCATGCAACCCAAGACAGACACACAGTTGGAGAACTGTTGACAAAGCCAAGTGATGACCTGGGACAAAAGAGCAAGTACATTTGAAGTGAAAAGGCAGGTTCATAGACTTCTATATAATTCTATAATAATAACATATTTAAGAAATCTCTCCTTTGAGCAGAGACATTAATAACAGAGATTGGTAAGTGATCAAAATCTTGCAAAATCCCACCGTCCCTATTGTAAAGTATTCCCAATTTAAATCAGTATATCTTTCTAATAAACAAATATATCTAAATAAAAACAGCTAAATCTGATTAACAAAATATTCAAAATATTATATTTTCATAAGTTTGTGACTTAGAAACAATATTAAGAGAGGAGTTTCAGGTGGCAGTTGGTGACCCGTCGTCCGAGATTTTGCCAATGCTTTATAGCTGGCCTATACATATATAAAGATTATTACATGGCAATTTTTATATCGCATCCTATATTAACCCGAGGTCACTGTATATCAGCCCGAGAGCTGTCAGGCTCGAGGGCTGATATACAGCGAACGAGGGCTAATATTGGATGAGATATAAAAAAAATTGCCATGTTATGATTTTTATATCATATACTTATAGAAAATATTAAAGAAACAAAAAATAAAACATCATTATGAACAAAACGCTCCGTCTCTATATAGGTGCTCCATCTCCAATATACTTCACTGAAATTTTTGCGCCAGCTTTTTGTATACCATGTTGAAGTTGATGTAACTCTTTTACGTCATACTCGGAGATCGGAGTTGAACGACGCATACCGAACTATACGTCATAATAGCCGATGATGAACGGAAAGGGGTGTGATATAACATCCGAAAATTGCCGGAGGGGGGTGTGATATTAATCTTTTATCTCATACGTGTGGTGTATACTACCCGTGTGATAAACCTTTGCTTTATCAAACGGGTGATGCTTTATCAAATACTTCCGGTTCGAACTATTTTTGACACAGACCCTCGCTTCAATGCTTCCAGTGACCTATTTTCGAAGACTTTCTAGTATTTTTCCATATAGCTATATCTACTACCAAAAATTGATTTAAAATGGATTTTGTCGAAGATTTTAATTACAAATATAAAGGAAAACGCATAACTGTGAAGTTTATAAAACTGCAAATCACGTTAGCTATCAAGGAGTTCATATAGACGACGCAATGCAAACAGAACACTTTGGTTGTGTTTCTATACAAGAACTTACCGAAATAATGTCTCCCAAGACTTTTATTTCACCAGCAGTAAGCATCCTTATTGAATATTTTCCACTTCAAGTCATTAGGCTAATGTTCGTTTTATAAAACATCAACAACTGTTCCTCGTTCGAGTCAATTCAAACTAACGAGCATTCGCAACTTTGTGTATGTCAACAAACTTGATTATTCAAGTCTTCTGATCAGTATTTCCATTTAATTAAGTGATTAAGCTCTAAGAAAAATTATTTAGAGATAAAAAATTATTTCAAGGTTTATTTCAGTGAAACTTTACATTAAAACAGTTAAATTCATCTCCGAAATGACGTACTAAATTGTATTGCACAAGGTCACAATAACCACATAACACAACATTGCATCATCGTTTAATCTTTGAAAAAAAATCAATACGGTCATATTAGGGGCTGTCTCAAAAGCTTCATAATATAAATCAAATTGTATGAGATAAATAGAACATCTATAATTGTGTGATTTTATATTTGCTTTATCCAACTCGTTGAAATGGTTATATTCGCTCGGCAAGCCTCGAGAATATATACACCATTTCAACTCGTTGGATAAAGCAAATATAAAATCACACAATATAGATATCCTCTATATATCATACCCCTAGGGTTTATATCACATGGGTAGGCGAATTTTCTGTTTAGATCGCACAGGGCGGAAAAGGGTATATTTTCTATAAGTATACGATATATATATATATATATATATATCAATCTTATTTTCCAATTTATTGTTTCAAAAACTTCTAAATCCTATGCACATTTTTCATAAGAACAATATACTTTTGGTTTATGATCAATATATCAATTTACTAATATGTAGTTCTCAAAGTAAGGTTGGTCCCGTAACATTTTTCAATGCAAAACATGCAAATTGCGGAGTTGCCAATCTGTTATTTATGTCTCTGCTTTGAGGAACTTCAAAACTTATTTATTATACTGGTTATATCAGGCATTGCTCCCCAGCACACAGCTGTGAAAAGGTTGGTATACAATAGTCTATGGCAGGACAATTTGGAATAGAGATTCTATAGTTGCTAACTTTGGGTTTTAGGTGGGGTTATAAGTATTTGAGAGGAAGCAATGTTGTTTTATGTTGAGGCAAGTCCATGGGATGTAGTTGATAATGATGTGAGATAGTTCCTGCTGTGCAAACCCCAGCAGTCCCACCATAAAACATAGTACAGTATGCTTGAGAAGTTGAAAACTCTGCTGAAACATTAGTATTTAACCAAAAATGGATTCTCAAAGGCAATATATGTCGGTTCAACCAAGTGGTTAATACCAGATAATCAGCAGTGAATGATTCATAGAATGTTTATACCAAGCATCAGCCGAGTATATCAAATTACAGCCATTGATCGTGATGATACCGTTGTTCAACTATATGGTGTATCATGGATGTATTTTGCAAGAAATCAAAACTTTTCAGAGTCTGGACACGTCATATTAAGCATCTGCAGCAATTTCTGGTAGTACATTTGTTCATTATTACATATGTAGCCTCTATATTTCTCTAATAACTTCTAATTTGGCGAGCGAAAACTGTTTCAAAACTTTAAGACGGTCCCTACACGCAATATAAATCGAACCTGCGACGTCTTGTCTCACAGTCACATCTCACATTAGAGTTTTTGAACATTGATAAATTTCACAAAACAAATCTTACCAAGTGACATATCTATTTTTTCTACTGATTCCATTTTCACTAAAGGAACAAATTCTTTCAGTGAGGTTTATTCCGACGAGTGAAATTGCGAGAGGACCGCGTTCAGTTTGTTTTCAACCTCTCGCAAGATGGCGCTTTTGGTTTGTTGTGTATCTTCTTTCAATATCGATCCCGATGAAATAAATTTGGCGAATGTGTTTCACAATTTCAATTTGTGTTGTTTAAATTCCTATTTTTAATTTTTTGTATTTTCTTTTGTATATCAAAAGAAAAAAACATTCCCTTCTCAATCAATTATTCGTTTTTTTATTCTATAACTAATGTAGATTTCACGTGGCATGAAATCAAATCAATTATCTGAGCCACATGTCGCATCTCTTGATCGATACAAATGTTCTCCTTACTTTTCAAAAGACGCAGAGAGAGAGAGAGAGAGAGAGAGAGAGAGAGAGAGAGAGAGAGAGAGAGAGAGAGAGAGAGAGAGAGAGAGAGAGAAGTAGTATTGATGCTTATAACAATTAAAGATTCAAATTTCACGGAATTTTTTTGTTTGATTAAAGTTGACATTTCAAAAGGAGCTTTCAATTGTTTTCGGTATATCTTAACTGCTGTGTTAAATAAATAGAAGAGAAAATGATATACAAATATCCTAGTTTTGATTGATAATGAAAGTTTACTTTGTAAATTGTAATGTAAAATTCGTAAAGCTAAAGGTAAACTCCAAGATGTGGTTTTTTTTAAATTGTCACAGGGTTACAAATAAAAACAATAACAACAGACAGTATACAGAACTTAGAAATTTGTTAAATATTCATTGGTTTGTATAAATATTTTCAACATGTGTGGGATTTTTACAATATATAAGAAGTATTTCATTGTATTTAAAATAATTAATACAACATGAAGTAAATTAAGATTTGTTATAGAAAGAAATAGGTATGTACTGCTTCTCACCTTACGTGTGTTTAATGTCAGTCTTCAAAGCGTAAAAAAAAAATACTGCATGCATCTATTTTTATGTGTATATATTTTGTTGATTTAAAAACAAGAGACATGCAGCTTTTATGTTCCATATTTAAAAGTGAACATATAAACGTTTGTACACCTGCAATTTAAAATACACGAAACTATTTCAAAATATCAAAACAGACAGAGTGAATATATATTTATCAACTTCAATAAGATTAACAAATATTGCTAAATTAAAATGAGTTTGTTTTCTGAAGAAAAAAAAGAAAATAATAGAAGCGAGTTCACACTAACCGTTATTTGGATCTTCTCAAGAATACTCATGCGCGGATCCAGAAATTTTTTCTAACGGGGAAGGGGGGGGGTCCGAGGCATATTTTCTGTAATTTAATTTACCATGTAAAGAAGATGAGCGAATAAGGCGTGTAAAATGCCTATACAAGAACAGATTAAAATAAGATACTGCAAAATCAAAATAACAACAAATCTGATAATTTTTTTTAATTCTTGAAAACAATGAATATTTAACATAACATCGATTTGTAACCCTTAAATATGTTAAATGCATTGTACTTGGAATATGTTGATTTAAACTGTCGTATGCGTGTCAAAACCTCCAAATAGTGTCATTTTTAGAACTTCAGTGCCTTTTCTGTTATAGAGTGGATCTGAGTGAGCTCCATATTTTTGTCATAGTCTAGATAAGTTTTACTGGAAATCAAACCGATTTCAATCAACAAAAACGTGGAGAAATGATCCACTATACTTTAAATATGTCATTTTGTATCCCAACAATTGAACGTTTTAGAAAAATAATACGAGTCCGTAAATTCGAGGCCAAAGTCGAATGAAGGATTTAAACAACGCACTTTATTGTGACTGAAATGGCCCAGTGGTTTGAGCATCAGACTTTATAGGTAACCTTATAGTACAGGGGTATTTAGGCTGTGGATTCGATACCACCAAACATAAGGGTCTTTTTTTTCTTATCGTTTATTAAAATATTCAAAACTAAATATAGTTAGAAATTGTCCTTTTGTAAACTTGTACTATAACATTATCAAATATATTTAATTGGAAAAATTAATTTGAAATTGTATGTTACGACTTAAACAAACGGGCATTTGCGCTATCTTATTCCCCCATCATCTTTAAGAAATTTTAATTTTCCAGGGTCTGGGGGGGGGGGGGTGTCTCCAGACACCACCCCCTCCCCATAGATCCGTGCGTGATACTTTTTAGTTATATACTTATTTAGTATATCATTTGAGAACATTTGCCGATACACAAAGAGGTGAGTTTTGATTAATTAATGTAACGAGACAAAGTAGAAAAATTTGCCTTTTTTATATCCCACAAATATAACACTTTTAATTTTTATGTCGAGATTTTCCATTCACTGAGTATGCATACAAAATTTTATATAATATGTAAAGCTTTTTTTGTTTATATATTTGGGTCAGATATTTACGCGAGGGTCAAAACATATTATTTTTATATCATCACTAGTTTGAATATAACTGGCATCTGATTGAATTTAAATTTATAAAAAAATATTGAAGAAACTATGCGTAAACAAAAAAAAAAAATACTCTCTGACATAAGATGTGTTTAATTACAAGCAACGAATTTTCGTTGATGCTGTCATCAATGGTTCTACGTATACATGTAGATATGCAACAAGCAAAATGAGGTATTGTAGCTTAAAACGTTTAACCTTGACATTGAGTTACAAGTGTCTAGTTGTAGTATAAATATATTATTTTTATACAAAGATCGCGAATTAATTTCGGTACGAAAGTCAAAATTACTTTAATATCAAAATAAAAATCCTACCATGCAGGTGCATTATTAATTTATTTTGATTTATCCAATAAAAACAGAGTTAAGACAATTAAGTTGTCATTCAAGAAAATTAAATTGAAATGTTGATAAAGACCTGCAAAGTTTTTCTGAGATTTTATCAACATTTTTGAAACGAAAAAACATGTTGAATAGTCGTAAATGTTATTTTTTACTCTTGCTTACTAGCGTTTAAATTTAATTTTTATGTTTAGATTGTAAATTACTGTGGTAATGGATTGTTATCAAAGATATCAATTGATAACAAAATATTGAAAATTAATAAGACTTAACTACAAATACAGGAATAAAAATTTCCGGTTCTTATTCAACTTGCATGTTATAACCATTAGAATTGAAACCGGTTTGGTAAGGGCAAAATAAATCCCCCTTCCCCTCACTTTTTTGAATAGATAAAGGTTTCTTGTTTTCCATTTGGAAGCAGAATATTTGGTTGGGCCAGTCCTTTTGTCGTAGAACTTTTAATTTGCTTGCAACTCTTTATGAAAAATTAATTTAGCCTAAAATAAAAAAAATAAAGCAAAGCATATATTTGGCGGCCACATTGGAAAGATGTTTAAAGATGCTTGTTCAAAATAGTGTGACCATTTTTTTTCAATTGTAGTGTAAACCATATTTTATTATTAATACAACGTACAGCATACTTATACAATAATACATAATCAAGCAAGGATTCGGAAACAAGTAAACACTTATATTAATCCATTTCCTTAAATATAATCTACAAATTTTAAATCCACGTATCCCGTATCGGAACGCTGTGAGCGACATATCAAATACGGGAGCGTGAAGGATCTAATTTTAATTAGATTGAAAATTGTTTCAATGTTTGCTAAGGAAAGATTTGTATCCCCATAAAGTAAACAAGAAATATTTGTGAAACACTTATGCCCCCTCCTTTGGAGATTTCTGTAAAGAAAAATGAACGGAAACTGCGAATAATTGGATTTTTCTAAGGGGCATAAATCTGTCAAAAATTGCTCGATCGTACTAAAAGATCGTAATTGATCTAGATATTATGATGATTAATCTGTATACCAAATTTCATTATAGTATGTGCAACCTCTGCGAAGAAAATAAAATGAATTAACGGAAACTTGGTGGAGCGACCGACAGACAGACAGAGAGACAGAAGGACAGCAGCAATGCAATATGTCCTCCTTTCTTCGAAGGGGGGTATAAATATTGACGTCAGTGTGAAAAGGTTATAGTATCAGTGTAACATTCTTGCATTGGTGTATATATATAGGGGGCATTCGAGAAGATTGTCTACAATTTTGAGGACAAAGTTGTAGAAAAGATTTCATCAGTTTTATAGACGAAGAAGTTTGTATTTAGCTGATCACAGAAATTTTAGCCTCATTCTTCTCCCTAATCAATATAAATGAAAGAACTAGATATGATAGGGGTCATATTTGGCCCCCTCTGCAAATCCATTAATTTTTCTACCATGAGTAGTATTGACCTCAACATAGATTTTCCTTGGTAACCCTCCAGTATAGTTGCCTAGCAACACATCAAGCATGACAACGACTTCAGTCTAAAATTGGTATAAGAAAACCAATAATTTTCATTTTAAACCTATCAGTTCCTAATACTAAAACTTGGTATTCCATCTGGTAATATAAGAAGGCCAATGATATTCAAAATTTTACTTAATGTTTTATGAAGTGTTTCCATAGTAACAATGAAATTCCTTAGCAACAGGCAAAATACATGGTATTTCAAGTCCAATTTCACTCAGTTTGTACTAGTGAAACAGGAGCTTGGACTTTGGGTAGTTGTGTCATACAGCATTGTGACGTAGGCCTGTCTATTTCATTGCTGGCCACTTAGCCATGGCACTTTGAAATCAACAAGATTTGTCTGGCTTTTGAGCTAAGACTACGCAATCTGTGTATATTTCACTTGAAACCAGCGTCATTTTTAACTTGTTTTGATGAAAGAAAAAGATAGTTACATCCTACCGAAAGTCCAATGTCTCGTTAAAATGGTTCTATCACAACACAATACACAATGTTACAGAAATACAACCATAAAATTATTTGTCTACATTTACATGTACATGAATCGTTATGTCTTTGCTATACTTTCATAGCAACTATGCCAATGCTAATTTTATATTCAGCATTCTTCATATATATTATCTATCTATTATCTACCACATTTCAAAAGTTTCAACACTAAATCAACTATGTTTATGACTATAAAACATTTACATATACATTTACAATGCACCCGATACTATTATTAGTATATTATAGTATTAGAAAAACACCATTAATTCTATGAAGATATTTCAAATCAAAAAAATCTTTAATTATTCAAATAATCAGATTGCGCGCATATCAGTTTAAAACTGCAAAATGTCTTAAATATTGGTGCAATTGCATAGAATTCATGTGTGACAAATACCGAATTCTATCTCAATTAGGGCTGTCACGGGCCACCGAAATAACCGAAAAATTTGTTCGGTTCGGTTTCGGTTCAGTTTTTCCGGTTTCGGTTCGGTTCCAATTTGTGTAATAGAATCCGTATTCTATGAAAAATGGCGTCGAAATTGAAAGATTCATCAGTGTGGATCTGTTGTTTGTAATAAACATTGACTTGTATACAACTAGTGTTGTGTACCGATGATTGTTCACTCATCGCAAATGAAAATATCACGCAATTTACCTGTGTATAAAGGGGAAATACTAGTTCTATGACAAAGATGGCGGCTTACGATTCAGATAACGAATATGTTTTCAATATTTGTTTATGGAAATGTTTAGGATAAGAATTTCCTGGATTTATTAGTAGTGAGATTGAATGAAAAAAGGTCAGAAGTCGAATCCATTCAAAATAATGTGGGAGAATCTGAGTGGTTACAGAAAACAGAATATACACGGCGAACCGAAAAACCCCAAATCGAACCTAAAATTTTACGACCCGACCCGACCCGGAAAATTTTGGAACCGTGAAGCCCTAATCTCAATAATTTGCCAATAAATCCTTAGCAATAACATCACAATCTTCAACGATATCTTTTTGAAAAGTCATACGAGAATCATAATAACCAAAAGTACAGTTATCTATAATAATATATACATACATGCATGTATGTATACACTTGTGATAAAATCATTTGTTCCCAACAGAAAAACTGTAATGATCATCAAAGTATATATTCATATATATGCATGTATCTATATGTTTTCATAAACACAGACAATCCTTAAATATTTTTAGATACAAAATTTCTTAAAATAACATACATTGTATACAAAAAAAATCAAAACGATTAGCTAGTATTGATTAGAGATTAACAAATCTTCATGTACAGATATAACATCTAGGTATCTATCATATATATCCCTTTAAGACAACAACCCTAGATTTAGTTCAAGCACACATTGTATTATTTTATTTTATTATCCATATGCTCTATTGCATACAATGGTGCTTGTTTCAACTGATAGACGCCAAGTGTAATCTGCCTAAGCCTATCTTCTGAGAGCACTGGGAAATCATTTAGGATGTGAGATGAGCAATCTATCTCTGAATACATGCTTCTCTTTTTCAACAATACCTCACTTTTACCATGACTTTAACAAGGTTTCCCTGTCTACTCTTCTGCAACATAATAATACTTCTTTACATAATGCAAAACTTTACCCCCGTGCTATGATGATATCCTACCAAAAACGATTAATACAATTTAACAAAACATTTAAATCCCCATTAATTAGACTTATTATTAATGTAAAACAAATAAATGGTCTAGATGCATATCCCTATCAAAACTGATGCTCTGTAAGGCGGCAATCATTGCTAAAAGCGGAAGTACTAAAAGGGCCTCACACCCAGATCTCCAGCCTCAGTCGGGCTACTGTTCAACACTTCCTGTTTTGTTCAAGACAACTTCACTTTTGATACTTGAAAACCGAATTACAATAATAAATTCTACAGGATATATAGTTCTGAGCTACTTAAATATTTACAGTGGGGCAATCGAATAAATAAAAATAATCTGCAGATATACGAATGGAACTATTTTCTTTACCGGCAAAAATATTAGAGCATTACATGGCACATCAAAATTCCTCATCGGTAAGTAAGTATTTGATTCTCTTTTTGTCTACACTACACGTGGGCGTGTACATGCATTAAAATACATTAAATTTTATCATATAAAAACAGTTAACTGAGAGAGAGAGAGAGAGAGAGAGAGAGAGAGAGAGAGAGAGAGAGAGAGAGAGAGAGAGAGAGAGAGAGAGAGAGAGAGAGAGAGAGAGAGAGATCCGCCTGAAGAAATTACATCTCGTCGATTTTAACAAGGTCTAGGAGAGCATTTATCTCTATAAATGACATAATGATGTTAAATAAAGATCTTTTTCCCTCTATTCTGAATTAGGTCACTTGGCAACCGAATAAAAAATACAGAAGTAATGCTCTTTTCATATGTGGGAAGAGTTTATCATTTGAACAAAGAAACTTATTTCTTGCAGACAAAAGCCAAGACAAGGGTGAATTGAATCGTGTATTTCCTAAAGCCTTATCATCAATTTATTTACTGCAGTGTTTCCACTTGTCCTGTTCAATTGAAGTGATTGACAGTTTGTCTTTAAGAAAAACAATGGTTTTTTTTTTGGTTTGATGAGAGAGAGAGAGAGAGAGAGAGAGAGAGAGAGAGAGAGAGAGAGAGAGAGAGAGAGAGAGAGAGAAAAGTTGCTCAAATACGTAAATAGCCACTTATAGTTACTACTCAAGAAGAAAATAAATATGCGCGACCAATATATATTTTGACGCAGCATCATCAAGCATTTCAAGACCAAAAATTAAAAGATGTATTTCATGAATAACGGAAATTAAAAAAAAAAAAGTTTATTTAGGTCATCTTCGGTAGATATATAACAGTGAGCTCTCTGTTTATGATGAAAGCATTGAAATCAGGATATTTCCCAGCAGTTGTTTATATATAATAATAGAAGCATACTGCAGACTACGAGCCTGATAAATCTCTTATCATTGTCGGAGAATTTATCATAAAATATGAAGTGTGTCAGAATTGACAGTTAATATGAAGTTTATTAAGCACGTGATTTCTCACTGTGTGAAAAAATCTGACCGAATTAGCAAAAGTTATTTCAATGAATGATGTATCACTCAAATGTTTGTACACTAGAAAGAATTTTCCAAACCCCCTTCATCCACAACCACATACCCCCCTGCCCCCACCCCCCCGCCCCCACCCCACGAAAAAAAAATAAAAATCTAAAAAAAAAAAATTACAGATTGAAAAAAAAATCAAATTTGATCTGCTTAGGCAATAAACAAGAAAAAAAAAAATAAATGTGCATTTCATGAATCATCAAAAGCGTTTCCGTTTAGTGAGCTTGACACTGGGGATTTTGTTTCTTTAATTTACTGGTAGCACCTGTTTTCCGATCATTGACCCTCCTTATCTATCTAACTTCTGTCTGTAAAGCAAACGCTGTCCCCAATTTACAAAAAAAACTTCACTTTCAAACTGCACAATAAACAAAACACACCTCTTTTCATACCTTATCAAAAGTAAGTATATAGGTATAATTTGCACCTTGTTACAAAAAAAAATCTTTAAAAAAAATAAGTTGAGCTTTACCACAATAAGAACTTCCGATGAAATGATTCAATGACTACTTAGCCCCTATGTCGCTACACGCGGTTTTCATTGTTCGAACCATCGTGAGGTGTTGTACATACTGTGTCTATATCATTAGAAGTAATTCACGATATATTTTTAGTTAACACACCGGTCCCCCTTTTCTCTTTTCTAGCGATTAAACAAACGGTGCAGTGACCTAGAAGATGATGTGATCTGATGGATATTTGTTAATTTTTCTGTCCCCCCTATAATTAGACCAGGGGTATGGGCCCGTAGCATCGCTGCCCCGCTGTCTTTGGTCTCCACCAATCGCTAGAGGTGACTGGGCCAGTTTCGGGATATATATAGATAAAAACCATACAGTTTTTAACAGTGGATATTTTGTTTACAAACAAATCAGGTGGTAGGTATTTGATTGTGTGCTTCTAAATTAATTTTGTCGATATTCATGAATCCTTGTTTTCATGCATGCATTTCTTATAACATCGGTTGCCTTTCTTTAGCTTTGGGCTGTTTCTAGTATATACAGAGAAATACTACTTATTATACCGCCTTTGTTCAGTGACAAATGACGCACTTTATCAATGAGTTATGTGATTTTTAAGTTTTGTTCCATTTTCATGCGTGTAAATGAACTACATAACAATTAGACGACCGAATTAATTGTGTGTATTTCATTTACTAATAAGATAATCTACTTTAAGACACGAACTTTTGTTTATGTGCCTTCGTTATTTTTTATGTTGTTCAGCAGATCTTTGCAATTCCTTTTGTGTGAATACGCATGGATTTTGTATTTTAATTCATTAAGACAACTGACAGTTATAAACAATTCATCCACTAATTTTCTTAATAAGTGACCCTTGTACCCCTTTGTACTACTGTTAAGAGATTTTTCGGCTTTGCCACCAGTATAAAAAAGATATCTTAATTAAAAAATATCTTAACCCCATTGTTCGTGTTCTGATAATTTAATTATCATATTTTTCATAACCGATTTATAACTTTCAATATCAACAAATTACAATAAACACTATTAAAGATTATAATAATAATCAAAGAATGAAGAGTTTAATTTTTTTGGCCAGAATTAAAAATCAAAAGATTAAACATATTTTCCTATTTGATGAATATCATAAATTCTAATTTTAAATTTAACTTTTCAAGATGCCGTGATGCCTTTCAGTAAAACTAGGTCATGTTATACGACAGAGGAAATGATTTGTGGCATTTCCTATTTGGGGGTTATCTGAACTGATAAAAATAATTTTCGATCGTGTATTTGTTGTCAGCAACATCTGATCTGCACATAATGTGGTGGGTCGTGCTAGAGGGCACCCAGGTATATTCCGGATCAGCCAATTAAAACTTACATCCCCATAGTTCTTTGCGAGTGAGAAGTAAATGATTAAATGGGATATTATATTTCTCACTGACTCACACTTTTTAAAAATACGAGTTTATTTCATGATTGGTTATGCTTTATACGCATGGATCTGTGCGGTTTATCAAATTAAAACTTAACAAAAAATCTATTGTAGACTTTTAAACTTTTAAAGTAAGGTTTCCAGAGCGAACTTATCAGAGCGTCAGAGTATATGGGTATACTTCGACACAAGGAAGATATTCCGTGAGAATACCGGCAGTTACATTGGTAAATGTCGGATACCTAACATTAATAAAAGTTTTGATTAATTCTAGACAGTGATAAGAAACATTGAAAGATGAACACCACACAATGCAGTTGTAGCTCCGTCAGCGCCCTCGTGCCTCCGTCCCCCTGCCCCAGCGAATGCCCGGATGTCCACTTCACGTTGGCCACTTCCGAGAGCGAGAGTTCCTTCAAAAGGCCCCGGAGCCCCGATTCCACGAGTTCCGACAAGAGTTATCTTTCCACGGGAAGTTACAATTCTCCATCAACGTTATACAGAACAGTGACATTATTGCTTTTAGTCGTCTGCATTGCTCTGTCGGCAGCCGTCATTTCGCTGTTCCTTCTGATCTCCGACCTCAGGAACAAACTTGAGGACGAGATAGAGGACCAGGGCGGGGTGTCGGGCAGACTCTGTGTCCCTTGCGGCGATCTAAAGTTCGGACCGTTTCCAGAGGACAATGAACACTTGACCAAGCTCAATAAGAAAACAGTCAACGGAGTGGAGGTCTGCTGCGGCAACTCGCCCAACCAAACGTCCGCCATCTTGGGTTTAGTAGGTTTTCTTTGCCACCTAACGTTTAGGTTTTTTGATTTTTGAAAAGACAAGGAACACTTTGCTGTGAAACATTTTCTTTGAAAAAACAAGAAATACTGAGTGTTAATAAGCTGAACAAATTGCGATAAACAACTGCTTTCAATATTTTTTATTGCTCAATTCAATTGATATTTTTTTACAGGTTATTGAAAAGAAAAAGAATGTATCCTGCGCAAAAGGTACTTGTATTTCACGACATTATCAATATGATTCGCACTTACGAATAATAATACACATTTCTTAAGACTTCTATATTTGTACATTTACTTCGCGCAGTAAGTTTTATATAAAAGTGAATCTTAAAAGGTTTCGTTTGTTCTTCCTCAGCTATGATTCAAGGGCAAGAAAGACTTCAGGCGGAGAACAACTCCACACAGATGTCGCACGGAGCGGTTGCTGCACACCTTCTCATTGGACCTCAGATCCCGGTTTCAGGTACCCCATGCAAATTCATTAAACAAGGTTTTTTTTTTATTTTCAACATATAACTGATAAGATTTTTCAAAGAAAAAAATATTAAAACTATTTTTAACCATATTCAACCTTTAGATTTTCCGTAAAGTTCGAAAAACAAAAAAACTTAATTAAATTGATAAATAAATCTTTTTAAAAAATCAATTAATTTACTTTTTTTTTAAATCAGGCCAAGCGGCCGTCCGCAATTGGTCGACTGTGGATCCGGTAGCTCATATAAGAGGCGTACAACTGAGGAACGATCGGATCCGTGTTAACAACTCGGGACTTTATTATCTATACAGTCAGGTCTACTTCCTGTCGCTGTACTTCGGCGGAAACAGTCCCGGTGCTACAACGCTGTATCACTACGTTTACCGATACAATGTGATTTACCCCAACGGCGGAGAGGAACTACTTCTCAAGAGCGTAAGGACACAATGCTGGGAGCGTAATAAGGACTACGACGATTACACGAGTTTTACTGGCGGCGTATTTCGATTAAATGTTGGTGACGAAATATACGTTAAAGTTTCAAATATTAGTCAAGTATCTCAAGATCCTAAAGCGACATTTTTCGGTATGTTCAAATTAGGGTGAATTGAATATTCTGTTGTTGCCATGATGTTGGCATGCAGACTTTTCATTTTCCTATAAACATGGCATTCCAAAAAAACCATGTGATAGTCCCCAAAGTTAAGGTTTTGAGGTAGATGGTAATTTTGTGAGTGCCGAAATAAATTCTTGATGTTGTAGGAACGGGCAATGTTGGGCAAGCTGAGCGGCATTAATACACAGACTGTGTGGGGTCTTTGTTTTCAACCCCGTCTCCCACCCAAACAATCATAATATGTACGTTTATATACAAAACATGCACTTTGACCGTCCATAGAAAGTGATATATGAATGAGTACCAGTGAACTGTTTTTGTTTGTTATTTGACACATTGACATGTATTTACCCTTTTTGTGTTTCTATATTTGTTTGTTATCATGCATATATCGCATGGTTTTATCAAACTTCACTGACGCCCCTAGCCATGTATTATAAATGCTTCCCAGGTCAGTCGTGGGGTGTTATGACATTCGGTGATTTTAAGTTATCTATAGTTGTGATAAAATATATGAAATATATATATAGATATGTTTATAATAATTATCATTTAAATCCGGTGACACAAACTGTTTACAAACATTGCAACACTTTTACTTTTGTCTCTGTTGACAGCCATTTTTATTTATCTGTAATAAAAAAAGAAGGGCATGGTATGAGTTCTGTGCATTAGCATCTGATCTTATCAACATTTGATGAATGTCCAATAAATAATGATAACCTACGACTTTGTTCAGATTATCACAGATTTCATGAATCCAGTTTACGAGGAATTGAGATATTCTATTGATCGGTAATCAATCCTCATTTTCTCTTCCTTGTTTTAATTTCGTTTTTATTTGAATTCATCTACATGATATTTACATGTATACGTACATATGATATCATGATAAATTGTAGATAAAGCGGACCAGGAAAACCGAGCTAAAATAAGTATAGGATAAGCACATTTTCTTCTTAAGAAGATGGGGGGATAAGATAGCACAAATGCCCATTTGGTTAAGTCGTAATATACAATTTTAAATTTAATTTTTTCCAATTAAATCTATTTGATAATGTTATGATACAAGTTTACAAAAGCACAATTTCTAACTATATTTTTAGTTTTTAATATTTTAACTAACGGTGAGAAAAAAAATATAGCCTAAGATTTGGTGGTATCGAACCCACAACCTAAAAAGCTTAGTTCTTTTAAATTTACCCAAATGGCTGGTGCTCTAACCACTGAACCATTTCAGTAACAACAAAATGTGTTGTTAAAAAGCTATATCCGACTTTGACCAAGAGTTTCAGGACTTGTATTATTTTTCTGAAACGTTCAATTGTTTGGATACAAAATGAAATTTTTAATGTATAGTGGGTCATCTCTCCACGTTTTTGTTGATTGAAATCGATTTGTTTTCCATTAGATCTTATTTAGACTTTGACAAAAGTATGGAACACAGACCCACTCTTTATTGAACAGGCATTGAAGCTCTAAAAATGACACTATTTGGAGGTTTTGATACGCATACGCAAGTTTAAATCAGCAAATTTCATGTAGTGAACATATTTTAGGGTTACAAATCGATTTTGTGTTAAATATACATTGTTTTGAATGATTTAAAAAAAAAATCAGATTTGTTGATTGTTAATTTTTCAGTATCTTATCCGTCCTTATGTAGGCATTTTACACGCTTATCCACCCATCTTCTTTCTGTATCATTATTTTAAGAATTATAGGACAGCTGCTAAGGATTTTTTTAAAACTGTTTCAATAATTGGATATTTTTTTCTATATATTGATAACTATTTGAGAACTGTGATCAAATTAAATCCTGATTATTTTTTGGAAATCTCTTGATAATACAGGAAATCACGATTAAACCAAAGAAAATATTTTTAAGAATAAAATTAGTTTCCACCGGAAATGTCTCATTAGTGGTTTAATTTAATCTATAAAATGAAAAATATCTTCTTCTAAAGAGAGTCATTATTGAAAGTAAAAGTAATTAATTTTCACCATTTAGCGTCACACAGTAATCTTTACACCGTTCAGTAAATTCTAATTCAAATTTAAACATTTTATGAGAACCCCCTTTCCCCGTTAATATTCAATATTAAAGAGAAACTCCCCAAAAAACAACAGTAACAAAACCAAAAACACACACACAAAAAGAAAACGAAACAAACGCATGTAAATTTTTAGAATTGAAAAATTTGAAATTTTATATATATTTTGAATATATATATATTTTTTAAAAAAGTTCTAACTAAGCTCCCTAGTGCTGGCGCGAAAACTCAAGACCAATTCCATTAAAAGTGAAACAGAAAATGTACCTGTATCTCAAGTGTCAGGTATGTTTATTTTTAAAGTCTGACTCAAAAAGAAAAAAGGAACCCCGTTTTTATATGTTGAAAGAAGATTATTATATAATTATATAATGTCCTCCCTTTGTTCGGGTTTTTGACGCCTGAGAGCATGACATATGACACCTGACACAATACACGAGACACCTTTCACATTAACTTAGTTTTTGAGTCAGAAAAGACTCTATATCAAATTTCCCTGCGGGGATAAGCTTTGCAATGACACAGGGAGACCCCGACAGAAATGCACGCGGGTTATCCCCATATCACGTGACCGATATATTCAGATTTAGATCAGTAGTACGGGGTAGTTGTAAACAGTGATCTTGCATTTTATTCTTGAGCTAGTTACAATAAAAAGCATAGCCTTGAACTGTGTATTCCTTAAACAAAATCTGACTGTTGTCATTTAGTGCGCACTTACTCCGCACGAATGGCGTCAACTTGCAACTTTATATTGATTTCATGTGTTTAACCCCCCCCCCCCCCCCAAAAAAAAATTTTTTAAATCGTAAATTTATAATGATAAATTCACAAATAAAGTATATTTGGCCGAACCTAATGTACATGAATAAATGACAAGGATCAGAATTAAATAAGAAATTGAAAACAAGAATTCTCTTTATAGAATAAAAAGAATTTTTTTCAAAGATCATTTAAACCACATTACGGTATTCCTAAATATAAATGACAATATTTTGATTCTTCGGTCGTCAATGTTTCTATCCAAATTAGCAATTGTTACATAAAAACAATGACATGACATTGTATCTGTTAACATCTTTGCAAAAATGCCAAAATTGTACGTTGACAGCTGAAAACTTATTTTAGGAAACAATTGGCACCAATCGACTACAACTGACTGGTCAGTGCATGATGAGTTCGGAATACAGACGAATGTTTTTGGACTTGAATGCTTACATCATTGACAACTATCACATAGTTTATTATTATTTTCTTTTGTATTGACACCCACGTTGAAAATGCAAGGTTAATTGATCGATTATAATAACTGGCGATAAAATTTTCATTATGATATATACAAACAATTCTAAAATATAGCTAACCATATTTATTTTTTTTGAAATGTTTTTTGCGTGGTACAAGTCATTGGAACGCAAAATCTTATGTAACAATTGGCAAGTGGGCGACAAAAGAAATTCCTCAAAATAATGATAGGTGTAATGAAATAAAATAATGTAAGACAAAATATAAAATAAATTTAAATAGATAAATAAATAGAACATGTTTAGTCATATAAATTGTTAAAGAATTTTTTAACATTTGTCAAACCATTAAAACGATAAACTTTTTATAAGTTAGGTGCATTTCTTTAAAATTTCACGGATACATGTAATGCAACCATTTAATTTTTGGATTCATCCCCCCCCCCCAAAAAAAAAATTAACAGTAATTTTTCGTTGTTCAGTGTCATTTGGATATGCATAGATAAGCCCGATATTTTACATCAAAAAGAATTCTTACGAACACAAAGTGAAACAGGTACTCTACATGCATTATTCAATTAAATTTGGATAAAATTACCCCAAAATATTGGATAAAAATTCTTATGATACTGTTCCATCTTTCTTCCTTCTTCAACAAGGGATATATTGTCAGATATAATTACTATTATTATTGACAGAGGATGTGAAAGGGGTATCACCATTGGTTTTTTGAAAAAAAAAAAAAAAAGACTGAAAGATTGGCAAACGGGAAGAGAATAATCTTACCAGAATTCGCGGAATAAAGAGAAAATTACAAGACATTCAAAACAAGGGGGAGAGGGAATTGAAAATAAACCGTTGATTAGATCTTAAGTTTTAAAATCAGAAAAAAACAATGTTCTAAAATTTTATGAAATGATTAACTATATATAAACACGAAAACTATCCTTTTTTTCAAAAATACACGTAAAAGATAATTACTTCTAAAATAAACCCATAAAGAATTCACGCAGCAGATCTTATTTCATTGTGATATACAAATATCTTATCAATTTAATTAGTGCTTTTTACACCATGGTTTAAAAAACAAACGCGTTTCTAGATTTGAGTTTATTGGGCGGTATCACAACCAGAAACTTTATAAAATAAAAAATTTATAGAGGTATTCAAAGCAAAGTCAAGGTCAGTTCTTCCATTTCTTTTATCAAGTTTCGACTAATGACCTAGATAGGTATATGTATATACAGAAGATAAACAGGTATCAAAATCCTGGGGAAGCCCATGTATATGTCTGTTATAACCGGGGTATTAAATGGGGCTAAGTGTGTATTAAATCAAGACGAAAGTGTTGGGAAATCCTCAACCCAGAGGACGACTAATAACCCAAGAAGAGTACTTAGGCCAGTAGTGACACTTCTTATGGGTATTCACCCATACGGTATCAAATGAATAACGCATGCGATTGTCAGTAATCACAGTCAACCAATGAATAGATTCACTCATATCAAACCATTATCTTTTAAAAGGAACTCTTTATCTTTTTTCATTCCATGAAAATAGGCCTATCACACCTTATGCCATCCTGAACCTATACTGTACGTATTGATGAAGGCGAATATCAATTGATACCAATGTGTACAATAGTGTACTGAATTCAAAACGTCATCCTTCTTTGTGAACATCAATTCCAATAACCGAGCATTATGCAATCCCGGAAAAGACTTCCTGAACACCCCCGCATCTTGATTGAATATTTATAGATTTACGAAACTTTGTTTAAAAATCATGGAAAAGAATCTTAAACAAACAAATAAGGGCCTGAAAATGAAATTAATTTAATGTTATATTCAGTTCCATTTTCTTGTTTCCTTTATTTTTTATCATATAACATTTTTATGGGGTGAACCCATAGCTATATCGACCCAACAGAAAAGCACATCGACCTAGCACAAAGTATCAATCGATTTATATTAGATAGATAGATTGACCAAGCACTTGCAAGAAGTCTACATCATTATTAATTGGAAACATAGTTAAAAAACAGAGTCATAAAGTAAAATTACCATTTTTTTCAAAAGCATCCACATTGAATACCTATTTTACCAACTCAAGTCAGTATTACAAAATATCTTGAAGCACGTGACATTAAGAGGGCTCGACGGTCGTGGTAATTTTTAGACTGTATTGATCTCCTTGAAAAGGAGAGCTCTATATAAGATTATAGGAAAATGCCCAAATTCAAAATGTAAAATATATGAACTTTTACTTTACTAAATAATGATTTATAGCTAAAGACTTCATATCTAAAAATTTAAGGAAGATCTGATGGCTAATATCTTGACCACCCAGCCTCCTTAAACAAACCAATTAAGGTTAATCTGTTGAATTACCAAGTAAAAATATGTAACGAATAGTCAAAAATTGAAATGAAATGTTAGCCTGTCCACAATATATTGACGAAAAATATTTCTCTTTTTATTGACAAACAATGAATAATATCAGGAACATACTCCCATACTTTCTATAAAGTGCATCTAAGACTCCTTTTTCTAAGAAAAAAAAATGTAAATCCCAGATTTGGTCGTATTGTGCTTTGCAAAAATTTAGATTCTTGGGCATGTTGTATATTTTACTATTTTGTTAAAATGAATTATATCGGAAAGGACAGTATAATTATGCACATTCAAATTTAAGATTTACGGCAATTTTACAAATATTTGTGCTTTTAGAGATAAATTCAAAAGTAATTTAGGGATACATATATACAGTATCTTCTTGTATATACACAACGATATCGCGAGTATCTTGGGAAAAAAAAATAGACGTAGCCACTGGGTGGTCGAAATACACAATTTCAGGGATTGCGTATTGCAATGGAACTAAATTAATTTATATATGATAAATAAATTAGTCTATTAAATATTTTTCGACAGTATCAAGGAATGATTGCAAAAATGTACACATCTATTTATTCCAAAGTGTTCCTACAGTACCTGGTCATAGGTGAGTCGCCATTTTATTTTTTCATTACTTATTTCATAAAAAAATCTAAATATATAGTTTTTGGGGGTTTTAGTAACTTCGTTAAAAGAACTATATACTCAAATAAAAGAGCCTGTTTTGTAGTCGCAGAAGTCAAAACTTCAATAGAATTTCAAAATTTGTTCTTTGATCCCCTTGTAATTCAAATTGTCGTTCAAGGTAATCGAGTTTTGAAATAAAATCTTGCAATGATTTATTCAAAGTTCGCTTGTTTGAACATAAAGATCTTACTGTCGACATTTATGATCAATAACGCCTTAGTTTTCTTCGGGCAAACTTACGCAATATTTTTAAAGAAATGAGAAAAAAAACCAATGAATATTTATAAGGAAAAATATTTGAACAGAACTTTTTACAACGTTTAAAAATATATTTTTAAATATCTTACGTACAAAAAAGTTAAAGGACAAAATTCATATTTGTAAAAATCTTATAAAATCAAAGAACGTTATCCATATGACTTAAAGTGATTAGTGGATGCATTAGGGGAAAAAAATCAATTATCGCAGTGCACTGGGCCATTTTCTGAAGAAATTTATACACGAAAATATAATTATAAATCGATGATCAGCAGTGAAGTGCATTTCGTACAAAAATTAACAAATGCATAATTATACAGAAAAAAAAACCTTGCAATTTGACAATTTGGCATTCATTTCGACATATGATCGTTCTAATGGTTTGCAGACTCGCGGAATCCTTGTTCAATCATTGCACTTCAATGTTCGAAGAAATAGAATAAAAACTGCGAAGTGTGGGGGGGGGGGGGGGGGGAGAATTTTCATTGCAGTATAAGGCGAAATAAGATGTCTGGTCTGTCATAGGAACAATTTAGGGTCAAAATAAAAATTAACAGAAATTAATTTCGATGACAGCGTGGGTCCCACGGCGGTGTAGATTTGATTCGTGCTGTATATTTGACAATCTGCGGAAATGACTCATGGTTTGTACTTCTGTCCCCGAGGTTAGACAGGTATCAGTGTGAAGTTTCAGAGGAGTCGTCATCGACTTAATATTTACCTTTGTAAACTTGATTATATACACGTGAAGGTAGTAATATAAGCACGTGTAAATACTGTTGGGTAAAAAAGCCAGAAAAACGATTGTGTAATTTGGTTTGAAAGATTGTCGGATTTTATTTTTTTTTAGTTGTATACAACAAAAGGAATGGGCACAACTTATTAAAAAATTTCCTTTGCAATTACTGACAACCCAAAATAATGTGCAATATAAAGATTGTGTATAAAAATCAAAATTAAAGTTTTGAAAGGTATCAAATATATCTCTACTTTATTATTCATTATAATGATTGGATATATACGAAGACTAAAAAAAGTAATAAACGACACGATTTATATAGCAGGAAAAAAATTTATTAAATGATCTAAAATAAAAACGAGGACGGGGTTGGTTGTTGAAACATTCCGTATTCATATTTCAAACTTCAAAGAGCTAGGAATAAAAATGCACAACTTCCGGAATCATGAAAACAACACAACAGAACTATTCATATTGATCTGTGATACCACAAATCAATTTTTCTTGGAAATCAACTAGGAAGCCGTCACATGGGAAGAAAAAACTAATAGTGGAAAAAGAAGTCTGTTAAAAAAAATGGACAAAAATCGACTCCTATATATCAATAATCTTATCTCAAGGGTATTTGATAATCATGACAGTATGTTCTATGGGCACAATCTTGTGTTTTGATATCCAATATCATTCTGTGGTTGAGGCCCTTAGTAAAGTCTATACAGGGGTAAAATGAGGAGAAACTCACGTCAGCTACCTGTGCAGGTAAAAATAAAGTCCTTTATCTCAACCGCGTTAAGTGTGTCAACCCCCCACCGGTGTTGATCTCGTAGCAGATTTGATTTGCGTAATTTGCGTAAATCATAATAAACCCTTAAAGCTTGTTCAAGTTCAAGTTCAAGTTCATTTCTTTCTTTTTTAAAAAAATCCATAGGAAATATATGGTTCGTGAGGTGTAATAAATGTAAACAGTATTTCTTTATTAAAACACATTATTACATGCACAAGGTCATAGAGAAAGCGTCATTTATAAGACGATTAATACATATGTCTTTAAATGGCCAAGGCAATAGGCTGTATATGCGAGCAGTTAAACCCAGAATATCTCTGCTGGAACGCATTGTCTTCCTTTGATTTTAATGTTCTGAATTTCAAAACCAACTACACTGAACATACTAATGTAAATTTTTTTTAACTCATTTATTCTCTGTTTTTATTTTTAATAATTTGCATATACAAATGTTCAGACTATATAGTTTTGGGTAATTAAAAATGTCTTCAATTTATATATAAATCTTCTTTTATATAAACTTTATAAAGTCTGACGTTGCTAAGTACATATGAACCGATCGCGATAAAGGATTTTTAGACAGCAAGAAAGTTTGTGCATGTGGTTTTCCACGAGACTCATGTCCCTGTTTGCAAACAAATTAATCAAAGATACACATTGATGCATAGATGACACGAGCCTTGTTTACATACATGTAACAAAAAAGTTTAAGCGCTGTTCATGTGCTCGACAAGGGACATTCAAAATTTAGTTGAGCATCACTAAGAAATATCTTAATTAAAGCATTGTACATATTGATAAACAAATGATTTTTTAAACGATCAAATCGTGATCATTTTCATATGAATAAACTAGAAGTTGTGAAAATGTTTTGTCTAATTCTTTTCCTGACATCGATCGAGAGAAAAAAGCAAGTTAGTTACAGCGAAAACGAAACTAAAATCACCGAATAAATTTTTTATCCTTTTAAAATTTAGTTTTCCAAGACATCGGCTTGTTGCGTGACATGTGATCTGACGTAAACGAGTGGTATACCCAATCGAATTTTATCTCCCTGGACAACTCAGTGTTAATAGTTGGCGGAAGGGATCCATCGATATACTCATGTACTAATACTCGAGGTAAGCAATTATATACATGTACGTTTAATATTTAAAATACATGTAGCCATAAAAGGAAGAATTTACGCGTAGTTATTTTTATCTTCGAAGAATTTCACATCCTGACGTCAAATGAATTTCTCAGGGAAATCATTCATCGAATAAAAAATTAACAATAACTATCAATGGATTCCGGATGAATTGTTAGATACAGCCATGTAGTAATCTTTTTTTTTAGTAATTAAAAAATTTATTCAAAGAGTTGTTTTTTGTGTGTAAACATGTCGACTCCGAAACCTGCGTCTGCAGCTATTGAAGAGATGCACGTCTGCAACTCGTCTTCAGAACTTTTACCAAAACGACTGCGCAATCGCAATTCAAGCTGTGCTACGGACTTGTCCATTCTAACAAACGAACTCCTGGCTAAAGACTTGTACGCATCCAACGCCAGATTAAAAATCTATTTCTATCTCTTAATATTTGTAAACATTGCCCTGATGGCAACAGTTGGTAGCTTGGTTTATGTTAACTTTTTGAGCAAATTGGACTCGAGTGATCATACGCCTTCAAAAGGAATTATCCAAACAGAAGAAGATGAAACTTCGCCAAAAGGTGGGGAGACAGGGAGAATCTTTAGGGCCAAGGTATCCCCGGGGTTCGATGGAGGAATTAACTGCGCTACTCTCAGATACAAACTCCGTGCCGAAGTTTCGGATTCCAGAGTTACATGTACATTTGACGACTTAGTTGATGCACTGATAAAGGTAACCAAATGCTCATAAGAATAGCATTGCTTTTCATGGTTAAATAGTCTAGTAAAATATCAACTCGAGTAAAGTATTGACAAAATATTGAAAATGAATTGATAATAAATATTTTGATTTTTATTTCAGTACGTCAAACCCAGGGAATACTCTGGTAAGTTTAACATAATACTGATAGTAAGTTGTTTTGATCAATCGCAAATAGATGTATAAACTTTTTCGATAAAATATATTCTCTTATTATTTCAGAAGTGATTCATTTAGTTGGTGGAAAACCCGAAAACGAAAGAAATGGTGAGGTTTCTTTTTCTTTCTTTTTTAATTGGTTTACACAGGTTTACGCTTTCATGTGGAGACTTTTGATAAATGATATCTATATGTCTTCTTTTCTTTTTTTTTTAGAGCATTATGAATATACAATATCTGACTGGAAAAGAGACAACGATACAACGTCTTCCGTGAAATACCACATGACCAGCTCGTCTATCAGAATTCCGTCCGACGGGTTCTATTTCTTATATTGCCGTTTATCATTTTCATCCGACAACGTCGAAAGCAAGCGATCGAGTCGAACCACCATAAAACACTCCATAAGAATCAAACCGATCAATCAAAGATTTCAGAAGTTTGTTACTGTCACCACCCCCATAACTGACATCGATTCCAGTGGCAACAGTTACATACAGAGGGTGGCCAAATTTAGGAAGGGCGAGGAGTTGAAAGTGACGGTCTCAATGGCGGGAAAGCTGCAATATGACGCGAGTGACGTCACAGGGAACTATTTTGGAATGTTCAAATTGTAATTCTTGATCTCAAAATTTTTTTTATTGTTTTTTTTTTATGTCATTGTATATACATATGTATTTAAGTTGTTATCTATAACTTCAAATATAGAAATAAACAGAAAATTTTAATTATTTGTTTTATTCAAATCTTTAAGACATACAGTATAATAATAAATGTTTCCTGCATATCCTCATGATTACGATATATCATGCGCGGATCAAGAGGGAAGTCCGTTGGTCAAAGTAGAGGGGGGGGGGGTAGGATAACTCAAACTTATTTGATTGAATTCTATAAAATAAAGTTACCGATTTTAGCAAACAAACGTATCTCCCCCCCCTCCCCCCATTGAGAGCATTTCGGGGTCCTTGCATTTACAAATAGGCAGTAAATAAAGTTCAATCATTGACAACCGTAAACTGAATGTTGTCGATTGTTACTAACTTCCGGGAGGCATGTCATCGGAACTATCACTTAGATGGCATTATTTTTAATTTCGTTCTAAGTAATAACACCCCCGCAACCCATCGAATCAACTGACGCTACAACGTATGTACGTTCAAATTGCTAGCTTTTTGCAAGTAAAAATATATATTCAATAACTGGCTTTCCAAAAATCATCAGAGACGTCCTTCAACCGGAACTACTTTTTGCTTCATGATTCGTAATAGGAAGCTGTAAGGAGTAGGATAATTGATGTCAAGGGTGCCATAGAGAATGAGATATCATCAGTCTCTACACTTGATAGGTTTCCTGATAAAGCTTGAAAAAAAAAATTGATAACGTGTTCGGATGACCTACTTTTATCAATTATAAAACAAACAATATGTGATCTGGATAAGAACACTATGGAAAGGTTACGAGATTGTCCTTAACCGAAAGTTGTGGGGCAGTGTTATTATTTGTTTAGTGGTTACGTGTCTGGGGTTTTTTTTTTCAAACCGAGTTGTATACAGCAAAACGCATTTGCAGTGTCTATGAAAATTTTAGAAAAGCCACCCCATAAGAATTTGGTATAAGAGCATACGTCTACCCTGTCTTTAAGAGGGCTGGGTGGTCGTGGCCAGTTTTAGACTAAAATACATTTAATATATAGTGATTTCCTTGAAAAGAAGAGCTCTTTAATAGGAATACATGTATACTATTTGGGATACGGTATAGAATAATATTCAACTTAAAAATATGGAATTTTTTTACTGAATAATATGTATTTGAAAGCTAAATATATCATATTTAAAAGATAGGTCTGATGGGTAATTTGTTTACCACCCGTGCAGCCTCTTAACAGTCCGCCTCGCATACGCTTAGTATACTGACCTTAGGCCAGCACGTTGATTTTTTTTTTGTTTCCTCGAATATTATATATTTAATTTCATTATTTAAAATCATAAAACTAAGCTCTTTAGTTTTTGAATGTATGAAACCGAAGACTATGTTTTGAATACATTCAGTTGTTTATAGAAGCATGCATAAGCGTTAAAGCGATTGGTGATTGAGATTTCCTTCTCGAAAATGCAAAGGAGCTAATCGCAATAGGGCTTGAATGAGGATAAGAAAAATAGAGCGAGGTTTTCCAACGATAATACGTCTTGTAAAATTGCTCTTCCCCCTTTATTCTGCTAATTAGCAACATTTTCCTTTTCCCGCAAACAATGTATGCTCTCAACATCTATTTATTTGCTAAGGAAATTTTTTTTTTTGATAAACAAATCATGGAGTCAAATTAAACACTATTTTAATCATTGTTCTTTTGTATTGAAATTATTATTAATGTTAAATTCGACTGAGCTTCATGTATGCAAGAAAAATAAATTACTTTAAATTAGAAAGTAAGTACAATTATTTGCTATTCCAGTATTTCTATTTTCCGAAATCGTCTTCATCCTTTTCTTCTATCATATTTTTTGGCATAAAAATAATATTAATTAGTTGTGATATGTAAACTCACGGAAGTTCCTAAACTTCTACATACTTAACTCAAGATCTAGGGCAAATAAGATTTTTAGCATGTATCAAGTAGATAAAACTTTCTACTGTTTTCAACATGCGCACGTCGAATACTAGCTAAAAATAACATATAATTATATATTCTGTGGAATAGGCAGCTTTTGATTAGCTAATTATTATAACTTTTTCCAAGTGAGAAAATTTCATCGAAAATGAAATGAAAATAAAATGAAATATAAGCTTAGCATCGACGACAAGTAAACCACTCGCACATGCAGATCTTTTTGTCGTACGAAAATAAACCAATCTGCACTGGAGTCCCTGACCTATTTCTGGCGCTTTAAAAAAACCACTTTAAGAAAACGCATAAAGAAGTGTACGTACAGGGTGCCTTCTTTGAAACAGAAACGAAACAACCCTAGGTCTAGTCGGCTCTCTCTCAGTTTATGGGGGTAAGACAGTTTTATCAGTAATTCATTATTGTTAATAAGGTTTTCAAAAAGCTTTTGTCTCACATTTTCATGTGTTATCAACACACGTTGGTAAATATTTCGTAAGCGAAGCGCAGCAAGCCAACTGCCATATTTAAATTTGTTTGTATACATGCGTACGCCATATCGCGACAGGGGTCAAATTTCACTAATAGTGTATTGAAAGTGATTTTATCAGTGCGTTTGGGACAGTCAACCAGTGTTTAGGATAACAGTACTCGCTGTATACCCGGAACGATGTCGAATTCTAATTTGCCCCTTATTGGGCACTTTAAAAAAGAAAGCGCTGATGTTGGATTTTAAAAAATCTCTAGGAAGCAGAATGAATTCAAGGTTTCTCTTTTCTTTCAGGTGATCATCCTTTTTCACGGACGAAGGATTTTCCGTACCGGAACAGTATATCCGATTTAATCTCTCAATGTGGTCAACTGTTGCCAAGAGGGGTTTTCAAATACGTCATTGAGCTATTTAAATCTTTCCCAACCAGACCAACTCTTTTCACAAAAATAACCACAATTTCACTACCGCAATTGACAGGAAATCCTGTGTCACATCGCACTTGAAAAATGAATCTACCACCGATCGAAGGCGAAGTGAGAAGGAAGAGATTGGAGTTCTCAATTTCCAGCGAAGGGTCGGGGGAAACAGTGTCCAGTGAAGACAGTTCGGCTGATCTCCTCGGAAGAATGCACCGAGCGCCTAGTTGTGTCTCCAATATTCAGCTCTGCGCAAATCAGCAGAAACTGGAAGACCTTTACAAATCTTACACCAAGCTGAAAATCTATTTTTTTGTTCTCTGTGTTGTCAACGTCATCATCATCCTTCTCGTCTGCGGCTTCTTTGCTGTGTTTTTCGTCCGGTTGTCAGACAACGATACGATTTTGGACAATTTCCGGTCAAAGTCGTCTCCGAAAGTGGAGGATAATGTTCCGGCGCCTGGAAAGTCAGCAGCCCTGTCCGCAATCACGGAGCTTCCTACAGTCCAAGAGGCCAAAATCCGGTGTTCTGTCCTTACGTACAAGCTCAACGCCACTCAGTACGATACAGAGGCCATGTGTTCACTCGAGGACATGGTGGATTCCATCGCTAAATATCTGAAACCAAGGGAATACAATGGTAAATTTTGAATCAAGTTTCAGGGGGGACACACTTTTCTTGTTCAGTGGTGAACTTTGTGTAATTTAATCAAATTTATTCCGAGACGAACATGTTTTCTTATACATGTATATAGCAAGAAACGGTGGTTATGATATTCTATTCTTTCTTTTATTTGCAGATGTTTTACATCTTACGGATGGATCTCCTCAATCAGGTGAGTAGTGCATGTGTTTATTTTATCAGATTTATTTTTTGTAAACGACTCCATCGATGGCGCCCTTTCTTGTACAATTTTTCATGAAATACTTAGAGTTTTTTTTTTCTTTTTTTGCATAGATGGTTCCCATTGCTTCCTCAAAGACTGGGTAAAGGACAAAGACAGCTCCTCCCCCCAAAGTGGCGGATTAAAGTTTTCAAAGGAGAGAGGGACGATCATTATCCCCTCTAACGGGTATTATTACGTCTACAGCCGTATAACGTTCAAGTACAACCCATCAATCTCCAAAGAGCATGCAATTGTATTGACTCTGAAGGACACTAAGCATATTATCGAGAAAGGGAAAGGACTGTCTAATTTGTACAGCACCGTGCAATCCGCGTCCATTCAGTGTACCAATAAAGCCTCTGTCCACAGCAGCTTCCTGCAAAGAGTGGTATACATGAACCAAGGGGAGGAGCTCCGGGTCAAAATGTCTGATACCGGGAAAATTCAGTATGATGAAAAGTACAAGCACGAGAACTTTTTTGGCGTCTTCAAGCTGTAAAAATTTAAACAAAATAGATCGGTACAGATCTATAGCTGTCTAAATACGACAGGCAAACATTCTCTGCCACGGAGAGAACGTTCGGAACTCTCTTTGACCGGTGTCGATTCTGAGACTAGCAAGCGCAGAAACGTTCCGGTTTATGTCTAGTTGTTAAACAAGGCATGCAATATTCGTATCAAATACGAATGCTTATAAGAAACGACACGTCTGTGATACCTTTATCAGGAGATATACTCCTGTTTTGCATTCTTTGTGCCAAAAACTCGGGATCCTGAAAATGGGCCCTAAACCATCCCAGTATGTCTGATACAGACAGAGATATAACTCCCTTCATTTTGTATTATCGTCTACTATTTTACGATCATGCAAGTGTATAATATATATATATATATATATATATATGTATATATATATATATATATATATATATATATGTTTATATATATATATATATATATATATATATATATATATATATATATATATATATATATATATATATATATATATATATATGTTTTTCATCAATTGCATTATATTAGAGAAGAACATTGGTATACAATATACCTGCTAGAGTTAGCAATACATGTACGTGTTTTCATGACACTGTGAAGTTATGGTTCTCTTGTATAGTTTTGTTTTGTTTATTTTTTGTCTGTTTGTTTGTTTGTTTTGTTTTGTTTTGTTTTTGTTCAAGACTTTTATCTCATCTTTCTGTGTCGTTTACAAAAATCTTCTTGATTTCAATCAGGAACTGCGACTCTATTTTCACAAACATTTCAGAGACAGTTTTTCATCATTTTTTTTTTAAACGAGAACAACATCGCTTAAAATTGTAGCACCGTAACTAGTCAAAAACGTATCACATTGAAACGTTAACGCGAAGGTTCCATGCAAAATCAATGCTCAATTTGTTCTCTGTTAAGAATGATCTCAAAAGCAATATGATACAATCGAAATGGCTTAGTTATACAAATAACGCATTCATATTATGATGAATAAATTATGTACTATATATTCAATTGTTGTAGCTAATTGTTGCTATATTGTTATATCAAATAATGTGAAATATATCTTTGATTTTTTTTCTTGAAGTCTAATCTTTATTACATTTTTGTAAGTTGCCCCACAGGCACGTAGCAACACTTTTTCTCGCAGGAATCATTTGTCCTATATTTACATATTGAAATGATTTGCAAATTTCCTCTCTTTTTTTTTTTTTGCTTGTCAACAATTATGGGATGAATCTGGCCCCCTCACTTTCAAAAACGATGTTACGTGCCTGCCCCAAGAGTAAGTATGATACACCGAAAACAGCAACCGGGGATCAATGTTTTATTGATTTTCAGCTTGATTGATTTATTTTTGTGCCCGGAACATTGTAAACTATTCCTATAATCAAAATGACATTGAATTCTAGTAACATGCCTATTGCTCTTTATAGAAAAAAACAACGACGCAGTTTAAACTGTATATATGTACCGTTTGTCGTTTAATAGGTGAAGTTTGGGGTATATTTTCAGGTTTAAAAAAATAAGGATTTGGATATACAAATAGTTAAGGGGTTTCCCCTCAAACCTCTAGATTTTTCAAGCATCGGTTGACAAGATCACAGTGCAGAATGATTAAATGGCACCGGCGTGCCTCTGTTGAAAAGCGTACGAGTATTAAAATAGCAAGGTTGTTGAATAGACATAATGTACCCATGCAATGATCCCTATCAAGTTCAAAACCATCTGAATAGTTACTAAATAAATATACACTATTGTATTATTTTACTATGATTTAATTATGCCAAATATGATTCTCTCCAAGGGATAGAGAGACGAACAAACAGACAAAATTGACATGCATGCACGCACGTTTATATTGTTGGAAAGTTTGTTGAAAAGTTGTAATCTTTTTTTTTTCTTGAGATTCGAATCTTCCTGTTTCGAAAATTACTAGTAATCTTCAATGTCAACAAAAGCTTTTGGTACACGATTTGTCAGAAAGCAAAGCAATGATTGTGCAGTTTAAATTTCTTAAAGCGGTTAAAATGATTCCAAAAGTCCATTTTAGAATGAGTCAGAAATTAAATACCATTTCAAACAAATGTATCCACATTGGAGACACTTAATTAGACCGGGGTTCCGGATTTAAATTTGCACCCGCAAAACTTTGAGAATTTCTTTTACATAAGAGAGGTTATAATATAAATGAAACCTAATCCTAATTTAGGCTAATTAATCAAAATGAATTCTAATCCTTAATTCTTATAATATCTATATAAATATTTATATAAAAACGAAACTTCCCAAAATCATGAAATTCCTAATACGTGGGGGTGGGGTGGAGGTGGGGTGGGGGAAAGTGAATTAAAAAAAAATTACATGCTCCCAAAAGGGGAAGGGCAACTCCATGATAATTCAATTTTTTATATGTAAATTTAAGAAAAATGTTTGCTGCGAGAAAAAGAAGCCCCCCCCCCCCACACTTGAACACTTGAATGCCCTTAAAAAATTATTATCCCTTTTAATTTGCAGCTGTCTTTAATAAGCCGACACGTGGTATGTCACGTTTTTTTTTTTTGGTGACCTATCTCCTCGGTCATGGTAAGAATCGGTTTGATGTACATGCATACAGAGGTCGAGGTTACTGATAAATAAAACCACAGACCAGACTAATGACCGAACATTGTGTACTCAATCAATCTCCTCATGGGGCCTAGAGAGGGGGTGTGGTGGGCGCTTAAGGGGGCTAGATTGTCGTGGCCGTTTTACGACTTTATCATATCAATCTCTTTGAGAAGAACTCTGTATAAGATGTATCAAATTTTAAAGTTGATTATACCCGGTTATTGATTTTTTGTCACCATATGATCCTAGTTTATGGGTTTTTTTTTAAAAATGTAGCTAAATTTTAAGGTAAATCTGATGGGTAATTTTGTTAAATTTCCACCCTCCTTCAGTTATGAGATTCGAAAATAGAAAAACTGAAACTGATGATTGAAAATATATTTATAGAAACATGTATACAAAGATGCAAACTATATTTCTTAAATACTTGAGAGTTTAAATTAAATAGTGTTTTGATAGATATACGTGGGAAAGCAAACAGCGAGAACAAGCATCAAAAGAGTTGACAAAACAGTGGTTTGGAAAATAATGTAAAAAGTGTTCTTTAGCATAAGAGTACACAAATTGAGCTATATTTACAAGCGGTTAGTTTATATGCTCTTTAAAATTCATTCTGCAATTGAAATTTTACCGTAAGTCGAAAAGTAAATGAAGCCTACAAATCTTTTTAAGGACAATAATAATTCTTTTTAAAAACTTTAATTTTTTTTTATTGATAATGCATGTTTTAAATGCCTCTTGTGACATTAATATTTATTTGAATAATCATGATAAAAACATGTTGTTTCTAAACATGTATGATGTTTAGTGAAATTAAAGAATGGTGGATGATCTTGTCCAGTTTTAGGCAACAATTCTGTGGTTTGGGTTGGGTTGGAAGATTATGCACGGAACCAAAAAAAATTTCCAGGAGGGGGGGGGGGGTGTCCGAAGGATAATTGTGTTTGGCGGGGGGGGGGGGGGGGGGGAGGCATATTTGCGATAATTTTACTAGGTAAATTTAATCTAGATCCGCGCATGAAAAATATTATGGTAACACATTCTGCTTCTTGGTTAGATATCCTGTTTTAGATTCTTTATAAACAATTAACGGCTTCAACGAGCCGAATAAACAAATAAAATATCTATGGAGAAGTAACTTTTGATTTAAAAAGTTAGTATACCTTGCTAGAGTTATCCCGCATAGTAAGTATATTAGCAACTAAAGCTTTATCGAAAGGAAATCAAATGTAAATTGAGCTTTTTAATATTAATAGGGCTAGATGGTCGTGGTCATTTTAATGCTATATTTACCTCCTTGTGAAGAAGAGCTATGTATAAGACAAAGGAAAATGCTCAAATTTAAAATCTTTAATATTTGGATTTTTTCTTTACTAAATGTTAGTTAATGACTAAAAAGATCAAATATCAAAGTATAAGGCAGACGTAATGGTTAATTTGTTGACCACACAGCCTACTAAAAGGTTGTAAGCTTTGTACCAATTGTTATTTCATAAAACGTCCTCAATTTATCTGCATTGTAGTACTGAATTGTTATTTTTTCTGATGCCAACGCATTCTCGAGAGTATTTGGGTATTTCTATCAAATGAAAATACTTCTTTAAAATACCCATCTCACGAATGGTAAACCCCTTCTTTAGTGTAAAATTTAAAAACATTGAAAATCAGGAATAAGGAAGTTGTTTCAAACGGACAAATTAAATACGACATAACTTCAGAATTGTTTTAAGAGGGAAAAAGGATAAGAAAATAGGGAAGAAAAATATTTCATAATGGTGCGTGGTGTAATTGTTTCCAGTTCTTTTCTTTTCCCTAAATTAGTACCACACACTGTTTTTGATAGGTTTATTTTTTGCGAGGTTATTCTTCATTTAAACTCTACTTCTGGTTTTCTTATTTCTAGTTTCAATATCGGTGATCTCTACCATGAAAAAAAACCCATGTACATCTGTTATTTATTTACGCTAAATATATATATACCTACAATGAATGATTTTCACAACTCTCATGTGCATAATATATTTAGATTCCACCAATTTACATTAATATTTATATTATCTCTCCATGGAAATAGACAGCGGATACATGATGACATTTATACATTTATTTCACGATGATCATATATCATTTTATTTCCAGCGACGAAAAATTTTGATATAATAGAATTTTTTTTCCAAAAGTTGATATAATGATTTAAGGTTTCTCCACCCTTGATATTTTTTATTGTTTAATCCATGTAATTGTTGTTAAAATTTGAAGATCATTATGTAAACCATGAAATTAAACTAAAATATTGATACGTTGCAACTTGCAAATATTTTTTCATGCTGTAGGAGCTATCAAAGGTACATATACACTATTAGAGCAACTATAGAGACGACTTCCCCCTTTTCAAACAACACAAAAACTCTTTACTGATTTCCATGTATAACAGCAATCTTTACATATATTAATCACTGTACAATTCAAAGCCATGTGAACTTGAAAGTATGTATATTATAACATTTACAGTGCATTTACATTTCCATAACATTTAGAGTGCATTTTGATTAAATTTCCAGCCTAAAAAATACAGTTTAGAAACTTAAAATGTTAATAACTTTTTAAGTAATGGTTCAAAATTGGTACATTTCTATTACATTGTATATTCGATCGTAATATGCCAAGAAATAATTACCTTGCCAGGTTAAAAAAAATGAAATATAGTGTATGTATATGACTGCCTATGTTCGATTTTATTAGTTTTTCACTGAATTTCGCGAATCCAACTAAAACAACTCTTTAAATTGTTAAATATAATGGTTATTTCATTTTACTTAACTTAAAATCTGTTAAAACACAACTTTAAATTATTTTTTTTTTTTACAAAACCTTAATCACATTACACTAATATCAAAGCTGATAACGGTAAATATTCTGGAATGCTTCTGATGACGTCATACGATAATCGCAAAACTTTAAGAGGGCTGTATGGTCGTGGGCATTTCTAGGCTATATTTACCTCCTTTGGACGAAGAGCTCAGTATAAAGATATAGAAAAATGTTAAAATTTTAATGCCAAATTATTTGGAGAGTCTATGGCCAAAAATATCCTACTTAAAAGTTAAGGGAAGATCTGATGGGTAATTTGTTGACCAGCCAGCCTCCTTAAATGGTTGTTATATAGCAACGCGTTCGAGAGTTTCAATTAGCATTAAGTCATACAATTTTACGTACATGTATATATGGTGTTTATGGTTTTTCAAAATACTTAAGATTACACGCCATACAAAAGATGTATGAATATAATCATTTCATTTACTCAAGATACCTATCCTATTGTTTCTCATCCTAGACTTTCATTCATCCAAATGATTTATTAATAAGATTTTTCAAAAACATTCAAATTGGCATATGAAAAGGTCACATGTAGTCATAGAAAAAAGTCACTGGGATTTTTTTTTCAATATTCATGTACTATATTAATGTCATTGAAATTATGTCCCGTAGTGAACCAGCCTAGTAAATACATGTATGAATTATGAATTTTATTTGAATATTTTATACATCTAGAAACGTTCTAATATATATACATGTACATACAGAATAAAGTACATACAGAAAATCTTACGAAGTCATATGATCCCGATCATATACTGTATACAGGGAAATGTCCGTCCCCGTTTTATTTTCACCCCTTTCGCCCTCGATCGTTGTCAGCGGGCGAATTTCAGACTGGGCGAATTCCAATATCTCAAATTATCTCTCTTAAAACACAACTGTGACTGGGCGAATTCAAGACGGGGCGAACTGTTTGCAAGTGTAGAAGAGCGAGAATTACACGGGGCGAAAATAACCCTGTATACAGTATGTATATACAGGTAGGGTAATCCATTTAAAATTTTATTTGTTCTGAATTCAAAGGGCACAGCTATCAATTATAATTGAACTAAGAAGTCATCATCAAAATAATATCAAACATTGAATAAATTTGTTTTGGATAGAAACATGCAGTACATATCATTATTCTCGTAGTATTCATCACATTATCTATGATTCCGAATTCTTATTTTGTTACAGCTAAAACATTCTTCAATTATAGAGAATTATGTCATCGCCAAAGATTTTTCAGTCTTGTTCTAGGCATATCCGAGAGACTTCCCAGTGTCCAATTAAATAGAGCAATGAGCGTATTGGTGAGTTAATGTCTCTCCAATCCAAATGGAATTACACGATCTACCTGAAGAAAAAACAAACAAAAGTGCTATTAATTTTCAATATCTATGTCGGAAATGTTGAATTGTAAAGAACATTGTTCACACACTGTACTTACATTTTTGTTTAAATGGATCACCATGGGAATCCAAAAGGAGGACCTTGGTTATATGGCGGTATACCGTTAGCAAATGCTGAATCTGGAACGTCAATATCATACACTTCGTCCATATATTCTCGGTAAGCCTTCTCTCTCATCTTGCGTAAAGCTCTTTCTGCTTTTGTGTTGGTTTTCTTTGGACGCGCTTGTTGCTTCGCTTGTTTTGCAGGAGGAGCCGTAAGGGTATTCTTTCTTTGGTTCACAGGCCGTTGCTGGTTTTGGCGGCGCTTTTGTTGCTGTCGGGGGATTTGGTTGGTTGCAGGAGCAGAAGGCTGAGCAGCATTGTTGCCTCCTTTCATAGCGTGGGAAACCAACCACGTAGCTATCATTCTGTATACGTTGTTGAGTTGTGGGTTGTTGTTTGGAAGTCCAGGGTACGGCGGCATTGAGGGAACATTGAAGGGGATCACTTGCTGGGCTTGAGTGGCAGGCTTTCGTCCATGGAGGAAACCAAAAAGAGATTGCTGCGCAGGTGTTGGTGGTTGAGGTGTAGTTGGCGCAGGCGTTGTGGGAGTTGGCATTTGACCAAAGAAGTTAGAACTGTGTTGCTGTGGATTGGGTGGAACATAATCCCATGCTGGTACAGATGGTACCGTTTTCTCATTTTGCGAAGGAAGCAGAAGTTTCTTTACCGGAGATTTTGGCTTTGTTTCTTTTGGTTTTTCTGTTAGAAACAGACTGTAAGGCGACGCTTTTACGTTCTTTTTCGCGGGTTTGCTTTTTTGAACCGTAGAGGATGATTGTTTGTATGGTGAAGGCGATTTACTGTTAGCGACTGGTCTTGAAGATGGTTCTTTTGCAGTTTGTTTATAAGGTTCCTGTGGAATGACTTCTTTTTTAGCAGTTTTAGGCTTTGTAGCTGTTGTCTTTCCTAAGTCGACGGTCCCGACTGCTTCAATAGTTGATGCCGACGATGCAGAGGCGGTATTTGCTGGTTTTTCAGCAATGCTGTTTGTTTCAGGTTTCGTTGGCTCAAAAGCTGGAAGTAGAGCTTTGAACTTGGATTTTGACTTCCGTTTGCTTTGCGCCTCGATATGACTTGTTAAAAGAAGTCCAATGATAAAAAGTTGGACTGTTCGTGACATCTTTGTGACTTATCTGGAAAAAGGCTGCCTGAAAAGAAAAACGAAATTATTTTCAAATATGTATAAGATTTGAAAACCAAAGCACGTGCGTGACATTCCAAAAAAAAACATGACAGCAAAAGTCTTGGAAACGTGCGTGTCTTATTTCGTGATTCAGAGTCAATATAACTTTTCAATCAAAATTTTATTAATTTAAATAATAAGGTCTAAAAGGTTAGATACCATCATAACAGCTAATCAATTACGAAGACATTGAAGGAAAGGCAATACGTTCCTAATTCAATTTGCAAGGTTAATCTTTGGTCGCAATTATGCAGCAAGAAAGTAAAATTAACAAGGAAAGCATATTTCCTTGTTCCTAGTACAAACCGACACTTCGAACCCTAGACGGTCAATCACAGAACGATTGCAAAACCACAGCACATCAAACTGTTTAATGATTCCGACCGTTGAAGATAATTAATTTTTCAATGATTGCGAGATAATTAATTAATGCCACCGGTGCACACTTTGTTAAAACGATGAATTTTATGCACATCAACTAATTATTGAGAAGTTTCAAACATGTTCTGAATTTTTATTTACATTCATTTTCAAATTGTTTAATGTATGATGCATGGCAATTAACAATCAATAAAGTAAATTGTATTAAAAATTTTCATAATAAAAAAAAAATTAGATTTGTATCCGATTTGTAAAATATATATGATTTAAGACCAACGAGATACTTTTGACAACATCAATTTCGTAATACGGTAATCGTGAAATTTTGTAAATGAAATTTGGCATGTATTAGATTTCTACAACACCTGTTTGACACGTGTGGATGTTTGAAATTATTGTTTTAAGAATTAAATTTCTTTGTCTCCGTAAGGCCTAAAACAATTCATCTACGATTTACTGTTGGGTTTTTATTTCAATATTTCAATCATTCGTTTACAGGCTTACTGACTGCAATGTACTAGACATAAGGTTGCCAAATGCTTAAACCAATCCGAGAAATTTTTAATCAAGCAACAAATTAACGAAAGACTAATCTCAAACATTTGCAAGGTGCATTTGAATATCTTGCTACCCGAATTCATAATGTGGAATTCCCCCATAATACAAAACAAAATTGTTCTAAAATATCCGCTTATTTTCATAATGTGTATATACAATGTTTCAAAACAAATGGTTCACATATGTTAAATGCGAATTGCAAAGATAAAAAATGTACTGATAGGATATATCATGAACATGACTAGGACCATTTATTTACTGTTAAACTAAATGGACCAATGAAATACAACAGACTGGTATGATTTGAGTTCAGCAACAACCAAAGAACCCGTGAAGACCAAATTAGATAAAATACGTTTCAAATTTCATGAAAAACATAGTTTTAAAAATCATCAATACAAGAAGTCTTAATTAACAATTCGAGAGACACGATTTTCTATATTGATTATATGATGAAAACACACACAAAAAAAATGAAATGAAATTAAAAAAAAAAAACAAATAAAAAATAAATAAATAAAAGACCAAACCTTTGACGTTTAATCAGAGTATTCCGATTTCCAAATGGTGGCAAGAAAACGATCCCCTGCTACTTATATATTCACGTGAATATGATAAATAACCCTAGTTAGTCTCTCACCGCGCACTTCTGTCTAATTGACAGACCTTCGTTCAAAATGTAAATAATTGACATTTGTTTCTCACCTATTGTGTAATCGAGATGATATATTTTTTTTTTACACCCCCTTGAAATCTTCCTTGTGTATGAATTGCATAGATATTTCATATCATATTCGGGGTCTTTATTTTTGGCTAATGGCAGGCAATATAGATTCTATGGCAGTTCTTAATTATATACGAATCAATAGTGTGTTAGAACTGAAAATAGAATTTTTTTTTTTTGGTATAAGATTTAATTTTTTAAAAGTTAATTACTTTGGTAAAGCATTAGTTGCGGAGTTTTTGACGCCTATATCACCTGTTTTCGAAATAATAATTATTTTTTGTTGATTAATTAAAGGAAAAAAATGTGTTGTTAGTTGCAGGCTTTCCCCGTAATATTCTGTAATTTAGATTTATGAAGGCATGATTATTTTTATTTCCGCTTCATTATAACTGCATTTAATTTTCCACGAGACTGAATTTGCTTCACACAAAAATAAAAATAAAACATTAGTAATGTTGTCTTTAGTTAAAGAGGCTGAGTGGTCAACAAATTATCTATTATCTGCCTAAAAATTTTGAATATATTTTTGGCCATAAACTATTTATTACTTTAAAAAAATGCAAATATTTTGACTTTAAAATTTGAATATTTTCCTATATGTTCATACAGAGCTCTTCGTCTAAATGAGGTAGATATAGCCTTGAAATGATCATGACCATGCATCCAGCCCCCTTAATAATTACTTAAATTAATTAATAACTAGTACAGCATTTACGATGCTACGAAAAAAAAATCAGTATTTGATCGGAAAATATTTGAAAATTGAAACTAAGGGAAAATATACAAAGATGTTTATTATTGAAAAAGAAAAACCTTCATTGCCACTGAAATATTCTTCACCTTATTCTTAGGATTAAAAAAAAAGACACCACTAGAATTATTTGTCAATGGCAATGATGACATATCATGACATGGTGTCCTCATCAACCACAGATGTCATTTAAGAAATACTCGTTGTATGTATATGTATATGTAAACGTGATTATAAACACAACGGGGATGAAGCTATGGCTAAATGACGTAAATATACCAGAATTTGCATAATCTTAACAGCTTCAACTGAATAAAAGTTCAACTAATGCAGCAGCGGGGGCAAAGAAAACACAAATACCTCATCTTAATGTCATGACCCGGTGTCTTGCAGGAATTTTCCCGTTTCATTTGTCAAATTGTACAACAATATTTCATTCTCTAGTGTCAATTTTAAGCTCCAATCTGACAAGAATGAGCGTTTATCTACATTGTAAAAATGTAAAACACGCTTGTAGACTAGCACATATTGACACAAATAAACCCCTAAAATGTGTCCTTTTACCTGAAAATCCGCTTCATCACCTTCTGAGTAGGTGTTGGCTCAAGAATATTTCGGAATGCTTTGTGAAGAAATAATGAATTTAATGCAGAATGCTACTCGTGTCATGCACAGGGTTAAAAATAGATGATTTGACGTAAACATGATAATATTTTTATCTTTAATTCGATTGGTTCTGCAACCTTGATATAAAAGGTGTCAAAAAATGCATTGATGTCAAACAATATATAACAACATGTTCATCGCAGAATAACATTATCTCAGTTTTATGCAATGCTCCGAAACGCCTTTGATAACTTATTATTATTCAAGTACATGCATATATCTAGCAAAGAAATACGTCATATTCCGAATACATTTAACCCCCATCCCCACCAACTTTTATATTGGTAAAATTATGATACATTTATATTCAAATTAAAAGATTTTTTTTAAATACATGCAATCAGTAGCAAATTCTTTAGAAGAGCGTGTTCAAAAGATAAAGCAAATACATTCCTGCAGAAAAGTAACAAAAACAAAAACAACCTAAAAAGACAAAATAAACTTTAAAAAAACTAAAAAATAAAAATACTAACACCCACCCACCCCCAAAAAGGGTTTTCACTTGCTCTTTCATAATGAAATACTAGTATATCTAGTAACAGTTTCTGTTAAAATAGCTTTTAAAATCATCGACATGTATTTTTTTTTAAAAATTGAAGCACTTACATATTAATTTTCTTATATCGCCAAAAAAAAAAAAAAAAAATACTTAAGAATTATTATGGGCCCTCTGACATGGCCGTAGCTCTTGTAGCTCTTCTAGAAAATTCGAGTTTTTCTATGTCACCCGAATTTTCTCGTAGAGCTACATATCTACAGCTACCTCTGACAATGAATATTTGGTTTTACCGTAGAATAAACAGGTATGGAGATTTTTGGCAAGTTGACCTTAAGTAACAGAGACATAATAGTTAATAAATGTTCTTTATGAAAACGGTTACTACTTTATTTAAGGAAAGGGCTAACGGTCTGTTCGCAGTTGACACATGTAGCCATGACCCTGCCCTTTCCAGGTCACCTTTGAAATCCAAGCAACAATTTAGACTTATGAATATTGACATTTTTGTATGACCTTTTTAGATGAAAAGCTTTTAAGGTTGCAAGCATGATAAAAATACTGTCATTAATATTGATGATATCGCCCGTTTTGCTATTAAAAGAAAAAATAACAATAACCAATGAGCAACAAGTAATGTGCAAAAGAAAGAACCGGTTTTTACGAAATATTTTACTTCGTTACTTCGTATATTCTTTGTCACAGCTGCTTGAGGACCCCCCCCCCCCCCCCCCCCCCCCCCCCCCCCCCCCCACACACACACTCTTGATTTAGACCCCTGTGTAGTTGACGCTTTTTTTATATAAATTCCTTTAAACTCATGTACACAACATGTTCCATATCAAAATTTCGAAAATTAATTGAAAATAAACCATTTATTTAAAACAACGCCAACATGTATATCCTCTTTTGTCATGCAAGGGGGGGGGGGGGGGTAGTGTTTAACTTTAATCGTTTATTTAAGTTAATTCTTTGAAATGGAACATGTTGTGTACATGACTTCAAAAGAATTTCTATTTAAAAAAGTCAACTACCCCGGGGTTGGGGGGGGGGGGGGGGTTGGACTATGTCCTGTCCTCAAGCACCTGTGACTCTTTGTATACTCTTACATGTACGGCTATTCACCGTTATATTCACCCAATCATTATATTTAGCAAAAAACCAAACTACATTTAGCAAAATTAATAGCACGTTGCATCTAACTTTGAAATTGCAAAAAGTACTATAAATCTGAATAGCTTGTTCTATTACAGAACAAAAAGCAATTTATATTGTTATTAAATATTTGTTTCAACCATACCATTTTTCTTCAAGGGGTCCCAACAATAAAATGTTTTGACGGAAAGGCCCGAAATAAGTGAAAGTATATGCTAATAAGTTTGAACGGAGAGAAAACGGAGAGAAAACGATATTGTGTGAAAGGGAATATCCACATTTTTTTTTATAACGTGTTGATAACTTAACTCCTGATATACAAGTATTCAACATAAATGCATTGTTGTCAAATTTGCATTTAACGCCCAAGCATTGACAACATTGTTCGTACCCAATTAAGTGTGAAATAATTCATATTTTTATTGACAAAAAAATCTGACTTTCAAATAATTAGAACGTAAATCACATCGTTATTACGTAAATAAAGGTGTTCTGTCTATCAGAGAAAATCAGATAATTGATCGATGATCAACATTGTTTCAATATTGTCTCAAGATTTAATCTGAGAGAGAGAGAGAGAGAGAGAGAGAGAGAGAGAGAGAGAGAGAGGGGGGGGGTAGGTTATAAATAGACGAAAAGAACAGAACTTTTTTCTGCTAAACCAAGAAGGATTGTCGATTAATTATCTGAATATTTTTCTAATTAAAATTTGCCAAATTTCACTGACAGTATTAGTTTTTATTAATGTTATGTCAACTTTAGTTAATAAAAATTTAAAAAAAAACAAAACAAAAACGTGAAACACGGTAACACATCTGTAGTGAAAATCATTCAACCATCCTATACGGAAAGAAAGTCATATTAAGACCAAATTAATCAGAAAGCGACATTTTCCATTCTTTTGTTTATTGTATAGTTTTTAGATTTGCTCATTATCTGTCTCAGTAAAAAAAAAATCAGGAATGACTGGGCAACAATTTCTACGTTACTGTTTAATAGTTCCAAGGTTCTAACAAACGGTAAAACTTCACATTCCTGAAAAGTACTGGCTTTTGTTCATGAAGAATGTATTATAAGGGGATACAATTTATGTTCTGAAGAACAGTTTTAAAGCAGTTTTTCGTTTCATATATAAAAGTTCCGTCTCATATCCCCCCTCTCTCTCTCTCGGTGAGTGATACGGTGTAGCTTCGAATTTTACTACATGTCAACCTCAAATTTACGTTTTTGTATATTTTAAACTCATACTCATGATCAAACTTTACTAATATATGCAAAAGTTTGTATAGTACGTTAAAACAGATGTAAACATCATTCAAATTTTATTTTTTTGCATCTAAATATATTTATTTAAATTTCTAATTAACTTTCTAGGTTTTATGGGTCGGAATCATTGCTTTATGGCATCTGTTACACAAACCGAATTTACTTTTAAAATAAATGTGAATTCAAACCTTAGCCTGGTGTTATGCTATCTCCAGACAGAAGTACAACTTAACTACACTAGGAGAATTTGGAATAACTCCTAAATCGCATGGATAGACTGAAGGGCTACATGAACATGCATAAATTACGTGAAACTTTAGAATTGGAGAGAATCATTCAAGTAACCAAAACTCTTTGAAGCACTTAATGCAAAACACTATATCGTAGGTATTTCTGAAAATATATCGTGGATCATTTTATATTTGTAGAAGACTAAACCTCTAAATTATATGAGACATACTTTACAAAATGGTATGCAGTAGATGGACTGCCTTTTACCCTCATTAAAATATGGCTAGTTTTCAGAATGCTCAACTGAATATCAGAGGTCAGACAAAGAAAATAAACACCACAAATTTTATAGAGAGTGTCTTTGATTCAAAAACCACAGCACAGGGTTACATACTAGAATTTACATCTGCAAATTACGAAAAAGTCTTGGAACTGTTTTACATGTTATTTATTTTGTAGTCAAGACGAAAACCTGTAACAGCACCCTTTAGATTATCTTAATACATTGCATTTTCCCTCCGAACTGTATAGAGATGTCTTATATTACATGCAAAGCTAACTTGGCACTTGTCAGTACTTTGATTTTAAAAAAATCATTTTCTTTGATGTTTAACCGGGTAATTCGTATACACGAACCTAAAATCATAAGCATATTGTAAACATTTTGCACTTTTCATAATTTAGAAGAACCTTATAGGAGAATTTATGAATTAAAAATGAAAACTCATAACGGACAATTCCATAGTTCAAGTAATATTATTTTTGAAATAGAATAATCATTGCATGTTGTTAAGTAGCGGTACCTTACCTTGGCTTTATTAAATCCAGACTGAAGTTTTACTCACATCTTTGATAATTATATTCCAAAAGTCGACGACCTCTCGACGTAACAGTTTACAGTACCTCGCCACTTTTAAGTCAGAAACGAAGATACACGACCTATTCTGGGAAATCAATCAACGCTAAAATACTACACTGTCAGAGTAATGCGAACAGGTGATTCAAAGTGTATTGACATAGCAAAAAAGGTCAACAAATAGATAATCATTGTAAAGAAAGGTGGTCAAATGGAAATGAAAAATTGAAATAAATTATACGTAGCCACATAAAATGTCTCCATTGAAATCGATAGATCAGAGCCTATTAATTAACCCGGCTTAATTTGCATAAAGATAACGTATGGCGTGTGACCTAACCTTGGACAGAATGTTTTCGCTCAACCCGTCACCATAAAAAACAATTAAATGATACAAAAATAAATAATTACGTCGATTCGTTTTAGAAAAAAATGTTTCTGTATATACACTCATAACTTAAAGACAAAGATATTTGTAATATCGCCTTTTACTTACTGTTGGTTTCTGCCCTCGGGGTACGTTTCATTGATAATGGCGACGTCACCAGCTGACCCCGAATGTCGTATTTTGACCTAGCTCTCCACACCCAGGGTCATTGAACAATAAAAGATCATTGTATAACTTCATTTATCATATACATATACAGCATCACACAGTGTCTGACTCATTTCAACTTTTCAATTCAAATTAACGTAAGTATGCCCACTAACCCCCCCCCCCCCCCCCCCCCCCCCCCCGCCAATGCAATTTTAGGCCTCCTCCCATAATATCCAATGCAGCTTGCCTCATAATGCTAACAAGAAACGAAATGGTTGTAGATAAATAAGATTATATGAGTTGTTCTACTTAAGTATACCATATTTAGATAAAAAATTAATAAAACATAAACAAGATACTAACAATGTATTATTATTTCACGATATGACCCTTTTTACATGTATGTTAATAATAATTTAAATTAGTTGGAAGCTGGTTTTTCCCTTAATGATTTAGCAAGGAAAAATACTGGAACAGATATTATGAATCTGTGTAGGTTACTTAATTAACATTGTATTTGCATTTCATTTCAATTCCATTCCATATACATTAAATTATATAATTGCTTTTTTGACAATTAATTTTACTTCTTGTTTGTTTGTGTAATAAAAATATTTTTTTATAATAAACTCTTAATGAATTTCAGTTTTCATATTTTTTTGGAAAAAAAGTAGGTACGGTATAATTTTTTTTCAAACAAGGGTGGGGGCAGCGAGACACACACCACAAATATTTTGACAAGCAAAAAAAAAAAAAAGATATAGAAAAAGAAAACACTAATTTACTAAACATAAAATTCTTAATCTGTTGGAGAGGGGATTAATCTCAAATTATATAAACTGATTTATAAACCAACTTTCACAATACTGTTTCAAAAAACTAAGGAGGGAGGGGGGGGGGGGGGCGTGGATGGAGGAGGGGGGGGGGGGGGGGCAGTTGGCTTTCAACTTTCTTCTTTTAGATAAATTAAAGGGAAAGATTGATAACCAATAAATGTGACCCCCTCCTTATCTATAAAAAAAAAAACCATATTGACTATTTCATAAATATACAAGCAACAGTTTTAACCCTGATGCATTAACCTTAGTACAATGTACTATTCCTTTGCTACGTAAAAAACATATTGACTATTTCTTAAAGATACAAACAACAGGTTTAACCCTGATGCATTAACGTTAGTACTTTTACAAAGATTTAACAAGATTTCCATAAGAAACGCTATAGAACCATTTTAACAGGAGCTTGGATTTTGGGTAGTTGGGCCAAACAGCAATGTGACGTAGGCCTGTCTATTTCATTGCTGGCCACTCAGCCATGGCTCTTTGAAATCAACAAGATTTGTCTTGTTTTTGAGCTATGACTACGCAATCTGTGTATATTTCATTCGAAACCAGCGTCATTTTTAGTTTGTTTTGACGCAATAAAGAGAAAGTTACATCCTACCGAAAGTCCAAGGTCTTGTTAAAATGGTTCTATCAGTCTACTGTACAATTGATCATGAGTATTCTACTTATATACGAGTCTTTTTTTTCGACGCGTAAAACTATGAGGCCATGAAGTGCAAATTATATGTTTTAGTCGCCCTGATTGGCATAAACCTTAAATGATAGATGACGTGTCCATAGTTAATGAGTTCCCTGACGCAAGATTTGTTTACATGCGATTCTCTTCTTAATTCTTTTATTTCTCAGATATTATTGGGTGTTACCTGCAAAATGTACTTTTACATATTGTATTTATAATCTACTAGAGCAGGCATATATTGATATAGAATTTAAGTCACGTTATTGCTGGGAGTTCCCCTCAATGATGTGCCATTATTTCATGATCTTGACAAGTAAATAAAATAAAAATGTAATGAACAACAAACCCTCGAGCCTGAACGCCACTTGAGTAATATATAAACCGTTCATCTTTTCAAATACCTACTAGACAATTATTTTTTAAATTGTCTCGATACATTTGCTCACTAAAAGGACACTTGATTAGCAGATGAAATTTCATAACCATATATATCATGTTTTTTTTTACATAATATCAAAGCATTTGCAAAAGATAGTTCCCAGTAGACAAATCGTAGCATGAGTTACATCCCTTTGGCAGCCATGTTGATTATATGAACCAATTTCAACTTGTGATACTGGACATTTTAAAATATAAATAGCATTGTTTTATGACCAATATACATTTGTTAGAGCCTCTTTTAATTCATAATTGTCATCTTGTTTGCAGTTGCCTCTGTATATTCCTCGCATACTCGTTTGAAATTGAGAAAAATTAACAGGTTTGACCCAAAGATGGAAGCCAAGGAAAATGACTCTAAGGGAAAATATGTAGTATGAAATTATCTAAGGTCGCTTTGATGTTTCTTCAATCTACCGATTATTATCTTATTTAAATGATATTTTTCATGCATTTAATGAAGATTATTTGGTAGGCCAATATTTTGAAGCTCCAACATTAAGTTCCTTCGTTCCTGTGCACATCTCATAGTGGAGGCACCAAAGCATGGCAATCGACAGGGGTTTTAAACGACCAAAAAATCAGTTGGACTGATCGATCAAAGATCAAAGATGAACAACAACGTGTTTTCTCTAGAATTAGTTTGATCCATAGTGATTCATCAGGAGTGATAATACCAATATCAATATAAGTCTTTTTTCTATTTAATTTAAAAATCAAATTGAATGTTATCATTGTATACAGGGAAATGTTTGCCAATGTTTAATGTTCGTCCCCATTGACTAAGTTTACTCGATATGATATAAGAAGCAATATAATTTTTGTTTGAGTCAAAATGGTACGTGTAGTATAGAGTGACGTTTCCTCATAATGCTCCGCAAAAGTATGCGGAGCATTATGGGTAGGCCAGGGAAACAGGCTAAATGGTAGTAAAACCATGCGACAACTACCTTGTCTTTGTTTCCAAATGATTATGATATATTTTTGAGGGAAGAACAAAGCAAAATTACAGAGCCGTCCAAGCTGTGTTTACTTTCCTCTATGCTACTACACAATAATTTAAAAGATTTCTATTCATTATTGATTTAATGCAAATCAATTGGATGAAAATGTTGGGTTTGTTTTGTTTTAAAGTAATTGAACCTATCAGAAACCTCTCGGAAAAATATTAAATATGTAAAGAAGATGAGCAGAAATTTTTTTTCTGTTTACATTAAATGGACGAAATCACATGCACACTGATAATTACACAATATGTATCTTTTTGGTTTAATACAATCTCAATTTTTTTTTTAAAATTGCTGATAATTTGTTTGAAATTATTAAAAGTTGTGTCTTTCTATAAACTTTTTCTGTTTTGCATAAAAGGGCAGATCACTCTGTCCACACAAAGATAAAACAGAGTCCTTGTTAATGTTGCAGTTGGACATATGCCACTAAATATATCATTTCTAAAAATTCATGTTTTTCCAAAAATCCCACAGGTGTTTAATGGGCAAAGGTTAATATTAAGGCATGGAAAGAAAGAAGAAGGTTGAAAAAAAATAGTAAGAAAATTGATCAGTCCTCTCTTGATTTGTTTTCACATCAATCTGCCAAAAGAATTGATTTGAGCTGGTGGAATTTTTTTTATATTTTGTTGTAAAAGGGAATAAGTGGGGAAAATATTAAATATGTGTGGTTTGTGTTCTATCAATTAAAGTAAGTACTCACGTGTAATGGACGTCAACCGTAGATATTACCAACATATATGGGCAGATTCACGATTACACCGCTTTGAATAACCATAATTAGTATCACCATCCAAGTTGTAAGTACATTTATCAAAATCCTTGTTAAGAAGTATATGTACGCCAATAACAAACAGGGACGGAGGAATATAGATATATATATATATATATATATATATATATATATATAGTCAAATAGATATGATATACTGTAAACCATTTTATATGTGTACAGTATATCATATCTATTTGACTAACCGAAAATCAATGTTGACATATATCTATTTGTATTTTAACCGCAGGGTGACCGAGGTTTGGTGGGTTGCAGCCATCATAAAAAATCAATTACAACCCAATGAATTTATATTAATCATATAAAGCCAATTGCATCCTCTGTAACAAAATCAGACTCCATAATCACAGTTTCATTACATTGAAAGTCTCTTCACCTTCGACAAGCGGAGGGCATTAAGAGATACCAATTATCTCTGACGGGATACCAAATCGTCGCGTTTTTCGGAATCGATTTATCGTTACATTGTTCCTGGTTGTGTCATAACATCAGGTGCATATACTCACGCCTGAAAGTTCAAAAGATGTCGATCTCTGTCCTTATTACAGATTTCTGAGCACGTATCCACCTACAGAGATTTAGTTAAATGTCGTACTGTAAACACATTAAGAGGGCTCGATGGTCGTGGCCATTTTAAGACTGTATTAGTCTCCTTTAAAAGGAGAGTTTATATAAAAATATAGGGAAATGCCCAAATTTAAAAGGTGAAATATGTGGATTTTTTCTTTGTATTAAACAACACATTATAGGTAAACAAATCATATCTTAAAAATGTAGGTGGATCTGATGGTTTATTTGTTGACAATCCAGCCTCCTTAATGGCTTCATATAGCTCTTTTCGCTGAGATAATTACAACGAGCTAAAATATTGTAAAGCTATTATTCCTCAAAATAATAGATATACAAATATCTCTTTCAGACTAATGTTAACACTACTCACATGCATTGGTCGGTACCAAAACCAACAGCTGTGTGGTCGCAGATTTCTAAAGCACGATGCTGAGCGCTTGATATTCTTGCTATGCTGAGGGACAGTGACATTATTGGCAATTTCAAACCTTGTCATCATAGCAGAGAAAAATACAACAAAGGATAACAAAATAAAAACTCGCTTTACGAAAGATGATAAAAAGAAAAGAATTCTGTGCTAATATAGATTTTTGTTTACGGCTTTCATTTGAACTTTTAAACGAAACTATTTACATATCGATCTTTTCATTATGATTGCGAGATATTCATATTTAAGAAGACTGTAAAACACAGATCTTCGCACACTATTGGTAATGTGACAGAATAAAGTCATCATAGACTCGTGATCAATCTGCTGGCTCGGGAAAGGGATTTTTCGCGGAAAAGTAGAAATCGCAGGGAAAGATGTAGGATTTGCCCGGTGTTAATCGTTGATTGGATATTGAGGAGTCGCTTCGGGGACAATGCCTTTGACGACCAATGTTTGCTTTCACTGGGCGGACCGCTCGGCTCTGCAGTGACTTACGAGTTTGATCTGGTACAAGAGGAGAGGGAAAAAAAATGACGCGAAGTAATGAACTTTTTTTCTGTGCTAGTTCCGTGAGGGATAAATGAATTGTTTCGCGGTATATGGCGTGCAATCAGTGGTTGCTGGGGATCTGGGAAATGAGACTTTTTCTTGTCTTTTAAAAAAAATGACATGTTCAACAGGGTTTGTTTGCAGCACCCGAAGAAAGTTAACCATTAAGTTTATCTTTGGAATCTTAACTCTGTTGTTTCGTTTTCATTCATTCCAGTCAATTGACATCAATGTTGGAATCGTGGATATCGAGCCGTTTTTTAAAGTTACCGAACCTGTTGCTGAGCAGTCCTTTTCGGAGTCTCAAACATTATTCAGGGATGAAGTTAATACAACGTTCAACGTTTTTATTACGATTTTCGACTTGTATGGAAAAGTAGGGATATTACACAAACTGGATCAAATATTTTCCAACGTGTCTCTAAATGTCATCATTGCCTACGTACCGGATAAGTATGTACAGATTTTGAACACATTCGCAAAGGACAGTTCAAAACCATTGGTGCTAGCTAATAATTATTTACCTCATCAAGATAGTGGCTATGTGTTGTCGATGTTTAATGGATTCAAAATATCATCGGAAGCAATTGTGCAGTATCTAGAACACTTTAGATGGCAAAATGTTGCCATCATTGCATCAGACGAGGTGTTTTGGCGACAGATGGTACCCATACTCGAAAACCAGCTGATGAAACACGATTTTAATGTGAAACGCTCTAACATTGTGACCGACATGACAGATTCGAGTGTCGTTAGAAGCATTATGCGCCAAATCACTGCGTCTGAAAAAGGTAAGGTCCAAACATCATGGTGAAATGGTTAATTACTGACACTTTTTTTTTCCTCTCGACTTTTTGTTGTTCCTTCCATCGAAACCTTATCAGATAGCCCCATTGATGCTGTTTTCCTTGTGGATTAGAAACTGACTCGCATCCGCTACTTTACTTCATAGCTGTCAATATCGTGTAAATTACACGCTTTGATTTAGACTTCTGGATCGTAGAGGGTTTTTTTTTTATAAATCGCTTTTAAAAGCCTGTTCTCGTGTGTTGTTTTGACAAGATCTAATGGTACTCGCGCTTAAAGCTAGACAGCTTTATCTCCAATGGGAAGGGGTAGATCCGGACTCCGGAGTTTCTTATCATGTTACGCTACGATAAGAATCTAACTAAATAAAAAGTCGCATGAAGAATGAACCAATGTCGAAAGGTTGTCGAACTTAATTAGAAAAAAGTAGTAGTTTCCGGTCTTAAAACGCCAAATTAATTAGGAAAAAACTACGTTGTGAGTAAATGCACAAAAAAGAAGAAAAGCAAAAAAAAAATTAAAATTCAAAAAAAACTTTTTTTTTTTTAAAAATGCAACATTTTAAAACCATGTGATACCAGTAATTTATTAAAGGTGCAGGTTGGTCTTGGTCATTTTAAACACCCCCCCCCCCCCAAAAAAAAAGAGCTCTGCCAAAACAGGATATAGATACATTTTTCTTTCTTTTTTTATATTTCCTATCTATGCAATGGTTGACTACTAGAAAAATCACAAAAATATTTTTATGTGGATCTTACAGGTACTCGATGTCTTCCAGCATGATTGAGAATATATCTGTAGAAATAATGTTGATTTTGTATGAACTCTAAGCTGTTTTGAAGTAATACCTTTCATAGACAATAAATTATGATTTGACATTTTTTCTGTAATTTGTCGTTTTCAAAAAGTAATACATACCACACATTATAAAAATTTAAAAACTTGTTCACAAGATATTGGAAACGAAATTAAAAAAAAATAATGTTTTAATAAAGGTAACTTCCTTTTACCAAAACTAGATATTCGTTTTAATCTTGACTAAAATTTCGACGTTTTTATTTGAAGGCGCATATCACATTGCTACTTTTACGAGTTATCACTTCAAACATTCAATTTTTCTTCTTCATAAATCAATATGAAAGACCAAATGTTTTTGAATGAGAATGGGAGAAGGTTTTGTCGTATCAATTAACCTTTAGTAGAAAGTGAACATACTAATGGTTTCCAAGTTATTAATCTATTTACATATCTATTTACATTAAATCTTCGTGTAACTATAAAATTAAGTCTAGAGTACCCCCCTCCACCCTCCCCCATCTAAATCACTTCCTATTCGATAGGTAGATTTGCACACCGGTAAATATGAATATAAAAACGAATGTTTAAGGAGAGAAGCCAAAAAGTAATGTTTTCATCTTCGAGCATAGAAGAGTTCCCCTTCTGACCATCTAATATGTATTCTATGGCATATTTTAAATGAAATCTATGGTGCCCTCTAAACAGATATGATATTCGATGTTATCAATATCCTGTGTTCTGAAAATAACTAAAAGCAAAACTTTATACTAAGAACAGTATCTTTACATATCATTTCGACCAATTTTAAAGAATATCTTCGCATATTTCACATCCAAATGCATGTAATTTTGAGAGATTTTCTTTGATTCATTAGTATTTAGAAAAATAGATTGTTTGAATATAAAAATAAATTATTAGACAACATAACATTTTTTATATTGGGTAGTTCAAATCTTTTATAACGGATATCAGAGGAATGGATTAGAAAACATGGGAAAAACAGTGATTTCAGAATGTCGTCAAATAAAATATAAGCTTTGTTTTTAAAATCTGATAAAATAAATAGTAAAGAAAAAACCATGCAGTCACATTCGTTTTCAATTACGTTTGATTTCAGATTTCCCCCACAAACATTTTTTTCGTCATTAAATGGATAAAAATTGTAAAACCAAATTGACTATTCTTAATATGACCGTCAGCGGTAAAGAAAGATATTACTAACAGATATGAAATGCAATTTATCGGTCTTTTTTTTTTTTTGGTTTGGTTCAAGATAATGCTTCGTGTAAAACTGAAATGAAAATTTCTGGAAAATCTGCAGCTTGTTTTATGTGGGAACACATCTTTTGATCAGTTTTAAAATCATCCATTGAACAGTTTACCAGAGGATCTCCACGTATTTCTTAAACCAAAAAAAAAATTGAGAGAAAGAAATGTTTCCCGATAATCACATCAGCCTTAGACTTCACATTACAAGGACTGGGGTTATTTTTATAAATCTCAGGAAAAATAAAGTCATTTTTCCATCCTTAAGTTTGATAGAGAAAGTTGACCTTATACAATGAAATGCAAATTCCATGTATTACATATACATTGATTAACGATATCAATATTTAAATTTAATGAAGGGGTCAGAGAGAGGACATTCAGAAAAATAATCAGAAAAGTGAAATATAATTAATCAGCGATGTTACTATTATTTTGCTTGAGTACAACATACCTATTATATGATTCTTTCTTTGGAATGTTGCGTTCATTGACCAGAATGTATTTGACTTTTTAAAAGGTGCAACTGAGATAAAAATGTTGGTAAGTGAAAGGGTCGGCTAAAATTTCTTTGTTCCAGTTGCTATTAGATAACGATTTTATTTACCTTTAGAAGTTATACAATCAACAATTATAGAGATTTTTTTTCCATGTTTCCTCTTAGGAATAAATCGAACCAATAAGATGTTTCCCTACAGAAAATTCCAACCTTCTAATTATCAACTGCAGAAGGACAGATGCCTTTCATTTTTCACTCTCTTGTTGAGTTGCTTAAAATAACACTGTTCTTATATATGTTCGGTATAACTGACCCGAATAGTGCTATTTCTAGAGCATGTAAATTACATATCAAAATAAGTATTGGACACTTAATTTTCTTTTGTAGCGAGTTAAGTTAGTTGACTCACTCAGTATTTTAGAGACAGACATGTCTAGTTATTTATAAAACGATTTGGTTACTTTCAGCTTAATAGTTGAATTTGTTTATGCCAATAATTTATGCATTGCTATACAAGACTAACATGTTTTATATACTTAGCAGAGATAAGTCCTTTTTGTATTTTTAGGATAGTACGTTTGGTCTAAGAGGTATAAGTTTATTTTATTGAGAAACAGTTTCGATTTATTTTGTAACATTATTCCGTATATCAAGCGAGAGGGCATTGGAAGTTTTTTTTAAAAGTACATTTGGTTTTTATTAATTAAAACAATAGAACTTCTTCAAACCGTAAAATAAAAAAAAAATGCTTTATAATCAAAACAGCATATTTCTTTTCCTTCCTGGTTGATATGCGGTTTAACCTCGCTATACTAGGACTTACAATTTAATGGTGTGTGGGTTCAACTTCACGACCGGAGAGTCAACGAAGCTTGAAATAAGACTTCATTGCAATCAATCATTTATACGATTTCTCTATCGTTTGGAGGCAGAATATTATACAGCCCCGTCTGCTCCAATACGTTTGGGTTGACTCCACACTGACCTAGCTATTTATATGTTCTCATGTCCTTTTTGGATTTATGAATACTCAAACATCCCAATAGCATAAAACGTGTTGGAACCTTCTGCTTTCTTGAAATATCTAAAAGAACATGGTGGTATTGTGAAATTATTGATTTGAAATAAAAATACACTTGGAAAAAATAAATAATTTCTATGCTGATTTTTGGAGATCGTTTGTATCAAGAGATAAAAAAAAAGCTGTCAACAAAGTGTAAATAATGTGTTTTAACAGTTATAATTGAGACAATATTGTCTAAATGTAGCCTCGGCTTAAAAAGAAACTGAGCTACCAAATGTTTGTGATATAATTGAGCCATAAATCAATTTGAAAAAAAAAAAATCGGTGACTATGCAAGCCTTATATGCAATTTTTTTTACATGCTTACAATGGCTCTTTTAAATTGTTTTTGATACTATAAACGAAAACTAAACCTCGATCTTAACGGCGGCCATTGCTGACTTTTACCTTAATTAACATAAAGCGACAGTAAGAGCTTCATTGTTACAGTTGTCTAGGGAATACTTCATTCAAAGACACCATACAAGCAATAATTAATTTTACTCCCCCATTATTTATAAAAATTAGAAATATCAATTCAAAAGAAACTTTTGATTTTAAGATACCTATAGCAGTTTTGATTTTCAAACTCAATGCAAAAGGATGCGTCGCTGTGATTCTATATAAGCTTTGTTTACCCGTTAGCTAGAATCTCGTAGACTTTTATTGCAAATCTAAAATGGAAAGGACCCCACTTTTGTTTCACCTTTACTAAACTATATTGGAAGTTAATTGAATATTTTCAATAGTAAAGTTTTGCAAGACATCCTATGATTGCAAAGGCTTCAAATATAACGAAGATAATTTACTTATGATCGAATTACTGTCATAATATTGATAGTGGCAAAATTACTGTGAAACTATGATGGAATAGTTAATTACACTTTTGTAAACCTCAATACTGTGCTTCGGATAATTTGTGTTTTTAATCATTTTCCGGTAATTAATATATTGCTTGCGTTTGGGTCTTATTATATCGGAACCAATGCTTTTTTCTAGGAAAAGAACGAATTACTCTAGCTTCAACGAAGACATTACTGTTGATTGCTGTTGTATTACACAAATGAATTTCCCTTTTGGCTGTTTGGGCCAACCAAAGACTAAAAGGATTGGCCATTTCATGATTTCATGATTACTTCCCTTTCCTTTATTCTCTCTACATTTTTTTCAATAAAAGTGAGATGTTTTTGAAATTTTCATATCGCTTTCAATGTAACATTTTGAAATATCATTTTGTTGTGATTATGGATGGAGTACACTGAATACGGAAACAAAAAGATCTGACCTTGACATCCTTGCCACGTGATCGTCTTGGTTACATACCGGTATGGTACTTCCTGATTTTTTTTAAATAAGAAAAAAATAATCTTAAAACTCGAATTCAGCAAAGATTTTTATATTTGGAACTGTTACTCCGAGAAAAGCTCAGATACTCCGAGAAAAGCTCAGATAGTTGTCACAATGATTTTTTTAGCACGCAGAAATCACGTGCAAAGCAGGCGTCTGGTGAGATTTTCTTCATGTCAGTACATCCAGTGTCTATTATGAAAATGTCAAGAAATGATATAATAATGGTATAAATCGCCAGCAATCAGAATGTCTTCCTATTTTGGGATGGAATTTCATTTTCCGGGCTGTGTATAGCGTCTCCTCCATGATTTGTGTACAACCTTGGGAGCATGGCTATAAAACACATTGGTTTCTCGAAATCTCCTCACGCGGACGTTTAATATTGTAAGAGAGAATAGCGATAGGACTATTAAAGGGATACATCTTGTCTGCTTGAAATGAACAAAATAAGCATAACATGCGTATGTGTAAATATACTAATAATGTAGTAGTTATCAAATTAACCACGTTTTTTTCCTGGTTTTTCATGTAAATTATATTATTTCGTGGATAAACTCAACAACAAAATCAGCGAAAATTTGTAATGAACGAAAATTGATGAAATTACAGTAAAACATAAATTAACTATGCATTCGTTTATCAATTTCGTGTATAACATCTGGTTGACGTTGCATGTGGCTCATAGCACCATGTTAGCCAAATGCGATAATTAACTGTGGAGAAACAGACAATTGAAACGCATGAAAAACACATATGTTTTTATAGGCGTTAGACGTATCTAAAACTTTTGCATAATTATTTTAAACAAACGTCACGTGAAACATATGTTATCACGCGAATGTTTACCACATATTTCGTGTGTTTCAACATTTGGTATGATTTCAGGTGTGTGATACGAATGTTTAACATACGTTTCATAAACGGTACGTTCACTGTAGACTTAATATAAATTTTCTGGGTTACAGTGAGAGCGATGTCTAGTATATCTGGACGATATCATTACTTTCGGTTCCACGTTTGAGGAAACTTTGGAAAATCTAACCAATTTTTGACAAATTGAAATCCGCAAATTTCTGAAACGTACGGGGCACTGCGGTAAATAGAATACATGTAGTACTAACTAGTATACGAAATATAAAGGTATAATAAGACAAGTGTAGCAATCTACACTTAAATCTATATTAAACCACCCATAAATGAGAGCGTCTTCCGTAGTTAGAAAAAAAATAAACAACTCTCATTCTAAAATTTTCCAAATAGGTTAAAGGAATGAACATATTATTAATTCAAATAGGATAGAATTGTCGAATAACTGATCGATCGTCCTGATTCTCCATAAAGAGTCTAAACGGTTATTTCCTGGTTTTTGAATCATCTTTCTAATTACGTAATGGTTCATCCACAGGATGCATCGTTCTGTCGGAGTTGGATAATCCTTGAATTGCTTTTAACACAGGGATTCGTACAACGATGTTTATATGGATCTATACCTCGCCGTGTAAAGAAGACAGTCTAAACATGTCTTTCTAATGAAATGTTTCCGCAAATCAACTGCTAAAATAGTTCGTTGTTTGTAGAAGATGATTTCAAGAGACACTTAGACAGTTTTTTGCTGTTTGCGTTTCTGCGTTCTTTGTTAGCATACATTCGGAAACAAAATAAGTTTAGCATTGGGGAAGTATAACTACTGCAGCTGCTACTAGAATACATATCTGGTTCCCGAAAAGAACACAATCTTAAATTTGATTGTCATTGAAATTAATTCTTTTTTTCTTATGATATAATTAACTTTGATTTGAAACAAAAAAAAATGTTCGTTTAAGTGCAATTTTCAATAACACTTTGTATTGATGAGATCATTGGCCACGAATTTACGTAAATTTTCCTTTAAAATGTGATTTTCACTTCATTAGCGAAAATTGATTGATGCAGACGAATATTAATGAATTCACACTGACACAGTATCAGCCATATGTGACAATATTATGTTGACTTGGGGAAAGTTAAAAAAGCAGAAAGTGTTCTTTAGTCATTGTAATATTCATCGTCGACATTTTCTTTCATTGCAACTAATTTGCAATGTTGTTAACCGCGTTTTGTTTGTTAAAAAACCCACTTGGGGTACAAAGATATAATCTTATTGGCTCAGGTGAGCTACATGTAAGAGCCATCATACAGTTGGGTCTTTGTATTGATTTGCTGCAATGCGATAGGGTCCCTGAATCCCTCGCAGTCTCTTTGGCTTGCTCATGCAAACGCACATTACTCATTAAACCGTAAGCCACACTCGTTAAATATAATAATGCCAGCTAATTTATATTCATTCTTGCCCCGGGTCACGCTAGAAATTTTCTAAATGGATAATCTAAGCGACCGTTCTAAGGTTCAGCTGTGCAAGAAGTTTGACATCCGGGTCTTTAACCGTCCAAATATTGACAGGGTTTTCGTTTGTATATGACTGTACGTTTCCTATTTGGAAATGGAGCTGTTGAAATAATTACTCTCTCTCTAGAAAAACTACATCGGTCTGTATCGGTCTTTGTGATAAAATGTGTATATTGGATCTCTTGGTACGGAGCAGCAGGCATGTTCACGAAGCTATCAAAGGACTACGGTGCGTCTTAAGTGCGTCGTAAGATACGTCTTAGTCTTAAATCTGTTTCTCGAAGCTCTCCTAAATTTAAGAAACGTCAGGACATCACTTACCTTGTCCTAAGTTGATCTTAAGATGTTCTTAACTTTTTCCTAAGTCATATCTTAGACTTAGGAACACACTTAGGTCATATCTTAGGAAAGTTTCGTGAACATGTCTGCAGATAACGAGTTCACACAAAACACTGCGTTTGAAACTTTGGAAATACGTATCCTTCAGATTTTGAATTTCAGGTTTATGGAATGGAATGAAATATATGGATCTTCGTTGAATCCATATCTGTCTTTGTTTAAAGAGGAATAGCGCTTTTTCCCATTATTTCGCCTACACCCGTTTTGAACGGAAAGTACCTGTTTCTAAAAATAGATACAGGTACCTGTCGCAATATGATTTTCGAAACCTAGGTACTGATTTTATAATGGTGTCTGTTACCACCGATTTGTCAAAAATTCAGGAAACCTGCATCGAGAAATGAATATATACATCTAGAATTATGTGTGTTAAAACAGTTCATATTCTGAACCGTGATAACTTCCAGCAAAATGCAATGAATGTACTAAGTGTAAATAGAGTACAGTATTTGTGTAGAAGTATGTTTATATTGGGTGTGCTTAGTCGGAATCAAACGAGAATTTAGAAAAAAAAATCTGGCAATTCAAATTCAAATTTCATTTTATAACGATATATACATGTAACCCTGTTTTCTTCGAAAAGTCAATAGTTTGATAGGTATATAAATAATTTAATTACGTTTTTCTAACCGAACAATATCATTTTCTAGCATGTGTATTCGTCTATTAGATCGTTTCATGAGAAGAACTGAAGTCGATGCTATTATTGTACGTAATACCTGCTATCAAGTACACAAGAGTAAATACTAGGCAAGTTATTGATTTTATTTGGTGTAATTTTTTTTTCTTTTACTCTAGACGCAAGAAAGTGCCGAGCTAAACCAAGTTTAATTTTAACCACACTGCATTTATTTTTTATTTGAAAACAGTTATCTCTAAAATGAATGTTATGAAAGTATCCGAATGTTTTGATAAAATATTTTTGATTGAAACATATTTGGGCTAAATAATGATAAAACCTTTATATCACTTCTATTCGAAAACTAAAGAATTAAGCAGTCTAAGAACAATTTGTCTTTCGTCTTCCTCTTTTCACCTCTGAACTACCAGGCATCCCTTGTTTACCTGTTGCGTTTACTATTTTGTTTATTCTCGCATTTGAAGTCGTTGATTGAAATAAATGAATATCATGGGAGTACTTTGGGGTGAAGATTTAGTCAATAATATGACTAAATGGTACTTGAACCCCGCCATACTAATTTACATCGTGGCGATCAATATTTACGATGCTCTCTGGATAAACTCATTTTTTTACTGAATTACGCTGATTAATTCTGACTTGACTGATTAACCTACAACGTATCTACACCTATGGGACACCAAAGTTGTCCAGGCAAAATTGCTTTTATGAAACTATGACATAAAATCTTTGAAAAATAAGATAATGCAAACGGCCTTGCTCGTAACAATAATTAACGAGATGATAAATAAGAATCTCATTTACGTGTACTTAAATGCATGTTCTTGCATGTTTCTGTTCGGACCGATGATCCAAATGACAAAATTTCGTATTGCATGATTTATTTGTGTTCCATACGTTTCACCTAATATCCGGGGACTCTGAAGCCCATGGATTGCAGATTAGGAAATGATAACAGCCCCCCCCTCCAAAAAAAAAAAAAAACAAAAAAAAACAAAACAAAAACAAAACAACAAAAAAACAAATAAAACAAAAAGCAAAAGCCACAAAAAAAACCCCAAACGAAACAAAACGAAAATTCTACAACAATTTGCAATCGTCTTATTCAAACAGATAGTTTTTGTTTTTACCGTATTTGCTTTATTTTAAGTCTGACTACCAGGAAATATCCCCCTTTCGACGTTTACATATTGACAACTGTTCAAATAGGAACAAATAAATAAGATAGTTACTCGTTCAGTATCGGCTTTTTTTTTCTTCTGTAGTAGATATGGTTCATAAAATAAACGTCTCTTTCAATAACAAGTATATTTTATCACTCCGGCACAGTTATCCCTTTCCTTTTTATTTAAATCATTAACATCTGGTAAAAACACATGTACTTGTTTCTGTAACAAAAGTTTACCCTATAGTATAAAAAATTATCATTATTGTATGGGGTAAATTTTATCGCAGAAACAAGTGTATGTGGGTTAAAAAGTAGGATCGAGTCTGACTTGTTGATTTTAGAGACTACTATTGTTCAAACTCGTCTGCTGAATAAATCTGCAGACAAAAACTCAATTCAAATCTCATTTTGAGTTTAATTGTTTAGTACAATTTTCAATCGATCGTCATGAATATCATTCCACTCGTTTTTACATTGAAATAAATGAATTACAATGTACATTAAATAATGGTAGAAACAGGTTCGATAACATCATATAATTGGTAACTAATTTACACTACATATCAGAGCAATCCAAACTTAACAGAAGTTATGTCCCTTGGTCGCCATTTTTTTTTGGAGAAAACCCCATAGATTTCTCACAGTAGCCTTTGTAGATCAGGGGTTTGTATCTTTGTTATTTGACATTTAAAAAATATGTTTCTATCTTGTATAATTTTGATTGCCCTAGTAGGGGGCTACCCATACAATGAAATCCAATGAGGTTTTATCACAAGACGCTCAAAAAAGGAAAAAATTGTTTTGTTTTTGTTTTGTTTTTTTTTACTTTTTTACCTTTGGGTTGACACTGCAAAAGAAAACAACACAATTCATAATCATTTTTTGTTGTTGCAAATATTGGATCTGTCTATTAGGAATAGAATTGGCTTGAGGGCATTTGTAATTTTCGTTGGTATGACGACCAGTTAAAAAATGTATGTTTTCTTTTCTCAATATTCTCGAAGGAACTGAGCAAATCTTATAAATAAACCTAAAAAAGATCGAGAGATAAAAAAACAACCATATACATGTAGTTGCATACCCCCCTCTTTACCCTTTAAGTAATACGAGCTGTAGTATTTTTTGCGGAAATTTATAATTTATAATATTTATAAACTAATATTAACTACGAAAATGACAAAACAATAATGGTTCATAAACTTTTATGTCATATTTTGTTGGAAGGCTATTTAGAGGCCCTGGTTGAAAGGAAAATTTTTATAAATTGTCGTCCTGAAATTTGATATGTATAATAAGGGTTTTTAAAGTTACATGCAGAATAGTCATAATGTATAGCAATTTTTTTTTCAGCAAAACGAAATTATAAAAAAAAAATTAGAGCGCCAATGCTTTAATGATTAATATATCAAACTCAGCTTCGGGGTCTCAAAATATTGAGAGAGTTTCTCTTTGGTTATATTTCATCAAGCACAAGAAAGGATCTTAGATACTTTTAGCTCTGTACTAATGATATTTGGACTGTCTCGATAAGATTACTGACCGTGTGCAACTGAATTGGGGACAGGTGTTCAATAGAGATAAATCAAATATATCTCCCGATATAGCGTCTCCCGATCACTTGCTCCCGATCTTTTTGCGATTCCAGATTTTATTGAAATATGATTCTAAAACCTTTCAGATGTATGCAAGACGCATTTGGTGCTTACGATTTTTATTGCGATTAAAAATAAAAATTGTTAATAAGACTCCGACAGAGCGCTTCAATGGTTTATTGATTATTAAGTTCAAGGCATATTGGGGACTTAACCAGGGATTATACCAAGAAGCTAGGCAATAAATACTTCATTTCCGCAAGACATTTGCAGCACGAGGAAACTGTATATTATTTGGAAAAGCGACTTCAAGAATCTCTCACTTTCTCCCCCCCCCCCCCCCCCCCCCCCCCCCCCCGTGTTGTACTTTTACAGAGATTTCAAATTGATATCCAATTTATCCGAAAATAACCTTGATTGTGTTAGGTTTTATTTACAGTTGGACAGTTGAACGTTTTACCAACAAAAAATATTACAAGTATTCTAGCTGCTCATATTGTAATACAATCATGGATTGGGTATAGTTTCTAAATCACATTCAAATTTCATTTTCAACCATTAAGTACATATGATACATGTAAGAAAATGACCATAAATTTTTATTATCATAATTATTATTTTGATATGACACTTTTCAATTTGCTTAGTTTGATCTACTGATTTTTGTGCCTATGAACAACTTATATAAGGTTAAAAGGGCAAATGCTAGTAATCAAATTTCTGATTCAAGATTTAAAATACAATCGGCTTTAAATGGTTTTGATATCTAAATTTGCTAATTTTTTATTAGCTGGTATTAAGAGGATAAGTCAAAAAAAGATTTTGATGTTTTTTTAGGGATTGTTTGGGGGAATGGGAAGGCAGTTGAATATTTTTCACAGGAATTCAGAAACATTTTTTTTACGTTACTGTTGATGATGAATCAAATGAAAACTTGTTACTTTTGAGGATGGCATTTTCTATCAATATCGTCCATGGAATTTCAGCCGTAAATACTCCTCTGCAAAAAGAAGCTTTCTTTTATTTGTCTTGCAAAGTCGTGGTGTATGTAATACTTTACAAATAACTGTCAGGGGACTTTTACTAACGAGATTCGTTCACTTGGAAAATTGAGTTTCTCAAAGACATGATTAACAACGAACCCTCATGCAGTATTGTTTTGACAGGGTAAACACAGAGAAAACGCAACAATAACCTAATTACATGTGTAAAAGCTGACGCACTTCAAATTTCTTCCTAATAGAAACTATGTCTAAAATTGGATATAAAACATCCAAACGAGCGAAAATACAATTAAGATCTTCAATTTGAGACGTTGAACAACTGTACCACTCAAATTGACGGTTTATGGTTTCGCACAATAACACTCCTTTTTTCCCAGTGTTTTAATCTCATGCTTTTTATCTATAATGATGTTATTATTCTTATATCTTTGAAATTTGAAGTAATTTATTTTGATAAAAACCAATATGTTCAAAGGCAAAGACGCATTTACGGATCGTTTTCCTTGGTCAACCCCGATATCAATCTAACTTTGGTGCAAATTCATATTATATTTTGTTTTGAACACTGTAAATTCTTATTAAAGAGGTATAGCGCCTTTTTCTCATTAGTTCGCTAAACCGTGTTTGAACTGAAAGTACCTGTTACTAAAAATAGATACAAGTACCTGAAGCAATAGGTACTTATTTAAGGTAACTTCAGTGTTTTTCGTGTCCGGTTCTGTTTTTATACGGCGTGATAAATTTCCGATTATAGTTTTGCTCAAATCAATATTCATTTAAGATGACATGTAATTGATTTAAAGTATTGTATAAGTATGGTTGGGTGGCTTCAGTATAAATATATAGCTCATATTTTTCAAAAGGAGAGATAAGCCATAAATATGTCCAAAAATTGTGGAAAAATTCTTGACGGAAAGGGGAGGGGGGTGCTACTACACTCGTTTCTTTGTTTTGCCAACCAAGCCGAAAATTTTATTATGTATAATACAATTTGATCTTTGAGTATATCATTTTAGTGACTTTTATTTGATTTTTTCAAAAAATAACTTCTAAAATTATATCCAACAATATGGGGGTATACATGTTTAAGAAACTATCAGGCCAAAACTAGCTGGTTAATATCGATAAACTATGGTTTTTTGCTAACAAAATATATAACATTAAATAAATGTTTAATAAAAATAGTTTGTAAACTGTATAATGTTTTAGAAATTTCCAAAAATATGCATTTTTGTGAATTTTTTGGAAGGTCGTGTTAAGAATATGTAATTTTTTTTCTACTTTTTGTAGAAAATCAATAAGACATTTTTAATTTAATGACTATCAATACATTTTCTTAGATTATAACCTAACATGATGTATTTTGGTTCATGATTTAATAAATTACGAGATCATGCTCCATTGTGTTAAAATTTGGCTGTTCAATTTTTAGATCATGTGAGCTGAAGCTCAATGTAGGAAAATAAACGTGCAAAGGTATAAATATTTTGGCATTTTTAGTAAGTTTATAAGTTGTATTAACTTTTCAAATTAAAAAAAAAGTTTGGTTTGACACAAATTTCTAAAACACTGAGTTTACCTTAATAATGGTGCCTATAACCACTGCTTTGTCATAAATTCAGGAAACATGCATCGAGAAATGAATGTATAGAACTCTGTGTATAAAGTCAGTTGATATTCTGAACCGGGATAACTTCGGAAACCAGCAAAAATGCAATGAATGCAATTGTAAATCGAGTATAGTGTTATTAAAAAAGATATCTGTTAATATGAAGTGTGCTTATACCTTGAATTAAACAAATGCGATTGAAAAAAAAATTCCAGCAGATTGGATACATGTAATTTAAGTTATATATTCTTATCATAACTTAAGTGAAAAAGAAAAGAAAATTACTGCTTGATGGAATCGATCCAGCAACCACAAAATCAAAAATACCTTAGCGTTAAGTAAACACTAGGCAACGCATAGAACAATTTCATAGGATGTTTTTTTTTTTATTTTCAATATATGTGGCTATATACAAGATGGTATTAGAAAAGTCACTATGAGCCGGTTCTATGATATCGCGGTAGTTAAATCATTTTGTCGAAAAATCTATCAATACGAAAATATTTCCAGAATCTAGTGTTATTGTGAGTTTCCTCTATTATATACCTCAGTGATGTTTAGCGTGCCTCTGTTTACCATGTCTAAAAATATACCGACGTCAAATGTCAATTTCAGCGCTTGCTACTTTACGTAAACAGAAATACCGCGATACCATAGAACCCGCGATACGGTAGGAAACAAGTATAATGGATATATTTGTCTAATTTCAATACAAAGACCACGTTAAACAAAAATTATTAATTCAATGTAAACGTGTACAACAATATATGTATAGCATAGATTTTAACCGCATTTCTTTGGTTTTCAGTGGTTCAAATAGTCAAATATCCAACTTTTATTGCATACTATTTTCCTATATATCCCAAACAAAACCTTAAGATTTTAATGACAGTGTTAGATAATAAAGACCCATTTGACATGGTAAATGTGTCATTTATATTTCCTTGAATATATCTTAACTAAATATTATATAATATTGAAAATGTTTGATGTTTGCAAAAGCGCTAAATGTAGGCGAAATCGTATACTAAGTGCGCTATACTTCTTTTTAATTATATTGATATCCGTTGACAATTGTTCTAATCAATATTTTTGAAACTCTTTTTTTCAGCCGTACTTCTTCTGATGGATCCAGAGACTGCAGTGGAACTACTATATACGGTGGATAGGTTAAGATTAGAAAAAAATAACTTCGTATACATCCTCACTGCCCGAACACCTTTCTTCAACACGAGCATCATCGATGCCGCTGTCCGAAGCATGGGATCCCTGACCTACGAATCTCTCTTCGTGTTACATCCGCTGTTTAACTCCACACAGCCATTCAATAACGTGACCTTTGAACTCATCCCGTATGATGACGTCAAAAAATCCCTCCGGGATGCCGCAACGTGCATTTTACAAGGCGCATGCAATAAAAATAGTACAGTCAACACTACGTTATCTCTCAGGGAACAAGACAGTGTTGTGGATATTCTGGGGACCAAATTTGTAAGAGGTGGTGAAACATTCAATTACGATGCAAACGGGGAACGGTACTTTGCTTTTGGCTTACTTGACATAGAGGAACAGCTGGAGAAGCTGACAATCAGCAGACTTCTTTATAAACGGAATGCGAAATGGAACATAAGTAAAATTAGTGACATTGATTGGACGAATGACAAAGTTATATTACCAGATCCATGCTTCAAGAACCCAAACTGCACTCCAGATGAAGGTAATGCTCATTTAGCATACAATACTCTTTCTTTGTTTCTGAATGTCATTAGAAGGGCATAACCCCGTTTTGACCTATACTAGTAGTCAGGGTCGAATCCGGAAGCCCCTGTGAATGTCATGTTACTAGAATCGAATAGACTCCTCGGGTACTGCTGAATGAAGTTTATGTCTAACCACCGATGGAAGATCGTTAAACATTCATTTATGGTTCTTTTCGTTTTTACCATGACCTACCACGACTTTGCCTTTGTTTCTCGCGAAGCATTTCTGGATGATTTGTCTTATATATAATTAAAACTTGATTTAAATCCACATTTAGACAGAAGTCTGCCCCAAATACCTGCTTATCTTTCATTAGTGCACGGTTCTCGGTTGAACAGATGAAATTAATGAAGTTAAAAAGACTGAAAGATCACGGTCATTTTAAGAATAGATTTATCTATTTTACAGAGGAGCCAAAGACACAGGAAAATATTTGAATTTTAAAATAAAAAAAATGGGAATTCCTTTTTACTAATTGATACTTTATGGCTGAAGAAATCATCAACATTTTAAGGTAGATCTGATGGTTGAATCGTGGATCGTCCATACTCCTTAAGGTAGATCTAGCCTTTTAGAAATTTGTGTCGAACCAAACTTTTTTTAAATTTGAATAGCCAAAATATTTATACCTTTGCACGTTTGTTTTTCTACAGTGAACTTCAGCTCACATGGTCCACAAATTCAACATCCAAATTGCATCAAAATACATCATGTTATGTTATAATTTAAAAAATATAATGATAGTTATTGAATTAAAAAAGTCTTATTAATTTTCTACAGAAAATTAAAAAAAAATATTACATTTATTCTTCACATGACCTTCCAAACAAATCAGAAAAATGCATATTATTGTAAATTTCTCCAAATTTATATTTTTTACATACTATTTTAATTTAACAATGATTAAGAATTATATATTGTCTTGCTAGTTTTTGCTTGATAGTCTCTTGAACATGTATACCCCCATATTGTTGGATATAGTTTTACAATTTTTTTTTCTTGTAGCCCATAAAGCACATAAAGAAAATTTGAAATGTTCCAATTAGACACAATCTAACAGTGACACTAGAAATTACATACTCATTCAAATTGTATCATACATATTAACATTTTTGTCCTTGCTGAAAAACCCGTAGAAACGAGTACAGTAGCACCCCTCCCCCCCCCCCCCCCCCCCCCAATGATACAATACAGCTGATAATAACATATTTAGAAGGGTGACATAACTCACCAATCATCAAAGACTCTCTGTATTAACTAAACCGCAACAATCCGCTGTGACATCGTAATCCAGAAAAATCAGCTGTTTGCGTGAGGATCTGTCTTCTTCAGATTTATCCGCGCCGGATAGATATCTTTGCCAGTAGTAAACTGATTGTGGTCACGCTTACACCGTCGTCAGTGAGAATTGAGTCAAGAGATACGACGTTCTAAATGCCTGTGATTCACACATTTCCTTAATAGTATCAAATAAAATGAATGAGCAAAAGGTATTATGGTTATATGTTTGTTAAAAAGTGACATTTGTGTCGCATTTTAAGGTATTATATTTTTACAGTGTTTTAGTTTTTCTACAGTGAGTGACTGTCAAGAATGTCAAGAATGACATGAATTTTTGGTATGGTTCAGACTCAGATTCTTAATTTCATATAGCCAACAATAGAGGGATTTTTGGGGTTTTTTAAAAATTAATTTTTAAATTAATGCAACTACTAGTATCTCGCCGGTTGATAACACATTTGTTTTGTTTTTGTTTTTATGTTTTCTGTTTTATAGAATAGATATATATAGGTTGAGATCAAATTTTAAACAAAAAGGTTAACTTTGGACTGGTGCAACGGTGGCTCGAACCCCTTTATCGATTTGTAGCTACTGTAGATTTCCATGAAACCACTAAGCCAAGCATTTAGTTTAAGGACTGTTCGTAACATTAACACCAGGCCTCAGGATCATGAAGCAATTACAGACTTAAATCAAAATTTCAATCAGTCATAAAATGATTGTTTATCATAAAATGACGATTTAAATTTGTAATAAACAACATTCTATCATGACACTTTGAATAGCATTTTAATTTTTCGTTGTTTTCAATCAAGACACGTTAAAACAGTTTACAATTTTTGACTGAAGTCTTATATTGCTTCATGATCCTGGAGTCAGAAGATTTATCAAATTTGTCTATGCAAAAGGCAGATTTATGGTACGAATAAAAAAAAAATCCGGATAATTTAGAGTTATCGGACACGGCTGAAGTTTGAAGAATTCAAATTGCTGAATAAAAATATGAATTTGTTTAATTTTTAAACTTTGAATATAACAAATACACAGTAATTATAAGAATACTCTTTGGGTTAAAAAATAAGATCCGGGAAAAAAAACCCGGGTAGAAGATGGTGTTATGCAAAAAGGATATATTTTTATAACCATCGATTATACATGATCCAAAATTATGAATCTGATTCGGAAAGACACGGAATTCCATTATTAATTACCCAAATTCGTGCTTGCACGGATTAATGTCTGGTCAACATACTAAAATGTAATATGAATATCCAATAATGAAAAAAAAGGATATAATCATTTTAGTTCATACGTATATCAGCTAAATCAATATAATATCAAATATACTCTAGTATATGGAGTATGAAATTGATTCATTTTTCTAACTCCAAATTATCATTATGATGATGGTTATAATTTAGAAATCAAATATTATCCTAATGATGATGATGGTTATAATTTCATAAATCAAACAAATATTATTTCGATGGTCATATATTATTTTCATAAATCAAAAATAATAGTATCATGATGACGATGGTCATCGTTTCAAAAACTAGATATGATGATGATGATGATGATGATGATGATGATGATGATGATGATGATGATGATGATGATGATGATGATGACGACGATGAATATATGATGATGATGATGATGATGATGATGATGATGATGATGATGATGATGGTGATGGTTTTAACTTAAAAAATCAAACATTATGATGCTGTTCATATATTCATAAATCAAATAACATTATAATGATTATTACCCTATATCAAGGTGATAATGATCAGAGTTTCAGAGATTAGAAATGATGATGATGATGATGATGATGATGATGATGATGATGATGATTACTTTAAAAATCAAATATGATCATAATGATGTTCAGATTTTCAGAAATCATATATCATCACGATGATGATGGTAATTTTTTCAGAAATTATATGATGATGATGATGATGATGATGATGATGATGAAGACTTTAAAACTCAAATATTATCATAATAATGTTCATATTTTCAGAAATCATATATTATCATGATGATGATGGTCATATTTTCAGAAATCAAACGTGATGATCAGATGATGATGCTGATGATGACGATTACGATGATGATGTTTATTTTTTCAGAAATCGACCTGGGTGTAGCAGTGGCCGTCCCAATAACCCTGCTGGTTGTGATTATAGTCGGTGTCCTCATCTTCATGTTTGTTTGGTAAGGTTTCCTGGTAGACATATCATTGTATTGAAATGTAAAAAAAAAAAAAAATCAGTACATTTATGATGTTTAAACAAAAATACTTACGATGTAAGGGACAGCAGGCAAAACTATTAAATAACGATTATATAAAGCGTAAAAAAACTCCACTTACCAATTTTCACAATTAACAAAAAAAAACCTACACTGGTTCCAGTAACAGAATAAGAATAATACAAGTATACTTAGCAACAAACTTATTCTTTTTTTTACGAGTGTGCATGACTTTTTCCAGCTTTTTATGAATGGTGCAGAGTTATTACTCTGTATAAATATTGTGATTTTATTCAAAATTAACGTTATTCGTATTGTTTATGTGTTGAAAATTAAGATTTCACGACACTGATTTGATAAAATGGTCCTTTACGGGTTTATCGTTTTTCAGTAAACTGTGCACAAAGCCGAAGAAAGAATTATGACTCGCTCGCATATCTCAGGCGATCGTGGTTTTTCTTTCTTGTTTTTTTTTTTTTACAAAGAATTTATCGACAATGCATAATAAACATAATTATATACAGTTTAGATAGTTTTATTTCTTTCAAAATTATTTGTCTCCGTCAAAATATACCGCAATATGTCAAGTTAAGAGGGATGGGGAATAGAATAAAATTAACTCTGATATGATCCTTGGACCAAGCTCGTGGGTCGACGTTTTTAAAACATTTGGTGACTTAAACATTTGAAAGAAAATGTTTTATAAAATGTTAAAATTTGGCGCATTTCCAACAAATTCCCATTGTGTAAAAATTGATTACTTTTGAGACGACCCTTAGGGAATCGTGATGGTAAAATTATGGTCTTTTAATCTTCAAAAATTGATAAAAAAGGAAAACCCTTGAACAAAATTTCATCGAAATATCTCGCTAAATTAGAAAAAAAAACTTCTAAACTCCATACCTTTTTTAGTCACAGAGAGAAAAAACTATTGAACATATACTGTGGGAAGGTGATCGTATTCAAATTGAAAAATAGATTCTCGGTAGATGGAAAGTAAAATGTCTATCAAGTTACAATACTTGTTGGAGAAAATGAGAATGACAGATGTTCATTATGTATATTTAAGGTTCCATTGTTTAGAAATCTTAACTAAGCATGTTTTCCATGTTGCGGGCAAAAAACAAAAAGAGTTTGAGAATAAATATGTTGTCATCTATTGAGTAAATGGCAAAGAACATAATTAAATACAAGATACGGGTCATCGCTAGACATATATAACATAATCACAGTGAAAGTTGTGATAAAATGTCCGTTACAAACTTTTTCTCGTAATACAAACATGTATAAATATCTGTAGAAAAAACAAATCTGTACAAAATGCATTAACCCCAGAATATGGGGGAAGGGCTATAAAGTTTATGAGACCTGAACATGTTCCAAAATATACATGACTGAACCTCTAGTACATACATGTACATATGAAAAAAAACATCAAAAACAGTCGGCCAATAAAAAACTAAGAACACAAATAAATCGGCCCACCCAGTTTTTTAATACTTGTGATTTAATATCCCCACCCCTATATTCATCTATTCATCCCCAATAAATCATATATCTAAGTGTTCTTTGTGTCTGTGTCAGGAAAAAGCAAAGAAAGATAAACATGACCAGAGGACCCAACAAGATTCTCCTGGAGGTTCTAGATTTGACGTACCTACATAAGAAAGAGGCCAAATCAGCAAAGGTGCGTAGGATTGTTAATATTGGATACCGTGGATGTAATCTGGTTATAACAGGTTATAATCTGGGAAAAACTATAGTTTTATTCACATAATTCAGCATTTTATTAATGCTAATATTCGGTCCAAGATGTTGGCCAAGGTTTATGGTTTCGTCACAGCTCAAGCAAAGACATATTGCTATTTAATCCTGTCTTTAATTCGAAGCAACTGCATGGTTTTTTCAGCAAAATTTTTAACTCTTTAAATTAGAAATATTTATAATACTGACATATACTTGTATGTGTGTGTATTTGTATATGGAACAACTAGTTACTTTGTTTATGAATATAAATATTTTTTTTCGCTAAAACCTGATTCCCAATCATAACGGTCTATTTACATCATTAACTGCTTATGAAATGTAAATAGTCCTGCAATGCTTTTATACGTCATGTATGGATAAAACTGTTAAAAGTCGGATTCATCTATTATAAAAATCAAAATGTCTTTTATTTACACAGATAAATGGTCCATTCCTAGACAAACCGGATTTAGTCATGGCATCGGAAAAGTCGAACCGTTCACTGGCCAGTCTCCACGAGTTTTCCGAATTCTCAGAAATTGCTCGGTATAAGGTAAATTCATGTTGTTTATCACTTACAGTAGATAGAGTTACTTAAATAAACAAGCTAATTTAAGCAACCACAGCAAATATGTTTAGGACAGAATCATTCTTAAATTCCTCGTTTTAAAACAATTTCCGAATCGGGAAATTATATATTTTCTGAATTTGCTTTCACCTTTGATTTTTGCCTTATTGATCCAAATGGGATTTCTTTAAGCATGGTTTATTATAAGAGCATTTATATGGTAAACATTCTTGGTTAACATGTTAACATGTTCAATTTTCTAAAACGCTCCGCAACGTCTTACCAAGCGAGTAACTGGTCCTGTGATTGGTTAAGCCACCTTTGGGTACTATATTTACCCAAGGGTCAAATTTCTTACTATGTATTTCACAAGATGAAGCTTTGCCATTGAGTCAACTGAATGAAAACTGAAATGTCTGGAAAAGCTAGTGACTGAATGACAGATTTCTTGCATTCAGTCTTTTTTTAATTACTTTTAGTCGCCTTTTAGCATCTTTCAGTCACCTTTTAAGTTTAGTTGATTGAATGGCCGAGCTTCATCCTGCCGTTTAAGAAAAAGACTCACTCATTTTCAAGTTACATAAGTTGTTACATATGTTCTCGTTACATTTCAGCGTCATTGCACATTATTCATGCTGAAAATTTTTTAAAATCCTAAAAAGAGAAAGATACCAGGAGATGCGTATAGATTGAATAGTTGTTGAGTTTTTTTTTTTTTTGGTGTTAAAAACGTTATGCAAGATTGATTGAGTACTACACGAATTGATCCACGCCATTTAAAACTTTTTTTTTAAAGAAACATGCAAAAACGAAATGCACAGTGTTAATATCCAGATAATAAGTTCATTTATATTCATTTCGTCGGTGATCAGAACTCACTTCGCAGGCCATTTTCTTGTCAAATTATTCAGATAAGCTGCTTTCAACGACCATTTGTCATAATGACATGGACGACACAACTTGCAAGCGCTGTGTTAACGCTGCAGATGCGTGTCCAAGAAAAATAAGTGCGCGGCTTTATATGCAAATCGTGAGTGATGAATCCACCAATGTGTTATTGCGCCCTCTGTGATGAATGTGCAAACGGGTTACCGACTTAACACTCCTTATTGATGGAAAAAACTCAAACTGGCACATGCGTAGTATTATGTTTACAATCTGTTTGAAATTTTCCAATGCGTAGTTTTAAAATAAATTGATTTATCTGTTTTTGAAAGCAAAACAAAATTTGTTTACTTTGAACATCAAAGATTTTCTTTTATAGTACATGTAATTTTTAAATAAAATTTTGTTTGTTTCGTTACTCAAAACAACAAGTTTATTCTTATAATCGGTTATAGCAGAATTCATCAGTGTTTCGTATACTCTTTTGAATTGTATTGGGTCCATTACGAGATGAGTGCACTAATTCAAACACACTTCGGTATTTTTAGAGAGTTGTTTTTCCGACTTCTTAATGTTTAAATTGATTTATGTTGATGGGGTTAAGCACATCTTATGGTATGATAAAACAGGAATTGCTGATTATTTACATCATACAGCATAAAATGCGTTAATTAATTTTTTTTAGGGAGACATCGTTTTTGTGAAGGAGCTTAAAATGAAGGGGTTTGAAATGAAAGGAAAACTGTTATCGTATTTACGAACGGTAAGAAACTATCTGTTGTCAATCGCAACGTCCTGAACCTTTCCGACAGAGCTTGAAAAAAACACCTATAATATATTAACGTCATCGCATTTTAGAATTGTATACCAAATTGAGTCGCTTCCCATCAACTTATATTGTCAAGACATAATTTAACGCCTCTTTTGTGTTTGTGTATTTTAGCATATGTCATTGAATTTAATAAAATGTAGTTGATAAAAATATATTGCCATGTTTTGGAAAAAGCCGGTTGTCATGGACGTCTAATAAATAAATACATTTGAGGTTCTTTCTCCGAGTTCTGCCGGAAAGGCCCGAGAAGTTGCAATTGGTTATTCAGCAACACAAGAATTATAATACAATACAATACCGACAGAAAATATAACTGTTGTCATGCAGTGGTAAAAATACAGAAAATACAAGTACCTACAGACAATAACAATTGTCATACGCTACATCTTGCAGAACTGATGCAATGGAAAAATGCGTACAATAATTTTTTGTCTTGCACCATATGACAATAAAAGCACTAATAATACAGATATGAATACAGAAATATGATAACCATATCGCATTATTATACTTTCATGTTAAATATTGAAATCTGGTTGGTTTAGACGCAGTTTACAATCCGTTCTCTATTACCCTCAGCGTTAGCAACACACTTGGCACCGAATTGTTACATGCGCGTAAATTATGCGCGTACGATTCGCCGTAGAATTCAATTCATTCCTAAAGAAGTCAGTTAAGGTAGTCCATCCAAAACTACCATATTTCATATCTAATAGATTGCAGGTTTGATCACTAAAATCTTAGTGTGATTTTAAGGACTTTATCAAATAATAAAGATTCACCTTTGAAATTTTAAAACCTTTCCAATACATGTATTAACAAATTTATCACATCTTGAAGTTAACATTGAAGTCTATGGGGAAAAAAATGCATTTTTGAATATATCGTTTAGGACAAGTAATTTTCTCACAGTTCTCTTGGTAAAAAGTTGCAAAAGCTTCACCGTTCTTTGAAATTGCCCCCCAAAAAATCATAATTTACCATACATATTTCGAGAAAATGATTTTTTACTAATTTTTGCAAAGGGCAGACAACTCGTTGAAAAAGTTTTAAGTGCAAAAAGCTCACTTAATTGACTACATACATACTCCTGAATTTGGTTTATGTCAGACTCATAATAATTTTAAAATATGTATTTAATGTAGTTTAGATAAATCAAAATTGTTAATTTCACTTCAGTTATGAATGGACAACCTTAAGTTTTCTTTAAAATTAAGACATTCAGTATAATAAAATAAATAGTAACTGCTGAATCGGTTAAAGAGTGTTTGTAGGATCAGATATCTGCAGAATTGATGAAAGGGTGTTTGTAGGATCACTCAAGGAATGTTTGCATGATCAGTTTGTGGTTGGTTCTCAGATGAATTACATATATGTAGGCTGTTTGTAGGATCATTGAAAGGTTGATAAACATATTAACGAAAATCTGTTTTCAGGATTTAAGTTCTTCGTATAATCATTGAAAAGAAGTTGATAGGATCAATATATAGTTATATAATTAGAGAAAAGTTGTATGATATTTGTAATAAATGTTTCTTATTTTATTACATAAAATGAAATGAATAGATATACATGTACATGCATATATACTTAGCATGGTGTGAAAATCAGTTTAAAAGTATCATTAATACAAAGATGAGTCCAGTGTATTGTTATAATCACTGGACGTTATTTAAACGTGCTGTGTACGAATATGTGGTAATTGACGACAATATGCATATAAACTTTATCTAATAAAAAATATCCCGTCAGTTTTAAAACAGCTCGTTTTCTTGTTAAACTATCAAACTTAGATTAGCTATCAAACTTAATAATGAACCTACAGGCAATGTCGTATTTTATTTTTGTTTTATATTCATAAAAAGCTATTTCAGTAAACGTTTTCTTGGAATACATGTTCACATCGATCGATCTACCAAGTGTTCCCTTTCGGTGTACCCATGCAATCACGGAATGGCTTCGCTCTTTCTTGCAAGTTCATCAAAAGTCGCGGCATGATCAGAACTTTAATTACATTTTTCACTCTTTAGATATCCTTCATTTGCAGTTACGAGACATACGCCACGAGAATGTGAATCCCTTGTATGGTCTCCTTATTGATCCCCTGAGACCGGCGCTGGTTTCTGAGTACTGCAGTAGAGGCAGTCTGTGGGTGAGTGTTCCGTGCGGACACCGGAAATGACAGTCAAACACTTTATGTTAATAACCTTACCCTGGAATAATAGCTTTCATGTGTGGATCCAGAAATTGTTCCCCCAAAAACGGGGGGGGGGGGGGGGGGGGGTCTGAAAGTTCAAAAAGGGGTAATCTGAGGTCTTTTTTCGGTATCTTTACGAAATAGATTTAATAAGTTTGATTTTTCTAGATCCGAGCATGATTTGCGCATGATTTGTGCCAAGACAAAGACTTTTAAAAATAAAGTTTCATTTTCGGTTATTCGCATTTACAAAATTGGATATTAAGTTTGATTTTTCAGCCAATGAGTTGAGCTCATATTTATTCATTCAAGTCTTCACTTTTTAAAATCAAAATATCCCTTACTTTCAGATTTAATAATGACATTGTTTGAATATTTTATTTTTAAATATCGCGGATATGTTTGGTATTACATCTGATTCACACCGAAACCTTTCACTTTTTCAGGATGTTCTGAAGAACGAAAACATTAAACTGGACTGGGACTTCAAAGTCTCGTTACTCTCAGATGCAGTAAGAGTGAGTACAAAAAAGTGTTTGCAATTGTTTGTGTGGGCGGTGTTTATCGGGGGTTGGGGGGGGGGGGGGGTTGGAGGGATTCCAAATGAAAAAATTATAATTGATCGTTCATTCAAATTTGTAATTTTGATCACTAAATGAATGCTACTTTTGATAACGGGATATCGATGAGAACTCATATTATGAAAAATAATTAATCTTTCTTTTTGCCCTAATGATCGGTCGACGATGCATCTTTTACAACCCAGAGGCGGTGATAAGATTAATCAAACGCTTATCATCTAGGAGTATGACAAGCCAAAACAGAGTAACGAAATTAGCTCTGATTGGATGGCAAGATGATACTAGGGAGTTGTCGTCTGTTTCAAGTTACAAATCGCAGACAATTTGAAAATATCAGTAGCTTCTCCTGAAAAGTAAAGGCAAAATGATACATGTATATATATATACCCAATTATGGCTATATCACATATAGATTTTAGCCTACTAAAACAAAATGCTCTACCCCGTCTTTCTTAAAACATTTTTAGATTTTAATTGTAAGAATTGCGATATTGTAATTTTTTAATTTACCAGGTGGCAGCAATGTAGTAAAAACATAAGAAGTTGTTACGTTGGAATTGGTATATTTACTTACCTGCACCAAGTTAATTAACAAGATGCCTACAGGCCTTGACGGTCGCCAGATTACCATAGCTCTTAGATGGATAGATGGATATGTCAAAGACATTCTGCTTCATTTTGGAGTCTAAATCCTGATCAATGACTCCTCTGACTGTTACCCCTCCTTTTATTATTTGATTTTTGAAAAACATTGATTCATAAATTCGGGGGAGGGGGGGGGGGGGGGGGCTAGAGTCGAAGAACTCTCAAATTATCTATACCCTAGCTCCAGGGGGCAAAAATTGTACTCTTTTGGTAAAAAGAGACCTGCAGGCTTTTAATAAAACCCTGAATCAGGAGCCATGATATACACAATTTTTGTAGAGGTCTCCATGGAAATCATATCCATGCATTAAGTTTTTCTCAGATTTATAAGAGAGTAAAGAAGATTTTTTAAAAGATTTAATACATTTTCACTATTTATGGCTATAGTTGTCCCGCCCTAGGACTTGAACCCTACCCAGGGGCTATGAATTTCACAATTTAGGTAGTGGGCTTCATGGACATCATAACGATGCATTTAGTTTTTCTCAAATTTATATGGGAGTAGATAAAAGATAAAAGATTTTCTAAGTTTTAAACATATTTCATTATATGACCATAATGACCCGCCCCAGGGCCTGAACCGCTGACCCAGGAGCCATGAATTTCACAATTTTGGGTGGTAAGGTCATCAATTTCACAATTTAGATTTCTCTTGACCTAGAGATGCTTCAAACCAAAAATGGTGACAATTAGTCTTGTAGTTTTCAAGAAGGAGCTAAAAATGTAAAAAGGTAACAAGATGGCAAAATAGCAGAACATCATTTTACAAAAGTATTTCCAATATTTGACCAAATAGCTTTAAATTCGTTTAAATATGACATGGGCATATGTTAAAGATAGAGTATAATACCCAGAATGCCTGGATTAGCGTAACAGAACAGGTTTTAGAAATGTAATTATTCTTCGGCGATATTTTTTAGGGAAGTTAAAACAATATCGGAATCAGAGTCAATTAAGCAATTTAAGACAAGATATAGGGTTTGATCTGAAGCCATCATTTGAAGTCAAATTTACTTGATCAGTTTATTTTTTTTTCTCATGTAATGAAATATTTAATTTTCGTTAAAAATCAGGGGATTTTAAATACCCGCAATGATAACGTAGGTGGGATTATACGCCGAGTAAATCTTCCTCCTATTCTCTAGTGGATATCAAGAGACGTTGTCTGATGTATATGCAAAACTTATTTTTTTTTAAAAACCTATTAACACCCACTATGTTTATTTCAAGGCATACTGTTTGACATATGTTTTTATTTAATTGATTGGTTTGGTTTAAATCTAACAGCATTTAAAATGTTAAGAAAATGGTGAAGTTATGTAACGTATGGATTTACTTTTTTCACTTATAAAATTTTAAGAAATCTCTTCTTTCTTGCCATATAGGGGAAATAGTTCGTAGAATTTTTCTACCACTGCCTTTTGGTAAGCGTCAAAAGGAAAAGAAAAAAATACAAAGCTAGCTATTGGTTTTTCACATTTTGAAGCTGTAATTATTGATCGTAAAACCACCATATTACCTTTCATTTAGATATCTCGTTTCAATTTGAAATATATATTGTCTCAAGTTTCAGAAAGTAAATATACTTTATGGCTGCCAGAAAAGTAATGAAAGTAAAGACACGACAGTGTTAGTGTCACATTATTCCGTAAATAAAATTCCTCTAAAACATTTCCTATGAATATCATATCCTTTAGAATTACTCATAACGTCTGAATATGCATTCTTAACAATGGCTTCACAGACTGTATCAAATTTTTGCATATTCTAATAAAAATTTACACCATATATTTCCTACACGTATTTCCTACTCGTAAACAACAACAAAGCATTTATTTTTTATCATTAGGTACAGTAACTTTTTTTATTATCTATAGCAAGGTTAGCTATAAAGAGATTGAATATTTCATAACCAACAAACGAGTTGCGATATATACTTATTGGTAAGATTTATATTTCGTATTAAGTCATGAAAATACCCCAATAAAGAGCATCAATTAGATATCAATGAGGGAAGTTAAGTTCTTGTTTATTGATTTTAACGATATATTTTTACTAATCCGCCTTCTCCGTTGTCACGTTTGGCTGTCGAGGCGAAGCACTTGCATTGTCATCCATATTTTTTCATACTTCTTAAGCAAAGTTTAAATCAATAGCGAGGCATATCTGTCCCTAGCACTACAACAATGGCACTTTCAAGGTTGTTTGCTGCCGTATGAAATGATGAAAGTTGCCTGTTCTATCCAGGCATTTGCCCATGGCGAACTCTCTCTCTCTCTCTCTCTCTCTCTCTCTCTCTCTCTCTCTCTCTCAGAATGCTGTGAGAGATATTCAGAATTTTGGAAACTTGCGAATATTTCCATTTTTCAAAACAAGACCAAGGTAAAAGTTCACTTAGTGAGTTCCCGTTACCCGCACACAGTATTTTAGAGAGTTTTTATGGATGTTCAAAAAACTTATCATTGCAACACGATGTTGCGTGTCGTCTGAGACGGTGCTATGAAGATGCATGTGAGCAAAATACAGCACGGATTGCCCTTACTAGTAAAATGGAGGATGATCCATTCTGCGACGGTGTTTGCTTTCGTATGTAGAAGGGTTCTTTTTTTCGATTTACAATATACTTTTTTGTTTTTGTTTCAATCAGTGCGTAATTTGGTATACGTCGTGAAACCAGAAACAACCAATCAGTGCTCTTTTACCAAACTAATTTTTGGATTAATTTTAGTAGAGCGTTGATATATTGAGTTGAGTATACTGTGTTGCTGTAGCACAGAATGTCCTATAATGGAGGATGATCCGTTCTGCGACAGTGTTTGTTATCGCTTTTATAGGGTTCTTTTATTTTTGATTTACTTTTTTTTTTCAATCAGTGCGTAATTTGTTTCACGTCGTGAAACCCGAAACAACCAATCGGTGCTCTTTTACCAAACTAATTCCTAGTTTCATTATAGTGGGGCGTTGCTATATTGAGCGAAATACGACATAGAATGTCCAAAAAATGATCCATTCTGCGATAGTGTTTGTTTTCGCATATTTAAGTGTTCATTTTTTCATTTTTTCGATTTACTTTTTTTTTTGGTTTCAGTCAGTTCGTCATCTCTTAATTCGTCGAGAAATAATCAGTGCTCTCTTATTACGTGTTATAGCATACTCATTGTTTGGTTTATTATGCGGTGTGTTGCTATATTTTGTTGAAGATATGGTTTGTTTAGAAGAATCAAATTCATCATGTTTCTTATAGATAAATGTTGGTTTTCTATAAACCAGGGGATGTTGCTGATGTTGGTATTTTTTTTCTTATAAATATGAGATTGAAGGTTGCCCTTAATACTTAGCGCACCTGATTTTATCATGCATCTTCAAATATATATCGTGCATTATACTATAAAAATTTATTCTCAGCGCCTTAGACGGTCTTGACAGTCTGAACCTGAACTTTATTTATTCTACAACGATTAATAAATAAGTTTAAACAACTTATATTTTAAAATATCTCGCATTGGCACGGATGTTAACGCGAGTGGGTTATCGATGTGGGAGGAAGCCGGAGTGCGTGGAGAAAACCCACGTGACCAAGCGGGCGACCACCATACCCTTTCACATGTGTTTTGACAGTCACAGTATACATCCCATTAAGCTACAGACATATGTCCTTAAACATGTTAATGATAAGATGAATTATCTAAGTTTTAAATAAAGAAAAATCGTTGCAATATTATAAGAACGAATTGGTTTATCAAACATAAACGATAGGTTAGGTAGAAGATTTTAAAATTATAGGTATTATAATATAATTCTATACCAGTATAAGAATTTCAAGTGTTGTTAATCACTGTAAATATTAATTATTCTACTTTTATTGTTGAAATTAAGATTTTTATACAGCAGGACTTTCTTTTAATTTCAAGGGTCTAAGATTTATCCAAGGGTCTCCAATTCGTTCCCATGGAAACTTGAAGTCCCGAAACTGCGTCATAGACAGTCGATGGGTCTTAAAGCTCTCAGATTTTGGGATGCCCGGATTCAAAGAATGTGCTAAGATGACTGCCAACTACGATCCAGATCGTAAGACTATTTCAAAAATCAAAAGATAATCTCTTTAAGAGGGCTGGATGGTCGTTGCCATTTAAGACTATACTTATTTCCTTTAGATGAAGAGCTCCGTAAAAAAAAGGAAAATATCAAAATATTTGGATTTTATTCTTTAATAATTGGTAGCTTATAGCAAAAAATATTAAATTTAAAATGTTGAGCCATATCTGATGTGATACTATTTGTTGACCACCCAGCCTACTTAAAAATTTTAAAATTCTTCAAATGGGAAAAAAGTAGAAGTAAATATTTTCTACAAACTTTGAATACTGGTGGCGGATAATTTGACAGTGCCAATGTGGCATTTTGTACCCGTCCAAGGTGCAGATTCCGAAAAATTCATACATGTCACATGATAGACCATTGTCTTATGATCGTCTATGTTATTGATGTTTCTCACCTGTCAGGTGAGATTTCAGATTTTTTTTTTCTGTTGTAAGCAAGAAGAGATCTTTTGACTTCTCCCTTATAGTACGTACGCATTTCAAAACAAAGGTTTAAATAAATTATTTAAGCCACATTTTGAAGAAAAACATCGCCATGACGTCAGACAATAATAGTAGAGATACTCAGTATCTCAATTTGTACATTGTTCATGACCAAATTACTTAATTAAGTCCTTTTATTTACCTCCTTAATTTTAGAACTGCTATGGACCGCACCGGAACATTTACGTGACCCGTTTCCTGGAACTAAAGGCTCCGAAAAGGGCGATATATACAGCCTCGCTATCATTATGCAGGAAGTTATTCTGAGAGTAAAGCCTTATGGAATGTTGGAATACAAGTCTAAAGGTTTTGGACTCTCTTTAATAAAGACAACCCACAAAGATTTTGCAAATTTTATTATTTGCTGTTTAATTGAAAAAAGTTTTTGCGAGTTTTACACTGTTGACCTTAACAGCTTTGAAATTCAATGTCGGTATTTGATATTGCAGAGTTGATACAAAGATTACGTAACCCTCCCCCACTTACCCGTCCAAAGGTGTCACCTCAAGCAGCGCAGCCTCAGTACATTGTGTTGATGAAGCAATGTTGGTCCGAAAGTCCAGATCTCAGGCCTACCATAGAAGACATCTATCAACAGTTCAAGTCCATTGCCGGAGGAAAGTAGGTCAAGTTAAAATTGCAGCAAAAAAAAAAATGCGAAAACTCGAATTTTTTTTATATGAGATAACAAACACGAAAAGCACATTTAAAAATACTTCAAATCTCAAAAATCAAACCCAAAAAATTCAAAATTTACAAATCTGACACAAAAGTACTACAAGTATCTATACACGCATTGGCGACGGTCAATTTTAATTAAAATATCATGTTAATTCCACACAAAAAATATCAAATTCATTACGTGTTTCGTAAAGCAAGATGAATAAAGTTTATGTAAATATTACAATAACATCAAGATTTATTGTTACGTATTTCGTAAAGAAAAAAAGATGAATAAAATTCCACATTGAAATCAAGTGTATTTTACGTATTTCGTTTTAAGGAAGACGAACATCGTGGACTCCATGTTCCGGATGTTGGAGAAGTACTCCAATGACCTTGAGGACCTGGTGAAGGAGAGGACAGTACAGCTGGAGGAGGAGAAGAAGAAGACAGACCTCCTCCTCTTCCGCATGCTTCCTGCGTAAGACTTTAAGAATACTGTGGAAGCATTTAAATTCGTTGGGGGGGGGGGGGGAGGGTTCGTGTAATTTGTCGTTTAGTCGAACCACGATATTAAGTGTTCAATTACATTGTATTTGAGAACCAGTTTTTATTGTAAAGTGCATTTTTCACGTATTTTTGTATCTTCGAAACTGTGAATTTTACGATCAGGAAAAAACTACGCTAAGGAAAATTAAAACAACTTTATAAGGACCTTTCTGACAATAAGGAACCTTATCTTGACTTTGAGAAAATTACTTTGCATTAAGTTGCACATATTGAGTTTAAACTTGCTCATTTTCAACATTATGACAGATTACGTGATGAAAAATATATATTTAAAGTGAAGAACAAAAATTTCTTATGCCTAATAAAATTGGAATAATGCATTGCATAAAGCTATTTAATTACTTTATAATTATTTCAAAGTTAATAAACGTTTATAATTTTCTCAGATCGGTGGCAGAAAAACTGAAACTTGGCCGACCGATTGAGGCAGAAGAGTTTGAAGAAGTGACGATTTATTTCAGCGACATTGTTGGTTTTACAACAATCTCAGCGCGTAGTACTCCGATGCAAGTCGTGGACCTCCTTAATGATCTCTACACAATGTTTGACGCTACCATTGATAATTATGATGTCTACAAGGTACATGTACAATCAAACAATCGAAAATCGAAAAATCTTTCATTATCTATTTTTTTTTTCAGAGAGAAGGTTTTTTTTAATATATATGAGAGTTCAATTCTCCTTCTTCTGTAAGCGTTTGATATGAATCCGAATAATAATGATTATATGCATATAGATAAGTAATTTAATTGATTCTTAGAAACAAGTAAAATTTGACAAATTTTGAGAAAAATTTGACAAACTGATAATCAAACAATTTATAATCCTTTGATTGAAGAACAATCGGGTGATTTTATTTTAGGTAGAAACCATTGGAGACGCCTACATGGTTGTCAGTGGTCTTCCGATGGCGAATGGAAATCGCCACGCCGGTGAAATTGGTACAATGGCTCTCGATCTGCTCAGTCAGTGCGGGACTTTTACCATACGTCACATGCCGGAAGTTCCGTTACGTCTGCGCATTGGTTTGCACTCAGGTATTGGATTTTTGTTTCCTTTTTGAAATGATTGTAAAACTTTGAAGGCAATTTATTGCTCCTTATTTTAAATCCATATAGAAATTAGTGGACAAATTTTAAGTGTGTTCAACAGAGCGGGTGCTCGAGATTTCCTTTATCTGTAACACACGTTTTTGGCGGGCACTCCTCTGCGAAACACGCCTTAGGTTTTCTATAGTTTCTGACTTGTTTAAGTTATTGCAATCTTTGATCTCAGGCTCGTGTGTAGCTGGGGTAGTCGGTCTGACCATGCCCAGGTATTGTCTTTTTGGAGACACCGTTAATACAGCTTCCAGAATGGAATCTACAGGAGCAGGTGCGCTGACTTTGAATCATGATTAAAATTTGCAAAGCTCGTCGTAGAATCTATAATTTGTTATCATTGAAATGTTTGATTTAAGCATTTACTAGCATTATATATTTGTAGCATTCAGAATACATATCAGTGAGATGACTAAGGATGTCTTGGATAGCCTTGGTGGATATCGTATAGAATATAGAGGCGAAGTGGAATTAAAGGTTAAAACGATTCACAAATACGTACATTATACTGTTACAAAGGCGTTCAAATTCATTCAATGACTTCTTGAAAAATATTTCTAGATCTAGATTTAGTAGATGTTTAGTATATACCATTGATAAGTTAGGAGTTCTGATTGTGTTCGATTATGTTTGCAGGGTAAAGGTTTGGCCAAAACGTATTGGTTAACAGGGAAGGATGGATTCACAAAACCCCTTCCCGAACCCCCACCATTGAACGAGTGAGTCTAAGTGAAGTACAAGTACATTTAATTAGATAAGTAAAAATAAAATTACAATGGGCTTAATTTGATTGACTTTTGTCGTCCAAGTAGTATTGCTTTGCCAAAAATTATATCTAAAAATAGTTGTGCATTTTTGTTGATACAGTACATTTTATCAGGGCTGATATATTACATTTTATCATGGTTTATACATGTATATAACATGTCATCATTCTTGATATATTACATTTCATCATGGTTTATAAATGTATATTACATGTCATCATTGTTAATATATTACATTTCTCATGGCTGATATAATACATTTCTTCATTGTTGATATACATTTCAATATTTTGATTGATATAATACATTTCTTCATTGTTGATATACATTTCAATATTTTGATTGATATAATACATTTCTTCATTGTTGATATACATTTCAATATTTTGATTGATATAATACATTTCATCATCATGGATTAAACATTTCAGCACGGTTGATATTATACATTTCATTATGGTTGATATACTGGCATTACATTTCATCATCATGGCTGATATAATTCATTTCAGCATGGTTGATATAATACATTTCTTCATGGTTGATATTATATTACATTTCATTTGAGCAACATCTATTTTTCTTGAATGATTAGTAAGCTCTTTTTATTAATTTTTCCCGCACGCTATCAGTGGATGCAATCATGGGTAAGACACATATTTTAACATATTAATTTCAGAATGAGTTGTTATAACAGTCAACTGTTATTATAACACAGTTTACGAGCTTTATGGAAATCAACATTAATGTTGAAATAAACATTTAATGAACAGTTAATGATTTTCATGACGAATTTACTTAACTTTTTATGTATGATAAACTTCTGTTTCAAGCTTAATTGTGTATGTTGCAGTTATGAATAATGTTTTAAATTCCAAGAAAAATAAAGTGGACAAAATGAATCCGTTCTAAATGTTTGACAATTTTTTTTAAAATTCCAGTCTTGAATCAATTCTAAGTCAAAATACTTCATCAGCAACGGACTTGAAAGAAAAATCGGATTCCAGTGAAAATATGGAGTCACGAACTACTTCACCTAAAGACCAAAATGCCACCGCGAGAGGAACACGTGGCACATCATCGAAGGACAGAGGTGGCAAAACCAAAGGAAGCATCAACAAAGGAAAAAATCACACCAACGATAATTTCTCAAACATCAACGATGTTTCCAGAATTAAGCATGAAGAAAATTCGGAAAGGTCTCATTCACCGGATATTACGCAAGTTGATAGCGCAGCCAATCACTGTGATACGGTTTCTTTACTGCGGAAAGATTTTTCCCACGATAATAAAAAAGGTAGTAATTATCGAATGAGTAAATATTCCAACGCGTCTATGGATAGTGTTTCCACGGAAACCAGCGTTGTCTCGACTTCGGAGCTCCATATGACCGTTTTGTCTAAACACGACGAGAACGGATCCATCAAAGGATCGCCGGGAAAACTGTCACCAGTCGCCGAGGTGTAGGGTGAACCAGTTTATCCCAAGTTATAGGTGACGCCATATTTAACCTTATTTATTGTTCCTCAACTCTTACGTAGGAAGGACATATTTATTTATACAAGTATACATTTATCTTTGACAATATAATCCGTCTTCCCTTTAGTTCAAATAAAAATGATGGAAATATTCTTGTAAATGCATAATGATTTTTAAAAGCTTAATCGTCTGTATAATTAATTGTTTAGACTGGAAATCTAGTATCAGTTTTTTCGATGGAACGAAATGTGTGCATACTCGATTGAATGAAAATTGAATGGACGCAAAACTAACACTGTACTTAAGTTTATGAGCAAGGATTTCGAAATGCAATTTTAAGGTGACTCAATTTTTTCCGTAATTTTGCTTTTTCTGCTATTATCGTTAAAGTTCACGCTATTTTATTTCATTTAACCTTGAAATGTTCATTGATTGGCATCTGTATATTATGATTGATATGCTTTAACTGAATTTAAAATCTCTGGATATAAAAAAAATACGCAATGAATTTTTTACTTCACAAAAATGAAATATATATCGGACTTTCCATATGATATTTATATCATTATCAATCAACAAATGTTAAGCTTTAAAATACTTTTGCAGCCAAAATATGTTTTTTTAGTTTTCTCCGAAAATATGCAAAAAATCATAAAATAATGAAGAGTTAACATTGGTTTTTTACTGATGAAATAAGGTTTAAAAACAGATATACCTTGTATATCCATAATACACTATACATGTATATTGATTTATTCGTTGAGCCACCTTAAAATTTATTAAATTCGTACAATAAATTATGAATTTATCTTAATTTCTAAACTACATGTAAGTAGCAACATACATAGTGCCAAACATGATATTTTTGAACTATCATTCTGAAATAAATCACGCAGGAAAATAAATTAAGATCTGAAACTCTACACGTCTTTGTAACATGCAGCACGTGAGCGGATCTAAGATCTAATTTTAATTAGATTGCATTCTTTATGATTTTTGTTGGTAAAAGTTGAAGAAAATTCGTATTAATCCGGAATCTTTTTAATCAAATCTTACCATCGGTTATAATGAGTTAAGATATATATCTATATATATTTTCAAAATTTGATGATGTTTTAATGAGACCGTAGCGTTGTTTACACTGTAATACACATGTAGACGATAGGGGGTATATTTTATATCTTTACTTTGTAAGACTATCGTGTGATATGAACGTAGCCATGTCTTTCAGATTTCTCTTGATGTAAATGTTGTACTGACGTTTTAATACTTGATGATTGTTATAAATCTCCAATGTTATTCTATAATAAACACTCAAACCCCATATCAATTATTGTTATTGCTCGATAATCGAACACCTCCTTTAACTACTTTTTTTCTAAATGATATATCAATAAAGACAATTTATTCCCTCGCGAACAATATAGATATATAATAAGCTTATGAACCATCTATTTAATTTTATTGGATTTACACTTTTTAATAATGAATAGCTTCTACAGTAGTAATATAGTAATTCACTTTTTTAAGTAGTACAATTTAAATTTGTTTTCTCAAACGTAGAAAACAATGAACACGTAGAATCATTTTAACAGGAGCTTGGACTTTGGATAGTTGTTTCAAACAGCATTGTGACGTAGGCCTGTCTATTTCATTGTATGCAGGCCATTCAGCCATGGCTCTTTGAAATCAACAAGATTTGTCTGGCTTTTGAGCTAAGACTACGCAATCGGTGTATATTTCGCTTGAAACCAGCGTCATTTTTAACTTGTTTTGACGCAAGAAATAGATAGTTACGTCCTACTGAAAGGCCAATGCCTTGTTAAAATGGTTTTTTAAGAACTTTCAAAACCTGTTACAAAACAAGTTAAGAAATGTCAAACTGATATTGGACAGTTTGTCATTATGATTCCAATTATCTAAATTTTTCGTAAAGGACAGCAGCATTGACAAAAGCTAGTGGATGCAAATAAACAAGTCTTTCTTTATGCAAATTGTTTTTCCTTGTTTGTAAATAGGTGATCAGAATATACACAAGGAGAGTCCACTTCGTTGTTAATGATAAAACCAAACGCTTGTTCCAGTACATGAAGAATTTCAGAAAGCCCATTTGGTCAGCATGACGTCTCTTCAAACTTTGTATGAAGCTTCCATGGACAAAGAAAGGCATTTCAGAACAACAAGAATAGACCATAATAGCTTACATTTTGCTAAATAAATGGAGGATTGATAAACGAATTCCATTTTGTTTACACTGCTGTTTCGTTGATAAATGGGAGTAATTTCTGAATGGCTGGTTCTCCGTCCAATATCATTGATCACCAATTATAGCAAATAGACCGTCATTCCCCGCAAAATACAATAAATCATTTCTAGATGAGCTGGCAAAATCCGACTTTCTAATGAAAATCAAATCTTGTGGACATAGAGAATTCACATCTTGCGTTGTCGTCCTCCGCAAGTTCACATTTTGGCTATTAGGGTTCTCTGTAGCGTTGCAAACGAGAATCCAATTGTTTTCCTATAGAGTCTTGCTTTGTTTTCTTGACAATTTATTATATCTGTAACTATTATCAACAATGTTTCCTTGAAAGAGGAGCGAAAACAACCTTGGAATTCCACAGCGGTTTATGATTTGTACCTTTTTGCGTTATTAAATTTTAAGGCCATGCATGTTTGAGGGCCGGGTTTTTTTTTTCGTAGCAGTGGCAAAAATCAAATATTAATAATTACAATCTAGTCGGTGGCAAGAACTTATAGATAAGCAGTGTTCGTAACTTTTCTTCAGTAATGATTAGAATGTTGTGTTTTCAAAGATTTATCATCCTCAACAACATTATAACTAATACACATTTTATATCTTATCGTTTACGAGTTTTCGTGTTAACATGTATGCTAAAGAAGGGTGGTATTGATTCTTGACAGTTGCCCTCTCATTGAGAGTCTTGAATCTGTTACGATTCCAGGATCAGGTCGAGGGCCATGGTTCGGTCATATATCATGTACCACATAGAAAATATTACTGACCGGTTCATGTAAGAAAATCAAAGAGTCGTTTTTCTTAATGAGATTTTCGAGACCAAGACATTTTTTTGTTCCGGAATTCAAGAACATAATGTGTATTATGTATTCCATCCATCCGTTGACTGCTAATTTGCCTTTTCCTTAACCTTCTCAAATAACAAATAATTGCTTTTATTACATGGCATCAGTTATAATATACTAGTATTCAATACCTTCGTGTAAATTTACTCGGTAAATGCAAAAAAATTACAATTTTTTTTTTGGTTTAAAGTGCGTATCCGGTTTCCCGAATGCCTTCCATATACATTAGATGACACCAAAATTTTAATCGACATATTTTTTTCTGGAATTCATGGTATAATCTTTTCAAATTTTACTTTTCGAATTTCTTATATAATCGCGTATGTTTTACTTATATATGCAAGAAAATGTACCTACCAAATCTCTCAAATGTTGGAATAAAAGGCACGCTATTTTTTTATTTGTTTTGTTTCGTTCTTTTGCTTATATATTTGGTAAAAATATATTTAAAAGATTTGATAATTTAAGTTAATTTGCGAAGTCTTTGTACAAGTTTCCGTTTCTCCGAAAAATAAAAAAAAGTTCTACTTATACTTAGTTATCATTTGACCTCATTTTCGTATTGGCAATTTACTGTTCGTAATGCATTTAGTTCAAACGAAGTTTAGAGCCAAAATAGATTTTTTTGTGTTGCTTTTAATTGTTTATTCATAGAAATCATATTGGCATTGAATCAAGTACAGTCCAATTTTCCCCATGTATGTCACAGTTTAGTCCGAAATATCTGACGTTTTCCTGGCTTTTTTTAACAATTTTGATATTTTACATGCCAGGTGGACATGTAAAATATCAAAGTCGTTAAAAAAGCCAGGAAAACGTCAGATATTTCCGACTTATCACAGTTCAGCCTCATTTTAGCAAATCCAGCAACAACACGGTCAAATTCCCTATTATCCAGTAAAGTTTTATTCTTGTTAGCTTGACGAATCTTGTTAAATATTCATGTATCAAAATATGATTGATTTATTTGTTAGAAAAACAAATCCATTGGAAACTGAATAATTTTTCACTTATCAATTATTTTTTAGAACGACCTTGATTTACAGACGAACAATAATAAAAGCATGATTCAGAAAACACAAACAATACCTCATAAGATTCAATGAGAGGGCGTGGAGAAAAAAAATAAATGGAAATTTATCTAATTAAGAATTTAGATATTGGATAATGCATTTACAATTTGCGTAAATGAGCAGGCTGTGGCCGCATAAATGAGACGTTTTGCCTTTGGCGACAGAGCGCAGATTTGTGTTGTCAATATCTGCATGTTTATTTACTAAGACAGGCTACGGAAAATGATAAATGAATCATTATAAATTAATGCATCATGATCAATTTTGTATGAATCCGTTCCAATTGGAATTTTGCGGTGAAATCGATATCGTTTACTGATGGCAACAACATAGTAAATTTCATTAAAAATGATTTTTAGAAAATTTTGGTAATGAGTGGGGGGAGGGGGGGAGGGGGGGGTTAAATGATGATTATTATTATTGGGAAAAGGAGCCATTTTGAATAACATAACATACTAGTATATTGTTTCTCTATAAATTGGTCGTTGCATTCAAGACCTTTAGATAAAGACCGAACTTGTTAATTAATGCAGATAACATAGGCCGGGTAAATACTTATAGTATTGAAAGTATAAAAAGTTGTGTGATAATTTATCTTTTACTTTTAAAAAAGCCCAACACAGAACTAGTATAACTCGAATTCAGCAACTACAAATATGTTGAATTCACAGCTATAACAAAAGACTATCTTGTCCCTCATTCATTGATTGTATTTTGGTATTAGAGTGACTATGGTAAATGAATTGATTTTGATTTGAACATATTTTATTGCATTTAATTTATATATTACAACGGGATTGGGCACAAGTTATAAAAGCATAATTCGCCCTCTCCCTACATGTTGAACAACAAACAAAATATTATTGCAAATGCGTCTCAGTTTGTACTTATTATATAATAATAAATTACACCAGTACTTAGATATTTGATAGTAAAAAAGTTAATGTTATTTAATATTAGTTTAACATCTATGCAAGTATGAGCGAGGTATAAATAAAAATAAATATAAATAAGCAAAATGTGATCAACAAAAATACTCAGATTTGTGATTATTCAAATCTGCCAGTACCTTGAATATAAATTTTGAACAATTGAAAATAGATATTTATTTTCATCCACACTGAGTGAGTCGTCTCCCCAAAGTAAAGAACGAGAGTCAAGAATACGAATTTTGCCAAATCTAAGAAATTTATTAAAAAAATCGTTCATTGGTGAATGAATGCAGTGTCGAAGTAAATTAAGCGCAGAATCGCCATTTACATGTTTACTTGTATCATTGGGTACCAGAGTCTGACTTCAAAATTCACTTTTGACCATGCATAGAATCAAAGATGGCTGGCTTTCATTGCTACCAGATTTTTGAATTTGGAAAACAATATGTATTTCATTATTGTAAGAAAAAAGACCACAAAAACTACAAACAAATTCTTTAGTTATATATGTACATTAACTACCAGTACCAGTGACTATACCGGTAAGTCCTTTTGAATTATAACATGAATAAAAAGATGTGTAAACCAAAAGGAAGAATCAACAGATAACAGTAAATATGGAAACGTCTCATCATCGCCATTAAAACGGTCGGTATGGAAAGCATTGCTAACTTTGTATATATAAATATCTAACGTGTAAATAGTTACATTGCAGTCTATATAGACATAACAGTATCACAAATATCAGTTTCATGAGATGTAGTAATTTTAAATTGGACTTCATGATTATTCGAATAGCTTCTTCTGATGGAAGTCTTTACTATTTTTGTTTCTTGTTTGTTAATATAATAGCTAGTGGTCTCAGTTACAACACAATGTGTACATCAACACTCTTCAATCGTAATGTAATACTGATATGTGATCAGAGAATATTTCACAGCAAAATTATTTTTGGAATTGGATTGTAATTTGATATGCAGACATAAAAGACATTGAAACATGTAAAAAAGGTTCTTACAGCATTTCTACATCATCATAGGATAATCAATGGCTTTTTATTCAAATACATGTACCATTCCAATTAGTTCATCCTCCTGTTATCACAATTTGCTAATATGTGATATTAGACCTTAAAAATCGATAAGGCCATCCACAGAATCTCGCGAGTTCACGCGAGACATTGCTAGTATTTTTCTGGGAGGAGGCTTTCCGGAAGTGATCCGAACAGGACACGATATTGTAATCTCATGCTTTCAATAATATGATTTCTAATTATCTAATTATTTCATCGTGGGACTGTTGTTTCCCTACGATATAATGTTGTGACATGTATATACCCAAATATTGAAGTAACGCAGTTTTTCTCACTTACCAATCAATGAATTATCCTGTTTTCAAATGGTTAGGACATTTTCAGTGATAATTAACCTTGACCTTCAACATTAATTAGACATACACAGCGTTTAAAGAAAAAATATCCCTGTCTCACTTCATGCATAAGAGAGGCGCGGGTGAATGAATTGTAAGACATGCTTAAACAGAAACTGAAATGGACAAAAAAGCTACAGTGCCCTTGGCCTCTATGTGAGAGGAATACTATGGTGTCTTGACACGCTGTGTAACTAGGTTTAAAGTGTGACCGCAAAAACGAAATGATTATACTCTTTACTACATGGATGGATGGATGGATTAGATGGATGGATGGAGGGATGGATGAATGCATGCATGGATGGATTGTATGGATGGATGGATGGATGGATGGATGGATTAGATGGATGGATGGATGGATAAATGGATGAATACATGGATGGGTTAGATGGATGGATGGATGAATGCGTGGATGAATGAATGCATGCATGCATGGATTGTATGGATGGATGGATGGATGGATTGGATGGATGAATGGATGGATGAATGCATGCATATGGATGGATGGATGAATGTGATGGATGAATGATGGATGGATGGACAAGGGTTTAGTAAATATTTAATATATTCTGGGCGGAAGAACAAAATTAAAGAGTGGTTTCCTTGAATCGAGACGCTAGTTTCAATAGTTTGTTACCCATCAATGTGATATTATATGGGCTCAAATTGATTAATCTTTCACATTGATGATAGAGTTGATTTTAAATGATTATCTTTAATGATACAAGTAAAACACAATAACTGAAATCAGCAACGTTGATGTGAAATTTATCATTACATCAAATTATATATATATAAAATCATGCGACGTCAAGATCCACTTCCTTATTTCTCGACTCGTGTTAAAGGCCCTTCATAAGCAAATCATTCAATGCATTGCTCTACAAATTGCTTCTCGTCCTAATGACTCCCAAAAGAGCCTTAAGACGAAATATTTATCACCATAGGACACATTTTGAGGTTATAGGGGCGGGGTTTACACTTGCGCGGGGAAAAATGAATGGAGCGCTAGCTTCTATCCATAACTTATCTCTCTTCCTTGGTACGTCTAAACTCGAATAAATTTTCTGACTGGTAGCAAGAGAATTCCAACTTTTGACCTCGATTTGAACCGGAATCACACTTTTATTTGGAGGCTTTTAGTATTTTCCATTTTCTGATTACCTTTAATGGGGCCTGTAATAGGCTTCTGAATTGAGTATATCGTGTTCTCTATGTATCTGTACAATTGCTAACACGTTTATTTGATGAGTCCAATAAACCTACGGACGTCGTTTTCGGTATATAACAGACATTTTGTTTCTGAGGAAATCCGGAAATAACACGATATTTCTGAGTAGCAATAAAATCCTGGATTGGAATATCTATAAGCTTGATGGTTGTCAATGGCGTGCGTAGGTTTCTGATTGTACATACAAAGGGCGACTTCTTAAAAAGCTTACTAAGTCAAGTGAAATAAAAATTGTGTATTTATTATTAAAATAACGCTTAATTTGTAGGTAATTGTGTACCTTTGGCAGTGTTGATGGAGATAAAATAGTACTGTCGACATTCTTCATCAATTACATGTACTTCATAAAAATCTATACATATATATATTGCTATGATACATGTGTGTGTGTGATATAAATCGATGGACAGTAATCAAAACGCGAGTCGTTTAGTTACTCAGCTGAAAAAGACGACTCTTTTAACTAAATATAGTTCAGCAATATGGAAAAGGGGGTTCCAATCGATAAAATTCAACATGAGTAAAATTCAGTGCTAGTTGATCTATTATTTGAAAAAAAAAAATGTCTTTTGGAACATTTTCCACAGGAAAAACTCAACATAAATTTATCGTGTCAAATGAATATCTCAAAATTTCAACATCAGAGTTCACTTGCATTAAGTCATCAAGTCCCGTCAATCTTTATCTTTCCATTGTTTAGTGTATTGGTTTTGGTAAGAATGATTTGCATAATTTCTAGCCTTAATTAACAAGTCTCCATCAATGAGAACGTGCTTTTATGCTTAAAGAATGTCACCTAAGAAACAAAAAAAAAAAAATAATCAGAGTAATTACAAGAAGCTATTTTAATAATGGATTTTTTTTTTATCTCTTTGAAGTTTTATATTTCTGAAACTATTTGTCAAGTTTGATATTCCTTCGATTGCCCTGTTCAAGAAAGGTAAAACGAATGCGTGTACTCCTACGCGAACGTCGTAGAACGTCGGAGTAAATACCTAATGGATAAAATCTGTGTTTTAAGTGATACTGCTTTATGTAATTTTCTAATTTTTAACATGTTTACTTATAGTGAAATTAACAGCGGATGATGAGGGAGAGTGCTTAACTTCAATAAAGTATCGATATAGGGTTTTATTTATAAGAAATAAATAACAGTCCGTTGTACGACATTCTTATAAATATGTGATCTTTAAAGCATTTACATGTATTTGAAATAATTATAGTTTTTAGGTTATAGATTTAAAAAAAAATTACTTTTAAATATACACTGTAAGGTTTTTTTTCTAATTCATATGTCCCTGTGGTATGGGGAGGGGGTTCCAACGCTTTTGCTTTGAACATGGCTCATTGGAGTAATAAATAAGAAGTCTGTTTTGGAAATTTACAATATTATCGGATCATGAATAGAAGGATTTATGTTTAAAGGAAATTTTGGTTGACATGTTGAAGACCATAATGAAAAGGCAGTTTAGGGCATGATCTTTTCTCAATGTACCATTATACTTCTGATTTAAGGAGCAAGAAGACATATGTTTATGTTAAAGAAGGGGGTGGTCTTAAAAGTTTTAAAGATTTCGGACATACTAGTACATTCAGTATATGTGGCAGACCGGAGCCATACTTGAATTGGAGACCCTCCTAAGTAACGCTGTACAGACTGTTGGTATATAGATATAAATCACCAAATGTAAACGATTTAAGGGTGGCAGGGCTTAATTGACCCTGTTTGGTACAGGTTTCTGTACCCTTTTATAATTGGGATTTTTTCTCTTGGCTCTTTTGGGGAAAATAGTTTAACAAATATGGCTCAATGCAAGTTAGCAAAAAACAAAAATTCTATACAATTTTCTTGGTATTCATTTGCTAATTACACATTTAATCATTAAATTAATGTTTTCATCCTTATAAACCACACTTAACAGAACACTAAGATATTTTAATTGACATATATAAGGATGTTTCACTCAGCATAGGTACAAATTAAGCTTCCTGTCTTTTATAACACAATACGACACAGTTATTTTGGGAATTTTCAAATTAGATTTAGATTTGGGGGGGGGGGGGGGGGGACAGTCAATTTTTAGCTGGGAATGGGTCCTTTTACAGGACCCGCATGCAATGGATATTATGCCCTGGATGGTGGTAATTTATATATTGGCTATAATAATTTTTTTTTCTATGAATTACAATTTTCTATGTTGTTAACAAAGTAAGGTGTCATGGTAAAGTAATAAAATAAATGCTAAATGATCTATACACTTTCGTAAATATATCTCCTCTTTTGCATACGCGCGCGAAACAATTTGACTCGAATTACTTTAGATAATTGAAAGTGATGTAAAGCGCGATAACTCTAATGGACACGTTTTACAGCGACAGATGACGAGAAAAAGTTTTGAAAGTTTGTTTTTAACGTTTGCTGTTATTTTTTCGACAGGTAATTTTGACATCAGATTGTTATATCCTTGAATATTTTGATTTAATAACAAAAGAACGATCTATTTATGGATCAAACTTGAAAAAGAAGGATTTACCAGTATCCTGGTTCAGCTTGACTTCTTGTGTATTTCAGTATTCTACATGAACAAAATCGTTTTATACACAATGAGTTAAATGAGATAAAAGAGTGTTCACTGATATATAACGTTGTGTAAATTCTTATGTTACCAATCTTGTAATATTTTGTAAGTAAAATTATGACTTTTTTTTTTTAGCTCTGAGTTCAGATGTGAAGTTTGCCACTACTCCAGATATCAACCTGCTGTACACCTCAGATAATCTCTTTATGCAAATAGTAGAGCCTGAAGAAATAAGCTACATTTATAAAATCAGGCCAGCAAGAAACTTTGGTGGAGATTTTGTAAGTTTAATAGAGCCTGTATATACATGTAATTTCAAGTCCTTTGAACGTGTTGATAATACTTACTAAATTTTATTTAAAGTTTGTAGCTAATGACTTGCGTAACCTACCTTAATGTAGGACATTAGTTTATAGGATGCAATGATCTTCAACATATGATATAAAGATTCACTGACCCCCTAATTCATACAAACAGACCTTAATTGAGACAAAGCACCCTGTGAATTGTCATACTACACACTTGAACCAGCTTCTACTGATCATGAGCCACTGTTGTACACTCTCAAGCAGATATATATTTAATAGCTGTATCAACTTACATGTACAATAATTAACTACACAATGAAGCAAAACTTAACAGAGATTGAAATGTTTCTTATTTAACATCTTTCTTTTACAGGAAAAGGTTTACCACCGTATCCCTTTAGTAGTTGCTAACCCTTACAATGGATGTAGTGAATTGCTCAATAAAAGACATGTAGATGGAGCAGTGGTCTTGATACAAAGAGGGTAAAAAACAATTACATGTATTATGATTATTTAGTCCGTAGTTGTACCTAATCTTTTTTGAGTGCTTTAACTTGTGTATGTTTACAGTACATTTCATAATATGTAGGACCCAAACATCAAAAGAAATGGATCATTGTTTTATATTTATGATCTTAATTGGTTCTGTGCATTCTAATACGCCCTGTTCTAACTCTTGAAGAACCATTTTTAAAAATAAAAAAAAATACAATAAAAAGTAAAAAAAGAAACAAAAATAATGTTTGACCTTGAAAAAATAAAAAAATTCATGAAGGTCATAGTTCTAGCTGCATAGTTAGAAACATGCATTTCTAGCAATGTATGACTTGTGTTTTTTTTTGTAGTGACTGTTCCTTTGTGACAAAGACAATCAATGCGGAGAATGCCAAGGCCGTGGCGGTCCTGATCACGGACAACGACGCTCAGAACGACGAGGCTCAGATACAGATGGTACAAGATGGCACGGAGAGGGAGGTCCAAATACCCAGCCTCTTCCTGCTGGGCAAGGACGGGTAAGAGCTGACTCCTTAAGGCAGGGTAGTTATTTTACTTCTTTTGTTGAGATTCAATACTGTGGTTTCATCAATAATAGTTGAATATAGGGGATGGGAGGTTGGGGTTCATGTCATTTTAGAGGGTTTGAATATTGTTTTTTTTTCAACCAAAAGTATACTGATATCTATTTATGACATGCACCGTTTTCATCATTTATCTGATCAGTGTTAAATTTGATAGCATGCCATCAATGCAGGTACCTGGTTTCTATGTGTTGATTGTTAGTAGCCATGCATCTGTTGTTATAAAAAAAACAATTAATCTATTTTGTTAATTTGTAGATACATGATTAAAGCAACCCTGGAAAAGTACCGAATGGATAGCGCCATTGTAAACATTCCCTTCAACATCACAGGAATGCCCATGATGATCAACAACCAACCTCCATGGACGCTTTGGTGATCCTGGTCTCGGCACCAAATCAGTTCTGTCATTAACCCAATCATCCCACCTCCTGACCAAATGTAAATAAGAATTAGAATGCCTTAGTCCCTGCCCATCTTCTCTCTCAATCTGGGCTTTACTATTTAGAAGATTCCAATTTAAATAGATAAAGAATAGTTATTCCTGTATTGCCATTCCTTTACCAACCTAACTGTGATACTCTGGATAGTCTTACATCATGTACTAGTATTTATATTTATATATTACCAGTATATGACTATTTAATATCATTTATTGTTATTTGAAACTCTGTTGAATGAATGAGATTAAGATATACCAGGTGCCCAATATTTCTGTAACCCAACATTTCATGGTTTGGCAGCGTACATTTGTGGTCTTGGAGTTGAAATATACATACTGGTGCATGTTTTACTTTTTTTTTTTAGTGGTGAATGGTGTTGTATATGTACATGTCTCTAAACCTGTTGTCCTCATTGCAGAATTATTTATGATCTCTGAAATCCTGTGTATAAATGATGTGATATGAATTGTATTAAAGCATAATGAGCTAAAAAAATTTTATAATGTCAGAATTTTTTTCAGTGTAAAATGTGACAGAAATTTTAGCGATATAAAAATTTTATGGTTTATAAACTTCTGTCTTTCATATAATATTAGGTTTTTGGGAAAAGCCTCATTAAGGCTTTGGTTAAGGCAAAATTACAATGTTTTTGTTCTGTACAAAAATTTTCGGGGTAAAGTCTTTTGCACAGTGGTATCCTGAACTCAATGTACCCGGTATTCGATAGTACAATAACTTTCATCTGATAAAACTCATTGCCTGATTTTGATGATATTTGGCCTATAAGTTACCGTTATGCAGAATTATTTGCAGCATAATGATTCTTTTTTTTAAAAAGGCACTATATATATATAATATATAGACCAAAGGCCTTGACAACAATAACATTCAAACTATGCAATTATCAATTATTACTTGTACAAGCATGTGTACTCAGTATTTCAAAACGATATAAATAACTTCTATTTGTAGCTACTCACTTCAATATATGAGTGCAAATTTTATAAAACTCAACTAAAACATTTTTTGTTGCCCACTTAATTGTACTAGATGATATGCAAATCCATTTCAGAATAAAAATTTTACTAGGTGATATGCAAATCCATTTTAGAGTTAAACTCGGTCCACTTTCACAGCACAGTTCTAAGTCTTCCATTGATAGTTGGAGTAGACCAAGTGTAGAAAATAAGGTGTGTACCTACAATGCACATGTGTTTGTGACAAAAGATAAGATTGAAATTAGTGAATATTCTATCAACTGCCAATTCATTTCATACTAGTAGTAACAAATGATGATGCTTCTATCCAGCAGAGGGATGTGTATACTTAATACATGCATAGACATCACTGTAGCCAGATATCTTCTGATTCTTGAAAATGCATTCATTTAAACTGCAGATTAATGATTTGTTATTTTATATTGACAATTTCTTATATATCTACATTTTAAAACCATTTTTTTGTTCAAACGTAAGCAAATTATATGTTAAAAAAAATAGAATTATTTAAAGGGTGTAAGGTGATTTTTAAGATTGTTTTAATTTATTATTATTGGCGGGTTTTTTCCTTTCTCAAGATATGAATGTGTACTTATGTTTACCTGAATCCTGAGATGACAGATTGTCCCAAAATACATGTATGTCTGCATATTACTTTTCATGCAATAAATTTTAAGTCTTTCATTTACATACTTTGTTACTTTTAAGTTGAGTTCCTGTGATTCGAGATACTGTAAACGTACTACATTTGGCTGTGTATTCTTTTTAGCGCTTTTGGCGGAATGCGGCTTCCACTAAATCAAGTACATCGCTAAATGCCATCATATGTGTATAAGAATAGTCACATTCAGGAATACACTAATTCAAATCCACGCCAACTTGTTCAATAACGTATTTCCCCCAAATATCGTACACGCCAAATATAATATGTTTACAGTATTTTATCACAAAGTTGAAGGTATATGAGCCATACCTTGTTTTTAAGTATCTTGTTTTGAATTATTGAAATGAATCCAGTGCCTATGTTAACAAGACAACATTGAGATGGTGACCATCTCAAAGGGCCCCACTTAAATAATGGACAAAAGGATGAAAAGCATTTCAGAGAATTTTGCTTTGACCTTGACCTATAACTTAGAAATTTTCAAGCTGGCATAAAATTTTAAATTTAATTTTATTACCCCTTACATACAGGCATTTTTGTTCAACCTGAGCAAGATTAAGCAAATGGGAAATAATATACAGTCTAAAACTGATTATAAAGAGATCTGCTATGTCCTTCACTTTGACATGGTTCAAAGTCACTGCACACCATTAACCCAAAAGCTCTGTTTATGTGAAGTATGAGCCAATTAGGGCAAAGTGGAGACTACATATGCTCTGACAAAAAAAGAATATTTGTGTGATCCAATATGACCTTGACACTTGACCTACAGACATCATTCAAGGTTACTGCACACCATTTGACCAAAGGCACTCTGTGAGTGAAGTATGAGCCAGATTGGACCAAAGGGGGAGAAAATATGCTCCTTACAAGGATTTTTCATATAATTCTGCAAAGACCTTCACATTTGACCTTGAAACTTGGTTCAAAGTCACTGCACAGCCTTTACTCGAAAGCTCTGTTAATGTGAAGTATGAGCCAAATAGGGCTAAGTGGAGAGTATATATGCTCCAGAAAAAAAGAATTTTTGCATGGTTTGACATGACCTTCACCCTTGACCTACAAACTTTATTCAAGGTCACTGCACACCCTTTGGCCATAGGCATTCTGTGAGTGAAGTATGAGCCAGATTGGACCAAAGAGAGAGAAGATATGCTACGGACAAGGATTTTTCATATAATTCTGCTATGACCTTAAAGCTTAGACCTAGAAACAAGGTTCAAGGTCATTGCACACCCTTTAACCAAAGGCACTCTGTTGGAAGTATGAGCCAGATTGGGCTAAGGGGAGAGAAGATATGCTCCGGACAAGAGATCTTGGATGGACACGGATGGAAGGATGGATGGACGGAAGGGCGGATCTGTCATCACTATAGGGCGCCCACAGAGCGGGGCCCTAATAATCTCTCAAGCTGTGTGCATGCTCTTTATTAGAAGATTATTTCTATATTTGTGGACCATACATGACACATCAAGTCATCACTTTTTTGAAAAGAACTCAGTACATCTGACATCATACAACCTTGCTTCAATACTACATTGTATTTTCATAAACTTCCGGTATTTAGAGATAAATTTTTATGTATATTTATTCCTCCCTCAATCCTCATGTGGCCCCTCTTTCATCACAAGGGGTACATATATATCAGCTTTCTTTAATTAATATAAATTTCACAAAATATTAAATCATCTCAATACTGCTTTATCTTCATTTGTCAGATTTTCTTGTACATGTACGACTCACTCCCCCAATATTTTCTATCTCTGACCCTTAGGAATATGCTGGGGACCAAGAGTAACCTTTCATTTGAACAACTTTACCTGGTAAAATGGCCACAACACTCGCCTCTGCCAAGTTGACATGACCTTTGTTTCATTAATCCTTTTTGTTCAAGTGTCACAATTTGGTGATTTCATTAACTTAAGCAACATTTTTCGTTTGCAGAATTTATTTAACAGAAGGATGGAACCCTGCTTTATTACAACGTTATTTTTTTGCCCCTTCCTCCCAAAAAATAACCTTAATACATTAAACATTACTTTTTCATGTGTCTTTTGACCTCCAGAGTTGAGGAATGAAACTGACAGCTGCGAGGGTGATTTTGTAATAAGCTTGTTTGCTCTATGTTTTAGTGAATGAAGCAAGTTTGTTAGATGTCCTTATGCAATGTATAGAAACACTATACATGCATCGAATTAGAATGAAAAAGTAGCATATCAAGGTCAAGATCTAGTAAATGACAGGTGCCTACAGGTTTCTGAAATTCAAGATATGAATTCTTTTAATGATGCTTCATAACTAAAACTTTGTTTGATAAGGTGTACCGGGGCCTAAATTTGGTAATAACAAAGAAAAATCATGTTTTAAACTCATTTTCTATGAAATATGAAAGACATAACTAACAAATCTTGAAGTTTTGACCATTTGTGACTAATGAAATATATCTAGAATGCCTACAGTCTCTCCAACAAGAGGCCCATGGGCCACATCGCTCACCTGAGCAACAACAGACATAATAAAATCAGCTTTATAGAGTCATATACAAAATATCTGAACAATGTCGTATAAATTCCCTGTATAAAAAAAATTCCCCCGCATATTCTTATGTTTATCATTGACCCCCTTTGTAACAGGATGATTTTACAGTCATATCACATATTGAGCATTGCAGTTCTCGAGAAGATGATCAGACCTAAACAACTGTTTATATACGGACTATAAACCTAAATCAAACTTTGAACCCCTTTTGAGGTCCAAGAATTGTCCAGGGGCCAGAGTCTAAACAATTTTAAAGAATCAACAATATGTCAAAATGCTTGCATATAAGTAAAACCATATATAAAAACCATTTGAATTTTTGTGAACAATTTAAATGTTTTCCTTTGAAAAATTGGACCCCCCCCCCCCCCCCCCCCCCCCCCAATGTGGCCCAACCCTAATCCTGAATAATATGATTTTGAAAATTTTAATCTAGACTATTTGAAGACTGAACTGACTAAAGCTTTTCTAGACAATTTGTGTTTTAGAAAGTTTCTCCCTATATATTCCTATGTAATAATTTGACAACCCCCCCTCAAATTGTGGTCCCACCCAACCCACAGGGATCATAATCTGAATAATTTGAATTTTCTCTACCCGAGGATGCTTCCAGACAAGTTGCAGCTTTTCTACCCAAATTGTTTCTTAGAAGATTTTTCAAGATTTTTCTCTATATATTCCTATGTAAAAATTCGACCCCCCCCCCCCCATTGTGGCCCCATCCTACCCCCAGGGATCATGATTTGAATAAACTTTAATCTAAATTACCTGAAGATGCTTCCACACAAGTTACAGCTTTTCTGGCTGATCAGTTTCAGAGAAGAAGATTTTTAAAGAATGACTCTATATATTCCTATGTAAAATTTGACCTCCCCATTGTGGTTCCATCCTACCCCCAGGGATCATGCTTTGAAAAAACTTGAATCTACACTACCTGAGGATGCTTCCACACAAGTTTCAGCTTTCCTGGCCAAATGGTTTTTGAGAAGAAGATTTTTAAAGATTTACTCTATATATTCCTATGTAAAAATTCGACCCCCCATTGTGGCCCCACCCTACCCCAAGGGATCATGATTTGAACAAACTTGAATCTACACTACCTGAGGATGTTTCCACACAAGTTTCAGCTTTTCTGGTCAAATGGTTTTTGAGAAGAAGATTTTTAAAGATTTACTCTATATATTCAACACCCCATTGTGGCAACACCCTACCCACGGGGATCATAATTTCAACAAACTTGAATCTACACTACCTGAGGATGCTTCCACACAAGTTTCAGCTTTTCTGGCCGAATGGTTTTTGAGAAGAAAATTTTTAAAGATTTACTCTATATATTCCTATGTAAAAATTCAACCCCCCATTGTAGACCCACCCTACCCCCGGGGATCATGATTTGAATAAATTTGAATCTACACTACCTGATGATGCTTCCACACAAGTTTCAGCTTTTCTGGTCAAATGGTTTATAAGAAGAAGATTTTTAAAGATTTACTTTATATATTACTATGTAAAAATTCAACCCCCCATTGTGGCCCTAGCCTACCCACGGGGATCATGATTTGAACAAACTTGAATCTACACTACCTGAGGATGCTTCCTTACAAGTTTCAGCTTTCCTGGCTGATCAGTTTCAGAATAGAAATTTTTTAAAGATTTACTCTATATATTCCCATGTAAAAATTCAACCCCCCCCCCCCCCCCCCCCCCCCATTGTGGCACCACCCTTCACCCGGGGATCATGATTTGAACAAAATTGAATCTACACTACCTGAGGATGCTTCCACACAAGTTTCAGCTTTCCTGGCTGATCAGTTTCAGAGAAGAAGATTTTTAAAGAATGACTCTATATATTCCTATGTAAAAAATTTCGACCCCCCATTGTGGCCCCATCCTACCCCCAGGGATCATGATTTGAACAAACTTGAATCTACACTACCTGAGGATGCTTCCACACAAGTTTCAGCTTTCCTGGCTGATCAGTTTCAGAGAAGAAGATTTTTAAAGAATGACTCTATATATTCCTATGTAAAAATTTGACCCCCCATTGTGGCCCCATCCTACCCCCGGGGATCATGATTTGAACAAACTTGAATCTACACTACCTGAGGATGCTTCCACACAAGTTTCAGCTTTTCTGGCCAAATGGTTTTTGAGAACAAGATTTTTGAAAAATACCAACAAATTTTCAATGATTTTTAATTATCTCCCCTTGAAAGAGGGTGTGGCCCTTCATTTTAACAAACTTGAATCCCCTTTACCTAAGGATGCTTTGTGTCAAGTTTAGTTGAAATCGGCCCAGTGGTTCTGGAGAAGAAGTCGAAAATGTAAAAAGTTTACGGACAGACAGACGGACGGACGCCGGACAAAAAGTGATAAAAGCTCACTTGAGCTTCAGCTCAGGTGAGCTAAAAACGACATTAAACAGCCTTTTTATCTCCTCTTTAAAATGATGTCAAATTTAATATAGATATTGGGATTACTTTTACCATGATTTGATATAGAACGTCAGAAAACTGTTTTATTTTCTACATAATTTCTTCAAAGCCGTAAAGTACGGGAAAAACATTCATCAAATCAATTATGACGTCATAATGGTTCTAGCACCAAAGAGACATTCTAGAAGCATTTACTAGATCTTGACCTTAATTCACAATTATTAATTCATCCAATGACAGTTTTTCAAGCAAAACCTGTGGAAAAAATCAGAAGACACACCGACTAATTTTACATTAGGAATTTATTCCATTTTCAAAGAACTTCTCACTCTCTTACTTGCACAACTAATAACCCAGACACAAGACTTTGTGCTCAGTGTATAACCTCAATACTTTTCCCCAATGCAAGACAACATACAATCAGTCTACAGTACAAAAAACAGAACAGATTCCCGATGGCTTTCTATCATTTGAAAAAGAAGAAGAGAGAAATAGAGAAATGTGCTCTGGAGTACATGAACAAACATTGCTCGATTGATTTTGATCACATCTGTTTAAGAGTCATTAATTTATATCAAAATTTGTATCAAGATGGTCACTTCTATTATAAAGATATATATCATTTGATTTTATTATTGGGTTTTTCATTTTCCTATGCAGTTGCAGATACAGTATAGATGTGGAACGACTAAGCAACAACAAAAGTAATAGAACAATCTTAGTGTATGACAACCATACAGTAAAAGCCAGTAAGATTATAAATCACAAGAGTACACATTTATATAAACAAACAAGTGTATGCATTTGATTATTTGCAAGTACTTGTTCAATTCTTAATATAAAATTTTCAAATCACCAGTGGACATTCCTTCAGTACTTTCCCTGTAAAAAGGTCATTACAATTCCATGGAACAATTCAAAACATTTCATTCATGAACCCCAAAAAAAATCTCTCCAAATTCTTGGAAAAATAGTAAAGAAATTCAATATAAATCAAACTTTTATTTTGCTAGGACTTCCACATTCACAGTGCTTATTCAGAAAGGATAGACTTTTGATTTACACAAGACAACAGCTCTTGTTCAAAGATGTACTTCCTAAAGCAACATGTACATAACTGAATTGGCTAGTGACCTTTTTTTTATTTACTAGTAACAAGGACACTATAAAATAGCCATGCCTCATTTAAGAATGTAATGAAAAGGTAGGTCTGAGAAATACTGTGTGCAACATGCTTTAACTTGATTCAAAGCTTTGCTTTTCCAATCAATGTAAAAGATTTGAAATTTTACACAGAAATGAACTGTATCAACAAAGTAGGTTTCTCGTACTTGAAAATCAAATCAAATACATACTTAACTACATGTATAGCAGGGTATAATACATGTACAGTTTTTTCCTGCAGAGCACAAACTCGGTGATGGTTTGGGTTATGAATCACATACTGATCTCTTTCTTGCTACTTGAAAAAACAAAACATTAGTTTGGAATGGCCTTGTAGTACTGACTCCTATGTTTAGCATAAATGGATAGCACATCGATATATCACAGCGGATAGGCAAATCCAATATTGGGGAACAGATAAATTATCATGATATAAGAAAATGTACACATAGTACACATTTAGAAAAAAGAAAACCACAGTAGCAAATGATATTACCATCTGCCACTTTTTTAATAAGATGTATACACAACTTGGCGTATAATTTTTTGTCAAATGAATATCGACAAGTTACACTACAATTTTTTTTCATGAATTAATAGATCGATGAAACAAAAAAATCATTATTTTTACAAGCAAATAAATATATATCCTAACACATATCCATTGTCTTTTGGATTTTAAGACGTTTTGAATAAAGATAGGACTCCACACTCATTCTCAATGGGGTGGGGGTTCCCGATCTGACATTTGAGATGTTGGCATGGGCTTGAACATTGTTTTCTTGACAGCAGCAGGATTCATTCTATTGTCTCTTTCTCTGCCCCCCGATAGGGGTCGCCCTGGCAAGGGCACGGGATTACTTGAACTCATGCTGGCTCCTGCTAGTGCAGACATAGAATTACCCCCAGAGTGTGAATTGTACATTTGCTGTACTCCTACTCCTCCTCCGTGAGAACTGTGACCCTGGCGGACGGGTGTGGCGCCTTGAGACGGTCCCCCTCGTGAGCTTGATGGCATCACCCCCGATCCATTAGCGGCCATACCACCCCCTCCTCCTCCGCCAGTGGGCTGTTGTGCTTTGGCCAACGGTGTAGAACTACTTTTCTCCGACGTAGATGGCTTTGTAAGGGGAACTTTGTTGTGAGTGCTCGAATTTGAAGGTGACACACTCTCCGTTGCCTCATCACTAGGGGGAGATAACCGTGGAGCCTCTTCCTCTATACAGACTGATGTCTCCTCTAACACATGAAGTTGCTCTGTCAAAGTCGACAACAACAGTTCTTGTACAAATACACTCCTATCATATGCCTCCTGACCGATACTCTTGCTGGCATTATCCGCATTCTCCATACACCTGAAAGATTTCAACAATATCATAAATAACTTAATATTTCATTCAGCTAACATAAAACTGAATACCTGACAATATTTCATTCACTTTACATAAAAATGAATACCAATCTTTAATCAAAAATTTACTATATCATGTTTGTTTGATGATTCCTGAATTTGTGTTAAATGTTTTTTAAAAGTCAAAGTCAAATGGGTAATACAGGTTGACTTACCTAACCAACAAATACGGAGAGTTAGACTTGGCAGCGTTGCTGGCACTGGTCTGTGCCTGTCCGCCTTGGTTATCTGTCGAGCTCCCTGAATTCGCTGAATTAGTCACATTACTTTTACTAGACTCCACCTGCCGCCTGTTCGGTAGCCTCTCTAGTTGTTGTCTGTAGGGTAGATAAGAGTGTTGTGAGCTCTCCAAACTACAGTCAGAATTAAAAACTGTGAAGAATTTTACAAGAGCCCCCTAAGTGTTGAGATACACTGCAGTCTACAATCTATAGTCTATATATAGGGACAATATATTGGAATTTGAGTATAATCACTTTGCCATGTTGAACAGTCAAGTATTCTAAATAGTATCTAAATGGTGATAGGCACTTTCATATTATAATAATTTTTTTTTTTGGTGATTAAGAAAAATTGAAAATGCATGAATTAATTATCTAAAGTATATCATCATAATACCTCATGCAAAAACAAATGGAAATTCACACACAAGACTAACACCCAACAAAGTACATGACTGAAAACTAAATTTTCCTTTTTTCAAAAGGATTTTCCATTAACTAAGAAACAAGAATGCTTTCTGATGCAATCCTTACAAGCTACATATGTAAACGGTATCTAAATCATGTATGCAAAATCACTATATGAAACGATTTTTTTTTAGTAGGAAGGTTCTCCTTTGATAATATATATATTTCTCCTTTGATAATATACTTTATCTGTTCTATTTTATAGAACAGGCAAATGATATTTTAGACTCTAATAGTAATTTCTGAAAAGGGCACACATGTAAATTACAAAATCACCATCTAAACATAGTTGCAACTAGTGTACAAAGCAAGCCATACTACTTTACTGTCCTTATGCAAAAAGTTGTACTCTGCCAAAGTTAAAGTTGAAAGAAAAACCAACCAAAACAAATCTAGTTATTGATATGGGTAATGTTGTGGGCATACTTCATGTATGCACTATGTAACAAGCCATACCATGCCAAATCCTAAAGTTTACTAAGAAACCAAATAAAACAAGCAAGCCAAGTCTAACTACTAATAGGTATGATTTTGTGTACATCGATGCCGATCGGGGACAAACCCGTACCTTGTAGACTGCAGCTGCATCTCGAGCTGTTGTAGCTGTGATGATACACTCTGTGCTGCCGCAGCTCGACTGCGAACGCTGGACAGTTGAGACAGAAGCTCGGCGATCGGATCCATGGTGTCCCGCGTGCCGGGAGACAGTCCGGACAGAGCCGACCCCCCTGACGAGAAGTGCATGTTGGCCCGCCTCGTTCTGGTGCCACTCACACCTCGCCCAGGGTGGGGGATTCTACGAACATGTCGAACTCCCGCTGGTTCATCGTACAGAGCATTAAGGAAAGTTCAAATTGTCAGTTAAAAAAAAAATCTGCTGATTTACAGCTGTTCATTGTAAATGAATCTTACGAAATGTTTTTAATTAGTTAATTTAATAAACTTTAAAATAAAAACCAAGTACCAATTTATTTGATGCGACGAATTAAATAATCAACATCTTAAAGTGTCTTTATTATCTTTTGAATTTAACTATTAATAGCAACAATCTAATCCAAAGTTCTCCAGTGCTAAAAAAGTTTGGCTGTGATCAAAAAGGATATGAATTCTCTTGGTGTTCTGTGTTGTATTGAGAGATGTTCTGCAAAATCATCGGTCACACAGTTGGGGTCCCCTCCTGGATGTGATGCACAGATAGGACAGACCTGTCCAAGACAGCCACAAGATATCATAAATATTCTTTTAAAATATCAGGATTGTTATCAAAAATATACTCAGTGATAAAAACATAACGTCCACATATTGATAGACTAGAAAGTACATGTACTATGTGCTGTGAAAAAAAAAAATTGAACATAGGTCAAGCTTACAAAATAACTCTTGATTTCTACTCCAAAAATATCTGACTTAAAGGTGAGCATAGGTTCTAATCATACTATAGTATATATTTCATTACATACTGCATTTTCACATGAGCCTAAATAAACAAAGAAATTTTCTACAATGAATTTCCATGCCATTATCAATTTATAGAAATAGTTGAAATAGCAATAAAAAAATCATACTGCACCTAAGATTTTATTTCACAATTGTAAAATATATTACAAACTATTGTTTACAACTTGAAACCTTATAGTTTAAGGACTTTTTACATGTCTGACATGCAGTGACAAACTGCCTTGTTTCACTAATTGCCTGCACCCCTGTAACTTTATATCATTATATGTTTGGATACATCGGCCGATACTGACCACTTCTGTGGAAGCCTCCCCATGTTCTGCAGTGACGTGCTCATGTAGTGTGGCGTCTGTGTAGCCCATCTTTCCACAGTAGGGACAAGTGAAAGACTGAGGTTGTTCTGCTGTTAAAGCTTCTCCTCCATAGTACAAATCTGTAGCAGAAAATCACCAGCATTACAGTAGGGGCAGTGTCACATGATATTGAAACAAAAGACTGTAGTTTACATATTAACTCGTAAAATAACTTTTCACATTTTTCTAATAACAAAGAACACTAATGGGGACGTCATTTTTTTTTTCAATACTTCATCAATAAATAGAAGTAAATGCAGACAGAATGTGTTTTAAAGTATCACTGATGTCATCAGTTGGGGTTGGGGTGTTTATGGAAAATGGATTATAATTGAAAAATCCTTTTAAAATATCAAAATTTTTTAAGTGACCAAACCATTTGCTTTAAACAAAATATGTTTAAAAAAAACCACTCAAGCCTGTGTAATTTACATATATAAACAAACATGTGATAAGAAAATTATTTTCAAAATTAGTTTGAAATTACATAATGTTGATTCTGAGTTAATGGTAGAGCAGTTTTAACAAGAGCTTGGACTTTCGGTGAAATGTTACTATCGAGTTTGATCATCAAAACAAGCTTTCAAATATTGAGCTTCTTTCTTATAATTTGTTAAGTGAAGTTCATTAATATTTATAGACTGACAAAATCGGAAAGTTGTCTTTCCCAAGATCTGCTCCATGTGCTCTGTTGTGTGAAATTGACACTTTATACAGTCCTTGATGAAGTCGGACAAGTGTCATTGAATTCAATGTATTCATATCTATAAGCCAATGACAGTACACTATGAGTAGACCCCCACCTTCATAAAATCGGAGTTTGTCACACACTACCTAGAGTACGAGCTCTTGTTAAAACAGCTGTATTTGGGCCGAGTCATACCAAAATCATTCCTGGTGAGAATGCATTGCATCGGGTGGTCAGCCGTGTGCCTGGTTGTGGTAGCACCAGCCTCAAAGCAGGTCGAGCACAGGTCGTAGTCGTAGCACACCAGACATTTGTAGCGACGCCCGCGAAAGTTTCCCTTCAGACAAGAATCACAGCTGACCCCTGTGAAGAAGAAAGTATCCACTTATAGTTCCAATATTTTTGTTTTGTTTTGTTTTGTTTTTTTTTCTCATAAAACAGTTATTATTTGAAAGCATGTTCAACATCAAATAAAATAATTCATTACATTATCATCAACAATAATGTGTATTCTGTTCTTCCCCGACTTGATTACCATTCAATGAGTGTATGCATTTGTAAATACACATATCGCATGTATAGTATATAGATTGAAACCTCAAACTTCATCAAAGTTGATGCTTTAAAAAAAATCTTTTATCTCCAACACGTTTTATCACAAGTAACAATTGTGTGTATATAATAAAACATTAAATTAAAAAATACATTATGATAACAAGGGAATAGTATTGTCCAATTTAATACTTTACTCGTTAGGTTATCAATCAAAAAACTCGTAAATTTTCAGTTATCACAAAAAGTTGTATGCAATTACTAGTATACATTAACATATATGATACCGTTAAATAAAGACGTGCAAACCAAACTTCTTATTCATTGTTGCAGATGTGGTACGGTGGTACCTTTTAATTATAATATAGTAGTGTTAATCATAACAAACTTATTATAAACATGTTTACCATTCTGTAGCTCTATGGGAAAATCTGGGCTGACATGCCATAGAGCCACAACTCCCCACATAAAAGAAACTTGCAATTTGTGCAAATTTTGTACTGAGTAGCCTATTAATTTGTTCCACAGTCAGAAAAGCTGAGAGACTGAGTTTTTGACAATGAACGGGGCCAAAATTGTGAAAGACATTTCTACTCTGAAAACTCCCTGATGGTACTAGGTTTTGCTAGTTAGCTGGACTTCTCTTTCACTCTCAATGAGAGTCTCATATTTCTTACTATAGTCTGTCCCAAGTTATTGCTTCCATCACTTTTTGATGATTTTTAATAGAAATACACATACCTGTGAAAGAAATATAGTTGAAATCGATGAAAGGGAAAATATCCAAGATATCTTCATTGACACCTATCATTTTTCACTCATGAAAGTTCACAGGAACGAAAACAAGTTTCTTACGAAGATTTATAATGGGAAATGTATATATCTTTTCACCACTCAGAACTCACTCGGAATACCTTGCACATTTTTCAATGTTATCATCCTGGCTATTTCATGGCCGATGCAATACAAAATCCCTCTGGACTTTCTATTTTGGGTTGTGTATTGAGGCCTGAAGCAGTAGAAGGGGCGTTTCAAAACAGATAATATGGACAGTTTTTATATTAGTGGATGAACGTAGTTTGAGCGAAAAGGTATTTATGATTATAAAAATATCAATCGAAAAGTAGTGGAAGCAAAAACTCAGGACAGAGTATAACAATGAAGTGTATACATGTACACAGTACAGTGGGTACAATTTTTGATTGCCAATTATTAAAAACTCATCTGATGGTATCCTTTTTATGCTTATGGTTACATGAACTGACATTACTCCATGTGGTAAATATCATCAAAACAATGAACAGAATGATTAACCACATAAGAGTGTACACATCAGACAGTGCATGGTCACCCATTTCCTACTAGATAATATAAAATTGAAAATATGTCCTATATAAATGTTACTTAAGATTTCTTTTAGCGAAATATGGATACCTAGAACACGAGGTATCAGTTACGCAGAAGAAATTGCGTTTGTATTTGTTATGTTTACTAGTTTCGGTTTACAGCTTCCGTTTTGTAATATAACATAAAATTATATCAAAGATTTAAGTACATTTACTCTTCGTTCATATAATTTAGCTTCAATGTAGTTGGAGTTATTCAAACAATGTTTTCAATTGGCATAAGACGACGGCTCACAAGGAAACAGAAGTTGGTTTGCAGTTGCCATTTTGGATGAGAAATTATGACTTACCCTCATGTCGAGACATTCTACACAGAAACGGGAAAATGACCCTTCTGACAAATGCTATTGACTTATTGGATAATTCTACTTTCAGATACAATTAAAAAAGACTATAATTAATCAAACATAAGCTTAATTCAGATAATTCCAAGGTTACATTCTTGGCAAGTGGGTTTCATGATGACGTCACGTTGTTTCTCGTTAGAACACGAGATATGCTCATGACCATAAATATTATTTTAAATATATAATTATCATCCTCTCTTATATAATTCAGCAAAAATATTATATCACTATACAAATTTAATTTTCTTAATATATTTAAAAGAAAATTTCAGGTCGGTAGTATGTTTGTAGAACTTTTGAAGACCTCGAACCCGACGATACAGGGGTATTGGTCAACTCGTCGCCTGATGAAATCGGCACATACATATGTAAATTTGGCACGCAGTTAAGACAAATTTGGTTAATTCGTCCCTGTAATTTGTAAAATTGGTTCCGAACTTTGGGTAAACATATTACCTGCTTTGCTTTAATTATTTTGTTGATATCCTTATACTGTGCAACATATAATATTTTCGTTTTCCATTAATAAAAAAAAACCATGAGATATGTTATTTTCATTCTATATTTTTCCGGTATGTGCGATATTTTCCATCAAGAGAAGGCCTCTAGACTCATATTTTCTCTAATATTTCTAATAGAATGTGCTTCAACGTAATAAACAAAATAGTAACGATTTAAGGCAATAATTTTATTCTAGAAAAATAAAAACTTAATTCTATCTAAGTTATTTCAATACTTTCCATAGTATTTTATTAGAATGTCCTTCAATATAGTAAAAAAAATAGTAACGATTTTATTCAAGAAACATAATACCATAATTTTATTAAAGTTATTTTTAAATTTTGATGCTGTTTATAAATAGTGATTTCTGTGTTCAAAGTTAAATGATTGTATCGATCTGTTACAAAGAGTAAGCCTTAAAATAGTTTTAATTTTACAAGGGTCACAGATAGTAACAAATGTAAAAATTGTTAAAGGCAATTGAATAAATATTGAGGAAGCAACAATTTAAGAAATCGTAGACGTGATAAGTATCTTGATAAAAATAAAAAGGAGCATACCGGTATATTTATGGTGAAACTCAAAATTATTTAAAACCACTTTAAAATGTAAGAGTTATAATTTTCAGAATGTAAATCTCATTGGGAAATAATCGAATGTATTATTGTAAATATATTTTCATTCATATAACTATTTCTAATTAAATGATATATTGTACTGGAATATAATTAATTCTTTTTCCAAACCAGTAAAATAAACATCAAATGAATGCACATAATTTTATACTACAATACAGTAACATACGTTGTGTAATAATGGTTGTAATTGTAAAGCATTTCTCTTTGATCATTGATCATAATTCCATATTTACCGAGCTTACCATTCCATTATACACGATAAGAAATCTTATTATACCTCAATATGATTATTCTATATAACGCGACATCTGATTGGTTCTAGACAATCAAGTGTCAGGGCAATAAAACTTCATATTTCCCTGTCATCGCCATATTTTTCATCATATCCCACTCCTTGGAATTTTCATTCCATGCATATGAATATTCCCGAGGATGAGCATACGATGTAATAAAATTATTAATTCTATATAATAAATTGTTTTAAATCCTTTTTATATCAGAAAACTGACATAGAAAGAAACCGCTAAACATTCACTACGTTATTGCTTTACTAGAATGGAAAAACGAATAGAACCTGGTGTATTCTAAAGTATCACCTGTCATCCGGTATAATAAACAATTTATTGCATGATTGTGAGGAAATATGAAGATTTATTCCCCCAGAAAAATCATATTTCCCTCGGACGTTTCTCTGGGGAAATATGATTTTCCTTGGGGAAATTAATCTTCATATTTCCCTCACCATCATGCAATAAATGTATATAATATTCGTTGGGCTAATTCTTTGGCTCTATAGAGAATCTCTACAGAGAATGGGGTTTGACGTGTGAAGCTCTTTTGAGAAAGGGGATATAACGTGTGAGGGCCGCATTAAAAGCTTCCAGTAAAAACGCATAACGACCCGTATTTAAAGCAATATGAGCTGGATTTGTCATGTGTCGAAAAGTTTTATCGTATAAAATAAAGATATATGGTTTATAAACTTCACCATAGTTTTTGTGGGGAAGCCAAGGCCATTATTGAAGCAAAATTATACAATATCATCGCCCTGTACAAAAATTAGATTGCTAAAAATTGTTTTTACCATAAAGGGTTAGGTTAGATGTGGAGTTATCCCACCAGCAGGTTTTTGCAGAAAATAAAATTCTAAAAACAAATACAGCTCACATTGCTTTAAATGTTACTGGTGTGCTTTAAATTCAGTTTTCAAAAATACTTGTAGACCTTCGAGATGTCTATGAATAATAAATTGCTTGATAGTTTCTTCTTATTTTGTTCCTTGTTATTATTAGCTTTTGCGGGCGACCTATGGTGACCAAGCCCAGATTTTACCCATACAGTGTCTATGGTTATAGGATGTGCAGTGACCTTTAACCAAGTTTTTGGATCAAAAGGTCGATCAAGATTGCAAATTGGGTGTAAAGTCATTGTCCAAATGTAAAAACATTATCAATAGCTTAACATCACCAATGGAGAGTCCATCGGTAGACGGTTTGCAGTGATGACATTGAATCAATTTTCTGGGTCAAGGTCAAGGTCGAAAATTTCTCTGTGTAAAATTCTTGTCCATGGCATATGTAATTACCTTTGGCCAGGTTAAGGTTAGAGAGAACTCATGTGTATAGAGGGTGTGCAGTAATCAGAAACTTTTTTTTCTTAGTACACTACAAAATGATCCATTTCAAAATTAGGTGTGTGCTCCAATTTTGTTTTGTGGCATCCCACCCCCCCTTTTTTTATTTATTACAAAATCATAAATCATAATCTATTAAAAAAAATAATCAGCCCTTCGTGTGAACTTTATGATCGGGATCGGTATTCTTATTAAAGCTCTCAGTTAACATTGAATCAATTTTCTCAGAATCAAGAATCATGTCTTGCGCCGGCAGAATTTTAATTTATGGAGGCAAAGGAGCTCTAGGTTCCTCCTGCGTTAGCCTGTTCAAGGCCAAAAATTACGTATGTGTGAATAATACGTTTGATTAAGAATAGCGATTTATGGCCTTATGCATTTTTGTGTATGAAGTATATTTCTGATTCAGTAATGCATAATTCATTAATTGTGCATGTTTGGCACAACTCATTAACTACGACCAATGATGTAACATTGCAAAAAACAATTTTTTATCACAGTGAAGTATTTGCACTGAATCTGAAGATATGATGTGCATTTTAAGGTAATTATGTACTTGACATGTGAATGATGTTGCACAGTGTATGGGGATTATGTTTTGTTTGACTGTAGTGGGTTGGATCCATTGATCTGATGCCAAATGAACAAGCAGATGCAAATGTTGTTGTGAAACCAAGTGAGTCATGGCTGAACCAAGAAGACGAGGTCTTGAAAGGAGTAGAAAGCATTATAGGGGGCGAGAAACTGGACGCTGTCCTGTGTGTGGCGGGAGGATGGGCTGGAGGAAATGCAGCCTCTAAAGGTATGACCAAAAAAAAATTAAGTATGCTTTACACTGCTTATGTTTTTGAAAAGAGTTAGTAAGTAGAATGTTTTCTTATTCTGTTAAATAGAAACTTAAAATAGAAGTACAAGCATATATAGATTGAATAAACCCCTTCATGATAACTGCGATGCTTCTCTTTTGCAGGGCAAATTGACTTAATTTGGTGAAATATGACATAAATATAATGGTTTAGATTATGTCATTCAATTATCTGCTAACTTAAACTTTGCTAAAGTATATGAATTAGCCCTGCAAAAGATCAGTACTGTTCGGCAGTTACCAGGAAAGGGTTAATTTGATATTCATCTGCAATGATCACATTAATTAATATCTAAAGCTTAATGCATGAAATACAGGTGGTGTCAGCAGGTAAGTTAATGGTCGGTCAGGTATCCTGAAACAAACATTATTTTTTTGGCCCAGGTATTGTTTTTATTATTCATTTTATCTTGAGATTTTATTACTTAGGATTATACTATTTTTTTCTTGATACGTTATGTAACATTTTGGAAATTATCTGTAGAATTTATCAAGAATGCTGATATGATGTGGAAACAGAGTGTTTGGACCAGCTCCATAGCAGCAGCTCTGGCTGCCAAGTACCTCAAGGAAGGGGGAATAATCACCCTCCCTGGAGCTGCACCCTGTGTGGGAGGCACAGCAGGTCTGTACTATCAATGTACTGCAGTTTCATCATTATTCATTAAAAACCAATTTTTGGCAGATTTCATTGTGGAGCAGATCCACACGTACTTCATGGTGCATTGTTGTTTATCTAGGTGTTATTATCTTTTTGACACAGATGAATTTTCCTACATCTCTATTTTTGTCATCTGTCATTGTTTACGTCTGCTGTTGTGATGCATATAAAAACCGAAACCGGAAGCGATCAATTCGCACATTATTAAACAACAATATTAAATATTTTAATGGTGGCCGCATGCAAATAACAACAAAATATTATGTGATATTATTTCTTTTGGTATTACAATTTTTCTGTTAAATTTTTACCGTGTTGTTTGCATGCGGCCATATCTAAATTTTGTCGGGAATTGAGCATTTTATAAGGAAAACGCGATATCCGGAAAATTACACCGACCGAAGGAGGGATAACTCTACTAAAAAACGTTGATGACAAATTTGCGGCTATATATTGCAAAATGAACATCCAATCAATAAAAAAAATTAAATCATGTCAAAGACTGAACTTGTTTGAAAATTAAAAAAAATATTGGGCAAATAATATATGCTTACTACCCCTTGTTCTTTTAATGAGTACACTGCGAAATTCAAAAATAATACTTCTGTTAAGTTCATTGCATGTATTTGTATTTAATTAATTTAGTTGGGCATCAATTTCCATGGATTTAGAAAAATTCTTGGTTTCAAGGAGTTAATTTAGGGACAGTCTTCACATTAATAAACTCTATTGTCATTTTTCATTCTTCGATGATAATTTGATTTTGAGGATTGACTCCACAAAGAAATTGGTGTACTGCAAATAATACCGAAACCAAAGAAATGTTTGAATAATCATAAATGATTATGATATTTTATCCTTATATCATTTTCTGTAGGCATGATGGGATATGGAATGGCCAAGGCAGCAGTACACCAGTTGGTGAAGAGTCTGGCCTCCAAAGGAAGTGGACTGCCTGCCAACAGCTCAGCAGTGGCTATACTACCGTAAGACCTAAATGATATGCCTAAGTGGCTATACTACTGTAAGACATGAATAAAATGCCTGAGTGGCCATACAACCATAAGACCTTATTGAAATGCCAAAGTGGCTATACTGTGCTCTCACAAAACTTTGTTTAGAAAATTTTGATGTAGGATGTATGACAACAGCAAGTTTATAAGCCCTGCAGTAAAACATTTTTAAAGTGAAAGTGCTTATATTAATTAACTTATTCTCTTGGTGAAGCTCAGATATAAAGAGTTATGATTTTAATCTCTGTTTCTTTTGTTAGAGTTACACTTGATACACCAATGAACAGGAAGTTTATGTCAGAGGCCGACTTTACTACTTGGACTTCATTAGAGTTTGTTGCAGAGTAAGTGCAGTGTTTCTTTCATGAAAAATTCAATATCAACTTTAACTGTGGTTATCTTGCACATTGTAATTGCATTTCAAGTTCTGTGATATGATATATGTCTGTCTGACAATAATATTTAGACAATGTGACACTAGTTACACAACTATTTTCACAAAAAACATGATAATCTAAGATCCATATATATATAATGGACGTTTCACAAATATACCAACAGAAAATAATAGTAGTGTAATGGAAATCTTTGTTTGTCCCAAAAAATTTATTTTAAGTTTCTCGGGCCAATCATCTTAAAATATAATGTGACAGGCAGTATTTGCCAAGGGGAATAAGTAAATTTTCATATTTCAACTTAAAAAATAAAAATTAAAATAAATCAATGGGGCAAAATTTGACCAGTGAAGAAACATTACATTAATTGTTTAATGGCCTTAATCTACAAGTTTTTCTGTACATATAGGTTGTTCTTTAAATGGACTTCTGATGGATCCACCCGTCCAGAGAACGGGAGTCTGGTTAAACTGGTGACAAAAGAAGGAAACACAGAGCTCCAGAATGTGTAATGGAGTTTGGGGTGCCTTATTGCAAATCTTATATGTTACACAAAAATGATGGAACAAACCCTAACTGTTAGTGCTATGTAACCTTGTGTTGTTTGTTTATACGGTTTAAGTCAGTGTGATACTTGTGTCACACACTGTGTGTCTGTCTCTGTGTGTACCATTATGTGTACACTTCACACATGTAGTTTACGTATACGTGAACGTCTCTGTATTATATTGCTCTGATATGCTGAAAAATCATTCGTCTACCAAATTCACGTGACCTTAAAAATACTCTGAATGCATGTTGGGTCTTTTTTCAAACTGTGCATTTACTGCTGATGAAAGTTGCTTTCTAAGAAAGATTATACAAATAGCTCCTAGAAAGATCCAGATTGATGGGAACATCTCCAACATATTTATTTTTAATATATAACATAAAAGTGCTTACGGTACTTCTCTTGTCATCATTCTTTGGCAGCAATATGTATTAGCAGTATATACTTGTGTACAAACAATTCAAATGTGTATTTGATATGCATATTTGTTCAGCTTTTCTATTCAACTTGTAGATACAAATATTACAGTAATTTGGAATGGACCCCCCCCCCCCCCCCCCCAACCTAAAAAATGAATTAACTAAGTTGAAAGATATATATGATCAAGTATCAATTGATAAATGATGATATTAACAGTTTTGATGCATGGTGGATTTCTTCTTGTTCATGCAGTGCAGAATTACAATATGTACATATGGACAGAAATGCTTTTATAATTATGTGCCAATTATGAATGACTTTATTAAATTAATAAAAATCTAAAAATTAAAAATTTTTTGATTTGACATGGTATGGTATGAAATACAAAACTACCAGTACAAATTTTTGAGCTTCATTTTTTTCCAAAAAGTATTTTCCAATAGCAATGATTGAACTTTATACATGAATCAATATTTCTTTTTATAAGCTTTGTGTGATCATTGTGTTGTGAATTCATTTTTATATATTGTTTAATGAACTTAGAAAAAAAGGTGATGATTTTGGAAAAGCATGACAGTATGAAGTATTATTTTGAATTTATTGTTTTATGACATTCCAATGTACATGTACATGTATTTGTGAAATGCTGCGTTATATGTACTGTTTTGAAAAGATTGTGAATAAAAACAATGTGTGAAAAAAATTTTGTCAGTAGTTTTTTTAAGAAAAAGTGAAATACATTTGTGTTTTTCAACAAAAGGCCCATGGGCTATTTAACTCACCATTATTTAATCCTACCAATAGCTTACTGATTGATGTATCTTTCAACACCAAAGCAGGTCTAAATTCAAGTAAATTTGATGCAGAGGTTAATAATTCATCACAATAGGATCTTGAAGTTCACCATAATACCAATATTCGAGTCGGTATAAATTTTATTTTGAATGCTATGTCATGAAAGAATGGGTAATGTTAGTGAATATCTAATATACTGATACTTGATAGTATTCTTTGATATATCTTACTACAATAGCAACTGTGCTGTGAATTTTCCCTACATATTTTGACTTGACAATGTAAATAAAAAATGAACTCATATTGAAGCCCTCTTTCCTGAACCACAGTTGTTAATCATGGTAGGAACTTGCTTAAGGTGGTATGGGACACCTGTTGATATTGATGTGGATAAAAGTACACAATAATCAAAATACTTTGACCCTTTTAGATTTTTCAATTTTCACAATTTTTGACCAAAAAATATGTTTCAACAATTTTTGGAAAGGTAAAAACTATAAAAGCCCCAGCAGGATTGGAAATCATTACTTACAGATTTGTAGTTAACGCTCCAACCTATTGCTCTTAGGTAACAATTACAGGAATGAAAAAATTAATAAAAATACAAATGAAACGATATGCTCTTCAGAACACATTTTGAAGTCCTTCATATTTAAATGAGGTGTGGCAATTTTATTTAATTGTCCAGATTTTATAGAAGGTAAAATAAAATATTGAAAAATTAATACCTACATCAGATTTTTTTAATCTTTCAAAAGTCCTCGACTCAGGTGAGCTAAATAATGAATTGTTGACAATGTAAATTTAATAAAAACATACACTCACACACCAACAAATAAAAAACAAAACAAGCATCATTAGAATAAGAACAAAGGTTGAAAGAAAAGGGTAGAATGGTTATCGGAGTTGAAAGTTGATTTAACTCGAATATTTCAAGGATCGAATTAACTTGCTGAAACAAAAATGGATGCGCCCATGTGTAGAGAATTGTTGTGCAACATAATATTGAACAGACAGAGTCAAATATGTCATCGTTAATCACAAGTGTTCGTGTACTGTTTCAGTCAAAAACCGTAAAAATATTGGCAGCTGGAGGTATGTACCTTGATCATTCTTCAGATAATTTAGGCGATACTCCCTTGAGCCGTAGAGGAAATTCAAAACCAAATTCGACGTATGCCCTTCTCCAGAGCATGCTGAGCTCCACACTAGTCCACAAATCTCTGAATCTCGTGTGAATTTGAGATTTTACCCACTATTGTATCTGGCTAGTTGGAGTCTTTTTATGAAACGATATGATGAATCGGTATTAATGGTTGAATGTTTCAACAATCATAATCAGTTCTGATAGGTACATGGTGAGAATCAGTCATATGACAGCATTCAAAACTAGATGAATTCAATAAATGCCTCAACAAATAGTTAATAATACCAGGGACATCCCTGATAATACTATATATCAATTATGGGACAGGACACCCCAAATTCTGTCCCAAAATGGAATGTTTGTTTGGTCACCCTATAAAGTGTAAACGTGTTCATCGTTGGTCAGTCTAGTCGGACTCCGAAAACGGAGTCAATGGAAGTGAATTTCTGCAAGCATTTTGGATTCCATTTTTGGAGTCTACGCATGCACACTTGTACAAAATATGGCGACTTTTCGATGAAAACATGGGGTCTACAAGAAATCATCTTGCAAAGTGCTCCATGTGTTGGCAGACTTCTAACATGTTTTAAAGGACACCGGACATAATTTACTATCGATCATACTTGCACAAAATAGAGGTTTATTTGCACTTAAGAAAGTTATTTATCTCCGAAGTTTGATGTTTGGACGATACTTAAAAAAGGATATTTTTGTGTTTTTCATGGAATTTTATCATTATTAAAAGGTAAATTGCATTAAAGTTTACTTTTTTCATATTGTGTTACAATTTAAAATCACCAAACATACAAATTGATAAACTCGTACAGGAAAAGAGCTTCAATTACTATAACAAAAACTGGCTGCTCTAACGATGATTAAAAACGTCTTATTTGTTTGGAAAAAATAGGATTGATTGTTTAAAGGCCGAGAAAATTAAACAAATCTAAAGTAAATCTAGATACAATAACTCTTTTAATTGATCAGATAATTATCATCAAAACAATTAATCACTCGCTGCGTTTTAGGAAATCATGTTAAATACATAATTATTCATGATAATTGAATAATTTAGTCTGGAAATGATTAAATTGAGAATATACTTTAACAATATACAAAGAAAAATAAACATATCCAAGCGTTTAATTTACTCTATACAGTTATATAGTTAACACGATTGAAGTTACGGGTGAATTTTTCATTTTGAAAATTTATCTTACGTAATACACGTAAACAGTTATAAACATATGACTTAAATATGACACATAAATGTTCAGATAATATTAATGTATTTGAAACTTTAAAATAAATTTTTGGCGTGTTTTTGGCCAATTTAAGAGATTATATTAAAATTAAGGGACATAACACACACTTTGTTTACATTAGAAAAGCTATTTTACCGCAATGCATGATGGAGCCAAAGACTCCGTTTTTGGAGTTAACTCCGTTTTCGGAGTCCCGACTAGACTGTTGATGCTTTTCAATAGTATTCTCATAAGCCCAATGTATGTTTGCCTTAAAACCTGTTCAACAAAGATCCAGTACTTTTTCTTTGTTTGATGTATAATTCAATGATTTTCTATGTACATTTCATATTTATGATGATGATGATATTTATGGTGATGATGAACAGATGTATTTCACAAATAATTGCATAATGTTTTTGCAAATACAAGTATCAATATACTTTGATAAATAATCACACTTTTCTTCTTTTTTTATTTTTTATAGGGATGGTAGTTTTGTTCTTTCTTCAGTTTCGAAAATACAGTGGAATTCATAGCATTTTCAAAAGGATTTATAAACCTTCTTTGAAATACAGAGCGAAAAAAAAGGTGCATTTGATTGAGTCTCCAGAAATATGGGAGGAGTTCTGTCACAGAATAAAGAAGCAAAATATCAAAGTACGATGAATTCCAACATTTATTATTATTATGCTCGAGAAAGCAACAAGCATATTCAAATATGTACAATTGAACATTAAGAAAATGAGGCATTTTCTGTTAGGCATTTTTAACTCACCGAGACAAAGTTTTGGGGGAGCTTATGCTAAACCCTGGCTTTGGCGTCCAGTCCTGGTTAAAGTTTTTGGAGCAGGTCCTGTAAGTTTTTACGGGTCCTATCTTCACCAAACTTGCATGGATGGTGCATCTGAGCATACTTATGCACTTGACAGGCTTGGATGCTGAATCTGAGCCATAGGTTTCAGATGCTGGAGCAGGTCCTGTAAGTTTTTACGGGTCCTATCTTCACCAAACTTGCATGGATGGTGCATCTGAGCATACTTATGCACTTGACAGGCTTGGTTGCTGAATCTGAGCCATAGGTTTCAGATGCTGGAGGAGGTTAAGGTTTTTGGAGCAGGTTAAAGATTTTGGAGCAGGTGCCCTTTGATGAATGGATGGTTCGTCTTATGATAAACAACTGACCGGCATGAATGCTGAATCTGAGCCAAAGGTTTGGGATGCTGGAAGAGTTAAATTTTTGGGAGCAGGTGCCCTTTGATGTCCATTATAGGTTGTAGGCTCTATCTTCACCAAACTAGGATGGATTAGGATGATGTGTCTTGTGATACTGATGTACTCGACAAGCTTTGATGCTAGATCTGAGCCATAGGTGCTGAAGATGCTGAAGAAGGTTAAGGTTTTTGGAGCTGGTTAAAGTTTTGGAAGCAGGTGTCCTTTGATTGGCAGATATTAGTTATTATTGGTTCTATCTTTCCCAAACTTGGATGGATGATGCATCTTGTGATACTGATGCACTCGACACATATTTAGTAAATGATGATCCTAATTGAATACATCAAAACATTTTAAGCTTTTTTTCTGTACAACACATAGAGAAGGACACACGTAACAAGAAATCAAGTTCCTCTTCAGAGTGGAAATTTAATTAACACCCCCTCCTCTCCTAAAAAAAACCTAATCAAGCCTCTCAATATATATGGATTTAAAATTGTTTCAGGATAAATGTACACTGAAAAGAGTATATACCTGGTCCAGTAAAAATGAAAGGCTTACTTATTCAAACTTGCATGGTTGATTTAACAATATAAACAAATCACAGAGCTAGCTTTAGATACGGAGAGTGATCTTGATTATCAGGAAGCTTAGGCAGGTTTAAGAACAACTTAAATTGGGTTAGGGTCTTGGAGCTGGTTACATGAAGTAAATCCTGCTCATACCCAGACTTGCACAGTTAGTACATGTGTATTACTATTGATGTACTATTGATGTGTAATATAGAGATAGATTCAGATACAGAACTTAATCTTGATTATCCAGATGCTTGTGCAGGTGAAGATTTTTTGTGGATGTTAAAAGCAGGTTTGAATGTTGGAAGAAAATGCAGTCCTGACCAATTTTCATGGTTCATGTAATTTTGGATTTGAAACCAAAGCCTTGCTTCAGATACAGAGCCTGATCTCCATTAACAAGGATGCTTAGAAAACCTGGTCCTACCTCACTCAAACTTGCTTAATTGATGTGATTTTTGATATACTATATATCATATGATTCCTCTTCCTATGATGACTTTTCGTCATTAGAACAGTGTCATATTGCATCCTTTGATACCATATTGTATTATTTGATACAATATGATATTCATAAATATAATATGATACAAAGTTGCATTGTATAGTATGATACAATATCATATGATATTGTATCATATGATTTAATGATATTATAACATATGATAAAATGATATTGTATCATATGATATAAAATGAAATTGTATGAAATCATATTATATTAAATCATATGATCTCATATTGTATTATATAATATCATATTGTATCATAAAATACAGTACAATATAGTATAATACCTAATAATATATGATACAATTTTGTATCACATAATATTTACAATATCATATGATATACTGTTGAGTCATACAATACAATTATATATGCTACATTTATTGTATCATAGAATGCTATATTGTACCTTTGAAATGATACAATTTCATATGATATTGTATCATACCATACAATACAATATTGTAATATTGATCATTTACTATGTTTTTGGTTTAATATGATAATGGTGGTCCCATTAAGATGATGGCTCATTTAGTGAGCTCTGTAAATTTTGATTACCTATGTTATTAATGATACTCATATTTAATTTTATATTATTTTAAAGAAGATGTTAAGAGTCTATAAATTACTGTTTATTAAAGATTGATGCCATTGTAGGTGATTGGATTGGACTGCGAATGGGTCAGCCATGGAAAGAAAATCCTGCCGGTGTCTCTGCTACAAGTGGCGACACCTCGAGGTGACTGTGGCCTAGTACGTCTGTCTAAAATGTCCGAGGTTCCAGAGTCTCTTCATCAGATCATGCAGGATCGCAGGTAATTGATTTTTAATTTTAATTGCGATTACTTTATTCTGCAATTGAGCAGACGTGATCCAATGGCTCCTTGTTGAATGCTTGCAGTATTGATTTTTTGTTGAGAATTGTTAGCAGCGAGAAATTTTTGAGACTAGAGATTTTGTGTACTTCATGGAGTGTTCTTGCACGTAAATAAAATTTGGTTTATATAGTATATGCTGTGGTGTGAAACTAATATTACAGTAATGATTTCAAATTCTTTGCAATGTTCTGTAACTTTTTTATATCTTGGAATTGTTTGTTTATATTTTGGCTTTTTATTTTTGAAAATGTATAAAATTGTCAAAGTCTTTTTTGTACTTATAGTAATTTACACATGATAAATGAATTTTTCCCAGTGTAATCACAAGTAACCAAATTGTTTGTAGTGCTGTGTATTGGTACATTGTTAGTCCAAAATATCGGACGTTTTTCTGGCTTATTTAATGATTTTGATATCAAAATCCTTCAAAAAGCAAGGAAAACGTCAGATATTTCAGACTATAGTCTGTCCCAAGATATTTATGACACACATTTGGACGATTTTTAATAAAAATACACATACTTTTGAGAGAAGTGCAATTGAAATCGATGAAAGGGAAAATTCCCAAGATATTTTCATTGACACATTATAGGTTTTCACTCAGAAAAATTCACAGGAACGAAAACCGATTTCTTACAGAGATTTATAATGGGAAATGTTTACATCTTTTCTCCATTCAGAAGTCACTCAGAATACATCGCACAATTTTTCAACGTTATCATCCGGGTACTTTCATCTCTTTTAAAATGGAAAATCCCTGTAGACTTTTTTTTTTTTAGCCGTGTATTCAAACCCGAAAAGCTAGAGGGGGCGTTTCAAAGGGTAAATCTTGGAAGTTTTTCATACTATTTTATGATCATCGTTTGAATCCAGAGGTATTCATAAATATAGAATAATTTAAGAAAATGTGCGGCAAAAATAACTTGGGACAGAGTATAGTACATTGTATATCCAAATATTTCAGTTTAATCTCCAAGAGTTTGCTATTACAACATTGACTTCATTTAGCAACTGAAACAACTGTATGTTTGTAATTTCTTTTCTCAGTATTTTGAAAGTAGGAGTAGCAGTATTCGATGATGGGAAGAAGCTTGGCAGGGACTATGGGATAACAGTTCAAGGCTGTGTTGACCTTCGTTATGTTTTAGCTCGTGTCAGGGGAATTTTTCATGTGTATGTAGATGTGCATTACTGTGGTTTCACCAATATTTGTTAAATACCAATTTTCGTGGATTTCGATGTTAAGTTGATCCAAAAAATAAAATTTTCAGTGAAGTGCAATTTCTACTAACATTTTGGATCATCGGCCACGGATTTACGTATCCTTAAAACTGTAATTTTAACTTTATCCACGAAAATTGATACCCTTGAATATTAATGAAACTACAGTGATTTCATTATGATAATGTTCATTGTGGACAGTTGGGAAACAAGGCTTATACAGTATAAATCTTAAAATGACAAATCCAAATAACATGATGATTGATGAATGGATTATATCAAACAAATTTTGCTTTAAAAAAAGACTTAATCTAAATAAAATATGACAGTAATTAATCTTTGCTATATAATACTCCTTTGGATTCCCTGTTACATGATGGAAGTTTTGTTTTATGTACATATATAATAATCATTTTAAGCAAGTCTGAGAGTTTGAGGGAGATAACCAAAGAGGTCTTAGATGTTGTGATAGAAAAAGATGCTGCCGTTCGCAGAGGTAACTGGGAAGCCGAAACATACACAGAAGCACAGGTAGATACTGTGGAGTTTAATAAAGAACGTAACCATTGTTCTGTAAACCAACTTTTATTCTCGTATGAGAAAAATGTCACAAGAATGGAACATACATTTGCTGTCTCTCATACCGTAATATTATTTATCAATATCAACATAGTTTTGGTGACTCACATAAAAAATTGCTGAACTGATTAGAGTTCATACTTTAGCACTGAGTAGATAAAAAGCAAAAAATCAGCTAAATACAATCAATTATAAATGTACTCATTTTGAATGGATTAGTGATATTTTTTTGACAGATAGATTATGCAGCAAAGGATGCTTTGGTTGGAGTTGATGTATTCACACACCTAATCATGGCCAAAATGGAAGGAAAAAAAGTACAAATATCTGAAAAGGCTCTCATGGAAAATGAACTTGACCTACGGTTCTGGCCAACTGCCAGGTCCATGTGCCAGGGGATTGTGGACTTGCCCTACAAATCACAAATTGCTAGAAATCGTAAAGAAGAAATCAAAGCAGTGCCAACAGATTCCATGAGGTTTTCTCTTGACAAAGATGAGCTTCAGGTATTACTAGGATTCTGTTAATCACATTTTTCATTGTTTCTTGACAAGCTAGGCAATTACTCTTATCTGGCAAATCTGTCCTGGTTCAATTACCGTATATAAAATGCATTGGAAATTATAACACTATACATCTTCCAAAAATAAGGGCAAAAGAATTTACAAGTTTGTTTTAGTGAGGTAGCTTGTTTTCAATCATTGCAAACTTTTATGTTTCCTGCTGAACAGAATAATGATAAGGATGATGATGATAATACTGATAATGCTGAAGGATCTTCCTCCCTGTCTGTCAAGGAGAAACGTGCGTACGTGGTCAGAAAGCGCCCCCTATATTATAACTGTTTCCTGTTGGCTCCTGACGGACAAGAACTGACTGTGTGTGATGTCAAAAAAGTTGAATGGTACTTGGAGAAAGGATTGGCAGGTATGAAAAAAAAATTAATTTTTTGATTCTCAGGCTAAAAATTCCAAAGTACATGCATCATGCGGTAGGCAGATATTTTATTTTTTATTGCAAGATTTGCGAAGGGGAATACAGTAACCTAATTTTCATTCTTTAACTTAAAATTAAAAATTAGGTTAAGAAATTAAATCAATGTGGCAGCATTCCACCTAATACAGTACATTTTTTTTGCCATGTATATGTTACTGGTGATAATTCATGTAGGTGTATCAATTTAGTGTACATTCTTTTGTAACAGAGAAAGTAAAAGATGACCCTTTGACAGTCAAATTGAACTTTGAACCTGGAGGTCGGCCGGAGAGTGAGGATGATTACTACCTCCAGCAAAAAGACAATATCTGTGTAGTGTGCGGCAGCGAAGAGATGCTCATCAGGAAACAGGTCGTTCCAAAGGAGTACAGAAGGTGCACTTTTACCTTATAAAATATGCACTGCAAACTTGCCTTATAGCAAATCCTGGTGTGTCAACAGTACATGAATGGTTGTACTTTACTCCTTGTATGTCTGTCCATATGTGTAGATAAATAATGTTTGGGTAGTAATAAGGGGACTATTTATTTCCAGATTTTTTCCTACTTCATTGAAAGACCACGCATCACACGACGTTCTTCTGCTCTGTATAACATGTCATCGGAAAAGTACACAGTACGACAACGTGATGCGATACCAACTGGCCAAGGAGAGTGGGTACCCTATTGACACCGGGTCATCAGTCAAAGTTCACGCAGACAGAGACCTACAGAAAGTCAAATCAGCAGCGAGGTAAACAAAGTGGTTCTACTTTCTCTTTCTATTCTGACATCTTTAAGACTGCTTACTTTTTAATTTTCTAGCTCACACTTAAAAGATATGATTTTGTAATTGTTTGTGGGTTTATTGCTGTATATTTATTGATATAACCACTTTTTGATGAAAAATGAAAAAGTATAGACATGTAAACAAACTTGTCATTTTTTTTTTTTTATCAAAAGAAAAAATACCTAGTAATGTGTCAAAAAAATTCAATATTTTGTCTTCTCTTTTATTTACATGTATTTCTTTGCAATATAGGGCCTTATTATCTCCAAAGTCCTACCAAATTCCAGTAGAGAGGAGGAAAGACCTTCAGCAGGTTATCCTGGATTTTTACGGCACTGAGGAGCTTTCAACGGATATTTTACAGGATGCAGCTGAGATGGATTTCAGGTAGACTGCTTAAAATACTGTAGATTCCTTATTGTACGTGAGTACTTGATTCTGCGATTCAACAGTTTTGCATCAAATCGTGAGAATATACAATTGCAAACGCCAAATTTTTATCACAATTCCAAAAAGTTTACATCTGTCTGAAAAATTAAAGAGAGATTTTAAAATCTGTGAAATGTGATTTTACGCGAATATTAATTCCTCGCATTTAATTAGGAATCTACAGTACTGTAATTGTGATATACAATGAACATTATAATGGTTCTGATTTCACTTTAAGCTCACAATCAAGAATGTTTTGTGAGCAAGAAAAGACATGTATTGCAGATAAGTCAATGGAAAATTAATATGAATGGTAAGACATATAAGATTTAATAGATAATATAGTCACACTATAGTCCCTTGGGGTTGTAAAGGAAATATTCAAGAAGAAAAAATTCTTTAGTAAATAGATATACCGGGTAGGTTTTGATTTAAATTGTGTTAACAGAGAAGCAATTTAATGAAAGTACATGTAGTAAACACTATTTTCAAGTTCAGTCATTATGTAATCCCAGAGAGAAGTTCCAATTTAGGGGGGAGGGGGTTGTGGTGGTTCCAATTTTATAAAGAATACACAAGTTTACATCTAAAGAAAATAAAAGCTTTAAAATTAAATAGAAATAAGAAATAATGAAGAATTTTCATATTCATCTTTTGTGTAGGTCAGAAAGGGACAACACTGGGGTAGTTTGTTGAAAATTTGATGTTATTTAGGCAATAAAATGCTTTCTTTTGTTATTCATGCGGTATATGAAGGTAACGACATTGCAGAAAAAATACAAAATGCAAATTTTTTCTGCAATGATTGCTACCTTCATAACCCGCATGAATCATCAAAGAAGGCATTTTGTTGTTTATATTTACATCTTTCTTTTAATAAATTAATGAAATGATCGTAAAAAGTAAGTAAAAGTAACTAAATTATTATTAATGTACATCATTATGATAGATAAAAGAAAAGCTAAATCATCTCATACGGGAATTTGAGTCTGACATGATTATTTGGTGCTGTCTGTGATTTTCTTAGGTTGCTGAAGGTTTTGACTGATCGATAAGCTGGTTAGAACTGGATCATGTAAATTTCAGTTCTGTCAGTTTCTAGGTACATGTACATGTAGCTATGAATTACAGTTAATTTCCTCAAGAAATAGAGGGAATCATGGATGTAAATATTTAAACAATAAAATGCTTTCTTTGGTGATTCATGTGGGATATGAAGGTGGTGACATTGCAGAAAAATACATGTCCTATTTTAGTATATGGGACCTTTTTCTCCTTGAATTTACAATATTTGCTTAGACATGCATGAAGGGTATAAATTTTGCTTTCAATCGACAATAAAAGTTAGGCTATTTGCAGTTGTTGAAATCTGTAAATGGGACATCCGACAAAAGACATTAACTACAAATGGCAAAACTTGTGCATGAATATCAATGCCTCGATTATGTTAACTTTAAAACTGAATTGATGAATACATTCACTCACAATGAATGCACGTTCATAAGCGTTGTTTTATTTCAATGTCAAGCTGCATTGCGAATTGAAGTGTTTTATTAACTTGCTTCATAAGTCATTTTGTTATTCATACATAAAAGAGAGATTTTTTACTACTGAAGAAAGAATACAAATAATATGGTTAAAAACAAGCATTCTGAGAGTAATGCACCCAATGTCAATTTATACATGAGCTAAATACTGGTTTCGTGAAAATTTGGTGAAAGATCTTTCATTTAAGGACAAACTCAATTTAAAAAGAAAAATGAACAAGTTATTTGAAATTAATTTCTTCATTTGTTAATCAATCTTATGTGGTACCTGGAATCTACCAATTGAATTCTAGTTGGTTTCTAATAAGTGAAGAATAAATTTGTTTTCTACAGAGAAAATACTATGTAATAACGACAAACTGGAGAACTACATATTAATTAATGATACCTGATAATTCACCACCATGTCTGTTTATTTATTTACAGGACAATTAACGATGAGTTTTTTCCACATGGCAAGGGAGTGATTCGACACGTCAGAAAGAATGAAGGCATCTACAACTTTGAGAGGCGCTGGAGACAACATTTCCTGGACACCATGAAACCCAAACATCTTCCCCCCAAGTGGTCAGTCGACCATAAACATGCCAGGACCTTCTTTTATTCATGAGTCAGAAGGTGTATCATATTCATTATTTTGAAGGTATATTCTGGTAAATGTTTGGATTGGCTGTGAGGTATATGTTTTTCAGACAAGAATTGTCTAATAGTGAAGAAAGGTAATTTGTTACATTTATCAATGTTTTGTGTAAATGAACATGTATATGTTCATTGTTTGATTTTTTTTCCAGAGGAAAAAAGAAACAGTGTAAAAAATAAAATATATGAATTAAATAGAATTCATTGGGTTTTTTATCATCTAGGTCATATAAATGACCTATTGCTACATGTATCTGTGTGCGTCTGTGTGCATTGACACTTTTGGTTTCTTCTCGGGAAATATCAGGATAATCTAAACCAAATTTGGTGTGTGGTATATGTAGGAAAAGAAATTCATGACCCCCCCCCCCCCCCCCCCCCAACGCCCCAAGGGCCATGACTTTTTGGTAAAACTTGCTTCAATCTTTAAAAATCTTATACACACATTGACACTTTGTAGACAGTTTAACTATATGGTAAAAATAAGAAACGAGACCAGTACCCAGACTGTGATTTTCATTGCCCCTGGGTCAGGGGTTATGTAGTAGGGTGGGGCTGTATTGGTCATTAAGTGAAAGTGCATAATATTCTTTTCATTTAGAGATTTGTTTTACCATTAGCATCTAGCAAAACCCCATTGAGTTTTTTGTTGTAGCCACTTTGTGATATGGGTCTGCATTTGCATATTATTCTCGGAAGCAATGTATGAGGTTTGGGTGATTTAAATCTGTTTGTCATTTCCCCTCTTGCACTACATTAAGTTATGACCTAATATTTAACTACTGTGGAATCATCATTGTTCGTGGGGGACAAATGTTCGTGGTTTGGTAAACCTTGCCCATGGATTTACATCCCCCACGAACGTATATACAAGCATCTGTTTAATATTTAATAAACTTATCCCGAACTTTCTACCGACGAAATTACGTCCCCACGAACCAGAAAAAATGTGGCTACCCTCGAACATTGACCCCCATGAATAAAAATGATTCCACAGTAATGCATTTTGTACTTGGCACTACTTGCACATTTTAAAAAATATTTTGAAATTCATAAATACAATCAAAATTTTCATGCAATTTAAGAAAAAAAATGATATTTCGATATTTGCTTGATCATTTTTATGGTTATAGGCCTACACGAAATACCTTAGCTTTCGAGAATAAATGTATAAGTTTTATCGGTATAACAATTTACCATCAAATTATTTCGCTAACTATCGTAAAATATCCACAAATCATTATATTTGCAAAAATTATGGGAAACTTTCGGACAATAACCGCACTTGTCCTTATAAAGCATACTGGTTATTTGAAGTGTTTCTACATGAATTTATTAAATTTTGCATATGTATACATTAAACGCAAAATCTTTAATAATATTTGATTACATTCGCTGATATTCTAGAGGCACATGAAGCATGATTTTTTTCATTCGTTACAATGAATGATAATAACCAAACAATTGTAAATTGTACTTCGATCAAGAGAAGGGTGGAAATGAGGTCAAAGAAAATCCTCTAATTAAAAATGCTTTTCATTAAAGCGGGGCCTTTGAGATATAGTCACTGTCTCAATGATGTCTACCCTCGTTTTGGAAAAGCAATTAAACTCAACCTTATATAAAAAGCAGTGATTTAAAAGTACGTTTTTTCCTTATTATGTAGTCTATATAAACATCATCTGATTATGATTGGTCAAACTCGTCAAGTGGTCAATACAGATAAGCCCCTCCTCGTTTTCATGACAGAATACTTCGGTGTATAATGAATAGATCACTTGAAAGATAATTTTAATATTAGTACAGGTCTAGTGGACTTCAGGTTTTGAAAAATCTGACAGAAAGTTTCCTATTATGCATTATAAAGATATCACCAGATATTTCCGTGTTGTGTATTTACGTATGAAAAATCACCAGTTTTAAGTACTCCAAATTTGATCGCAAAGGGGGAAAACTATCTATAATGTCTTAATTATTTATTTATTTATAATAATTAATAATTTATTAATAATTTAATCAAACGTTTTGCGGAATAATATGCACATATTCGTATCACATAAATATACTAGTACATGGCTGAGGTACAAAAAGGATTTTCAAAAAGAAATATATTATTATTATTATTATTATTATTATTATTATTATTATACAAAATTTATAAAGCGCCAAATATAATTTATATTAAATTACTCTATAGCGCTGTACATATAAAAGTTATTGGCATAAGAGCTAAGAACATAAATAATATACCTAAATACACGAAATTAAAAACTACATACATATATAACACTAATGTTTGTTTACATGTAAAAATCAATGCTGTGCTGTCTCTGTACTCAATAAAATAAAGTTTAAGATGCGTAAATACTTAAGAATAGTCTGGATAAGCCTTGCTAAAAAGATAAGTTTTCAATAATTTTTTAAAACGAATAAAATTTCCCTCTTATCTAAGATTTTGGGGAAGGTTGTTCCACAATGTAGAACTGGCCACGTCGAACCGCCTGTCACCATACGACCTAGTCCGCGCACGCGACTGAACAAGGAGCATAGAGCTCTCTGAGCGCAGAGACCTATTTGGCTTGTATATATAATTATGCCTTTAAATGGATTGCACATTGCATTAGCATACCACCATCGCGGGGAAAATTTTGGAAATAACTTTCTTTTAAAATTGTTAATTTTAATAGAAGTACATGTATTAGTTATTCATCTGTGTGAGAGTTATTTCCCTTTTCAGGGGTTTCATGTAGCTAAATATCTTTAACAGGTTTTTTTTTTTTTATAGAACATCCTTGTTTAGAAAATAGACCCATGTGTATATAAAATTTTAGTGTTATTTTAAAACTATCAGCTAACAGATTTGAATATTATCAAGTTTAGGGAAAACAACTTTCTTATTCCTATTACCGAAACTCGTAATAATCAAATAACCATGTCCTACACGAACATGTATTTAAATAGTAATATATGTGATAGGCCATGTCATGATTCGCATAACTTTCATATATGTTTCCTTAATAATAAAGATAATAAATAAAAATGCATTGGTATGTAGTGCATTAATTTTGCATCATAAAAGATTAAACATGAACGAATATTAGAGTATGTGCACGAATTTATTACATATATTTAAATATCTGAATCTTATATATATTCTATATTTCATCAAAATCAACCGAAAACCGTAGACCCAGACGTCGTATTTACATTTAGAATTTACATCATGACTTAAAGGTCGTTTTGAAACGCGGTGAGGATCGTTGAACTTAGGGAATCGGAATTAAATGCCGCCAGTTTCTGTCCGTAATTCTGTCAAAGTTTTTTTTTTAATGGGAAAAGTCGCACGGGAAACATATACATGTACATAATTTGTAGTCAATTTAAAACACACACACCTTCCGCTAATTGTTTACCACCTGATTTCAGTTTATTATGCATTCTATGAGAGAAACATCTCTCAGGCTTAGGGTCATAAGATTACACAGCGGAATTGTAAGGAATAAAAAGTGTGTGGTCGACCAGTGTCGTTTTTCAAAGTAGAGGGACTGGAACAAAAAATCTTGACAAGTAAGCATCAAAATGGGGGACACCCATTAGTAACTTAATCCTGACCCGCTTCTTGCTGACGGGTGCACAAATGAATATTTATCAAATTTGAAAACTAGTCTGATATTGCCGAAGAAGAAATTCTTTAAAAGAAGAAAGAGAAAAAACCCGGTGATGGGGACACTTTAAAAATTGGCTTGAACGATTAAATGCATGTCTAAATACATGTATCTTGAAATAAGGATATAAAAAATGACAAAGGGATCACAGAAGTGGTCTACAACTCCCCCTCCCCCAGCCATTTCTAAATTTACACGTATTTCGTGTATGTGACTATGACAAAGCCTTATAATTGAAGAAAGAGGAGGGTGAGGTGGTGATAACAATACATGTACTTATAAACCAATGAGCTCGTGAAAGTAATAAGTGCACTGATAACAAAAAGATTACTAAATAAATATAATGCAAGCTAATCACGCAAGCTTGAGAAATAATCGTCCATGTTCAGTAGTATCAAATGCCAAGCATACTGCTTAAAAGGTAAACTGAACATTCACGAACTTATTATAGGAACACGCAATCGCATACCAACATAAGAATTTTCTTATACGGGTGGTATGTAAAAAAGTGGGGGGTGGGGTGTGTCTTTTCTCTTTCTGTCAACACCCCCCTTTTTTTCAAAACCCATGCATGTACGTAAATAATGCACCAATATGTATGTTTTCCTGGCTGTATCGACATACGGAAAGAAAGTACAATATATCTGTTTTGTATGTATTTATTCTTTCAGTATACTGTTAGTCTAGCTTTCTCTTTGATTGTATTTGTATATTGATATAGACCTTTGTCAAATATTTTCCTTGTGCTAAATACCCGATTTTAAAACGTCATTCAAAGCGTATTTATATTGGAATTATCTGCAACACGCATTGTAAGAAATAATTGCTCTCTCTCTCTCTCTCTCTCTCTCTCTCTCTCTCTCTCTCTCTCTCGTTTTAATCATCTAATCCTAGCATAAAATTCAGTCTTTTACGAGGGCTTTCGAGCAGATCATTTGTTTGAGTTTTCATTCGATGAACATCAATAGCTTCACATCACAAGATACTTACCTTAGAGGTTTAATAGCAGGGTATGAAACTTTTTATGCTAAGTATATATACAGCTAGGATAAACATATATATTCTGCTTCACACATATACATACACAAATAATTAATGCTTATCAACGAAACCGCAGTTGGCGAACGAATCTTCGAGTGAAATTATTGAACCTCGTCTGAAACACTGGCCGGGGGGTATTTGTTGACATCTAATTTGTTGTTTTGTGGCTTGATTATGCGGTGCTGTATTCTATCAACGATTGATTATGTGTCCTTTATTATATCTATATGTATACACGTGTATATAAATACTGATGTATACTAAGGGCCGAATTAAACAGGTCACGTGGGCTGTCCCTACGTTGTTTTTCCGTTTCGAATTTACTACGTGAATACACTCGGCGTATAGCAGTTGGAGAGAATCATCTTGTTAATGGATTGTGTTGTTTGAGCACACAAGTTACACAACAAACATGACTGGATTTCACCTGCAATGGATTGTCGGATTCCTAGTCTGTACAGGTCAGTTTTATTTACTTTGTACTGCATTTTAATTGATGTGGTCCTACCTCAGAAGATTTAGTATATATCATACCTCTGCATGCATATACTATAGCTGTCAAATGAAGTACGTACGCCCTTAATGTAATGGCCTAGCTGTGGCCGTCCTTTACTTCACTAGCATTAGTCACTCATCGACATCTTATCACGTCCGGACTCCGTCTGTAAATTTTGTGTTTTCTCCATGTTCTCTTTTTTTTTGGTTAAAGCACCAAGTGACGAAATAATTCTCACACAAAGTGACACACACGCATTTCTTTTTTAATAATAATAATAAAAAATTCTGAACAGTTTATTGTAACCTGGCACACTGGCCAATTTAACCCTCCTTTAAACATGTAAGTCGATAACAGAAAGCAATCCTTCAAAATGTACACATTAGTATAGGTTAGCTGGACTCCTTGCATCCATTTAACAGCTGGGAGAGATAAAGTTTACTTAACAACGAAGGATTTCATTTTCGGCATATCTGATATATGAAACCCTAAGCGTTGTGGTGGGGCCGGGGAGGGGTGGGGGTGTATAAACTCCTAGTACATTTCTTAACGAAAAAATTTGATGCTTGTCAGTCATCTTAGTAAACGAACATGTCTATATTTTTTGTTTCCTTTCTTCTTTAGTTTGGCTTTTAAACATACACGTATGTTCAGTGTGCATGCATATATAAATGTCATCCAAATGAATGATTGGTATTATGTCCTGAAAACAACAGCCTTATTATGTTACGATCCTTTTTTTTTTTTTAAATATTCATTTTAGCTTTAATAAATACTTCGAAATGAAAACTATGGTTTGATGTATGTTTTGCTAGTGAAAAAATGCTGTTGTTTTTATGTGAAACGCGCTAATGATCAAAACCGCACAAGTGTTAGATTTAAGAGCGAATAACAAAGGCAACGAGCAAATCACAACACACCTCAAATGCATGAGAATTTCAATTAAAAAAAAAAACCCAATATAATTCAACGATTCGATTTGCGATAATTGTTTATCATAAGAACAGGTGAAGGGTTTGGAATGGCGTCCTCTAGAAAATGTAGAACGTGTATATATAAATGTATGTACTCAAGTGTATTGTCACACAATTTGTAATGATATTTTTGCAATTAATAGTTTTTAAAATCAGAATAAATCAAAGTATGTTTTAAGTCAATGGAATTTTGTTTCGCGTTGTCTACGATTTGTAAGAAAAAAATGTCGGTAAGTGGGCCTTAATTTTTCTTAATAGTTGTACAAAAAGTTCAGGCATATATCATGTATATTGTCAAAAGATTTAGACGATTTAAATGTTTAAACTGCAAAAAAAAAATCCATTTGTAATGAAATTACATCAGTTGGACTTTTTCTTTATTTTGCCGCTTTGAGCTTAGACTCAATGTACATATGTATACATGTATTTGTAATACATACTTTCATCATATTAAACTAGCTAGACGTTTTTCTCGCTTTTCTTATCGTCTGCTTGGTGTCACGGAGAACGATTTTTTTTCATTTTGGCGCCAGAGTTTCAGAAGCAGTATTCATATATGTCACACAATTGAACCAACAATACCCTTTTTTCGCCATACTTGTTACGAAGTACGCCCTTGCAAAATATAGAAAAATAAATCACAATATAAATGAAATCATACCTAATTAACTCTGATTTATGTCTTTATAATGAATATTAAAGATAATTTGAAAGATGTTTTATCAGATTTTACAAAACGATGTACCGGTATTATTTACGCGTCTACAAAGATCAATTGATGTTTTGCTTGATACACAGTGTTCAGCATCCAGCCATGTTAATCACAGCAATTTAAATAAAAAATAATTTAGTACTTCATTTGAATTAGATAACTTTTAAGTTGGGCTGTCATGAACATGTAAATCGGGTATGATTAAAGGCACATTGACTAAATGCGGGTAAGTGATTCTTTTTGAGCCATTGACCTATGTAGTGGAATGATACCCCCCCCCCCCCCAATTCTCTCACATTGGTAAGTAAATTGATAGACAACATCCTCACCCTAGCCCCCACCCCCTCCCCCATACATAGTCAGTATTACGGACAGATACCCTATTAAGGCATGATCCACATGCTAAATAAAACAGTGTTAAAACAGCGAACGATTAAAGAAATGAATTATCCAAATAGGATTTATAGAACATAGGACGAAAATCTTCAAAGTAAAAGTACACTTAGGATTTTTTAAAATGATAAATCGGAAGAAAAATAGTCATATTGCAAGACTCTGCTCAGATCAGAAGTACTTTTAAAACAATATACATATCTGTGACTGCGCATTGTTCATCCGCATGTAATGACGTATTTAATTAATGTTATCGTTTCCTGTATATTACCTCAAAATCCTACAGACGACTTGGAGGAAATGAGTGAATTTTAAGCTTGTTATTCATTCCGTATATATATATATATATATATATATATATATATATATATATATATATATATATATATATATATATATATATACAGACCCCGATGAATTAAAGAACTGACGTTTTCGCCAGTTTACCCCACAAACATAATATCGAACTAAGAAAATTCAGTGTCACTGGTTCAAGATAAATTAAAATTTTATTGAATTTTTTTCCGTAATGTCAAAATGTAAATAAAACCGGCGATGAAGATTAAATATGTTTTAAATCTAAATCTGTGATAATTCACATATATATACCACGGAAATCTCAAAATCAATACTAAAGCTCAACAAAATATAGGCGTGGTAAGATATAATCCTTCTGGTTTACTAGTATTTCTTCTGATTTATGAAATAAAGTGTTGTGGAGCGGGACCCGGTGTGGAAATTGGCCACCTTTTTCATGTTCTAATCACGCGATATGATTTTTAATAGTGTGATTTAAATCGATGCACCATTGCATGAACACATTTCTAGTTGTGATGTTTATTACTTTCCTTTCTGACAATTATTAAACATCTTTCCATACAGGCATACAGCTTTTTAAATATCTCAAATTCCTGTATTCTTTTACAAGGTCAAATTAGAATTTCTGTTCATCGTTTAAAAAAAACCCAAACCCAGTGACTTGTGTGTATCTTACAAAACTGATATACAGTTATGTTTATTCATTGAATCGTTGACACTTGTGTTTCAGGACAAGCGATATTAAAAATAGATCCATTTTATTTTAGCACTCTCTACGAGGGCACAGACAACTTTAACCGGAAACATTCAGATGATGGGGATCAAGGGAACCGTGACCTTGACACAGACGTCACAAGGTCAACCTATCACTGTTACCACGACTTTAACTGGACTTTCCCAGAGCTACACAATGGAATTAAGAGAAGTCCGGACTCTCTATGACGGTAGTTCCACTATGTGTTCAACTTCCCGTCTAGGGGCACAGTAAGTGTATAATTACACTAGCCACCATCGTCGACGAATCTGGACCGTGACCTGAGACAATGACTAACTACCTACACCAATGTTAAGCCACCTACACTACTGTAAAGCCACCAACACCAATGTAAAGTTATCTACACCAATGTAAAACCTCTTACACTAATATAAAGCTACCAACACCAACGTATTAAATGCCACCTACACCAATGTAAAGTTATCTACACCAATGTAAAACCTCTTACACTAATGTAAAGCAACCTACACCAATGTAAATCTGTACTAAGGACTTCATGGGTTTTACACTTGCACCATGTTCTTCTATACGATTTGATTGAGTTTGTCGTAGTGTGTTTTTCTCTCACTCAAATAAGATGCTTACATCGCAAAGACCATCACACACTCATAGTTTTAAATTTACAATAATGGTTTAGAGTTTAGGGTTAGAGGAAAGAAAAAAATATCCGTTACAAGTCTTTTTAAAATATTCATGAAAAATAAAGATTTTTTGCGTGTTTGTATATAATCTTACTCCGTTTTATAGCAAGAAAAGTGTGATTAAATGTAGATATAAAGGACAAGAAGCAATAACAGTTGACGGATTAATCTAAGATACATATCAAAATACGGTTATCATTTCAAGCATGACTTATTGGGTGTTTTTTTAAAAGCAGCGTAAAACGGTGCCAAAACCCTGTGCCTCTGGGTTTTTTTTTGTAAAAAGGCGGTTCTTGGAAAAATAAAAAAAATAAAAACATGCAGGAAAACTATCTTAGCATGGTGAATTTTTGTCCGAAAGGACCATAAAGTGATTTTGGATGTTTGCACTGTGATAAATCATCGTAATGATAATAAATATCGCCTTTGTTACAGATTTGGGTCACTCAGCGTCGTCGTCCCGAATACTGGCACAAGCACCAACACCATTACTGAAGTCACTGATATCCGTTCTCTAACAGGTGCGCAAAAAGTTAAACCTTGCTTACTACTGCAATTACAAGTTTTTGAAACATATATTTCCCTTATTTTACTTGTCCAAAGAGTTTAGTATAGTTGCTTGTCAAATGAATGTTAGTTCTGTAACGTTAATGTGCGTTTGAGACACCATTTCATCATGGAAACATTTGCTACATCGGTATTACATAACAGAAAAGAAATATTGTCAAGCATGTATACAACAGTCAATCTAACATTTAATGGTGAAATAAAGCTATTATTGACGATCTAGATAGCACCCAAAGTAAGATTTATTTTAACATTTCATAAAAATATACAAAAGTATACAAAGCTTGAGCCACGAAGAGATTAATATACATGTATATGTATATAATGCATGTACCTTTTGTTACAATGTTGACCTCTTGAAGTTTATTCCGTGTTAATTTGTTGCTTCTTCAGGTAGATCAGTGGTTTTAACAGACACAACCAACTCCACTGCAAAGGTATGTGCAACGCTAGAACCAAGTGGATCGCACGTCACAGCTATTGCTCAACTGCCTTCCACTATTGTTGGAATGGTCACCTTTCGGCAGGCCAGCAACCCAGGCAACGCAGCAGCATCGGTTTGCGTGGACCTGTTTAGAGTGACAGACACCGGAAACACGACGGAGCAGACGTTAAGTTGGGACGTGTATACGTCATCCGTTCCGGCCGATACCAGCAGCACTGCGCTTAGTCAGCGCTGTGAGAACATTGGTACTGTAGATATCAACCTTACCTCTAAACACGGAAAACTCAACGCTAGCTTACAAAAAGGACAGAACGTTAAGTGTTTCGTCGACACGGGCTTAGACGTGACGTCATTGTTTGGTAAAACGTTAGCAATCAAGTCTTCGGATGGGACGATTCTTTCTTGTGGAACCATTCGGCAAGTCATGAAAAGAATCACACTGACCCGGATCAGTAGAGACGGGGTGAAAGGGTCGATAAAACTCACCCAGGAGTCTATGTATGACCCCACGACAATTGACCTCAACGTAACGGGTCTACAGTCTCTGGCGGGCGGATACCACATCCACGAATGGCCGGTGCCCCAGAAACTACTCAAGACGGAGACAGTTTGCGACGGCTCGCACGTTGCAGGTCATTTTAATCCAAACAATATTGTTGCATCCAGTTCTCCGAGCGCCGGAACCGGAACCGCGGACCAGTACGAAATAGGGGACATCAGCGGGAAATTTGGCATGTTAAACGGAAAATCAGAGTTGATGGAAACGTACACAGACTATAATCTCCCGCTGTTTGGCGTGAATAGTGTCTTAGGACGGTCCATTGTAATCCACAAAGCCGCAGGTGGAGCAAGATGGGTATGTGCTAATATTGAATCCACCGACAAAATGCGGATCGCTCAGATTACTTTCACATACCCCTACATTGGATATATAGTTTTTCAGCAACCTCTTCTGAACTGGTATAATGCGGAAACTCAGATCTATGTTGAATTGGACATGAATTCACAGACAGGGACGTCGACCGATCATAAGTGGCACATTCATGAGAAGATGGTCGGAATGGACTCCATGGCAACAACTGAAAGATGCATTTCTACAGGTGGACACTACAATCCATATATGGTGGACCTTGAAGGAAACTATGCCTCTGATTGCAACCCGTCAAATCCACACAGGTGTGAGGTTGGAGATGTTGCCAAAAAGCATGGCAACATAAACATTGGTACAGCATCGGAAGGAAAGCAGCGTTATTTTTTCACAGATGTTGATCTCCCTCTCTCGGGTCCGTTAAGCATCATTGGAAAGTCCGTCGTCATCCATGGTGCGAACAGCGGTGGTGCTAGAATGTCGTGTGCGAATATTTACGAACTTCCAAAGCGCGCGGTAAAAGTGGATACGTGGAGTCGGATGGAGAGTTCCAGCGTGAGTGGATACGTAAAACTGACGGAAAACTCGGCAGGGTCTTTGAGTGGCGAGACCACGGCCGAGATAAGCCTGAACAATCTGGCATCCCAGGCCGGCGGTCTCCACGTCCATGTTTACCCAGTCCCCTCCGGAAGTAGTTCGCCGTGTTCTCCCGGAAGTGTGGGCGGACACTTCAATCCGTTTGACGTGGATGTCAACACCAGCCCCGCTAACGGCACGGGGTCCGACGACCAGTACGAGATCGGGGACTTAAGCGGCCGCTACGGAAATCCACTGAACGGTCAGACCAGCGTGGGTGTGACGGAGATGGATTCCAACCTTCCACTCCGGGGTCCACTGAGTGTTGTTGGGAGATCCATTGTGATACACAAGGCAGATTCCTCGCGGTGGCTCTGTGGGAACGTCATGGAAGACACTGATATTACAAAAGGGGTTATGTACAAAGCAAAGGCGACCTTCTCAGAGGGTACCATACAAGGAACAATCACACTCGTGAGTGTATTGTACCTTAGTTATCATAAAATATCCATACAGAATATATAATAAAATCTTTTCTAAATCCTCTTTTGAAAATACATGTACAAGTACTATTTGGCCTCCGTATGTACTATGACTGAAAAACTTCAAAAGTTGATTCATTTTCAAGAGAATATGTTTCTTATTGTAGATGCAGTACGCTTACCCAGATGGAGGAATGAGCGATACTGACGTCATAGTGGATCTATACTATGCACAGAACCAAAGTCAAACCGTACGTTTGATAATAATTAAGTAGTAGTTACCCCATATAATATTGTTGGTTATGTGCAGATACCCGATGGGCGTGGTCATAATGACACGAGGGAGCGTAGCTCCCGAGTGTCATTATGGCCACGTCCATCGGGTATCTGCACATAATCAACAATATTATATGGGGTAAGTTACTTGTACCATAGTTTACAATTATTACAGTTTTCGAGCGTGCACTTGCCTCTAATCAATACGGCGCCAATGTGTTGGTCTTGTGTACTATATGTACATTGTACTTTGTGAATTTCTAAAATGATTTTCTATCGGCGACAAACATTAATTATCTGTAATTGTTTAAAAATTCATAGCTTAGGAATAAATTGACTGTTCAATGTCATATTTTTATTTTATATTTATTCATTTTCCGACATCTAGTATCGATACTTGCTTCAAATAATTAAACTTATTAAAACAATTTTGATTTTACGAACCCTAAGTTGTGCAAAGCTCCTGTTGAAATTAGATTAAATTGATGATGATATAATTACTCTTTTTGAAATACTATTTGATACTCTGTATCAATAATATACATGTATGATTTTAAAAATGGCTGAATAAACATACACATATATATACTTTAAAAAATCAATCAATAAGCAAAAAAAAAAAAAATTTTGAGAAATGTATGTCGCAAAACCGTGAATGATAAATGTCAAATCCGATTGGCCGCCGCTAATCACTCTGTCCAGAAAACAAGTTTACTATTCAAGCACGTTCCTATCACGTGATTGACTTTCTATAAAACCTTTCTACAGGATATCCTTATTTCATCTTACACGCGTTACTTGTTCGCACACATGGAGAATATTAAAATAGAGTCATTCTGACAGAGTCATTGCCGATATAGTTTTGTCTCAAGCTACAATTGAGATTTATTCGACGAACTTAGTTTGAATCAGTTATCCGTGTTGAGTTATTAGCAATTTTGATCTGGAGGAATCTTTTACTGTGAACAGTATCACGGGCGTGTTAAAACACAACTTTGTTGACGTTGTTTTTACCTGAGATAGTGGGCGGAGTTTTAAAAAAAAGTGTGGGGTATGTACAGATAACCCACACTTTTAACAATAGAAAACACGCCAAGCTATGGTACAAATATATATACCCGTTTCGCTGTTGTTCATAAATCTAGCCTAGGCATGGATTATTATCCTTGTGACTCGTGTTCGAACCCCACAGCGTAACGTAGCTTCGGAAACATGTTCGAGGAATGTGTCGCAAAAGTTGTCGTTATGATGAAGAGTTGATCCTTTCTAACTGAATGTCACACAGTGAATTCAACTTTAAGACAAAATTATATTTCGCGATTCACCTTGTCTTAAGTAGTTTACAGCAACATATTTTCGCGATTGAAGCTTCGTAACGTTACATATATGTTTGATGCATTTGTGCATGTAATGTGCAATTATAGTTTGCGACAGCGAACATTTTAACCCGATACTTGTGAAAGTCGCAAATATTTCTTGCACGCGAATAAAAATATATTCGATACAAACGCCACGAATCTATCAGTGATTAAAATTATCTGAACTGGATGTATAAAAACAAACAAGACAAAATTTTGTCTTCTTTTTATTATAACTTTAAAATGGTTAGACGTTAAATTGATTATGTTATTGTAATACTTTAATCTATTTTTGTTCTTTTTAGTCTAACGATCACAACTGGCATGTTCACGAAAACCAGGTCACATCTGACTGCATGTCCACAGGGGGACATTACAATCCATTCCAAGTCAACCTCAAGGTAAAACATGGTTTTGTTAGAAACGAATTTGATTTTGACAATCTATCGATTCTTTTTTCAGCGTATATAACCCCCTAACGCGGGGACTTCTCCGAAGCAAAGAAAATCCAACTTCCCAAACGCGGGGGGGGGGGGGGGGGGGGGGGGGGGGGTGACTCGCCCATCTTTTAGCTTTTTTTTTAACGACGCCCCCGCGTTAGGAGTTGAGAACGGTGTATATATGAGAATGCTGTAGATCTTTGGCATAAATCAAAATCGGATCAAAAATAGACCTACACATAAATTATACTAAAATATAGCATTATATTAAATATTACATCACCGAAAGCGGAACATTTTGTCGATATTTTACGTTTCTTTTTATTACATTATCGAAAGCAGAAAACTTCGTCATTTTGTTATGTTTTTTTTTTAATCAAAGAGGATATATATGCTTGCCAACCATTTAATGATTGTAGCAGTTTAAAAATGGAATATTTTTATTATAGTTATTTTAATATATTTCCCTCGAAGTTCTTTAAACTGTTGACTCTTTTAAAGTTAAAATCAGTGTGGAGCACCTCTTCAATATCCGAACAAATATAGAATTGCATGACTTTCCCGTTGTACATTTGTATGTCAAACCACTTTTAATTTCTATAGAATAAATGACAACATTTTCATTCTACTGAGTATAGGTATTAGTTTTACGAAGCTTTGCAAATAGATATAATTGTCTAGATTTACATCAAGATGGAAGGTTTATTTGTTCAAGGAAACTTTATATGAATGCATCGGTGATCAAATTCCAAAAGCATAAAAGTGCATTAAAAGGAATACAATTTTATTTAATTTTTTTTGGTTATTTTTTTACGAGGTTAATGAAAGTCCAGAATTCAAGGCTGATAGAATATATCCATTTCAAAATATTGCCCCCCACCCTTTCCAAAAAATGGGGTTTATAAATATTACAGCGCATCTTGATAGATAGAAAAACACCATTGCCTGAATAAAAATGGCACTGTCTTATTGACTATTTATATTCAAGCGGTTAGCCGTAACTCTCAATAACGCCAGGTTATTCGTACATTTTTAGTACTCTGAGTGCAAATTTATGACTTTATATCTTCTGACCATGGCCTTTATCAAACAATGAAAAGTCTACATTCTTATTCTGTTAGAAGTACCCCGCGAATTAAAGGAATCCAACATTTAACACTTTCCTATTAGTTTGCTCTCGGTGCTTTTATTTGCGGTAAAATACCCCCCTTCAGTGGTATGTATTATAGTCAAACCAAGAACAATATTTCTTATCGGACGTAATCAATTTTCTAGCGTTGTCCAAATAGTCGATATACGTGTGGTCTAGTTTGTCTCCATTTAAATTTAAAAAAACAAAACAAAAAACAAAAAACATCGTCCAACGCCAATTTCTCGGTTGAATTCATTTCTGAATCCGACACTTTAAGGAAGTTCAGTTTTGTCAAAAATATTTAAAATTCAATGATATTAGATTGAGATGTTTCATTTTTCATCATTAAAGTTAAAGTTTATTTTGCTTTTCCCTTTTCTCTTTATAGAGGATTTTATTCTATGTATAACCAGCCCCTTTTAGATATTCAATTGCAGTTTTCGCTACAAAACATTCTCTCGTGAATCTTTTTAATGAATTTTATATTTAACAGTCCATTTATGAGATCCTTGAAATCTCAGAAAGGATCAATTATTCTATGCACTCATATTTTAATGTACTTTTTTTAAAATGTAATTTACAGCAAAATTACGACGAATGTGGTTTTGCGAACCCACTTCGCTGCGAATTAGGAGACCAGGCGAAAAAATTGGGGAAATATGACGTAGGAAAGGGAAGACGATTTTACACCGATGTTTACCTCCCTCTTATGGGCCAGTTTGGAGGTACCTTTTTTTAAATTTGATAAATTTGGGTTTTTAACTAAATAATAACTTTGAGCATAATAAATATTCATCAATATCGATCACGTTTTTTGCAGTAATTGGCCGGTCATTTGTCCTGCACGCTGAAAACGCGGGCGCCGCCCGTGTTGCGTGCGCAGACATAATGCCGATGGATGGGATGACAATGCAGATGACATTTCCAGTTCTATCTAGTTTCAATAAGTAAGTAAAACTTTTTATACAAACAAAATTAAAAGATGTCTGTTAAATGAACTCGGATCCAGTTTTGCATTTCTTTAAAGCCAATATTAGAAGCTTTTCTCTCAATTAGGTTTGTCCTGTGTTTGTTATTTTAAAAACTTTCGTGACAAGTGAATGAAATTTATAGTATAAGACGTTTATGTTATTCTAACGCAATCCAGTTTCATTGCTATCAGTTTTCCCATCTATGTTTCCCGTCTCTGTTTGTATTTACTTATTAGAGCATGTAAAGCAGTGATCGAGAGTATTATAAAAAGAATTATAAGAATGGGTGACTTGAAACTTTCAGGGAAACAATGAGAACTCAGATCGCCAATGCTTTGGGGACACAGCCATTTAACTTGATGGTGGAACAAATGTCGTCTGGTACCGCAGCGAGCGAAGGCTGTATGCAAGCCACAGTGTTTTTCATTGGTATGGTATTGTATTATTATACTAGATACATTCTAAATTATCTCGGGACTACTAGAACACATGTGAATCATTGACGCTCACACCCCCCCCCCCCCCCCCCCCCCCCCCCCCCCACCCGAATCATAGATCAGCCTGCATAAAAAAAATTAAAACTATAAAGTTTTATATTATAGGGATAAAGATTTTCATACATATACATTAATTTCAATGGGTAGCGTTTCTAAAAAAAATTTTCAAAGTTGCCTCAAATTATATTGTGTATTTACACCAAACAATTAGCACTCTATGCCAATGGTTGAAATATATTTCCATCATTTTACTAGTGAGATAGAAAAAAAGGGGGGTAATGCACTGCTCTTGTTTTGAACCAATATAATTACTAGAGTCCCGCGGCTCAAAAGAATCAACTATCCGTTTTATAGGTCTGTACGGAGTCTCTAAAAATTAATACGCCTTTAACCATAACTCATTGTATTTCGTTTGACAGCCAAACTTATTTATAAGGCCTCGTTAGCGTGTTTTCATGTTTACAATATATCATTGTGAACTATTTTCCCATTTTAAACTGATGCTTATCACTAAGTATTATATCATGCGAAACCGAAAAAGGGGGAAAAATTCAAATATTCTTTGTCATTATGTCCAAATATGAATCATATCATTTTGCTTAAAGAAATATTTCCATTTGAAAATCAAAGACAGTTCTATTTTCTTTATATTTTTTTTTTTTTTTGCAATTCATGAGAAATCTAAAGTTAGTTGAGTAAAAAAAAAACCATTTTTTTTTTAAATCAAAGCGTTACTCAAAGTATAAAAAAGAGAGGGTAAACAGTGTCAATAGTCCATAAACTATGCATTCTAAATGTTTACATGTGCCACAAATCGAATGCTGTTTCCTATTATTATTCATTTTATCTATATACATGTACTTGTATACTACTATAGTACATTGCCTAAAATATCTTTATTAAGCGCTAATTGTTGAAATATACAGCACAGATGTATATTTACACCTACTACGTCACAAGCACCTAATTTTCCAGGTAATGAAAAACAATACTTCTACTTCCTGCATTATAAGGTATTGGGGTAGTTTTTTTTTTTTTATTAATACGAGAAATAAAAATAACACCAGGTGCTTGTGCACTTAGTATACGCCATGTTGTAATGTTTTTATTACATTAAATTTACTGTCTAACTATGAATATATTCGGTTAAAACTGGTTAAAATGACTTTGCCAAGTTTGAAGGTGTTTCAGGGATCAAAAGCGGTGATAAAACTGCTCAAAATTATGTTGCTTTTTTACCCACTGTAACCCAAGTAAAAGGAAAAATTCTAAGAAAAAAAATAAAATTCCAAATAAATTGATGCATGTGCGTGTTATTTATTTTTTATGCAAGGCCTGCAACCGTACTCGTTTTATTTGGATCAACCAATAAAATTAAAGTAAAATAAATAAGTAAAATTGTGTACATATATGTTTATTCACAATATGTCCTGTATTTTCGATCTGTAAGTTCAAAACAAATACACATTTGAAACAAATCAGTATAATTTTTTTTTCATGAGAGTAAATAAGTACTAAATTTCTACACAGTTTGTTTCTTATAAATGTTCGATATGTACGCTAAAAAACAATATCACATTCGAAGAGAATCGTATACTTTCGTTTTTATTTGAGAGTAAGTTCATTGTGATCGAAGATCAATAATTATTTATGGCGGTTTTATGAAATATTGTTTCCGTTGTCCTTTACAGGTTCGGAGTCGAACGCCCTGTACAATAAACTCGACTCCATGATGAAACAGAACCCCGGTACTCTAGGGGTGTACGCTCCCACATGTGCTGGGTGCTCTAGTAAGTAATAAAGACATGTATTATCATAATACATAAATAATAAATTTATTTATATTTTTAAATAATAACGATTATTAATATTGATCATAAGTACGACTTCACTATACTTCAGATTGTTGGTAAACCTTTACCTTAGCTGCAATTGTAGTACAGACCTCTTCGATTTTTTTTTATCAGACGTTTTCTGCATGAAGAACATCCCTACCCTCCAAAAAAACATGAGGGAATTGGGAGAGAACTAGTCTACGTTACTGCAGATAGTCAACCTTCAGCTCTATTCAAACCTACAAATTAAAATTCCCATTTTATGTATTTTTCAGATACTTGTAACTATTTGGTGCTGGTCCTGGGAATAGTGCTTTGCTTACAACAATATTTATCTAAGTGGAGATGACAGACCTAGGATGGAACTCGTCATATTCAATATACTCCATATCACAGTCTCAGGGTGGAAGATGTGGGTGGGTGGGGCATGATATGATCTTGTTAGTCCCACTCCGGCCATCCACAAATACCAAGCGATGCCCTATAAACTGCATCTGAAACATACTGCTTGTGACATTTTTTCATGTTTTCCGTTTTGTGAAAACTTTTTCATACATTTCCATATGTTTTTTACATATCAACTGTGAATGACCATTATGTTCTTGTATAACATATAATAACGATATGGTTGACAATATATTATTTAAATAATATAATAATAATATATTATTGAAATTTGTCCTTTGTTTGTGTTTTAATCGTAGTTTTTTTTCTTTTTACAGGAAAAGTGTTTTAGATTCCATTTCAACAACTCAATTTAACATAGACACGAAATCTTGCATGATGTTACAAAATTTAAAATGTCTTCTGTACTCAATAAAAATTTAAATAATGTCCTACTTGAAAATGTTAATCGAAACTCCGAAAATTACACCAGTAGGGCACAGGCACTTGTTAATCGCTTAGTATAATAACACAGGCATCTGACGTTATAAATTTTTCTCATAATAAAAATAAATACCCTATACCAATCATAATACCCTATACCTATTATTAGGTATAGTGTACAATGTATGTATTTATTTTTATTATGAGAAAAATTTATAACGTCAGGTGCCTGTGTATAATAATAGCACAATATACCACTAGCGTAGACTCCAGTGAAGAAACAATTGCATATGCACCTTTTGCTGACAAAGTAATAAAAGAATAACCTTGGCTCGTATAACATACGCTTGTGTTGGTTTGGAAGACAGGTTTTTTTTCATATGCGTTGAATTGCAAATTTTCCTTATAGCTCTTTCATTTAAATACCCATTTATATGCAGTAATATTTTCTCACCAAGAACAGGTACGTGACAACAAATGGGTGTGTGGTCCCTTCACTTGTTTTAAATTGCATCTTTTTTCTCATTCAATCATTCATATATATATATATATATATATATATATATATATATATATATAAATAAAGACACATACAAAAGCCAACTGGTCGCTCTACTTTTTTTATGGTACCTCCTCTTTTTTCTGGTACCTCCACTTTTTTCTGGTCTCGCCACTTTGAAGTCTGATATACAAAGGCCTAAACCCGGTCAACCGATGTAGTTCAACCCTGAAAAAAATCACAGAATGACAAACTGATAATCATATAATTAGGCAAAATTAATAAATTGGTGGACGATTGTACAGTCGTGTAAATTTTTCACTTAAATACAAGATCTCAATTCTCACTGAAGACAAGTGAACTGGTACATGAGGTTCAACATTTCATTTCAACATGAATAAGTTGCATGTCCACAAAAATGAGGTACATGTCAACATATTTATCTCGCATGTCAACATAAATAAGTTGCATCTAGTATGTTGGAAGCGACATGTTGACGATATTTTTGGGATACTTTATAATTCTTATCTGATTGCAATTTTCTTGCATGCCAACATAGTTATGTTGCATGTTGACATAACTATCTTACAATCAACATATTAATCTTGCATGTCCACATATTTGATAAAAAAAAAAAATAACTTGCACACGGGGGCTGACTTATGCCACCATAGTATTTAAACGATCACGCATTTTATTAGTGAGAAAGTTTCCTATACAACTGAGTGGCGTTATTGGTCTATAATTTCCAAGTTGACTTCTATCGCCCTTGTAAATGGCTTAATTATTATTCCCAATAGCCAATCGTCTGGTACTAGGCCACTATCAAAAAATCAAATTGAACAGTTTTACATATATATGGGTAAGAAGATCTCTTAAGAAGCTGTCTTAATATATTCGTTGATAACATAGTCACCACCAGGCACTTTGTTTTTTTTTTTAACTTTTTTTTACAGCATTCTTAATTTCTTCACAAGTTATAGACTGACTAAGGAGTGTATCATTATTTAAGTCGATATTTAATTATCTCCATGCATGGTGTGATGAGATTAACTTGGTTAATTGGTTGGTCTGGTTTTCTGAAAAGTTTTCCATGCTATATTGAATTGTATGACACGTTTTCCTCGCCAACTACAGTAAATTTTGATGAACAAAAAACGTACAGAAGAGCAACTCATTTGACAATAAACTGAATAGAAGTGACAGCAGAGGAAATGAAGATGTACAAATATATTTAATTTTCAATGGACTGTTAGTCTGCAGAAAGAATGTTCCCTGTATTTATTGCACGCTTAATTTGATTTGATTGGGATACCTCGAGTTAGATATCTAACTTTGCCGAAACTTTGTGACAGCATAATAATACTCCCACTTACTTGCCTCTCCTGGTAATCTTTCTAAATTTACTGTATCAAGTACATGGTATTTATGTCTAAATTCTTATTAAAAACACAAACACACAGTATCATGCATTAAATTTCTTGGTTATTTTTCTTCCTTCAAATGATGCAAAAGCCACATTATTAAACAACGGGAAATAACTCCTCTCAAAATATAATACAGCCAATAGCCAAATATTTATCAGTACAACTTCACGTACTAAAAATCAGCAAAATATCTACTAGTAAATATTGTACAGAAATTTCAAGTAAGCTTTACTGATCCACACATTTACCTTATCAATTCATAATCAGTTCATAAGTGTTTCCCCTACCCCTACAGATTTTACACACCAAATCTTGTCAAGATTTCCTGCTCTGTGGTTCAGAGAAGTTTAAAATGTAAGATTGTTTAATGACAACGGTAAACACACAATGACAATTAAAGACTAATGACAATAGGTCACCTGGAAGTAGTAATTTTAATTGGATTGTCGCATGCCCTTATATACCCCCCCCCCCCCCCCCCCAATTGTTGAATTTGTTGAACAAACTTGAAAAGTTCCAATAATTATCCTTATGATGAGTGATGCGAGGTCATTCATAAAATAATTACACACTGAGTCAAATTACCAGTCGATTGAAATAGGTAGAGTTTTTCGTAAAAAGAAGTCTAAATGATGTGCATGATAAGTTGTCCGACACATAGATGAAAAGCAATTAAAAAAAGATTCATCATCTCCATGATGAAAGACAAGACAATTTTTTTTTTACATCTTTATTAGATACAGAACAATTTCTTTAGTTCCGCTGTACATAGGGCTAGCACAAGCTGTCATACATCTTGATGTAACAATCTCTAACAATCATGTCAACATAGCGAAGTGATGTACAATAATAAATGAAACATGGTTGTGTCAATACAAAAGATTATTTTTGTACAAATTGGGCTGAAAATCCCTCGATTCAACAACATGGTCAAGGATTCGTCATTAGATGCACACCTCCAGTTCAACCTCATCATGGTAACAAATCTTTGTATAAGTTCTCACTAGTCTTGTGTACAAGTTCTCATTAGTCTTGCGAATTCAGACAACTGCAACACTTTTTTCATCCCGATAAATCATTCGCATTGAACATATCCTCATCGTACTTCTCTGCAGTGACAATTCGACCAGCAAAGTATCTTCCATTGAGGGCAGCACAAGCCTTTTCCACCTCTATAGGAAACAAGAATAGCATGATAAGTATTAATTTCTCCAAATACTGTAGAACCACATTACCGGTAAGTAGGACTGCATAATCAATAAAAAATTGATAGCGTAGCTTGATCTTGAAAAGAAGCTGCTTTAAATGAGTACATTATGATCTAAAGTTGCATGGAGCTACAGTTTATCTTAAGAAAGCAACTAAGCGAATGACATTTGAAGTGCATAGAGAAATTTTTACTGATTAGCAAGTTTAACACACTTAAGGCCTAAAGTTTCTTCAGTAGCAGACTAGTAATATTTTCAAGATATAACTTCCAAATAAAATATGAAATGGTAACAAGTTAACAGAACAAATTATGATATGCTAAAAAAGTTTACAGAACAAAATACAATACTGGTATGCTAACATGCTTACATGAACAAAACTTACCAGATTGAGCGCTGAACTCCACAAATATTTTGACAATAATCTCTGCGTCTTCCTCCTCGCTCTGTTTCTCCTGGTATATGATGACGCGATTCACGTTTCCGTATTTTCCACATTCGTCTGTGACCTCATTCTCAAGTTCACTGTCCAAGTCTTCAGGTCCCACCATGTTTCGCAGAACCATCACTTTACACTGTAAAATAACATAGTTCATTAAGACCCAACATCTAAACTTTTCTTCCTAATATCAATTACATGTAAATTTATTTTAAATGTACTGAACATGTTTTATATTTAGCGTGTATGATACTTGGCGGAAGCCTGGATTTTAATTTGTGTATTTCTGATTGTGTCTCTTCTTATGCATACTTATACATGAACAGCATTTAGTGATGTACTTGATTAATACAGAATATTGGGTATTTGAGATATCAAAGACCTTTCCAAATATACATTTTTAATTTTAGAACAGCAATATCTTAAAATACCATGCAAGAGTTGAATTGAGTTTATAAGACATGTCAATAAAACAGACCTCTGTTTTCCTCATGAGTTTCTGCATCACCATATGGCGCGCGTTGGTGCCGCTGATCTTCATGTTCTCCTGCTGGTCCAGTGTCTGTGTGGCGTCTTCATCCGCCTTCTTCTTCTTCTCGTCCTCCTCCTTCTTCAGTTCCTTCTCCTTGTCCTGAGGAGGCAGGGGGATCATAGCAGGCATGGCAACTGCAACAATTAGATACTTATACAAGATTGACAATCAACCATCTTAACATACAGTAACTGAATAAAATACAGCCCTGTGAATGATTTACAAGTTTTGCATACAGAAAGCACATGGTCCATGGGTCTTAATGGTCACCTCAATATAACCCAACCCTTTGAAGAATTCACAGAGTTTACAATTTTGGAAAAAAGCAAAGTGCTGACACTCACTTTTAAATTAATTAAAGAAAGATCACTGTCAATGTCACATAATTATGACGGCTTAACATACAAATATGTGGGTAAGAAAAAATCATCATACCTGGTACAGAAGTTGGCACAGGTACAGGAGCAACAACACCCAGCCCTGTAGGGGCCACTACGGCTGTGGGGACGATTCCAGGGACACCCTCCACCGTGGGTGGCATCACCATTCCCAGTGAAGTGGTGGTTACAATGCCTGCTGAACCAAGCTGTGGCACCACCACAGACACGGGAGGGACAGGTACAGGGGCCACCCCACCTGGAGGGGGGACAGGAGAGCTGGACAGGGATGGACTGTTCCCTAGACTCAGGGGCTTAGCAACTCCTGGAGGAGCCTGAAATAGAGAATGCATTTTTAAAAAGAAGAAATATAAAATTTACAAATTCAATATATACATATGTATGTACAGTCAAAACTGTCTTAGCGGCCACTTGAAATTAGCGGCCACCTCCAATCAGCGGCCACTTTTTGATCCCCCCGACGTGTTTCCTTATATATTTGCCCTGGAATAAGCAGCCACTCGCGTAACGCGGCCAGCGGCCACCCAATTTACTAACCGACCTCCTTATTGCACTGTATTTAGCGGCCATTTTGTCCACTATTTTGTCACGTGATATTCCACCCGCGTTAGTTGATTACACATCCTGATCATTTTGATCGTTATGAAAACATGGAGTCGCTTGGGTAATTAAATAATTATTGTGTACCTTATATGTGTTTAAATCAAATACGATGAAATATGTTTACTTCTTTGTATTTTATTAATTTGAAAACATGGCTTCTAGTACTCCGAACATAAAGAAGAAAGCATTAAATCTAAGTGAAAAAAAACCCCGAAAGTTCTTGAGTTGGATAAAAAGGGTATGTCATATCAAAAGACAGCGGAAACGTTTCAAGTTTGAAAAACTCAAATTAACAACATTTTAGAAATAGGTACACGTATCGAAAAAAATATGAAATCAATGTAAACCCTGAAAGTCCTGAAGCAGCGTCTAATGCAACGGCCCGGGAACGAGGATATAAACGAATTTCATTGGGGTGGTTCAACAGTTCAATGACGCGACATCTCGTAGAATAAATGTCACAGGACCATTATTACAAGTAAAGCCCTAAAACTTTTTATTTATACAAAGATGTAAAATAAATAATGTACATTAAAACATGTGAAATAACTTACGAATAAATCTGTAATTATAATAAAACATGTCTTTTGATGCATTTGTGTTTATACATTGATTTACATGATTCTGTATGCAAACTGGAATTAAAGGCCACCTGTCTTATGCGGCCACTTTTCAAATTTCCCAAAGGTGGCCTTTTAAAACAGGTTTGACTGTATATAAAATATAATTTTGGTACAAATTCAATTCTAATCATAATTATGACATAAACTTTATTTAAAAAACATTTATTACTTTTTAAGAGAGAGAGAGAGAGAGAGAGAGAGAGAGAGAGAGAACGAGAGAGAGAAATTCAAGTCTCATTTTTGATAAAACTCGGTTAAACATGAATATACATTTATATGAGCAAAATTCTGGTTGCTTATACATGTATCAACCATCAAGACATTACATAAAACAGCTTTTCATTTAACTTGACTTGGAGCTTAGTCTCTTACCAGGCTCTTGATTTGTTCCTGGGCGTCCATAGCGGTGATTTTTGCGGTTACTGCTGCTGCCGCTACAGCTGCTGCAGTTGGTAACGTGCCTGGCCCTGCCATTGGTTGGAGGGCATCAGGAGGGGTGATGGCCTGAAAGCAGTAACCAGCGTGTCAAATGATCAAACAATTAAATTGTAAAGAATTTGATTTCAATTTATCAGTACACAACATTTATCATAATTTTTAAGCAATCACAATGTTTTAACAATCATATCTTTTCATGCCATATATTTGATTTAATTTCCAGTACATAAATTTTATAATGTTTACATGTAAGAATATTCCGACTTCAGAGATCACATGTCTTATTCATTTTCCCTTCCAAATATCTGAATTTACTCTCAGTACTTAAAAATAATCATCATGATGATTACATGTAAGAGTTCTTGCATTGATTTGATTTCTCCATTTTCAAAAGAAAAACAAATAAAAAATAATGTACAAAATCCTTACCCTTCCTACTCGTAGGTACTGGCCTCCAAGATCAAACAAATTCATGGATGTCACTGCATCCTGTGCTGCTTGCTGGGAGTCAAACTCGATGAAACCATATCCCCTACAGAAACACAGTGAAAATTATTTAATGACAAAACATACATGTATTTGTACACAACTCATTTCCATGAAAAATGAAATCTTATTATAAATTACAACATACTTGTGTTTTCCAGGTTTCCCAGTTTCAGTGGCCAGTTTACAGTTGACAATTTTTCCAAATGCTTCAAATACACTGAAAATAGATAAAACAATTTTAGTAACTCATCAAAAAAAAAATTTAATACATTCCAATGACATTAAACAAGTACATATGTACTAGTAATGTATAAAGTTCAATCCAAATCACATAAATTCAAATCAAGATGAGGAATAAATAATGGTTAAGATTTAAAGCAACTGAAAACCTTTGTATTTTATAATGAAAATATTCACTGGTTTAGTTTTTTTTTTAGTTTTCTTTTTATCTTTCTTATGAATTTGGTTTTTTATAAAGTTTTTTCAACCACTTTAACTTACCTCTGAATATCATTCTCTGTGAGATCGTGATGTATCGAGGCTATGTAGATTCTGTTGTGGTTTTTGGCCTCTGTGGCCAGCTGCTCAATGATTGGCTGAGCTTGAGGCATGTTACTGGGTCGCCCAACCTAGCAAATAAATAAAATAATTCATCGAAGAATTTTTAAAAAAAATTCCACCTTATATTTATCTACAGTCAATTACATTCATTTCTATGCAGTATTGGAATTTGTGCTTTCAACAAAATGTCTGAAATATTATTTTCTTTTAGATTATCCCCTTTTCCTACCATATATGATTCTTGTTTTTCTTTAGTTTTTCAAAGCAGGTTCATCCACTGCACTTTTATCAAAAAATATTTGTTCTCAAAGAATTGTTTGGAACAGGTGCAATCATCCTTCTTCTATGGACAATGTGACCTACCTTAATGTTTCTCCCTCCGATCATGACACTGTTCATCTGTTCCAGGGCGAGCTGGGCGGCCTCGGGGATCTCATATTCAATAAAAGCAAAGCCCTTGTGTTTGTTGGTGACCGGGTCCCAGGAGAGGTTCACACTCTTGATTGGACCAAAGGGAATAAAGGCCTGCTTTATCGTGTCCTCCTTAATCTCGAAGTTTATACTTCCAACGTATATCCTGCAACAAAGTAAAAAATTATGATTATTCAATACTCAAAATTTTTGAAATTATTCCTAATTCTTAAAACAGTTAATTTTCATAAGATAGTTTACTTAAATTTTTTTCACTTTACAATGAAATCAAAATTCTGATTAAATCATGTACTAGTATTAAATGTTGAACTGTTCTGGAAACAATTTTGATCTGATTGTTAAAAATATTTTACAAAACACAAAAAGTCCAGAAATGTTCAAAAGAATAAGAATTATTGTGAGCCTCTGTTTCAATCTCTCCAGCTCTATGTCTGGGACTCTCTAATTTCATAAGATTACTGTAGATCCCTAATTAAACGCGATGAATTAATATCCGCATAAAATTGCGAGAAGCAACCCTTGCTTATTTTAAAATCTTGTTTTTATTTTTCAGACAGTTTTGAACTAAAGGAAATGATATAAAAAAAAATTGATGCTCGCGACTTTATATTCTCGCGATTTGATACAAAACAGTAGAATCACAGAATTAAGTACTCATGTAAAATAAGGAATTTACAGTACTAAGATTAACCTACCTGCACATCAAAGCTAAAGCCTGTTGTCTTTGTACTGTTGTCTGGAAATTCTGCATTTGCTACAAGCAAAAGAGACAAGATTTATTTTAAATCATAAAATTGTCTCTCATGATATGTCTTACTTAGTTCTTAGGTTTTTTTTTTTAAATGCCAAAATGAATACATAATTAAATGGTTATTTGAAAATCTGAAATTTGAAATCTCAAAACTAGATTAGAAAATCCTTTATGAATTGAAATTCATCTGATTGTTTATTTCAACATACATTGTTTAATTAGTAAATACTTTCTCAAGACTGTTATTGCAGTTAAAAAAAATAAGAAACTGTTAATTTCATCAATACATACCTGTTGCTGATGGGCTATAGTCTGTTTAACAAGTACACTTTTGATGCTCTGCTCAAAGGCATATTTCTTAGCCTTCTGTACAAGCTCGTGCTGAGTGGATGATAGCTTTGGAAGAGTGAACGGTTTCTGGTCTCTCTTTGCCCCTGGCCCTTCCAGAAGGGATCCAACCTGATCCGCTTGAGGTATATAGACTCCATTTTCTGTAAGATGAAGATGTGAAGTGAGCACTTAAACACAAAATTATGCAGTGATGGAGAATAGGAATTGTCCATAAAACTTTTTTCTGCAAGTGGGTATTTTTTTTTTTTTAGTTGGGGGGTGTCTCCATCACAATAATAAATAGTTAGATAATATTTTCAAATTATCTACTTTGCCTTACCCCATACTTGCTCATCCATAGATTAACAAGCATTATTTTGTTGCAAACCCCCTTGATTGACCCTTCAAACCCATTTTCTTGAAATATACATGTAGATTTTTCAATATATATCATGCCATGTACAAATCATTATACGGACATGTCTTTCGCATTTTTGCATTTAAAAAATTTTTTTTTAGTCAGAGCAACAATGGAAAGAAAAAGTAATCTGAGAGCAATGGACATGTACATGTAGTTTTTGTGTGCAGTTAAATGGTTGTACATGTTCACTTGTCGCAGGACAATCTTATGGACAGGATAAATTCTCTCAGCAGAATACTTTTCTGTAAACATTCTTTACCGCTACGCTCCAGTGGATGTCTGATTCATGTTGTCATGGCAACACAGCATCATGATATTTTGGTCGCCACATGAAAAGGGGGTCAACCTCATATTTTCCTTTTTACATGAAAAACACAGAAGGAAAGAAAACATCCATGTGTGAGTGTTCATCAGGCAACAATTTCAATTTCTCATAATAAAATAAGATTATTTTTTTTCAAAATAGCATCCCTATCTGGCCTAAAAGTTAATAAAAAAAAAATACTATTGCAAACCTTGCATAAAAGAGGAAACATTTGCTAAACAAAAGCAGTCCCAAAAGATATACAATAAAAGGTTTTCCTCTTACTAATTTGCTTTGTGTCATTTTCAATTTTTTTTTATTAATACTTACCTCTAAAATAAGTATAATGCGAACAGATAATGTGCTCAATAAAAGCAAAATTGTTGGTATTAGATTATTAATAAAAAAAAAAAGATTAACCCTAAAAAAAATTACAAATTGAAGGCGTGAATAATTTTTAATTTTTAATTTAATTTTTAAAAATAATTTCACTTTATAGACACAAAACAAATTATGAAAGTTTGCAAATCAATCAGTCCTAAGCTTTGGTGTGACTTTCTCATGGATGGTCTGCGTTAGAGAACTTGAACATATTTTCTTTGTGCTTTTAATCTCATGGAGATCGCCTGTTCTGATCTGAAATGCTTCAAAAATACAGAGATTTCTGAAATATGAATTGCCATAGACTGGTTATGTATAAAATAAGAGTATTTTAACATTTAATTTTCAAGCTACTTCCATATTAGTAGATATAAATAAGAACTCTTGTTTTTCTTTCTTGTCTGGATCAGTTCTGCAAATACAAACAAGAGAGGTTACATGCACACACTCACTCGCACCTTCATTCGATACCCTAGATGCTACAGTCAAAAAATATACAGCATTTCCACAAATGTCTATTTGATGTGAAAATATAAGATTTTTTCCTAATTATATTCTCTGCATGCTTCATTTAAAGATTCTATCATCAAAAATTGAAATCCATGTACGAAAAGAAATAAACCTCAATGGGTTTAACAGTCATATACATGTAGTTTTAGTACTGATCATGAAACTACAACTGAGCGAAATATCTCTACAAGACATTGTGAAGACAGTGTGGCCGGATATCCATGTAGGCATTTCTGCAAAGTGTTTGCTTCCCTCCTTGTGACACTTGTTTGCTAGCCGATGGCTGAAAGTACAGAGAGAAGAGGGAAAAAGAATAAAAAATCTCTGTCCATGACACTCATATCTAAATTGTACAGAAACTGTTCCCAGAATCGTTACATTTTTCAGTCAAGAATTTTTTTTCAGCTGTACAATAGACGTTCTTCATGAAACCAGCTACTTAGTTTTTAATGAGTATTACAACCAAAAAAAAAAAATTTACTAATAAAAAAAGGCCTTAAAAAGGCCTTCTTTTATTTTTGTTGATTTGATAATATTGATCATCCTACACTTTGTGAAAGCAAAAATACTTTTTGAATATTGGGGGCAAAAAGTTTTTTTGTTTTGTTAGGAAATTAAAAAAAATATCCAGACGATGGCAAAAGACTCATTGCTCGGCTGTTATTGCAACAGATCTGGACAGTGAGGGTTTCCATTGTAGCCAGTTTTCATTTGTCTTCAACGGATTTCCAGCTTTCCTTTTCCAAATGCTCAGCCTATATTACTCATAAAATACAAAAAAGAGAGTGTCCTTCAATTCATGGTTGTACTGCAGAGCTAACAAGGTGATATCTCTCTTGCGTTCGCTTTTACCTCTCATATTAAGCAAATACATTTATATTATGATACCATCAATTGCTTTTTGACATTTTTTAGAAACATTTCAACATTGAGCTTATTTTTCAAAGTCAAAATTTCTTAGGGTGGGAAAAAAGTGTATTTGCTGTACAAAAAATGATGCCTTTCATTCTATAAAATAACCACTTTCATTCTTTATACATGAAATGTTCCACACTCTTGAACCGTTTCCTTTGTGCATTGTACACTTGATTTTTTTTATATTAACACAATAAAAATAGAATCACAAATAATGCCAATATATGCTACAGTAACTACCTCCATAACCTCTAGGTAGTATAAAAGGCATGGAAAATTTTTACTCCACTGAATAAGTCATTTGATATACAATAAGTTTCGGTTCTTCTGTAAGTGACATGAAAATATTCACCATATTTTAATGTCACTTTTATGAAGAACCCATCTCTGCCCACCATACCTAACATTAGCTCTTCATCTGTCTTCATTCTTTTTGCCTCACTGGGTCCATTATCCTGTATAAAAAAAAAAAATACACATGTACTTTAAATCATTTGAGGTGGCAAATTATAAAGAATAATTTTACTAAGCTTCATTCTAAATTTAAAAAAAAATTATTTGCTACAATGAAGTGTTTTAAATGATGATTCTAGTGCAGAGATATGTTATGGCTATTTTAGACAGCTAATTCACTGTATCAAATATATTTTTTCTTCTTCTTTACTTTGATCCATTAGGGTCTTATACCTGGTATATTTACAAATTATTTCGTTATACCAGGTCCATTGCGTAGGGCTGCGCAATAATAATGGTATTCCATGGTATTGCAGTAGGTGGACGAAAAATATTGTATCACGATACATTTTTTCAATACCAGTATACCAGCTTAATTGATCGGGCTCGGAATTTTGTTACTGATTCGGTATTATAAAATTCTGATTTGAATTAAAAATGGCTAATGCATTTATTACTGATCCAAACATGAAAAGTCAGAGATATGGACACATTTCGGTTTCAGTTAATAAATTAACAACAAAAATGTTTTATTCTGCTATTTTTTTTATAGACTTATAGTGCAAATGAATTATGTATAGAAATCAAAGTCAATTACAGTCTATTAACAATTTTGATAAAAAAAAATATCGCAATACATATCGCAATACAAAATTTCCCCACAATACCCAGCCTACCATTGCGATATCAGAACATCCGAGGACAGACAATTCTATGATGCGAGACTCATTATGATTAGTACCGACAATTTTAAACTTAATTCTTTAATACTGCATAACTAATACAATCAATACATTATACCCCATCCTTACATTAAGGTAAATAAAACATTTCATAAAAATATGAAAACATGTTGGGAAAACGTTTTTTATCAAGCTTTGTAAAAATAGAAGCATTTCATAAACGGCCAAAACAGGGAATTACACCAATGAAGTTATTAGGCAATGTATAACATGAAAAAAAGTTTTATTCTAATTGAAAATAAATATCTAAAAAGTTTACCAGCATCGTGTCGCCATTCATTTGTTGTGGAAAAGGTAGAGTTGGTGGTAGGACAGCCATTTTCTCGAGTTTATCTCGCTCAATCTCACGTGACTTGTGAACATTCTCGAGACTTCATGGTTTTGAATCCCGAAGGTTTCGCCCCTTTGCTATATTTCGCCCCGAGTAGATTAAGGTAGACCCAGGCTTTTAGAAATTTGCGCCAAACCAAACTTTTTTAATCTGAACAGTTAAAACAATTTATAAACTTACTAAAGAGGCCAACATATTTATACCTTGGCACGTTTGTTTACCTACAGTGAGATTCAGCTCACATGGTCCAAAAATTCAACAGCCAAATTTTTACACAATGAAGCATGATCTCATAGTTTATTAAATTATGCACCAAAATACACCATGTTAGGTTATAATTAAAGAAAATCTAATGATATTCATTAAAATAAAAAGTCTTATTGATTTTCTACATTTATTCTTCACACGACCTTCCAAAAAATCACAAACTTCAGTGTAACAATATTTTTGGAAATTTCTCAAAAAATATATTGTATACATGCTACAAGTATTTTTATTATACATTTATTAAGAGTTATATATTTTGTTAACAAAAAAACTTAGTTTATCAAAATTGACCAGCTAGTTTTTGCTTGATAGTGTCTTGAATATGTTTACCCACATATTGTTGGATATAGTTTTACAAGTTGTTTTTTAGCAAAGATTGGGAAAAAATGAAATATACCAAATATACATTATCTTAAAGTCACTAAATATTATATACTCAATGAAGCTGTATCATAGATAATAAAAGTTTGCTCCTAGCTGGCAAAACCATAGAAACGAGTGCCGTTGGACCCTCCCTCCCCCTTTTCATTCAATAACCCCCCTCCCCCTCCTAACTTTTTTTGTGTGGTTATTTATAGTTTTATGAGCTATATATTTGTTATTTGTACTGAAGCCATGGAACCATACGTGTACAATAATTTTAATCAAATGCATGCCATCTGAAACGATCATTGATGTGCGCAAAACTATTTATAACCGGAAATTTATCACGCTGTAAATTTGATTACTATTTAAAAGTTGAGTCCCATCAAACACCTCAGTGCTAACCCTCCCCCACACCAATCCCCCTTTTTTTTTTTAAATAAAAGATTGAATGTTGTCGTTGATTTTACATTCATTTTTCTTTTTATTCTATATTTGTCACGGTTGCTTTCCCGTTATATGTGCAAGCTAAGTCACCGCAACAAGTTCGAGTTCGATGTCTCTGTTTGGATAAACCGTTTGCAAAGCAATATAGTTGGATCAGAATGAATTAGAATTAACTGGCTGAAAATTTTAATATAAATGCAACTTACTGCGATGTTTTTTTTTCGACTGTAATGCATTATGTATTGAAATGTTTTTTTTAAAAATATCTTTCCTTATTTTTTAAACTTCTATTTACATACAAAATGGGATTAGTAACTTTTTTTAAAAAAGTTCTTTAATTACAGTTTTAACATTTACCTGTCGAATAAAAGTCACACAACTGAATATTCAAATTGTTTGAATTATTTAAATGTAGTTACACGATACGCATCGAAATACCCACATCGACAAACATTTTTAACCTATTACACTTTATATATATTATAATGTCAAGATTATGTATTTGTGCATTTGTTGCTATATTTATACATGTATATCGGTACCAAGAAAACATATTGCAATACGATATTATCTTTAAACGAACCGCAATTAATACACTAGATAATCGCGCGGTATAGTATATATTATTGCGCAGCTTTGTCTGTGATAACACTACGAATCGATTTTGTACTATACGGCCCAATAAATTCAAATGACGTGTTGTTGGGGCGCAAGCGGGGTTTGCATAATTAAAATTCTAATATTTAATCGTGCAATTGCTGAAAATTATATAAGTAATAAGGAATCTTTCTTCGAATATTATGAGGTGATAATTTCGGTCGGGGCGTGATCAAATCTATCATAAAGCCCTTTGGGCTTTACTGGATTTGATCACGCCCCCGATCGACCGAAATTATCACCTCATAATAGTCAGAGAATGATTCCTTATTCCTTAAATATTAAATACAGCTATAGTTCGTGTATACTGAGAAATAACAGATCTATTAGTGTACTTTAATCTGTGGCTCCTGGTTTATTTTATACCACTACAAACTCGTCAAACTGATTTCAAATGCCATTAATTTTTGCCTTATATAGTCATGCAAGGTGTTTGGAGAATAAAGCATACATATTTTTATTTTCATATATTGATATATCTGTAAACGATTTCATTAGTATTTAACTTTGATGATTAAAGATTGAACTAAACTCTGTCTGTCTGTCTGTCCGCCTGCCTCTCTCTCTCCCCCCTCTCTCTCTCTCTCTCTCTCTCTCTCTCTCTCTCTCTGTTCGATTACTCCGAACGAACTAAACTATATTAAATAAATTAATCCACACGCATTAATGTGTATTCACTTCTTTATTATAAATATATGAAAAATACAAAAAATTGGAAATAAAATTTAGAAAATACTTCATGTCCTATATATAAGAACAAATTTCAATGATTAGCAAAACTATACATGTTCCCGCGTTCAAAATTTTTATATGAATAGCTAAATCTTTATACATGTAGTAACTGTTATAAAGTTCATTATTCTTTGACATAAACTTCGTGCCAAGTTTTTGTTTACGACTAGATTTTCGAATATAAATACTTAATTTCTTTTTAAAAGTGTAAAACACAAGAAACTCTTCAATTTTGCTCAAAGTTAACTTTTAAATAGTTAACAATTGATTTAGACAAAACTTTAAAACTTTTACCAATATCAAACTTAGCATGACGCGAGCTTCGTATACATGTCAAAGAATTACATATCTGGTAAATCGATGCCTGCATGGCACTAAAAGCTTGGATCGAAGGTCGATAGAAATACTTGATTACGCATTGTAAAAATTAAAACTGGAGAGAATACAGTTTAATTTGAAAACGTTGAAAAAAGAAAGGTAATATGTAGGAATAAAATAAGGATTTTTTTTAATCATGCATGATTACAATTTAAGTACGTTGCATTTTACACAATTTCTGTGGTCTTTTTTTTTCAATTAAAGTTTAAAACTTAACTCTACTTTAAGTAGCAAGTAAATAAAACTTTAAAAATAAAATCAACAATAAACAGTCGTCTTTTTTTTGGGAGGGGAGGGGGGGGGGGGGAAATCACATGTAACTTGCTATCGTATATAAATGAAATTATTACAGAACAAAGAACAGTGCTGCCAGGATGCTGAGTATTGAAAACACGATATGCGCCTTGAGATCCGCCCCTGAGTTATTTTGGTTTCCATTGGTCTGGCAGCTGGGGCCAGGGACGGGGTTCACAGAGTTTCGTAGCTCGGGAGATGTGATGTTAACCCAGTAGGTATTGAAAGTCTGGACAACAGTGGCACTGGAATTTTGGAAAATGTTAGCTATATATCATGTGTTCAAAAATCAGCATGGTATGGGAATCGAAATGAGTTTTAAAAGCAAGCTAGAACAAACCGAAAATTAATGTGACCCAAATCTTGGCCCGGGGTCCAGTAGAAGGTTGCTTGTGTCTTGTCGTTCCTATTGGTGTGAGTGATAGCACTCTGAAAATAAAAAAAAGTATAAACGTCTTCATATTAGAAACGAAAATGAGATCTTTACATTCAATTCAATGAATTCAATATTAATAACTGAATACCAAAATTATAAAAAACAAAATCACTATCAAAATTATTTATGAGACCGGCGCATAATTAAAAGTATGGATATTTGACAAAGAAAACAAATACTAAAAAAGTGTTTTTCCTTTTTAGTCACACTTATCAAACAATAGAATGGTTTCTTTGGTGCTTGAAATAATAAATCCGCGTTGGCTTACAGGTTAAATTGTGTTAAATTAAGGGGCATGGTCACGATTTTGGTCAAAATTTATTTGTCCGTCTTAAATGTTTGCAATGCTTCAGCAATGCATTTCTAATAGTCAACCAAAATTTGAGTGTCGATCGTCGAGTTATAAGCGAGATACAGATCGTCGAGTTATAAGCGAGATACAGAGCTCGCAATTCTTTGTTATGTGAACAAAGCCCAGGTCGTGAATTTAATTGTTTACATTTTGAATGTTGATAAGAAAATTCCATGTTTAGACCTAAAATGAATGTAACAAACGCTAGGAACTGTTTATTTATGTTCAAAACGAATTAGCAGATAAAAAAATTAGCTTGAAAAAGAACTTTTACTTGTATATTGAACCAATGTAAACAAAAACATGTCACGAGCTTTGTTTACATAACAAAGCACCGTGAGCTCCGTATCTCGCTTATAACTCTACAACTTACACCAAAATTTTGTTTGATCATTAGTAATACCTTACTGAAGCATTTTAACAATAGAAATAGAAAAACAAAATTTGACCCGAATCGTGACCATATGCCCCTTTAATCTATACGTTCTGCTTCACAATCCTTACAATACGCCAAAAGAAACCCGATACAAGCGGGAGAAAATACTCAGATTAATGTAAATCTACTTGATTTATGAGTAAATGCAAAGGTATTAAACATTTATACAATGTAAAGTATGTACACAAAAGAAGATGCGAAATGTCCGGTTATCGGGATATGACACATGACAATAAACGGAAAGAATTAAACCCGAGTTACCCAGCACTTCATAAGCATGGGTAATATCCTGCTTGATAAATCCAAACCGTGTTAGTCAGAAGAAAGCTATAAGCGTGTAAGCCTCACCAGCTACCTTTAGTAAAGATTCACATATGATCTTTTATAGTTTAATTTGTTTAAATTAAATAAATCAGAATTAAGGAAGCCAAACCTAAGCCAAGGGGGACCCCACGTTTACTCCATCTTTTTCTCTTATTATCAAAATCAAATTTAACAAAAAGGCATGAATTAATTCTCTTTCAAAATTCTCATCATTTGTTTTAATTTACGTTAACTACATAAGAAAGGTCTGGCCCTGCCGCCAACAAAAAAAAAATCAAATAACTCAACTCGGTTCTCAATTATTAACTCAAATATTCTAAAGAATTTGGGGCAATGCTCAGATTTGAGACTGAATATTGACTTGAGAAGAGTTGGCGACGCCAGAGCCTAGAGTACTTATATTGGCTTGTCCTGGACAGGTAAGACTGGAGTACTTACATTGAATTGCTCTGGACGGGTAAGACTTGAGTACTTACATTGGCTTTCCCCGGACAGGTAAGACTGGCTTGCCCTGGACAGGTAAGGGTTGAGACGTTAGTGTCCCCGGACATCACAGAAAACGATGGCAACGGGAATCCGAAGCATCCTGGGGACTGGGCTTGGACCAGGAGTCCCCTGAATGTCCCGCCACTGACCGTGACTGGCAACCAAAACAAGAGTAAGATTAAGACAAGGTCTCACAAAAAATGAGGTTTTATGTGAACCGTCTTGTTTACAATTTATGCGAACAAACCTCCGTAACGGTTAGAAACAGTATACGCATACCTTCGATGACGTCACCGGCGGTGTAGGTCGAGGTATTCATGGTGACGGTGTAAGGCGATGCCCCTGCCTGGACAGCCACGCCGTGACCGGGAACCATCATCGCGCAGGAGTTAGGAGGTGCCCCTCCCGGGTAGCCGCTGACAACGACCACACAGCACGGAAGAAGGAGAAAAATGAGCATCGCATCCATTCTGAAAGCGATTGTGATAATTATTACTTGTATATACACCACACAATGAGGAACTGGTTGTTATATAGAGTTCTTTCGTTCATACCAGTCAGTACATAAAAAGTTCACAACAATACTGTGGAATTAGTTAAATTCGTTGGGAACAATTTCCGCGGGTCGTCAGTTTATAATCAGTTTGCCGGGACGTACGTTGCATGTATTTGAAATAACCAAATTTCTACGTTCATGGAAATTTGTCACTTTAAAAATCATCAAAGATACTTGTATATATGCTCACTAAGTGATCATAGGAACCCTTTGCTTTTGCATCCATCATATAATTATGCATATCACATACCACAAATAAGATACATTCTTATGAATACATGTATAATTATTGTACTTTTAATATCTGTTATTTCAGGGAAACAAATATATGACACTAGTACTCCTAAATGAAAACCTGAAGTATGTATTAAAGAAATAACTGCATATAGGAACACTCGTACATTTAATAAATGAATATCAAACCAGATTTTGATCTTATATAGCGATGACAACAAAGTTCAGATAAACTCATCAGTTCAACTATTTCCACTTTACAGGCCAATTTATAAGTATATATAATTTATAGATGTTCGCACAGTAACTGCAATTAATGTAGTTGCATGGTGGCACGAAACAGAAATTGATTATAATGACTTGAAACAATTGCTCTTTACTCTTCCATGTGCACCATACAAATCTAATTTGCCGATTATGATTCAAACAATTGGCATATTTTGTACTAAAAGCATACTGGTAGTACATTGCAAAGGAACATGAACAGGTTCGCTCAATTTCTTAAGATATTTCCTACATTGAGTCATTATCATCAATTTTTAAGACAACCGTTGAAGTACATGTATAGTGAAAAAGACTTAAGGCGGCTCTCTACGTATGCACATTTAAATATAGCTTCACAAATCAGCAAAAAACGACTTGGTTATTAAAGATAGCATGAAGCTTATAAAAAAGTATATTAGTCAAAAAGGCGGACAAAAGACATTTTTGGGGAAACTTAATTTTCTAAAATTTAATTCAGTATAAATGAGCATAAATAAAATCCTCCGTAATTCACAGCTCTACAGAGACAGCCAGACTGAAATCTACACGCCCCGTTTATCGATTGGTCGAAACCTACAGCGACTGAAACTTACAGGAAACTGACAGGAGTGAAATCTACACGCCCCGCTTATCGATTGGTCGAAACCTACAGAGACCTAAGAAAACTCACGGACTGCACGAAATAATCATGATTGATGCCAGACTCAAATTCTCAAAGGAGACGATTTGGCTGTTTCTTTTAACCAACGTACTGATGTACATTTACAGTAATGTAGTGAATTTTACTTACTTTTTACGACCCCCTAACTCGGGTTATGTAATTTTTCTGCAATTTCGCCACCTTCATATCCCGCATAAATCACCAAAGAAAGCATTTTATTGTTTAAATGAACAATAAATAAAATCTTCCTATAGATAATATTTGAACTCGGGATCTGCGGTTCACAAGCACGATGATATTTAACGACTGAGTCTTGCAAATAAATCGATTGATACTAACAATTTTACAATATATTTACAGTAAATCGCCATCTTTTGACGCCGTGTCTTAAAATTCATACGCCTTGATGTGGTGAGCGATACCTTAAATGATATTATCGTGTGTATAAACAAATACTAAAATGATTCGAAAGAAACCACATCGAAGTATTTTCTTTAAGAATCATTTATTGATTTTCTAACAAATAATATTTAAATATATGTTGTAATGTGAAAAAAAGCCAATTTTGTAAATGATTGCACAACCACGAAAACTTCAATTACAGTAAAATTTGAATTTCAATTCAGTGAAGAACAAGGCATGTTCATGTACATGAATTTATAAAAGGTTTATTATTTTTTAAAACTTTTATTCAATATTTCACAAACGTAGATATTTGACCGATATTTTGCAATTGACATAAGATTTATGCCAAATGAAGATTATATACCAAATTTAACCCATAGTCTTGCTTAATACTTACTTGAATTGACTTCTATGGTTAGTAGGACGACCCGTCTTATCTTCTCGTAATTTGGATGAGAAATGAAAAGATTGACAAGTTCGAGATTAAGTAGGGATATCCGAAATGTCCATTGTGATGCATAAAACATGTGACATCACCGCTTGAATCTACAAGTACTGATGGACTTGATCTTGTAGCTTTGAGACGAGTTAAAAAAAATCTGTCCCGTAAACAAGTAAATTTGTCATTTTGTATTTAGGTTATATAATTATGGTTATCGTTTATCAGTAAAGAGTATTTATAAGCAATAGTGAATCTATTCCGTAATGCATACATGATGCAGACATGACTGACCAGAATCATATTGAAACAAACATACAAAAACAGAAGAAATATGTGTGTATTCTAATACTCTTTATTCTCGTTTCTTAAATTTCATTCATAAATCAAAAATCTTGAATTCAAAACAACATTCATATAAGCTCAAAAATATTTATCCCCAACCCAGTTTGCACCTATTAAAAAACATAGAACTTTGTTAAAATTTCTAAACACAATAAATAAAAATATAATGATCCGCATTCATCCACGACGCCTAAAAGGACGAGGCGGTTTAAAGTTGAACTGGACATCAGAGGCAAAAGAAATCTGGTATGGAATGGACTGTCCAGGATTGGCAGGGTTCATGAAACCAGAGGCCAGGAAGTAAGGCGGGGGTGTAATTGGTACGATCGCTAAGAAAAGAAAAATACTCCTCGTTAATATATACAACGTCATACATATTTAAATCAGTCACGTGACTTTGTAGTCAGACAATCAGCAGACGGCTTCATGCTCAGACTCTGCTCCGACCAATAAGACTCAAACGAGCTCACTTTTGATCTCAGTCACATAGTTTTCTCTATTATATATAAAATACATACATGTAATTTTTTTTATCCCTTTTGCGATAGAGTGATGAAGAATTTAACAACATTTTTAAATGAGCTCTTCTGAGTTTTGTTGCCACGTGCAAACTAGCTTGCATATAGAACATCTCTTAAAATTCAATGCATCAAAATCGATATTCTATAAATAGGAATAAGCAGGTTTACCTGGGCCCACTCCGGGGTGGTTCGGGGGTGGTAGTGGTGCCGCTGTGGTGGTTGTGGGTTGCGGGGTGGTGGTTGGTGCTAGGGTGGTGGTTGGTGCTTGGGTGGTGGTAGCTTGTTTGGTGGTGGTACTGGTAGGTGGTTGGGGTGTTGGTGCAGCAGTGGTAGCTGGAACAACGATTCCCGAGGAAGAAAGCTGGTAGACATTGCCAAGTCTAGCCGCCCTGCAGCAGAACTTAGCTATGGTGGGGCTGAGGGCTTTCAGTTGTGTCGAATTCAACTTGTTTGCGGCAGCCACGGAGTAAGATGATCTAGCTCCGGTGGAAACTTCAACCATCTGAAAGTTAAAGTAAAGAGTTTGTCTATAAACATGATGGGTATGCTTTCAAACAACACTCTTTTGTAACATACAGGCAGAGTAGACGGACACCTTTAAAACAGTACACAACAATCGCAACTTCTCGGACCTTTCAGCAGAGCTTTCTGCTTGTGGGAAGGCCTCGCTGAGAAGTTGCGATTTCAATGTGTGGTTCTTTAATTATGATAATGGTTTTGTCTGCGAGAATCTTTATGATCTTTAAAGTATAGCTAACCGATTGTCTGCCTTCGAACTCTGTCATGGTTTGTGTCAAACTTGTCAGAGAATCTCCCACAAAGCAGACGTCAAGGGGTCGAGCACGAACGAAACGTCTGTTGAAGCCTCCATGATTTTGAAGATTTACTCCATCATCGTTTGTATCATCAATGGGCCCTGGTGGGATAGGAATTCTAAAACGAATTCCCATTTTTCCCTAAAAAAAAAAGAACCCACGGTAAAATTGTGTAAACTTGATTATACGCAACTTATGTTTGAAAAAAACCCCATGAAATATGTACTATTTAGAATATACATATGAGATGATATAATTAAAGATAATTTGAACATTTCAAACGTAAAATTTTAAAACATACCGTCGCAAAATCAAACATGGTATGATGCCTGTTGAATTCGGTATCAAATAAGTCCTTGTCACGTGATACCATAACAGCCAAATTCCTGTTCATGTTAACACGTGCAAATTCATCGACATCCACTTCAATATTGGTGTTGGCCTCGTCAAGATCGGTCAACCAGGTATACTTCCTTACCTATATATAGATGACAGTAATTATTGCACAGGCGAAGGAACATGCAATGCAGTTACACTAGCTGTACGTTTTTTAAGAGAGCTAGATGACCATGGACAATATTAATCTCAATTAGAAGGAGAGCTTTGTAAAAAGATATAGGAAAATATTCAAATTAAGGGGTTTTTCTTTACTGAATAATACATGTAGTTTATGGCTTGAATATGATGTCTAAAATTTTTAAAGTAGATCTGATAGGTCATTTATTGAGCATCCAGCCTCTTTAAATATTTGGAATTATAACATTTTGAAAATCAGTAGTGTCACCCCCCCCCTTTTTTTTGTTTGAAAAGTTTAATTAATATTTTTTGACATTGTATTTCATTAGAATGAATTAAATGTTGTTCTCTCAGAAGCATTAACTTTAATAGTTTTAAAACTAGAGGAATTTCCAAACATGATGACGCTTCAGACACATTGTACATTACGTGAGATGTAAATTAAATTCCAATCTACGTACGTTGCTATGACGTGTTGGCCTATCGTCATCATCGTCATCATCATTATCATCACGACGACTCCCTCTTCCTCGCCCCTGTTGACCCTCACGTCCGTCCTGTTGACCCCCTCCTCCTCTTCCTCTTCCTCTCCCCTGGGAACCTCTTCTCCCTTGACCCCCGGACCGACCGAGAATTTCGGACACCCCAGCAAGTAGAATCAGAGCCGTCAATACTAACGCGTACTTCATTTTGTTTTGATTTCACAGATGAAATAAGCCAGGAGAAAAGGCCTTTATATATATACAGTAAAACAAACGGACACGACATGATGTAACTAACTTCTGGTTATTATTTCAGTACCTATGTCTTGGTCTCTCCGACGACGCAAGAAAGTCGTGAGTCAGAAGGATACTTCGATCCGGGTAGTGAATAAGAAAGGGTAACTCGCGGGGTTGGCGTTTTATCGCACACATCCAACGTATATAACGTTGATTACACACGCATATTTATAGATTATATACACTCGTTAGTAGAATATATAAACAGGATCTTAATACCAATAGACCATGACCAGATACAAGCAGACAGGGTTCTCCTATTTATTGAACCCTGTAAATGTTCGCATTTTTTTTTTTTTGTATACGCGTATTTCGTTTGCCTGTAGCTGAATTAAAGTATATTGCTCCTCAATGTTGTGTTTCAAGATATTTTCGAGAAATATATCAATAAAATCTGTAGACAAAACAAACTTCAAAAATACGATAAAAAATGGGGGGGGGGGGGGGGTCAATGTTCACCCCTCTGAGTTTATTTGACCTATTTTGCACCAAAAGTGCAAATTCAGTCCAATGGACATTTGTTGTCAGTTGTTTTTGTTTTAATAAAGCGAACTTATTACATCAAATATTGTTTTGGATTATGCACAATGATGAAATTTAATCGAAAAGAGAGATCAAAAAATAATATTCCATATAAAGCTGCATACAATATTTTGTGACCTTTTTGAACTTAGAATTGACAATTTTTAATAGTTACAGTTCGATTTAAAATATAAACTTTCAGAAAAACAAAATTTTTATAAAACTTAAGCAGTTTTTCAATATATATGTCTTCAGTATTATACTGTCAAAATAAAACATGGGGGTCGGTGATATCGATTTTTAGAAATAGGATTTCCATGGTAAAATTCTTCCAAGACTTGGCTTTAAAAATTTCAGACTTTTTCTACACAGTATTTACATGATTTTATGCTGAAAGTCTATGAAAGATAAGCGTTTACCACACTGTCTCAAAAACAAGAATGACCTGTTCTTTCTGAAGATGAACGTGAGCCCCATTGGTTCTCTTCTCATATCCCTTAAATGCTAATGTTCAAACCTCCACCCCTGACCCTGATAATTTGTTTATACCAACTTGATTCCATATTACAGGTCCTCATTGCAATGTTAGATTCGTGCAATTAGAGTGAACAGCATTATGATTTCAAATAGAATAAAGGAAAAATCTGCACTTTATGACATAATTTGTATTTTTTTTCAGAGTACCATACATTTTATAGGGCCAATATAAGGAGCGGAAGTAGTTCTACACTGTTGTACCTCATGTTGAGAGGACTCGATAGTCGTGGTCATTTTTAAACTGTATTGATCTCCTTTAGAAGAAGAACTCTATATAAAAACATAGAAAATACCCAAATTTAAAGAGTGAAATATATGGATTTTTTCTTAATTAAATAAATGTTTATAGCTAAACAAATCATAATTTTAAATTTTAAGAAAAACCTTTTGTCGCTCTTAGTCCAAAAAATTATCAGCGTGTAGAAGGTTTAACTATACTTTTTATCAACACTATTTAAAAAAATCTAACAAATTGTCAGATATATTTTTTAAAAGCAATTTTTCGGCGAGGAACAGTTTGTTTTAAGAAAAAATGCATCTACTAACTGAGCAATTATATAATTATTCTAAATAATATTGAATCAAATGCAAATGGCTGTGCATTGTTCTACAATCCTATCTTTTAATACAATACGTGACACTTACCGATCTATCGTCCAATAATAGCATGAACTTATACACTGAACACTTTACCTGTCTATAAACAACCTACCTGATGTATGTTGTTGTTTTTTTTTTTTGTAATCCTCCTCACTAAATCCTCAATGTTCACAATAGTACGACAGCCGCAAAATGTTTCATTAGTGGCGCAAAAAAACCCTTTTTTGAATGCGGTAATTTTCGTAAATCACACACTACTTGGGTGTGTACTTCAACTGTGAATAATGATATAGTGATTATAGAGGAAGGTAAAAGAACAGCCCACGATGGGTCAGCGAATCATGCCCGAAGCCGTCAATGCATTGTCAATTGACCATCATAACATAAAAATCAGTCAGTGTGAAACGATACCATACGAACCCTCAATGATCCAAAAAATTAATAATCCTCGCGGCGATACACAATCTCTTTACCATGACGAATCTATGCCAAGTAGAACTGGGCGTTGTGTATTTGGTTATTATCATGTTGTTACCAAGGTGACATATATACGATGCATTTTTTTTTTTGGGGGGCAAGAGTTCTAAAAGACACCCAATAAGGCTTTGAGCACTATGGTATATTGCTTCATTCTAATTTCTTATTTATTGTATGACATGTGTTGATAACGAACAATGTTCAAATTCAAAAGTCCAAAGGACAATTACAAAACAGGAGCAGAGCAAACACGAACCTCTTAAAAAAATAGAGGTAGGATCAGGTGCCATGGAGGAGTGAGGAGTGACCGGTCACACCCGCCGTGTGCTCTTTGTCGTAATCGGAAAAAAGGAAAAAGTCTATAGACAATTAAGTGATTAATTATGGTCTAACAATTAGTATAAAAAACGTCAGTCAGCATGCGACCCAGCGGAAGGCCGTTGTATCGACCATAGAACTTACGAAAAGATGACTTCAAACGAGACTGTTGATAGTCCTGTTTTATCAACTTGTTTGTCAGTAGCTTGCCTCGCCTTAGAAACTGTTCATACAAAGAGCATGCACTTGCTTATCGAATTAACTGAGATACAAAAACACCATATGCAGGTGATGAAGGAATATTGCTACATAAGTAAGGAAAATTGACTATAGAAAAATTGAAGTCATCACATTTATCATAAAGTTTTGTTGTTAGGTTACCATCAATGTCCATTTCCAGTAAAATATCCAAATATGAAACAGATGATGCAGACTCTGTTATCTTTTATTTCAAGTTCAGTGGGATATATCAAGTCGACGTAAGTATGGAAGTAACAACTGTTAATTGATAATACGTCGTCGATATACCTGAATGTTGAGCTGAGGGCCACAGCGAGTGATCTAAACCTGTTAATGCCAAACAATTTAGAATTCATTACCAGGCTATTTTTGGAGTTAATTTGGATTTTTCTTATCAATGCATGCAAAATGCGATTGAATTGCTTATAAATAAACTATTTGTATATATTTTTCATTGAAACTACATGTATATAACAAAGTAGAAATATGTTTTTATATAGATTTGAAACCTAATTAAATGGAAGTCTTCACATTGCGGAGAGGCAAAGAATTCGGAAAATAATAAAATACAAGCCGTTCTGACCTTAAATTAGGCTTTCAATACATATACAAACTTTTCTTCGTAAGGTGAGAATGTTCAAACCAACACTGGACCAATATATTCGGGACCGACTTAAAAAGAAATCCCAAAGGACAAGTGCGCTTAACAAAAGAGTTGCCCAAATCTAACATTTGCTTGACCCAGATTATCGGACAGTTATTTCAATTGCAAGTCCTGAAAGAGTTCGTGATTTACTTAACTTCTATATCATATATATATCCAGCCAATGCCTTTCTGAAATGGTTCCATTGTAAAGGTCAAAAGCTGGTTAATAGAGCCGACACATAAAGTTTATACCAATAAAATTGTTAATACGAACTATTAGCATTATAAAATGAAGTTTATTCGACTTAAATATCAATAATTACTGCTACATAAACGATGAGATATTTCAAAATTCCGACGACATGCACAATTAATTCTTATTTTTATATATATATATATATATATATATATATATATATACATTATACCTCCCCATTCATTCAAATGTGCATTCATTTCTGCAATTCAATCCAGTGAAGCCGTACTCATCATGGATTTCTCTTGGTCGACTTGTTTTATTTTTCTTCTCACCATTCTTCCAGGTTCAGTATTTGTTCGATTCTTACATTTTTTTCTCTCTCTCCATATTTCTAATAATGCCGACAAATGAACATGCAAATTAAACGCAACTTTGCTTCTTCCTTTTTTTTTTTTTTTTTTTTTTACAGATTCCATGGGACACAAGTATTTCACGCTGAGTAACGCACTCCCTGGGACCATATACATCGGGACTCGGTCTGAAATCATGTCCGTTAGAGTAAACAAATTCCAGAATTCCTTCTCTCCACTCCTACGACCTCTTCAACAGGATCAGTTTAGCTTTGACATGGAGATGTGCGACTTGGTTACGATCACCAGGGGATCCTTTACTGTTGCCGATAAAGAGGAATCACAATCAGGTTATACGATTTAGTGCATTTGTAAAACACGGCGAATGTTGGTATGATAAATGGACCAATTCTTTTCCCCCATTTTGTACCCTTGACAATCTCTCTCTCTCTCTCTCTCTCTCTCTCTCTCTCTCTCTCTCTCTCTCCCAGTTTTTGATAATACATACCGGTGTCTTGGGTATTTTAATCAAAATTACGGAAAAAAGAATATATATATGTATTAATATACAAATTTTAGAACATATGAAACAAACGGTGAATAACATAGAATGAAAATCGACCTATATACCATGATTTTAAAATGCTTAAAAAAACATTTAAAAACACGAATATTGCAACGTTAGAACTACGAAGATCATTTATAGTGTGCTAAAATTTAATTTTCATATTATGTCTACAGATGGACAATTTTTAACCCCAAACAGTAGTTTTGTTATTTGTGCAATAATTTCCTTCTTAATTGCAAACATTTAATATTTTATAGTCACATATCAAATTCAATCGATCTAAGAAAATTTCATGAATGATATATTTAATGTATGGCAAAACATACCTAAACATGTCAATTTTACTAATTTTGGAGGAATTAATCTTATTTAACAGGAGTGTTGTTTCAATGTTTCAAACGACCAGCTGATTCTTTTGATATAAAGGAAATTCTCACCATAATGACAACCAATATGGTAAGTGGCATTCAATATAACAACAAACAAACAAATATTCAAACAACTCATTAAAAAAAAACCCATAAAAAAAAACAACAAAAATAATAAACAAAGAACCCCCTCCCCCCATTTCTGCAAGTACGTTGTATATTATGTTGAATCTGAGTCGCATCTTAGAAACATACCATAAAACCACTGATAATTATGTTCAGTAGAAATCTTGTTAAAAAGTTCCTTTGCAGAGACACGAGAGTAGCATAATATAATTACATCCAAACACAAAACAGCTGTTCTTTCAGCATCCAAGGGGGGAAATTTTTAAAGCTTATTGATCTTATTAATAAATTACAATAAAAAAAATATGAAGTCATATATAGTCCTCATAACCTTCATATTGACTTATTTTAGGTTTAAGTAATGGTATAAGTACTGTATATGTATTCGGTAGGCCCATATATGTATTTTTTTTTTTCAAAATTAGATAAATAAACAAACCAAAATATAATAATGCCAATTTCCTCGTGCAGAAACATACATGACTACTGGTAGCTGCAGAACTGTAGTTCCATTGGAAATTTGGGTTGACGGACCGGTCCGTCAACCCAAATTTCCCGTAGAGCTACAGTTCTGCAGGTGGACTACCGGTAAATATTGCGCCTCCCGGCCCCCTCTCACCCAGGGGACTTTTATTAGGGGTAAACTATACGAAACCGGTATAATAGTGTGATTTTGTTCAATCAGTGAGTGATTTCATACTTTTGATTATTTCTAATATTTGCAGATCTACGAACAGCTGTTCCAGAACAAAGTTTCAATGTCATCCTGAGTTATCTCGACCATTCCACTTCAGAAACATTCTGAATTAATTTTGTATCTATGAATTAAATTAAAAAAAGCTATAAATAGATTTAGAAACCAGTATCACTTTTTTAGGCTTGTTTTGATATTTAGATATTTATTAATAAATAAAAATGAAAACTACAGGTTGGTATGCTATTGATTAAAAATACCACGGACTTTAAAATAAAGCGTTTGATTTTAAGGTGTAATATCCCTCTGCTATTAATTTTACCATATATTTTTTAGAATTTTTTCATATTGATTTTCATCAAAGTCAATATCAATAGATTCAAATGAAACAGAGTTGGAGTATTGAAGCGCTGCTAGATTTTTCAAAAATTAATAATGTGTCTAATCATGATATGAAGAAAACTAGACATAGTGATTAGAAAAAAGCAAAATTTTTCCATCGCAGCATAAAATTAAAAATATTAAATGTATATGAAAATAATATATAGTTATATACGTTGTTAATTCATATTACAAAACATAATGAAGCGCTGCTTTTTAGTTCAGAATAGCACGATTTGTAACAAAAATTGCTTCAATCAGCAAGAGTTATCTTTCTTTATCATAGACTATTGAAGGTTTTACATACATGTTTTACATACAGTACATGATAAATTGCCACAGTTTCTAATTTTTCAGAAAAGGTTTTCTGTTTTTAAATTTGGATAAGATAATAGTAAATGGATCCATGTGTTTTAGAAATGCTAAAAATGTAAACCAGAGCATTTTGTTATAACACAAAAAAGGGGATCAAATAAATGATCTTCCAGTTATTGGTATGATCTCAATATCGGGATATATTGTCTTGAATATTAAAATGTGATATTGGTTTTTTTAAATTTTGTTTTCCCATATTTGCTCTCTCAGAATAGAAAACCCTAGCTTATTCAATTTTAAACATTTAAAATGTTATAAGTTTCAAACGATCATAGCAAAGTCTAGAGTTTGCAATTGTCTTGGTCACGTTTTTTCCAATTATAATTCATTCACCTGTGAACGAGCTATAAATAGAGAAATAAAAATTTTCCATCCAAAAATTCTTTGGCCTAAAACATCAAAGACCTACTGTTCATTTACTGAACTAGTACATAATATTTAGTTATATTTTTAAAAGAATCAATCCATCGGGGGAGGGGGAGGGATATACATGTAGATATTGCCTCATAAAAATTTTATCAATATGATTCGCTTAAATTCTTGTAATTTTTTGCAAAAGTTTTCTTTACTTTTTGCCCCCCCCCCCCTCCCCCCGCTAAAATTTGGGGTTCAGTTCGTTCTGTTCAAATTTTCTTTTTCTATATTTGAATTAAATAAATATCGCTTTCCAACATAAATTGGGGCCCAGCACTGCCTCCCTACATGCTACATGTCTTAATAATTGTGAGTTAACAGAAACAGGGTGGGGTTATTTTCTACAGAAGTTATCTCTCTTATCAGAGGGACATGCCACCTTAAAGGATTATTAGAACTCAAGAAAAAATAAAGGCAAGTTCGCGCCGTCACCAAATTTTTCAAATCACTCAAATCAGTCTTCAAATCAAATCCTTAAAAGGAAAGTACATAAATTTGAGGTCAAAAATCAGACTTGAGACTGAGTACTGACTTTAGGAATGTTGGTGACGTTGCATGGGGCCTGGCTCCACTGTCACCAACTTTCCTCAAGTCAATTCTCGGTCTCAAGTCTCAGTTTTGACCTCAAATTCATGCACTTTTCTTTTAATGATTTGAGTTGAGGACTGGGTTGAGTAACTTGAAAATTTTGGTGACGGTGGGGCCTGGTCTGATAAAACACGTGCATTACAGAAGAAAAATTGAAATTGGTAATGCAAATAAATGTTTTATTGGGGACGGGTTGTTAGAATTATGTTTCTTTTTTTCTTCTAAAAAATTTATAGTCCCGTAAATGAACTGTTGAAAAGTGTCTAAATAAAGAGGAAATTTAGGATGTTCCTTCTTTACGACTAATCATGGTAAGAACTAATGAAGAAATTGAAACACAGGAGAGTTCCAATTTTTGTAAACAAACCAACGTGATTGGTATCCAGTTATATAAATTTTGTTTCATAACTATGAATCGGACGTTATTTTGGGGTATGCGCGTCGTCAGGTAGGTGGAAATGACTACATCATTTGATATATATGTTGCATTTATTCAAAATTGAAAAAAATTGTGAGTGCATTACTCTTTGCACCTGAGCCGACTTGAGATGTCATTGCATGCGTTATTGATGAATATATTAGATCAATTAATAATTGCTCTCAAATCTTATTCAACCCTATGAAATATTTTATGTAAAATATGATTTCCATTATGTCTATGAATCCTTAAGGCTTTTCAGCTGTATAAGTGAATTTTCACTTTTATGTAGCACTATCCAGAGTAGTCCGAAATATTTGACGTCTTCCTGGCCTTTTTAACGATTCCTGGCAAATAAAAATAAAATATCAAACTCGTCAAAAAAACAAGGAAAACGTCATTCATTTTGGACTATATCCTGAGCAGATATCCTGCATCAATTTATTTTGATTATTACCTCACCGAGCCGAATTCGGTGGTAGCTTTGCCTATTCCCTTGGCATCTGCTTGGAAGCAGGTCTCACACCTAAGTAATTATCATGATTATAATGGTACTAACTTATAATTCACCAAACTTGCTCAGGTGGTGCATCTGCATGTGTATATGTAGCAGACTTGGATGTTGAATCTGAGACATAGATTCATGATGCTGGAGAAGGTTGATGTATTTTTGAGCAGGTTTATTTTTTTGGAGCTTTTTCCTTATGATATATAGGTTATTACTTCTACAGTTTCAACAAACTTCTTGGGTTTGTTTATGTTTGCATGAACATATGCTGCATAATGCTGAATCATCTGAGCCTTGCATTTTAGAAGTTTGAGGAGTTTAAATGATAATTAATGCCAGAAAAATGTAGTAGCATAAAAAAGCATTTTATACAATATGAAATTATATTATATGAAATATGAAATTGTATATTACCAGTATAATTATCATATGAAGTTAAGTTAAATCCTTCTCCATGCCATGATGGCGCATATTAAAGGCCGGTGATTATCCCCAGTTTCAGTACGGGGTGCTAAGCTGTTGAGAGTCATTGACTTCCCCTCGATGGGACACCAGTCAATCGCAGGTAACCTCTCAGCATAAACCGGTACCCTGGGTGGACTTAGACAATGTAGATGAAGTGCCTTGTCAAAGTGCACAACACACAGCATCAAGTGACCCTGCGAGGTTTGAACCAGGGACCTTTTGGTTACTGGCCTAACGCCTATAACCACTGAGCCATGTGCTTCACTTAGTATCATATGAAACAATATCATTAAATTTCATAAGAAATTGAACAGTATGTATGATATGGCTTTAATTAAAATTTTATATACCACCGTGTATAATATCACTGTATTTACAAATGTTGACTGCATGGGGTTGAGGCAACATTGATAATGATAAATCACCCCTGAGGAGTGAAATATTTCCCAATGCAAAAGTTTAAAGCATGAATAATATTCTTTCAAAATAAATCTGCACTATTCTACAGTTATGAAAAAAAAATGACCTGTTCAAAGAATTGGAGTTGTCTCTCTTTTGCCATTTCCTCTGTAATAAATCGGTACCTGTATCAATATTAAAAACACAGGTGTAGGCAAAATAATGGGAAAGGGCACTATACCTCTTGCGTCTTTCAGGGTGATCACAATGAAGCTTGAGCTCATTCATGGGCTATATAGTTATAACTATTGCAATACTTGAACCTATGTAGAAAGTAATGGTTTAAATACTGAATTGAGAGAGAGAGAGAGAGACAGGAGAGAGAGAGAGACAGATGTCATGTCTTTGATTCTATAGCTGAAACAAATCACATAGGGAAAATAAAAAAAGCATACCGTATGTCATTGCATACTTACACACAATCTCTTACAATTTGATGGAAACTTCATTTTGAGACCAAAAAAAAGAACAACCCCAAAACAAACCAACCCATTGATTAAATAGATATTTTTTTTTCATTTTGCCTGCATGTGTGACTTTATTGTTTTGAAATAGTAGAATGCATGGATATTCAGTAAACTTACTCCAGGATTTCTACAACCAGAATTAAGTCTGAATTTTTACCCTTAATTTTTACCTAATTTATTAAACTTCCACAAGACATGTCCCCTAAAAAAATTATGACATTTTGCAGACAGATCAATACATGTATTATAAAAGAAAATATTTGATGATGTTTAGATTTACAGAAAAAAAATTACATGAACTGAAATATGAAGGAAAGGGTTTCCATGACTTGTTTAACATGATTTTTTTATTTAGGATATTTGGAATAAATGACACAGATTTTTCCAAATTTGACTAAGTTATTCAAATCCCAGAGACTCCAAGTCTTAAAAAAATTATTGTTTTCAATGTATATGCACTAGACATTGAAAAAAGTAGACTTCCAAAAATTTAGGATGCACTGAAAAATATGCTATTATGGTATAAGCAGAGACATTCAAACAAATGTTAAAAGGGATTTTTTTAACACATCAAAATGAGTTAAAAACTTATTTTAAGATTTCAGTAAGTCAGAATTAATGGGGTCAATTACAAGAAGGAATGCTTCACATTTAGGGTTTTATTTGGAAATTGAAAGTGTTTATTTTAAATAATGCAACATTTTTATTGAGTATTATTCAACTATAAGCAAATTGTGAATTTTTGATACTTATCATATTATATAACAAGGATTCTGTGGTGACAGATTAAATAATGTGTGCTTGCCTGTTTTGAAAATTTGTCTGCTGATCATAATATAGCTGATCGATTGTGCAGTGATGAAGGTGAAAAAAATTTACAATTCAATACATATTTATACGCTAATTTTCATTTATTGATTTCATCTTATTCATTACAAACAAAAAGAAAATACTTCTTTCCAACCTTATGAATTATGCATGTTTACACAATACACATACATTATTAGCCTAATTAATGAAACAGATGTTGCTGGTAAAAATGAGCATAAATTTGATTTTATCTTATGAAGTTGCAAAATGCACTGGACCCTGATTCCGGATATACATAATTAATATATATACAATGAACATGGATTGAACAGCTGGCAATGTTCTTAATTTCCATTTATATAATAGTATTGCATTGTTCATGTACTTCACCTAAATAAAGAGCACATGAGCTGGAGGCGAGTGCACTATTTATCAAACCCTGACTATAAATATTTATAGGCATAGTACATGCACAACACAACACTATTTTCTAATTATTATGCAAACTATTGTATAATGAGGTGCCTCAATGCTATAAATCAGGAAGCTGTACATGGCATATGAGACTGTTCTCTTGTCCTTAAGAAATAATGCTCAGAAAAGCAAATTGGTTTTGATTGATTAATATTTAATTAGTCAATAAGTTATTTAATTGCTGCAATCAATAAAAAATCCACAAATTAAGTTACTCATCTTTCCAAGAAATGAGACACAATTTCCATTTTTAGCAGACAAAATCTCATTGAATTCTTTTCTTCTACATTCTTAACTAAGATACCTATAAAAAGGTGTTTTCATGATTCTTGCATGGGTAAACAATTTCTTTAAAAATGTTTAATCAAATTTGCTCAAAAGTTCTATTAGAAACTTTTACTTTAAAATTCCTGTCAATAATGAGGTATTTTTAAAAAGATGATCATGTTTTGATTGTTTCATGTCAAATGTAGATAATAACATTTTATATATATAAAAACTTCACCATTGGTAGCACATTGGGCTATTGATATCAAGGTTACTTAATGATTTTAGGGTCGAGAGTTAGAGGTTGATACCCGCTGTAAGCATGCTCTTAAAGATTAATTTTCCTACAAATCATTCACCATGAGCTAATTTAGCATAGTATGCTTATGCTATATTAATCCTTCGAATGGGAAAATAGATGAGTAGTGAATCTATACCGACAGGAAGCATCATAATAGAGATTAGGGTAGAGATCTGAAAGAAGAATATATTTGTAGTTTTACGAAGACATGTAAAACTAATCTGCACATTCAAACAAATTTAAGGAATGCAGGAATGAGGAAAAGAATGAAAAATAAAAAAAAAAAAATTCAAAATGGATTAGAACATGTAGAAGGCCAGGAAAAAATGGGAAAAAGATGGAAAAGGCTCTAGTCATACAGTCTTGTGTACATGTAAAAAAAAAATAATCATTAACCATAATTCTGTCAGAGAAATTCAAATGGAACATTTTAGCTAGACAATAATAAATCAAATTACCTTATTTATTAGATGTTTTAATTCTTTGCTTTTCAAATAATTTTTAATTAATTGTTTCAAAACACTTAAAATTTGCAAATTACCAGAATTATAAGTATGTAATAATCCTTTCACTTTGTCAATTAAGAATGTTGAAGAGAATTTGAATCTGGTGATTCAGAAGATTGGGTCTTATGGTCTTCTTCTAGTGTTCTAGCTTAAGAGGGCTTGTGATGGTCGTGGTCATTTTTAGATTTATATTGGTCTCCTTAAATAGAAGGAGAACTCTTAATTTATAAAAATATAAGAAAATACCCTTTAAAAGGTAAAATATATACTTAGTTTTTTCTTTTACTTAATAATAAATTATAGTTCAACAAATCATATTTTTAAATTTTAGGTTAATTTGTTGACCATCTTGCCTCCTTTAAAACACAGAAATGTGCCCTAATATATGAACTGATGTATATTAATGTTCGTCATAAGATTAATGATATATAGACAAGTGCCATGGATTGTGACTCATTCTCAATTTGTGAGAGATATCTTTTCTTTGGTTAAATTTGTGTTTATTACCATATAGTTATGTATTTTGACAATAATAGCTACAAGGTTCACATTTCTTCTAAAAGAAACACTGGATCCTCAATTTTTCAAGACAAAATGCAGTATGTTTATTCATTAGTGTAATCACAATTGTTAAAGAAGCCCGTTTTGTCAGCTATCATTTACTTATTGTAAATGACAATGAATCACCAAAAAGGGGAAAAACAACACGTGCCAGGAATAACAAATTCATCTTGGACTCACATTAGATAATTCACAACTGTGAGATACAGGATCATTTGTAAACAATATAACAAGCAATAGGAACTGAAACTGTGATAATCATATAGAGATGATAATCTTTGGAACAGATCTTGCCTAAGAGAAACAACAACAAAACGATTGTCCAAATAAATTTGAGTGGTTCATAATTGATCAGAGTTCACAGGTTTTAAGATAATCTGTACACAACACATGTATAAGTACATGTACACTTAGTGTTCTAGCTGCCATATTCAATGAATAAACATACATATTAGGTACATGTACTTTTATTCATCGAAACATGCAACTAGAATACTAGTCCCCCTCCCCCCCCCCCCCCCCCCCCCCCCCCATGACCATATAAAACATCAAATTTCTATTGCAAAATAATAGTGAATGTTTTTTATAACATCAAAATTCATCGTTGGGTTCAAAATCTGTTGTGATATTTTGAAAAAACAATCACTATTGTTTTTAGACATCTTTGGACTTTACCATTTTCAAAGCTCACATAAGCAGGAGTTAACCAATTCAAATAAGCTATTAGCCTTCAAGCAAGCCAAGAACTGGCTTTCTCACTGAATAGCATAATCTGAAAGGATATGTGCAATCTTGCATACTCTCAATGTATAAATCATTATAAAAACTGGATTTTAGTTTCCAGTTTAATGTCATTATCAAAGATGGCTTTTCTCTCCTCTTAATAAAAATAGAAGTTCTTTCATTTCATTTCATTTTGCATTGCAACCATGCAGCCACCCTTTCCTATTTACCAAAACTTATTTGTTCCCTGTGGAAAAAGGCTTGATGAAGTCAAGGAAAAACCTTTTGCAACTCAGTATGGCGTTTTTATGCTTTGTTGGATTTAATTGACATCTAATCTTCTAATTGCTCTGAAATGTCTTTTTTGGAGGGCCATTGATAATTCCTCCTATAACACTATGCAACTAATCATTTGCATGTTGTTTATTTTTATTTATTTTCATTGCAATTTTGATCCCAGTTGCTTCCTTTTTGGATACCATACAAGACTTATTATAAATGAAGTATCTTCTATAAAGTTTCTATTTTGTTGTATTTCGTGGTCAAATTTATTGAAGTCTTATAAAATTGAAGCTAAATCTTAGGAGGAATATAGAGGTGTGAGAATCTGATTCCCAAATCCATGTTCAGTCTTATAAGCTTTAAAGCAAATTTAAGAAAAACATGACTGTGACTCAAAATTGATGTATCTTTGTTGAAAATATACATGTAGAAATGTAGTTTGTCGTTCTTTATTAGCATATATAAAATATTTATCCAAGATATCAATTATAGGCAAAAGTACATTGTACATGATATACCGCTGTGAGAGATTATAAAACCAAAGTGTTCCCTCTGTGACTGCCCTGACTCTATATAATTTATTGCTTAACATCTCAGCATTTTTTTCAATGCTGAGTAAAAATAGTTTATTTGTTTTGTCACACAGCATCAAATTTGGCAGCTAGCATGCAAATTATGACATTGCTTGCCTAAAGTGATGTAACAACTAACAAAGTGCATTGGTAACTATATGGCTTACTAACAAAAGTATATTGTATTTGATACCAGCACTATAGGTTTTCAAAAAGTATCATCAGTTGCAGACACTTATAGGTTGAACTTGTATATCATTTATGTATATAAGTATATTGTGTATCAACACATTGTTTTCTTAACCTAAAAAGAAAAGCATTTATCTTTTCAGATATCGAATGAAAACATTAGTATACCAAAAGCCCCTACATGTCAATGAGAGAAGTGTCCACTCTGAGAGCCGACAAAAGGTACAATTAATGATTTTTTTATGTAATCACCATTTATTGAATGAAAAGTATTCAACAGTTGTATCATTAAAAAATGTGATTAAAATGAAAAAAATACATATTAATAATGTTCTAGACATTCAGAAGACCTGGCACTCGAGCATTGCCAATTGTGACCTCATTTCTGGCTCTTGCATTCTTCAGCAAGGTTCCAGTTGTTGATAGTCCCCGCAATCTGTCAACTGATCCTAGTGCAACAAGTAGCAACAGTAGGTATGAATACAATATTATATCTTAATATACCCATAGATCATCATAATTTGATCTATCTCAATCTGTTTGTGTGGTTTATCTTGATTAAAGTTTTTAGAAAAGCTTAAGAACACTTTCAAAGTCACCAATCCTCATTCGGAATTTGAACAGAGCATCTGAATAAAGCTTCTGTTATTGTCTTCTGTCTAGTCTAGCTATCCCCCTCACCTCATAAACCCTTAATTGTCAAAACTCTCTATATGAATAAAATAATAAAAGATGGTGTCATTATAAGGCAGAGGTGCACTTTTTCCATACATTGATGAATGAATAAAGTATATTTACATATAATTATGTGTATTACATGTAGATGTTAAATGTTCATTGTTGTTTAAGTATGATATGTTCATGGAAATGAAAGATAATAGAAATACAAGGAGAAGCAGTTTTATAAGTCTAGATCATAATTTATTTGAATTTCTATCTTAAGGTATCCAATCCACAACAGCCCCAGATTCAATGAATCTGGATGCATAACAGATATGTGTGGGCTTAATACTCAGTATACTTGGACATAATTTTCATGTTTAAGCATTAGTATGTAAGAGCGGAATGTGCCCTAAAAAATGACCTTTTCCTGTTCTTGAAGAGTTGCCCCCTTTGCTCTTAATCTATAAATATCAATTTTTAAAAATATATGCGGTATCAAATTTGTTTTCAATAGTTTATCTATTCCTAATGATTAAATACATCTTTCCACCAAAGCATTTATTGATATTCTTAGTATTTACTTTTTCATTTTCAAAAATTATCTTGTCCCCATAGACCTTAATGCAATCTTCATTAATTAAATGCTGCCTCCTAATAACATTTTGGAAAATTTCTCTTGGTAAATCTTTTGATACTCTAAAATGCTTTGAATTAATAATTAATCAAAGTATTTAATACATGATTGATATTCAAGGTTAGAAAATTTGGTCCTAATATGGATCGGATACCTTAAATTAGGCATTGAAACATAATACAAATAATCTGATGTTTGATAATTGATTACAAATGACGACAGCCAATGATGTTGAAAAAATACTTCACTCCTTTTTTTAAGGAGATACATGAAACGGATTTTGGAAAATTGAGTGGATAAAAAGTGAAACTAGGTCCAGTTCGTTTGTTGGATTTTGCTTAAAGGCACCAATTAGCTCGAAAGAGTAATGAAATATTTGTATTTTTAACCTTAATATGATTTCAAGTGTCGATCATCAGAGATGATGGTCCTCATGTGGTCCATCTCATATTCTTCATATCTCTGGAAATGCAGTAATCATCATGAAATGTCATTTTCTATTTCCTCTTATGGTTGCTTACTTATAATTTTTATGGTGCAGTTGCTTTTGTGAATATTAACTGTGAATTCAAAACCTTAAAAGCTATTAAAACTTACCAATGAAAGAAAGCTATTGATATTTTTCTTTCCTTTAGAAATTACATTGATTTGTCTGGTTGCTCTAATTATTTTCATTATGGCCACTTTCGTAATTAACAAACATAATTACGTATGTTAAAAATGGAAACTTAGAGATTTTGATCAGCAATTTTTTTTTCAGCACCAAAATGTCGGCCAAACTACAGAAGGCCAAACAAGAAGCTTTGTGGGGAATGTTCATTGCAGATGCATTAGCTATGCCCGTGCATTGGTACTATAATCCATCAGATATCAAATCCGGATATGGAGGATGGTTGACAGGCTATGAAGCTCCAGAAAAACACCATCCTTCCAGTATTCTCACAATATCTGCTACAGGTACCCTATTTAAATTCACTATTCATGTAACCTTAAGAGGGCTGGTTGGACTTGGTCATTTTTTTGACTAAATAAATCTTCTTAAAAAGGAGAGTTTTATATAAAGAGACTTTCCTTAATGCATGGATGATTTAAATTACATAGGCTTTAAATAGAATTCAGGGTTAGAGATAATTATTATAATTGATTTTTTTTAAGGTTAAAGCTTCAGGGAAATTATGTTTTATCAGGGCTTTTCATTTGTAACTATTACATTTCGATCCAATAAAAAGACCCAGCCCCATTAGAAAATTGATATAATAAGCAGATTGAATTTTTCAATCAGAAATCTCATTTTGAAACATTACACATTGTTTGTCAACTGTTAGATTTGGGTATGGTGAATTAAAATGCTGAGTTGTGGTATATCTTAATAGCATTCAAATCAATTTTTAACACATTTTTTAGGTTCATGGCTCAAATGGGTTTCCTAATTAAATCTCTTACTGGTATCTACCGGATTTGCAATCAATGTGGCTTTGACGATTCACATTTTATTGTATTGTCTGAAATTAGAGAGCCAATTTCAACCAAACTTGGCAAAAAACATGGATAAAGAGCTATATAAAGTTTGTTGGAAGGGCTTGAAAATTTGATAAAAAAAAGCCTACACAATTTTGAATACATAGTATTAAAATTATATGTATTATAAATGAATGATAAGAAAATGATAAGAAAATGTGATTTTGTGATAAATGTTGTGTTATCTTGCAGGAGGCAGTGGTCGGTCCGGGGGCTTTGTGAAAAGCAAACCAGTGATTGGAGATGTCATTCTTCACGACAAGCTCAAATACTGGACAAACAGAGACAGGACTGTTCATTACCACCAGGGTGAGCTTTGATGCATGAGTTGCATTTGTGTTGAACTGATTATATGACTGTATGTTTCTTCTCTGTCTCTCTATTCTATCGTATATATATATAGTAAATTCCAGTTTTTAGTGTTAATGGCTATTTTTACAGTTTGGTTCATGCTACATTCCCACAATTCTTAATGACATTAGAGTTGTTTTTTTTACCATTTGTTAACATTTATTGCTTTTGCAGAAAAAAACCTTTGAAAAAATAACCCCTGTGTTTCATTAAAGACCCTGAAGAACCTAATAAATTTTTTGATCTTGAATGTAGGAATGAAGGCAGGAGATAATACATTGAACACAGTAATGGTTTTGAACATGCTGCAAACAATGCAGAAAGTGGATCCACAGGCCTCAATGGATCCCAGAGAACTACGCGGAGTGGTGCTAGAGCAGTACGTCAAGTTTATGACCACTCCGGGATCTCATAATGACACATATGCTGAATCTTTCCACAGATCGTTTTTCAAGGACTGGAGCGAAAGCAAAATGCAACCAAAGTCTGCAGAAGACCTGCTTCTTTGGACAGAAGACAGGTGAGCTTCTGTAAATTACAATGTATACTTGCATGACATTTGGATATATACTTGAATTAGCTAGTGGAAGCTGTGTTGCACCAAAAACAAAACAGCAAAAACAAGACAAGAAGGTGTACACAAACAAATTTGATACATTCATATCAGAATTGAAATTTATGAACTAAAACCTAACAAAAAAAGGATAAATTCATTTTTTTGCCAAAAAATACAATCTTCTGAATTCTACCTATTGAAGAGGTTAAATAATGATTTCTTAACTTTCCCAGAATATGGTTCTATTAGTGTAGTTATAAATACTTGTGCATCTTACATACTTCTTGAAGTATATATTGTTGCATTGCATTTTCTTTCTTCAAATAGAGACAATTCATGGCACAAAACAGACCCACATTAGGTCTTTAACAAAAAGGAAAGAATAGAAATGGCCCCAGGATCATGAAGCAATTTCAGACTAAAGTGAAAATTTCTGTCAGTCATAAAATGATTGTTTATCATTAAAAGAAAATTGAAATTTGTAATTAACAACTTAATATCAAGACATATTTAATAGCATTTCAATTTTGTCAGTGTTTTCAATCAAGACCCACTAAGACAATGTACAAATAAGACTGCTTCATGATCCTGGGGCCTGATGACATAATATGAAAACTCACATTATCAATTGCTGTGGTATATTTTTGCGGAAACTGAGTTAAGTGATGTTCTTTATTAATTAAGTTGATAAAGTGGAAGCTGTTTTCAGTAAAAAATAAAATGTAATAGGATGTAAACGACAAAATGTGATACGTTTACAGTGTTTTGAGGAGACATCAGTTAAACTATGTCAGGTATTTCTGAAAAAAAATATTTTTCATTGAAAATTACAAGATTTTTCATTCATTTTTTTTTAAAATTTCCCTTTAAAGACCCTCGTAATGAAAGTTGATTTATTCCTAGAACGTCCAAGACAAATATGCTTAAATTTTTTAATATCTTTAAAAAAAGCAATCGTGTAGGTTAGGTTTGTTTGGTACAAACTTGGGTTTGGGAAGAACGTTAATAAATTATAGATTTAATGAACAAGAAAAAAAAACCCAAATTTTATTTTTTGCTCTAAGCTTACGCTGGACAATATTCTCTAAACGTGATAATGGTTGAATTTTCATTATATCAATTTAAAGACTGTTTTTGTGTGCACTTACTGAAAAATTTGGAACTTGTCTCCAACACATTTTTTCTTGTGTAGATCTAGAGTACAAATTATCAAACTAAATCTATTAATGCCATGCAATCTTTCATTTTCAATTAAAAGATATTGTCTGCCATAACAATTATGACAACTTGATTGTAAACTATCCTTGATATAAACAACAGCCGAATTCTTATGTAACTGCGACTGCATTAAAGTATTTACCCGGGGCTAAGAAGCTTAGAAAAACTCTCTTTTAATCTCAGTCTCACTTTTACAATAAGAATACATAGGCCTAGTTATAAAGTGAGACTGAGGTTAAAAGTGTGCTCGTTTAAGTGTTATGGCTCGGGGTCAGATTGAATCTTTTCCACTGGGTCGCATGCTGACTGACGTTTTTTATACTAATTGTTAGAGCATAATTAATCACCTAACTGTCTAGGGACTTTTCCGTTTTCCCGATTATGCCAAATGAAATGACAAAGAGCATACGGCGGGTGTGACCGGTCAGCAGAGGATGCTCACTCCTCCATGGCACCTGATCCTACCTAAAAAATATTTTAGAGGTCCGTGTTTGCTCTGCTCCTGTTTTGTAATTTCCCTTTGGACTTTTGAATTTGAACACTATTCGTTATCACCACATTTACATGTCATTTTCAAAATTCTGTATTTCCATTATATAAGTGCTGGTTGGCAGACAATATGTATGCCTGATTATAAGAGAGATGGTGAATAACACGCCTGAGCGCGTTATGATAATTTGTCTGCTCAACTTACGGCAGTTATTGACACGACGACGTCAAAAATAAAATTATTCAATGCTTATATTTACATTCCGTTATTAATAAAATCAATTATTTTATTACATAAATCGGTATAAATTGCAGATCACGGAGGGAGTAAATTAGCAACAGCAAGAACAGCTGTTGTCTAAAACCGGTTTAAACTGGTTATCACATGGACTGTTGAGATGATCCTGAAAATATAATCAATGGAAATAACTCTTAAAATTTTGTTTTTAACAATTAGTGTTGAATAAAATGTAAAATATAAAGTATTAACAACATGTTTGAAATATATTTTAATACCGATAACATAGAAATCAATGTTTGGGAACTGATTATGTAAATTTCATGTAAATCCATACGCAGTGATTCGGTTGTTGCATTTAGAGGCATTTAAATACCACAGAATTTAATGGAAAAAACACAGTATAATGTAAATATTTAAATTTATCAATTGCTTGATTTTTTCCCCTAAAGAACAAAGACTTTTTTACATGTACGTTTTTTTTTTGATTTTGGGACATGGTATCGTCGAAAATGATGTTTTCCGATTTAATGGCATAACGGAATGTTATATCTCTACCTTAAAGAGTAACGAAGGAATGTATTTATATGTTATATTACTTAGATGTGCAATGAACCTTGTATAGAACTCAATTCTTTGATGAATGACAGACTTCCGAACTAAATATGCCAGTTTATTGTGATGAAAGTTTAATATGATACAGTATCTTCAAGTTTTAATGGTATTATTTAAGCAGACATAATATATCATATCAATTACGGCAGATTATCTATACTAAACTCTGCTTGATATATACAACTACTGAGTACTTATATTACTGCATTTAAGGCCAAAGTTCTGCCATTACATTGGTTTTTATGTTTCAATTCCATGGGGAAGAAACCTGTAGAGGTATTTGTAATTGTGTGTTCAAGGATTTTGTTTTTGCTAATAACAAGCATGCATTCAGTTACATCCGATCCATGATATGAGGTCGTATACTAGTAATTATAGGAACAAAACATTGCCTACGCTAGTATTTGCATCACACACCTTGACTTGTCTGGTCCTAATTGAGGGACTGGCCCACATGATTCATAACTTTCCCAGATTTGTTGTTAATTAGTTCTAATGACTGTGTTTACGGAGATTTTAAATTGGTTTTAAAATTGGTTGAAACATTGCATCTTTGTTTTCATAAGCCAGGGCATCTCTTAAAATTCTCCTAGAGATGTTACTATTTGAGGTACTTTTTTGCAGGAAAGTGTTCAGTCCTATCTCAGTGTATTATATTGGACGCTGATAAATATTTTCACTTGCCGAGTATTTGCCCTTTATTTTTTGCTACTGACAAGACTGAATCATGATTTATGTAGGTCTGAGTATGTAAATGCATTCCTTGAACTTTTTAAAACTGTATGCATTTAAAGTTACGCACAAATAAACTATGCTAACTGACACGATGTACACAATAATATGAATTATTGTTGAGATTATTTATTTGGTGTCTTACATGTATTTTGAATTTCATTTTTACGATATTTTAGATATTGTTTCTCACCTTTTATGTATAATAAAAGAAAGATAAAGAGAAATGTAGATATCGCAGTATATATAACAGTAAAATGCTTTCTATGGCTGTTCAGGAAAATTGCGAAGGGAGCAGTCATTGAGAAAAAATACGTAATCTGCTTACACTGGTTATGTATTTTTTCTACAAAGTTCACTACTTACTTAATTGTGTGAAACATTTATTGTTTTTTCTTATATGGCTAAACAAAAGTAAGTTCAATTTAGTTATTTTGGGACCTGGTATTATGCGATAAAAGTGATTTACTCTAACTGTGTAATGTTAAGGCAAATTATATTTTTACCTCGGAGAAAAACGAGAAAATATTTATTATTATTATTATTATTATTTTTTAACGTTAGTCTAATTATTTAGGTGTGTGCATTCTGGAACATGCAGAAGTTCGTTTCTAAAACAATACTTCTTTGACAAATTACAAACTTTCAAACTAAATTCGCCAATGTCCTTCTCTCTTCCTCTTTCTTTTGATAGTAAATCCATGATTAAAACAGACATTGCTTACCATATTTATTACGGCAGAGTATTGGTAATGAAATACTTCATAATAAACAATTACTGAGAACTGCATTTAAGACAAAATTGGCCGTAAAGTTCTGACTTTGCATTGATTTTCATTGAAGTATTTCCAGAGACAGACATTCTGCTAAAGAACAAGTCATAAGGCAAAAAAAAAAAGGTGAGGAAAAAAATGAATGAATCAGCTAATTTTTGAAAACTTGACATTATCGAATTCGGGATGACAATTTATATTTTACATGTATAATCAAATAAATGGTTTTTGCACAATACATGAAAGCTCGCTCAGTTACATCAGAACAAGAGTGAATGAACCAAATAAAAGGATTTCAATATTCTTGGGACGCATGCCAACTGTTGAATAGATGTAAATTGGTCTATTGATGTTCCTTATCATTCACACAATGATGTGAGGATGTATAGTTATAAGTACATAACATTGCCCACGTTAGTACTGACATTACACACCTGGACTTGTTTATTCACAATTGAGGGACTGGCTGTCATGATGTTTTTTTATAAATGAGATTGTGAAAAACAAGAAAAAGATAAATGTGTTTATAATTAACTGCCAAAGAGAGGATAACCTTTGTTTCATAAATATTTTTTCGAATATATTTAATAAATGTAATATTTGTTAACATCCCCCCCCCAAAAAAAAATACCCCCACAAAAACAACAACAACACGTGAACAAAGACTTGTGAGCTCCCTATCATCATTTTCAATTAACTGACATTCAAATTTTGGTTGACCATTAGAAATACCTCATTTCAGCATTGTTAACATGAAGGATTTATAAATGATTTTTTTGGCACCCAGATCTGTGACTATACCCTTGTTATGATACTTGCATAGTATAAGAAATCAGTCCAAATATAAGATACTGTAAATCAGGTTATTTTACTAATTGCAGAGCAAAAAACAAAGTCAAGTCATCTTATAGGAGTTTTTTTTTAGCTCAACTGAGCTGAAAGCTCAAGTGAGCTTTTCTGATCACTTTTTGTCCAGCGTCCGTCTGTCCGTCCGTCCGTCTGTCCGTCTGTCTGTAAACTTTTTACATTTTCGACTTCTTATCAAGAACCATTCGGCCAATTTCAACCAAACTTGGCACAAAGCATCACTGGATGAAGGGGATTCAAGTTTGTGAAAATGAAGGGCCACACCCTCTTTAAACGGGAGAAATCGTTTTAAATTATTCAAAAAAACTAAAAATTTTATTTTATGGTTTTACTTATATGCAAACATTTGACAAATTGTTAATTCTTTAAAATTGTTTAGACTTTGGCCCTTAGACTTAGACAATTCCTTGGCTTCACAAGGGGTTCAAAATTTGATTTATAGGTTTATACCTTTTATAAATCAGTTGTTTAAGATCTTCTTGAAAACTGCAATGCTCAATATGTGATATGACTATAAAATCATCCTGTTACCAAAGGGGCTTAATGATAAACATTAGAATATCCAGGGGGAAAATTTTGAACTTTTTTTTTTATACAGAATATATTAAACTACATTGTCCAGATATTTTGTATATGACACCATGAAGCTGATTTTATTATGGCTATTGTTGCTCAGGTGAGCGATGTGGCCCATGGGCCTCTTGTTAAAAAGACGAATGACACGTTTTGTTATCAGGCAACAATTGAAAGTTGTACAATAAAGCTAATGATGTCATAGTGTCAAAAATATCAATGTCGTGATAAATTGCCTCATTCCACACATCAATTCACAAATTGCAGTAGAGTGTGTTACGTAGAGGTATAACTAGTTACGAGATTGACATTTTATTGATCTTTGATCCACTCTGTTAAAAAATGATCTGTCTTCGTCTTGTCTTTCAAGCTACACCATGCTTGTAAACCAAATTGTGGTTTTTGAACAGTTCGACTCGCCAAGTCTATCAGAAGTGCCTGATTATTGGTGAAAGCTCCTTTCATTTGACTTGTATGAAATGGCTGATAATTGGTGTTCATTTGCCATTTTGTCTACTGACTTTTGATCAGTGGAAGTTGGTTAAATCACTGTGTTACTTTTGGTCAATACCCTGGAAGTTTTTCTTGTCGGATTTCTACGTGAAACTTTGGTTAACTATTACATTAACAAAAAGATAATGGTTTATGACATAAACTTGCGGAAAACGATTTTAGAGGTTTTGATTGAAACAAAATTATATTATTGTTGTCTTGTACAAAAATTGGTTTGCTATATATTCTTTAGTTGAGAAATCTTTCTTCTGATAAAATTTAATGATATATCTAAATATTTTTATCATGAAGGTTAAAGTCACTTTCAGAATTATCATAAATGCAGGTTTTTTTGAAACAAAATAAAAATTTTAAAAGTTACAGCCCTTGTTGCTTGTACATACCTTTGTGTATCAGCCAGGGTTATTCAATCTCTTAAAGCTTATTCTTGTACCACACGATTTATCGACTTTCTCTACCATGATCTTTTTAAAAAGAAAAACGAGACAATGCACAATCAATAATTCCGTTCATTTAGCATAATGACTTTTAAATGAAATGAGATAATTATACTCTGTATACAAATTATCTTTCGGGAATTTTTACTATTTGGTGAGTTGTAATTAAAGAAAAACGAATGGCGTCGAGCTTGATTTTTTTTTATTACCTAAAAGAAAAAATAGTGTTAAAGCTGATTCATTACACTGTAAATATGAAATACTTTATATATATTTTATATATAAATATTTTATATATAGATATATAAAAATGTTTACCCATATTCGCGGTTGATTTTATTACAAACAATTAGAAAGCAGTTGAAAAAAACCCAAACAAAACTACGAAAAACACATTTAAGGAATTATTCATTTATATATATATCTGCGTTGGAAGAGAAATTGATAGAAGGGAGGGGGTAGGAATAGATGCATATATTTGGTGGATTATTTGCCAAAGTAGATTACCAACTTGATCTAGTAATCGATCTTGCTCATAAATATTTCTTAAAACATTCAATTTTGTAATCTTTTCCTCTTATATCTTAGTGTAGATATTTGATAGAATTCTCTTACACTGTTTCATTTATGAAGTCAGTTTTTCCAATTTTTTACAAATTAAAGAGGCAGTTAGTAATATTTGTTTTATATTATATATGTATTTTGAAAGTCGCCCAGGAATTGGCCATGATACAAAATACCGTTATAGTTAATTAAGCCAACCTAGGTCGTCAAAGGTCAGCCAATGAACATAACTTTTAAACTGGTACCTGCATCATTTTATCTTCAGAATCGTGAATAGTAGAAAATATATTTTAAATCGTGTCAATAATTTTATTCTACATTTTCAGCATCAAACGTCTCAATAATGAATAAAAAATCACAGAGAACTGTTGAAAGTTTACCCCACCGATGATGTCAACAGGATACATAGTGATTATCAATTTTAGGCTCGAAGAATAAAAGTTGGTAAACGAAATGTTCTTTTTTTTTCTAAATTGTAACGATGTTGTTACCAGGGTACATACATATGTACATATAGTTGTATCATATTTCAGGCACGAAAAGTAAATGTCGGTGAACGACGGTTTTGCAAAAATGTCTGAAATACGTGCAATAATTCACAAGGTTTTTTTTTTTTACCCGAGATCATATTTGCAGTTTTGTTTGTAACTAAAGCTCTATTGTATAACCTGTGTATATCAGTTATGAAGAACATCTGGATGTATACATGTACCTGTGGTGCATGTAACAACTGACAATGATAAACATCGCTCTGGAAATACCATTATCATAAGTCAGACAGTGACATACATCATAAGAAGATTGGACGTATCCATCGTGTGTTTACTCAACACTAGTTAGTAATTCGATACATTTATGAGACAGATGAACATCGAGTGCAAGTTCCCGGACTTAATGTGACAAAAAAAATCTCGTTTTTGATTCAAAGACTATACATTTATAAACTTTCCTTCGACTCGAAAACACTCTTTGTAATTTATCTGAGTTCTATGTTTCTGATACTTGGATCTCCAGTTTTTAACAAACAGCTAATGTAGATGGGGTACTAGAGTAATCATTTTAAAACCATTCACATAGTCTGTGACACAGGTTGCACTAGAATATAAATGCTTTCAGATCACGCAAGGACAAGATAATAACAATTGGTTGGAATATTGATTCGAGATATCAAACAGGGAGCCATTACATTTCATGGTTAGAAGAATTCGTAGTCAGCAATGTATTAATCACTTGTCACGTAACGTAAGGGTACATGCAAATTATAGACTCGTTTATAATCACACGTGATGGATAGACCGGGTTTGGTTTGAAATTATAGGAATATGACCGCTAAGACATTAAAGTCACTCTCATGCTTTGTGTAAAGTTCTGTGCTTTAAAAACAATGCAGAGTTTTCTTTATAATGAAAATCTATTCCAAACGTTTAAACAAATTCTAACATGATTTATACAAAGTTTTTATCAGTAAGAATTGTGGCAGTTAAAGGACGAAAAAACTAAGAGAATGTTTAAACCTGTCTTAATATCATGATAAAGGCGTAAAAGCGGTATAACAAAGTTTGCAATTTAGTGATTGGGTATGCCATTGCCTCAATTCATTGGGTTATCAAACCCTTGCGAGTAACATAGAAGACTCGCATAATTTTAGAAATTCCAGCAATGTATTCCTTTACAAGTGTTATGAAAGTGGTACTTGTATTGGGGTATCTCACTATAACATTAAGAGTACGATACGCAGGTTATATAAGGTCCTTGTTATTTTAGAAGTGCTTATATGTACATTAAGTGTCCATACATAAGTAAACTAAAAAGGACATTCAGTCTGAACATTAACATAATTATCTAATTTATGAAACTAGTGAAAGTATGTAAATGTGTCATTCGTAAACACCTCCTTATTCAACATAACGTCTCTTTTTCTTATTAGGTTAACCATAAAAATGTTTTTACTTTTTACGAAGATATCTGGCCAAAAGCAAGGGATCTTCTGACCATCAGCTTGTTGTTATTGGAGCCATCGTGCCGGCAATTCCATGGATTATCCACTACGCACATAAATCAGAATCCGAGTGCGCCAAAGCCACAGTGGACTTCATAAAACTTACCCACCCTGAACCAGGACTTGTCCCCTTCATCGACATCTACTCTCGCCTACTGCATGGGGTCCTCAATGGTAACTCCCTGCAACAGGAAGCTCTGAAGACGCTCAGTAATGCTCAACTTGGGGGCCAACAGAAACGTGAGGTTGTGTTGAAACTCCTAGACATGGCTAACGGGTAAGTAGAACTATATTTTCTAAAGGAAGAACAGGGATTCCGTTTTTCAATATCTGTGGTTTTGGTCTTCTGTTTTTTATGAACGCCGAAATGCTTTTAGAACGTTCTAGTATTTGTATTTCGATACACATACTATGAAGTACCCATTCAAATATCATGACGAAACCAGTCTTAAAACTTTGCTAAACTTCAGTGTACTAATTGTTGTCTACATGTAAAAAAAAATCCGCTCTCTCTTTTAGATTTCCAAAGGGTTCTGAACAAAGGTTAAAGTTGTACCAGTCCGCTACCGCTCGCCTAGGATCTGCCTGTTATGTAGAGGGTGCCATGTCAAGTATGCTGTTTTTAGCGCTAGAATTCGCTGACGATGCCAATGCGGGGTTATTAGCAAACGCCAACTGTGGAGGTAAGAGTATCCAATAGTCTCCCATTTGCAGTCTTTCTTTGGAATTGATTCAATCCAATTAACGTTTTTCGGAGTTTGTACTAATACAATATTGGTTACCGTTTTGTATCTTTTACAATCAGGCATTTTTTTTTTTTATAATTTATCTATTCCCGAAATGTTAGAATGATTTGCATAAAGAATAAATCACAATGGATGGGGCAGACACGTAATGTAATTTTGTTGACACTGTTTATCATACCTTGGGATTTAGTTAGCTTGACATTATTGTTTTGTTTTTAGACTTAAGATGTACAGATACTTTGATAATTATAAGAAGGTTGTTTATGGCTTTTGGAATCATGCAATTAATTTTTGTTGAAGAGAAAAACAAAAATCAATAAAAACCAAAACATACAGACATTAATTCTAATAAACAGCATTCCTTGGAAAATTAATTTATTCTTCTGAAGGTGTTGACATTTCGGTTTCACTGCACAGATATTTAGAAAATTTAGTTTTTATTCTGTTTTTAGCAGATGTATTAATAGTATACATGTATAATAAAAGAAATTCCATTTTAAAAAAATCTCATTAGAAATGTTGTTTACAAGTCTGGTTTTAAGAGAGTTAAAATAAACAGATAAAAAGAAGATTATCTGCAGCAAGTACAAGAAGCGTGGTGATTTTAAAACAACCTATGTATACATTGGTCTAAGAGGGTTAAACAACAGATAAACGGCAGATTATCTGCTGCATATAGTATGATTAATGTAAATAACGTTCCTTTATTCAGGTGAGAACTGCCATCGAGGAGCAGCGCTTGGTGCCCTTTTGGGGGCCTCGGTTGGGAACAAGGACGGTCAAATATCAACAGGGTTCAAAGAGGGTTTGGGGTCAATGAAGAAAGGACTTGTTACTCTTATTGAAAAAATGAATTCTTGAAAAATGAACTTGTTACTCTAATTGAACAATTGAATTCTTGACGAGAGCACTCATTGTTTGAATTCTTGAAATCCGAAGCACGAGAATACCGCTTTTCATTGACTTTCACGACCAATCGAAGTACTAAATTCCAAAGCCTATGTTAACCGTTTCATGGGCTTTTTTTATCAAATGATTTCATGAAATTCCGAAGCTTATGTAAGCCGTTTTATTGAATTTTTCGACTTAAATCCGATTTCCTTCTGAAATTGAACTGTTAATTAATAGAATAACATTTACAGGTACCTGCTTTCCTTTGTTCCAGTATTTTCATTATGTGATGAATGTGTTAAATTTTCTATAACATTAACAACTTTTGATATTATCGTTCAAATTTAGAACGTTTCACATGTGCCAATGAGTGATAGTCAAAGCGTGAATTATGTAAGAAAAAAATAGTGGTTGTTGTATAAGGTGTGCAAGAGTGTATTTATATTTGATGGTATATTTTGTGAAATAATTGTTTTACTTTGATGCTATAATATTTTTCAATCATTTTCTAATGTATCCAAGAATGTTTCGATTGAATTTAGATACATGTATTGAATGGAAATACAAGGAAATTATCACTTTGTGTGTACGTTTTGTCTCTGGATACTAAGTCAAAATATATTGAAATTTCAATTGATTGATGTTGAGGCATAACTGAACCATTTATTCAAGTGTTCCCCTGGCGAAATTTTAATGGGAGTATCAAAACCTAACGTTTCAGCACAAATTCCTGTCTTTTAAAAAATCTCTTCGGTTTAGATTAACATTTTAAGAAAAAAAGGCTCAATGCTGGACTGAAAAAGTGTTTCTTCCCATTCCAACATCAGTCTTTTTGATGCATTAGTCTTGTTATAGAATTCAGCTAAGTTGTTGGATTGTGGAACAGGGTTTAGTTGATTTTATGTCTTTCCCTTCGACAATACACCTACGATAAATTCAATTGCTCCTACTTTATATGTAATTAAACGGCAGGAGAGCGCAAAATTGGCAATCCACTGGGGCTTAATAACACAAAATCTCCTCGTTAAAGTGAATCTCCTTTTCGGGTTTTATTGACGCAGTAGTGATTTACAATTAACACGGTCTAGATAGTGACTCTAAATTACTTTAATTGGTTTCCTAATCCCTCAAAAAGTCACAGACATGTTTTTTTCCTTTCCTTTACAACCTGTAACGTTGGAAAGTTCAACACTTTAGTTTTTCATTTCACATCCTGATTCCAAAAACAACATGAGTCATACAGACGTTACAATTAACTTATTTGTAACGTACATGAATCCGCATAGTCGAGATTTATTTGATTATAAATGATATCCCTAGAATGATATAACCATGATCTGCAGGATAATACCACATGGAACATATTGGGTAGCATTACATGGCAACAGGTGATACTAATTAACTTCATATTCTGTGTATGTTTATTAATACAATCTTTTTTTAATGCGGATATGAAGGTAATGAGCAATGATAAAATATTTACATTTTGTACATAAGTATTTTTTTCAGCTTTGATTACTACCTTAATACTAGTAGTAGACATAAAACAAAGAAAGCATTTAAATGTTTACTGTTACATCCATCTCTTAAATCTGACTTCAAATATCCATGAACAGTAATTCAAAATACATAAATTATGGTTTTGTTACACATACGGAACAATCTTTCATGCTAACATGGTCACTACAATTACCTCGAATAGTCTGAAGTCAGCCTATGCACGTCCGTGAAGCTTGTTCTCTCAATGTAGCTTGTGTTGATCGATCGCGAAATGATCCACGCATTACCAACGTCAGAAGTATTAAAAAAGTAACCAATAAACTATATGACATGTTTTAAACTAAAGTTAATAAATGTCTAGATTAAATTAGCTAAACAGTATAAGCAATTTTCAAAAGATTTTAAGGATTGAGTTTATTGCATTTTAAAAGCAATGATGGGACTTTCAACATGTACATTTTCTTTCATTTTCGTCTCCATGTGTGTCTTGACTTTCTTATCTTCCACAACCTTACTGGCTTCAGTCACATTGTTATCCTAGGGGGTCTGGGTGCACCCTGAAGAGCTTTACTCTATATCATTATTCCTGTTCTTGAATTGTAGAAAAAGTGAGTGGGTGTTTGTTCTACAGAACATTTTAACGTTGAAGATGGTCTTTGTCTAGAAGAAACGTTGCCTCTTTCAAAACATTATGTCAAATGATATCCTTACGGTTTATAATAGTATGTGTTCAACGAATCAGCATTATAGAGAGAAGCGCCAGGAAAATTTCTATTGTAAATTGCAAAAAGTGTTGATTTAGACTGTTGATGATTATTAGATGGTTCTGGCTAATGAGGAAGCTCTTCTTTGATATACGTCTTTCTCTTGGTCACCACCTGAGGTGATCTTATTATCTAAGTAGATTAACTTTTGTTCTTGCATTTGTTGTTTATTATTATGGATCCTACTACTGCATGTTGTATTGATTACGATTACTTTGGTCTATCTGGTGTTGATGGTTAATTCCAATTTGGTCCTTTTTCCTGCAAGATCACCTAACTCAATATTTATTTCTCGATTGCGATGAGACACATGCAAATCGAATTTATCCCAGCATACAACATCAATTGTATCTCTGAAGCCAAAAACTGATAACAAATTTTGAAAAATACATTCGTATTGTCAGCCATTTAGAATAGAAATTGGTGTGTGTAGTTTGAAGAGCCGCTTTGTGAATTTTTCAAACGACTCGTTACATCAACTGGTATTTTTTCGTTTTTAAGACCAGATAGTGCATTTTCTTTTTAATACGTATTTTGAGTGCATCAGTCATTATTGGTGTCGCCGAGACACAAACCAGTATTGATAGAGTTAGTTTTTAGGACTTCTTATTAGAAGTTGATGTGCAATAACCAATAGTTGCTTTGAGAACTTCATAACTAAAAAACACTTTGTCGTGATAATAAAAAAAAAAATCAATTTTTGCCTCTTGATTTATGTTCTTTATGACAATGCAGATTGTTGCAGATTGTGCGTCTGATATCATCCCCAGCAATTGAGAACATTAAAACTTCCTTCCTTCCTTCAGCTTCTGGTGTTCTAGTATTGATCGCAATCTTGTTTGTAAAATATGAAATTTACAATTGGAGTTCCGTATTGTGAATTTTTCAAACAAATCGTGGAATCAACTAGTGTTTTCATATTTAAGATCATATAATGCATATTCTCGTTAATACGTTACTTGAGTATTAGTGTCGCCGAACCAGTACAGAGAGTTAGTTTTTTAACACATTTCGTATTAGAAGTTGATGTGCAATAACCATTATTTGCTTTGAGAACTTCATAATTTTAAAGAAAAAGAACCTTTGATTGTCATGATAATAAGAAAAAAAAACGCAATTTTGCCTTTGGATTTATGCTCTTTATGACGATGCAGACTGTCGCCATGATTTACGTTTGATATCATCCTTAGCATATGAGAATATTCAACCTACATCCTTTAGGTTCTGCTGTTCTAATATTGATCGCAGTCTTATGTGTAAAATATGAAATTTACAATAAGTGTTTGAACCACCGCTTTGTGACTTTTTGCCACATAACTTTGAAGCGCCGCGTTGTGGTTTTTTGCCACATAAATTTGAAGCGTCGCTTTGTGGTTTTTTGTTTTGCCACATAACTTTTTGGCGCCGCTCTGTGATTTTGCCGCATAAATTTAAAGCGATGTTTGGTAGTATGTCACGCAACTTTGAGAAGGAATCAGCTGCGTTTTTCATCATCGCTGATTTTGAACTTAAGCCCTTAATCAGCCGTTGCAAATGAATTTTTGATAACGACTGGTTTCGCTGAAATGCAAGCTAGCATAACCGAATTTTGAGTGTTAAGAAACCGATGCGTAATCACAATGAACATTCTTTTAAAGTCAAAGTTAATAAAAAATCTGGATTTTGTGTTTTCAAAAGAATTTAAAGTGTTCTACTATCTACTATTCTGAAATTTTCCTCATCACTTTCATGTGTTGGTATGCTTTAAAGCTAGGATTGTTTACTCGTTCGAGAATTCTTTATTACAAAGAAACACAAAGCATAAGCAACAAGTAGTCTGCAATGGCCAAGCCTTCCAGCCTATCTGTCAGAAGGGAGCCGATATTTTATTGACTGCACGTACGAAGCGGCCTTGTTCTTGTCAAGAAATATTAAAGAATCCTACAACAGTATTGTTAGATATTGATTAATAGATTTAGTCAATATAAGTGATAATATTTAACACCTATATGTATACCGAAATGTGAATGCAATCTATTAAAACAATTACTTAAAAATGTTTAATTTCTTTTCTTAAAATTATGGGGCCAGTTTTACAAAAATCTATTTTTATTACTAGAATTGGTCTCATCGCAAACATATATCAAAGATGTTACACAAAATTTTCCTATCGTAGGATAATAATACGATTAATTTTTTAAAAACTTTTTCGACATCTGTCAGTGAACCCTTGTCTAAACTGATTATGGCGGTATTGTAAGTCAAAATACATTAAGACTTGGAATTTCTAATAATGTTTTCAGCTTCCTAAGAGGATACCGAAAGGATCTGAAGTCTCCTTCAAGCGGTAATTGCCCTTAAAATTTCTGGGTTTTTTTTTTAAACAGATACAATTTATTTAACCTATTTATTTCAATTAAGTTGTATATACAACGGGTCTGCACCCCATTTTAAGGTGTTATGGCGTTATTGTCCCTAACGTTTGAAAAGACTGTTATTGTTAATCCTCTGAAACCTTAAAAGATAGAACTTTAAAAGATAGATTTGAGACGTTTACTACTACCTCTAGTTCACATAGAGGATTATCAATATAGGATCTGAAGCCAATTTCTTCAATATTTTGCCCCTAAAAGTTTAAATATATTTTTAAAGCATTAACGATATTCTGAACATATGAATTACTTGGGATCGAAGATTCTACCTTGGCCGATTGAGTTGACATTAAGGTCTAAGGTTAAGGCCAAATATCACTTTCAACAGATCTTTTAATCGTTTTCTTTTTTGACTTAAAGGTATATGTGGCGTATTTTTAGTGAAGAGCAATAATAAGATCTGATTATTTGCTTCAATACCTTAGTTAAAGATAGGACTTTCACATAAATTACGCTGTCCAAGTCAGTCACATAACAAAGATACGAGAAATAAAAAAAAAACAAAATACAAAAGATTTGAATAACCCCGCCTTAAATGGGTCACGTGACATCCATCTCGGTGTATCAACAACAATGGCGACGACGAGAAAGAGGGGTAGAGCGTTAAGTTTGACAGATTTGGCAAGGAATAAAAAAGAGACAGACTGACAAGGATAGGAACAAAGGGAATATCGTCGTCGGAGACTATGTAGATTGATGGAATAAGAATTAAAGCCGAATTGAACTTAAGTTTCCATCATGAAGTTGTAGGGGTTTTTCTAGCCAGGTTCGTGCTCCATGTGTTCATTCTCTTTCTTTACTTATTAAGTTATAAACCACAGATGGATTTTCGTTCAGAGGATTTTTTTTAATAAAGATTAAATTAACACTCCCAGTACATGCATCCCTCAGGGAGATGGATATTTACTCCGTTTACCATGTCGATGACGCTAAAATCGCGTTTTCATTATTACACATAATTAACAATTTATATCGTTCTACATTAATGAATATCGGAATAATAATGCTTCAAGTATCATCTGACATAAGAATTATTGAATTCAAGACATGAAAAACGTGATTCTAAGTTGTAAACAAATTGTTCGTCCATCGTGTTTCCAATGCTGGGTTTTCCCGCACTCATGCGCAGTGGCGTTATAAATGGCAGATCACATTAATATTCATCAGACATGTAGCAAAGTTTAGAGACAAATAACTAAAGACAGAACATGTTTTATGGGCCTAGAGTTGGTGAAACGTCTAATTATAAGAAGCATAATGTATATTTTTACTCAAACCCATGTCAAAACTTTTACTCCAAATACGCCACATATACCTTTAAGGTAACAAATGGAAAAAGAAAAACAATCTTCGAAATTATTAAAATTAAAAATTCATAATTTTGAAGTGTTTTATGATGTTTGATGGAAAAATTCAATAAAAGATTTTAGCGTTCACATGTTCTTTATGAGTAATCTGAGTGTCGCAGAGATTTGCATTTTCTAAAATTCAAAACGATTGAAAACATTAAAACTTCCATGAGATGGATTTTCTGACAACTTGAACAATTGGACTCTCCTTGTTTCTCTCGAAAAATTTCCAATTAAACTGACAAGAAGCTATAATTCATATTTTAATCAAATTCAATCAAAAGAAAATTTGGTCGACCATTTTTATTTGGTTGATATCCTTAAAGGAAATTAAGAATGACAGACTTAAAAATGTACGCCTACTTAAACCACAATCAACAAAGATCACTTAGTATCATAATATCGATATTAATAGCATACCGATACATGTAATTTTACGCATAGTGATTGACTTTAAATGAATAAGCCTACACAGAAGTCTAGCAGCTTTCCTGGGTTTTTTTCTATTCGTATCGTTAGCTGTCTCTTCTTGGCAACAGGTATGGCTTCTTCGTCACGTTCCCCGGGATTCACCCCCTGCAATGTATCAAATTTACAATAACTGCTAAATATCAAATGTACATTTGAATGTCCATGACTTCTAAGGTGCCTTTGTTATCTTTGCGGTTCAACTTTAGATGCGAAATAACCAATTGAAAACATCATGTCCTCCCCTTGCAACATCAACAAAATCACAATAATTGCTTCTTTTCCAATGTAGATATGAATGTCAGTTACCTAAAAGATGGCTAACATATCTTTGGGGGTCCAGACGTGAAATAACTTATTGATTATCATTATGTTCACCCCGTTGCAACAACAAATGCATTACATTTGCTGAATTTCAAATGTGAATATGTATTTCAGATACTTATTGGCGTAATTACCTTTTCGGTTTAATTTTGGAAATAGGATAACTAATTGATTGATAAATATCACGCTCTACCGTTCAAATGAATCAAATTTATTACAAGTGCTGAAAAGTAGATATGTATGTCAGATACTTATAAGATTTTATATGTAATTATCTGTGCGGTTCAATTTTGGTTAATTAATAATTGATTGATAGTCATCACGTCTACCCGTTGCAATGAATCAGAATTATTACAAGAGTTGTATTTCAGAAGTAATTATGCATGCCATTAGCTTATAAGATGGCGTACATGCAACTATCTTTGCAGTTCAATTTAGACGTGAAATTAGTGATTAATAATAATCATGTCCAACCCAGTTGCAACATCAAATTCATAAAGCTGTTGAATATGTATGTCAGTAGCTTATAAGATGGCGTAATTATCTTTGCTGTTCAATTTGGAAATGAGACAACCAATTGATAAATAATGCTTTCAAAGACAGTTTTAACAAGTTCAAGGAATATGAACATTCACACACAGATACTTTGATTAAGATTAGTTAGTTCGTGTTACGCTCTTGTCAAAATTTTTATAAACTTAACACATCTACATTTTAAGACCCCCCCCCCCCCCCCCCCGAAAAATATGTCTTAAATATTGGATTTAATTCCATTGATATTATGAAAAACTTCAGCATTGAAATTAAAGAAAAATATAAACTCGTTCTTTTTTTTTTTCTTTTTTCGTCATATAACCAGTCAATAATTGTAACCTTTTTTTAAAAGAACGTGTTATATAATTATTGTAAAATTTGATCTATGCCAAATTGCTAGGAGTATTGCATGTTTGCAATATAGCACTAATGTCTTTTACAATAAACTATGCACCATGAGTACATTAAAGAAGCCAAATATAGCAAAAGTGAAATATTGATATTAAGTATTACCGTCTCGGTATAACAATATATGAGAGACGTAATATGCCAAATGACTACTTAAAACGCCGTACAATACAAGACTCACTGGCCACGCAATATTCACATTAGATGTATATTTTGCAAAAAAAATTATTTCAGAAGTATCCAATTGGACTGCAAAGGATTTCTAATACAATTCTAAGCTCTATTCGTACACGTACCTACTAAACATTACATTGCAAAATGTTACATCAATTCTATGTTGTATTTTGTTCTTCTTGATATATACGTTTTACAATTAATTTTCTTATTTTTTTAATAATAAAGTGAAATCACCTAATATACAAGATGTTTAAGAGACGGCCATGCAAAATATATATGGACAACTATTATCAAGAGTTGTATTGATTTAAGACAGACAGCATTAAGCTTTGTCAATCATTCTACTGAAAGGTGACTGAAAGGCAGCCCAAAGGTTAATGAATGTCATAACTCTGCCAATTAGTCACTTCTCCAGACATTTAACATTCAGTTGACATAATGGCAGGGGTCATCCTGTGAACAAACTTGAAGTATCTGGTTAGAAAATAAAAATGTTCTAAACGATAAGGATGTTGAGAAAATCAAATAAAAAACAATTCTGTGATTTTTTAAGGTAATAGGCACAAATAACATTAGTAAATTATTGTTCTCTATTCATAATCTTAAAAACCATTTAAACACGTGAGGACATTTTGATTTTCATAAAAACAACCAACGTTAATAATTTGTAAGATATGAGTCTTTCGAATGAAAAAATGTGTTGAATTTTTGAAGCATTTGGTCAAATTTCTACAGATTACAGTATTTTAGTATAATCAACGTGGTAAAAATCAAATTCAAATAGGGGTTTGTTTTTTTTAAAACCCAGTTTCTCCTAAACCTACGCGCGCGGGTTACGTTAAACGTAGAATTAACTTTGGACAGCCTTAGAATTCCAAAAACGAGGAGATGATACGAGGGGCGTTCAATAAATAATGTCATCGTTGTTACAAAAATAACACAATAAGAAAGTTTTTATGTTTTTAATGGTTACCTTCAAAATACTCTCCTTTAACAGACACACATAATTTCAACTGATTTATTCAAGCTTTGAATGCATTTATATAATGTTTATTGAGAATGGTATTTATGCTCTGATAAATGGCAGAGCCCAAAGCATTCCTTGAAGCATATTTTCTTCCTGAAGTGCTTTTTTTAATTTAGGAAAAAGAAAAAAAGTCACAGGGAGACAAGTCGGGTTAATAGGGAGGATGGGCAAAACATAAACCTTTTCGTTTTCCAAAAACGTGTTGGGGCGTTGTCATGAAGAAGTCGAATGTTGCGAATTCCAGACTTTGGCGTCTTCCTTTCATAGCGTTTCTTACCTTTCTTCCACACATAATTTTTGTATACATGTCCGGTGATTGATCGGCCTTTTGAAATAGCAAATTGAACAACAGGACGTTCATTATTAAAGAAAATTACGAATAATACTTTCTTTGTACTTTGGCATTGTTTTGCTATAACAGGGCATTTTGCCTTTTTAGTCAACCACATGTTTGGTCATTTTTGAATTTGCTAACCCACCTGTAAACTTGTCTCAGTGACATACACTTGTTTCCATACACATCACACAGTTCTTTGAAAATATCTTTCGAGTCTTCACCTAGTCTGGTACATGCTTTTATGTAGCCTCTAATTTCAGTCTTACTGGATGATGACTCACAAGTCAAATATTTTCATACAGTGTCTCGAGTAGGGGTTATATATCAGCTTCTCAAAGGAGTATTCGATGATGAAACGTGGTCAGATAAACGGCCATAAATAGAATATGAACCAAATCTTGCGTGAAAAGAAAGTCAAGCGTCAATTGAACCCTGTATTTTAAGGAATCTGATTAGTGACATTATTTACTGAACGCCCCTCGTTTATATCATGAATAATTGAAAAATAAAGATACGAGTGTCACAACAGTCAGTTCAACGATATATATGCAGCACATTCTCTCAAATTCTTCCATATTTGTGAAAACCTCTGTGTTAAAACGATGTTCATTAAACGCCCCCTCTAGCTTGTCAGGTTTCAATACACAGCTTAAAATAAAGTGTCTACAGGGATTTTGCATTGCAAAAGATATGAACCCGGATGATAGCGTTGAAATATTGTGCAAGGTATCCTGAGTGTCTTCCGCTTGGAGAAAAGATGTTTATATTTCCCTTTATAAATTTCCTTAAGAAATCCGTTTTCGTTCCTGTCATTTTTTCCGAGTGAAAAATGATAATGTGTCTTTGATAGTTTCTCTTTCATCGATTTCAGTCCACTTTTTTCACAGATATGTGTATTTCTATTAAAAATCGTCCAAATGTGCTGCATAAGTATCTTGGGACAGACTTTAACTGATATACACTCACTTTTCAGCTGTTAATATGTAAGCCTGCATGACTGAAATTAATCAATTGATCATTTACTACTGAAAAATGAAAAACACAAGTACTAACAATAAAATGTGTTCTTTGTTGAATCATACGGGCTACAATACTTGTGATCGAAATGTTTCATCAACGTGGGTTATGTTTTTCAGCAAACTGTCTACAGTTGTTTCACTCGTATGAAACAACAAGAAAAGCATTTTATTGTTAAACTGTTTTCTCCACCGAGTGCAATTTTTTTTTCTTATATCAATGTCAATTATGTTTTGTTTGGATAGGATTTATAATATATGAATGTAAATATATATAAATAAGTGTATGAATATACATGTTTATAAAAAAAATTACTTGTTTGTTTTTCTTATGATTTATTTGTAACTAAATGAATAATTGAATTCATTTCCTATATAAAATAATACCAAATATAATGAGTAATACCAGTAGAGGAAATGATTTAGGATATGAAGTCTGTGTCAAATTTCAATCTTTTACCAGTGATTTACTTCATGTATCCGCAATAGTTCCTGTTTCCTGTGTGATATGAGAGGCAATCTTTGACGCATAACGCTATCACACGCAACAAATCAAGTTCCATTGATTCTGTGACCCGATCATTTAAGACTATCCTTATTTCTGACACCCCGTCAATAGTTTACTAAGAACGTTGACCTCAAGAGATACAAATTGAGTTGGTGAAAGATACAATCTTCATTGTTTGTTTCGTGCACCAGATATGAGCTTGCACTTTGAAGTGAAAATTGGGTCAACTTCTGCAAGTATGACGTATGACGTATTGATCTTAAAATCTTTGATATATCAAGAAAAAAAATAATGAAGATTCCACTTTATACACCATGATTCTATATACTTTGTACGTTTTTTTTTTTTGCATGATACAATTGATAAAACCTTAGGCAAATGACAAGCCCGGTTAATTAAGACGTCAAATAAATGAACGATTAAAGATAGTCACATCTTATCAAACATCTCTTTTATTGCCCGATTTTATTTCATCACTTGTAGAATAAATCCTTTTGATCAATAAAACAACAATACACGACACTATCTCCGCTATAAAATATGCATAAAGTGCAGATGGACTTGCAAATGCTTAATCACAAGATTCCAATTATGATAAAGTAAATGAGTCCGAAAAGGTCTTCGAGAAAACGACTATTCCCTCTCCTAACGAAGACGTTATTCATGTCGCCCAAAGGAGATATACTTTAATAAGAATGCAAGACTGGAAAGAATGACACTTTGTATACAAATCAGCAACAGAATAGCTTGGAAAGGTACTCTTGGAAATGTCCTTATATTTTGCTGATGTCAGCTGCTGTATTAATCTGGTAGGCTGTAAGCACTTTTTATATACAAAAAATATTTAGATATCTTTTTTACAGGCACCATTTTTTAGAGATTACTTGCATCTAGATAGCAACTTGAGGAGGTTTGAATTTTATAAAATTATTGTTTGCCCAATGTCTAAACGTTGCTTACGTTACGTGTTAGCTAAAGGAAGAGTATCTCCTATTTCCTTATAAAATTTTACTCGCCATTTTAGTCACGGAATGTGTTTTCCTACTAGAGTAAATAGCAAATATTCTTGAACTTCCAGTATTGGATAAATAATCTGCTGGAGTGAATTGTTATCCACACAGAAATATCATGCGCGGGTCTGGAATGTTTTTCCAAGGGGGGGGGGGGGGGGGGGGGGGGTCCCCGAAGCCATTTTCAATACTATGTGAATTTTATAAATCTGAATTTTCCAGCCTCCCCTCCCCCTCCCCCCGAAAAGATCTGAAAATAAATAGTTGCCTAGATTAGGCAATCCTCTTACAATTGTGAGTACAAGTACAGGTACATTCAGTACTCAAATTTAACACAATGTATGTAACTAAAGTAATTTTATCTAATGCAGGTGGTTCTTTCTTTACTGTTGTGTCAGTGATATTGAAACGCTTTGATTTATACTCTGAATTATATTTATCCTCAGTTCATAATTCTTTTGTTGTATTGACATCTATTTTCCAATAACCTAATACATATTTCATCAACCTACCTTATATAACGTATGCAATGCTATGCTTCTTTTACCTTATGTCTCCTTTTTAAAATTTATAATAGACCCACACTTTTATATGAATTACACTTTTATCAACAGGTTATGAATTATAATTCGTTTGGAAATTGATATTGTAAGAAACAATACTATTGCAAAAATAATCAATTTCAAACAGTGAAAGTTGATAAGTATTTATGAGGCTCTTGATTTCCACAAATCATGTTATTTTTAAGCGAAAAACTCCATTAACACCTAATGCTTACACTACTTGGAGACGATCTTCCCTTTAGACTGATTTACAGACAAATCGAAGACAAAAGAATAAAAACATTCAGCAAAATCATGTTAGCTGTACATTTACTTATCTTTTACTTATTGTATACGTAAATAGTCTTCCATTGGAAATGTTTATCTGATTAAATCCCTTTTTAAAACAAAAAGGCCACTAATGGAAACAAGAGGCCCATGTGCCACATCGCTCACCTGAACAACAGTTTTATGTAACATTCTATTTCGTAGCATATGCTATTTTTATTTTAAACTTTGAACACCTTTCTGGGGCCCCAGTATTGGTCTGGGGTTTATGGTTGGCTTTAACAATTTAAAATCTACACTATCTGAGGATCCTGAATAGTAATCTCATAAACTGTGTAAACAATGAACCCTGTCTGGGGCTCCAGTATTAGTCCGGGGGTCACGATTTTAACAATTCAGAATCAACAATAGCCAAGGATATATGCATAGTATATTCCAAACTGCTGCATTGTAGTTCTTGAGAAGATTTTTCAACATTTTCCTATATATGTTAAACTTTGAATCCCACCTGGGGCCCCAGTTTTGGTCCGGGGGTCACGATTTTTACAATTTAGAATCTTCACTAGATATACAGCCTATTTCGGATATATTGAAATTCAGGGGACCATGCACATTATTTCAATATATCCGTATTTCAATATAAGCCAAATTGACTGACGTGAAGCCGCCATTTTTGAAAGTTCAATCCCGATCTAAAGATAGAAAACCAAACCCGAACAAATTATTTGGTCATCGTTTATCTATTACAGTGAACAGATTACATGGATGATTAGTCCTTGAAAGTTTGATTAAAATATTAGTAAGTTTTGTTAGTTTAATTTTGTTACAATCTTTAACCTCGTCATAATCTCCGATCGCATTCTTTTACGTTTTGGAGAAAAATCACCAGCCTCAAACGTTTCAATTTCTGCTGAACGCTGCTCGTATATTATCGTAAGTGTTCTCGGGTTAATCTCAAAATCCTAAGCTTTTTCGAAATTATGGTTTGTCCGTTTATCAATAGCCATAACTAGTTCGTATTTAGTGTCCGAAGATAAGGTTTTTCTTTTCTGTGGGGTTTCCATATTACGTCTAGCCTCAATACATCCGTATTATACGTAAAAACAAAGAATTCAACAGTGGATAAATTTTATTTTTTAAAAGAACTATAAAAACACACAAGATGAGAACTTATCAATTCACACCAGTCAGTCAGGCATAATTACTGTCATCAACCGTGACGACAGCCGCCAGGGAGTACTTGAATATAACCGTTATAAAAACAACCCATTATCACCTCTGGGGATCGATCAGTGGCTTCAATATAAGCGATATTTCAAAATAGACGATTTCATTATAACGTTATTTTAATACAAAGTAAATGAGAGGCTAAAACTGGGGAGTTATATCTATTTCAAAATAAGCTGAATTTCAAAATAAACGATTTCAATATAAGTGGAGTAAGCTGTACCAGCTTTTGTGTAAATATTGGCATTTCCTTTTTTACAATTTTGAGGTTTTCTCTGCTTTGAATACTAACTGGTCTTTTATTTCTGCAATTTGTATTCATCTTCCCATAAGGTGCTTTGTGCCAAATTTGGTTGAAATTGGCCAAGCGGTTTAAGAAAAGAAGTTCAAAATTTGAAAAGTTTACAGACGGACGGACAGACGGACAAAATATGATCAGAAAAGCTCACTTGAGCTTTCAGCTCAGATGAGCTTAAAACTAAGGCACTGACGACTTTAATAAAGCAAGAAAGTGTTTTTTGTTGTTTGTATACAATATTATGTAACAGAAAAACACAACCTGCACCAGGGGGATATGAAAATCATACTTCGATTTTCTTCGAAATCTTTGAATTATTTATATAAAGAAGATAAAAGTGTGTATTATACCGTATTATCGATCATTAATGCAAAAACTGATACATATCTTTCCTGTTTAATCACAAAGTCCACTTATTAACTGTAATCAATTCTAACCACATCTATCCTTTATGAAACACCTCATTGGTGTTACAATTGCGAATGAAGGCAATTCGGTTTACTTAATAAAGAAAAGGAGAATAATCGATGGATAAAGAGAAACTACTTTATTTAACAAGTCAGCTTACTTACAGTAAATGCGTCACCGAATTGTATCTTTTCAACATCGTAAAGTCATAATGGAATTTTTATAACTTAATAAACGTTTGGACTAATGAAAAATGTATTTCAAAAATTCGGTTGAGTTTTGTGCCGTGGCATCAGAATCTTTCTTGAATAATAATCAGTCATGTTTCTTCACACTCGTTAGTTATGAAGGAATTTGGAGAAGTAAAATATGATACATACCTAAACTCAGAAAGTGACAATCTGCGGAGTGAAATACCAGCTTGTCACTGAAGCAGTAAATAAAAATCAATAATTAGAGCGCTTTACACCGTCACAAACCATCCAATGCAGAAAAAAATCAAAGTAGTGAAACCACTTATGGGAATTTTTTTTGTAAATGTTTATTGCAAAACCACTATCTGAGCAATGATAATAAGGAAACAATTTTTCAATGAATAGGTATCTAAGGTAAACCTCTTTATATTCTCATTATTTTAAAAATATTTATCATGATTTCTTTGGAGAAAATATATATTCCTCATAGAAAAACGCGTACCTGTCCACTTATTGTTTAAGTACAATCATGATGTGCTCACAATGAAAGCTCAGTATTTTGTTTAAAATATGGATAGAACTATTGCACAATCATGATGTGCTCACAATGAAAGCTCAGTATTTTGTTCAAAATATTGATAGAACTTCCGCTCATGTGAGTGATATGGCTCATAGTCATTTTTTAAATTCTCCTTTTATTACGACATCGAGAGTAATTTCAACAAATATACCTGAAAACTCCACGCTTTACGGACTCTACTCACCACGATAAGACGAGCCACTCGTGATAAAATATATACAATATCATTCATATACATGGAACTTTTCTGTCACTTTAATATTGTGAAACAAAAAGCTGTGCACGAATTATATTAATACAATTCCAATTTGTTATGAGAGTCTTGCTCACGGTCTGTGATGCTGCAATTGAATAAAAAAAACTGTCCACTTGTTGAAAAATATTTTACTTTCAAATGAATTTTTGTTGTAGCTGATTTAACGTTAAGGGTTGTTAGGAATATAGAACAAGACAGACAGTTATTGCAAGATATGTTGGTGTTAATTAAGCTGATACTTAAACAACTATATCTGTCGTTTTAATATAATTAGGTATTGCATTATCTGTTGATGTTCAGCTGATAATTTAACAACGGTGTATCTGTCGTTTTCATATAATTAATTATTGCATTATCTGTTGATGTTCGACTGATACTTAAACGATTGTAGTTGTTTTGATATGTTGAGTGCTACTGCTTTAAAGGACAAATGATAATCATTTACAATGTAATATACTTAGGATATGTGTTAAATGTTATTGTTGTAGAATGCCGTGTTTTGTAAATTGCATCAAATGTTACTTGCGTATTTCAGATGAAACGATATTTTTGAAATTGTTAGTGAGGTTTTCCACAGAAACAACAACTTGTTATTTGAAGTAAAACCGCATTATCATGACGTGTTATTGACAAAGGTATGTTTTGAAGTCTAAAATAAAAGTAAAATGAAATGGGGATGATTGTGTTTATTTAGATTAGACATTGGTGTTATATGACATCAACAAAAACATGTACAAGAGCTGGCGTCTAGGTCTGTATTTCGTAAGATCCATCTAATACAAGCCATTCTTATGGTTTTGGGACATAAACAAAACAAGAATTAAAGATACTATAAGTATTAAAGCGGATAAATTTGCAGTTATATATGTATAAGTACTGTACTAACATAAAATAATAAATATAAAAGAACTTTCGTTCTTGGGTCTTTTCTGTTATAAATACAAAGTGTTTTTTATTAAAGACCCACACGCTATATCGTCAGATTTTTTCATCAGTGTCGCCATCATAAGAAGATAATTGATTTATATGAAGGAGTATATTTTCTTGTATTAACTAACAAAGACGGAAAACAATAAACATATACAAAGATTAATGAATTCACCGGCATACTCATCAATAAGATATGATATATCTTATACTGTCAGAAGATAGTAATAACAAAAAGAATGATTTACAACATGCATAACAAGGGTCTTTCAATGACCAGTATTCTGTAACACCCCCCCCCTCCCCACCAAAACAAGTAGACAATTTAAGAAATATACAATCAATCTCTTCTCTTGAGTTCTTGTTTGAATCAAAGTCCATTTATTGATAATGTAAAGCGAGTTGGAATTTGAGTTTAACCATATGGTAAACCCTTAAAGAGGCGTGGTCACAATTTTAGGCATATTTATTTTCTTCTATTTTTATTACAATGCATTAGCAATACATTTCTAATTATCAACCACAATTTAAGTGTCAGTCGCAGAGTTATAAGCTGGATACAGAACTCCCAATTCTCTGATATGTTATTAAGGCTCGTGCCATGTTTTTTTTTTTTTCATTGGTTCAATACCGGTAAAAGTTATTTTTCGAGCTAATTTATCAATCTGCTTATTTGGTTTTGAACATAAATAATCAGTTCCTACCGTTTGCCACATTCATATTAGGTCTAATCCTGGAATTTTCTTATCAACATTCAAAATGTACACAAAAACATGACCTGAGCTTTGTTTACATAACAAAGAATTGTGAGCTATGCATCTCTAACTCGACGACTGACACTCAAATTTTGGTTTGCATTTTAGAAATAACTTACTGAAGCATTGTAAACATTAAAAACGGAAAAGCAAATTTTGACCAAAATCACCATGTCCTTTTAAAACGTTCAATTTCTGCAATACTTATCACAAACTACATGTAGATATAGTCTTCTCTAGAGATAATGAAATTTGAAGTAAACCTCAATATTAAAACTCCATGCATCCTGAAATACTGCATACTCACATTCAACAGTAACTCACGAATAGGGGTCAAAAAGGGGTTTAAAATCCTAAGAACAAGTATGTATATTGATGATTCAGCATAAAAATAAAGGCGTGGTTGCTGCGTGTAGACTTCTCGTTGCTTTTAAGTGGAGTATCAATAAAGCCTTATATATTTTCTCATACCTTAAACTTTACATTCGGTCATGACCAAGTGTTAAAAATTATTTCAACACTTAAATATATTTAATAAATGTATCAAATCTATTTCAGATATTGATACCAATGAAGTCTGAAAATATTAAAGAGATGGCGAGAAGATCACACGCACACACGCGTGCTTGCGTTTGTGTGAATGTGTAATAAACTGGTTTAAATATATTCACTTAAATGCCCTTCGATTTCCTAGTTTTACTGACATTTTCCTTTTCAAGCACGTTTTGTACCACTTGAGTTTGTTATAAGTATGTATTTTTAGGTACTAGCATGTCACTAGTATTTCAAACACCTGCATAAAAATCATTGAAGAAATTTAACAGGCATTCAACATATAATATAAAACCCAACTATAGTGAAGTATTGAATCTAACCTGATATGTTTAACCAAAAAAAAATAACACTTTTAAAAGCAAGATACAGCGACCTTATTACTTCTTTATTATATACTCATAATTTAAAATTTCAACTTTCTTAATATATCGAATGATACTCAAAACATTTTCTCACAGACTTTTTCAAATTCTCGTGTACCTGTGATATCACTCGATTGCCATTATTTTCTTTCAAATAAGATCTTGACACCTTCCAGTGAGACATACTAGTATTGTGTTCGGGTGATAGTATACGTACATGTGTATTTGAATGGAACGAGAGAAAAACCTGAATAAAACACATTGACAGTGAACGACAAAAAACACATCAGCCTGTTTTAACATTAACAGAGGCTAATTACAATTTCATTGAAAAATTAAGGCTAATATTAATTTCATGCACAATATTTGTTTAAGAAAGCAACCAATGACTAAAAGGAATAAATTCAAGAAAACTCGCTGCAAAAGTCACTTATAATATTCACACAAATAATTTTTATAAAAATAAAATCAGATGATGATAATAAGCTTTTAACTTTGGCTCAAACTAACAAATATACATGAACGTACATTCCAAGAACGTACTAAAACTATCTGATATACGTATACAAATTAAATATATAGTGATCAATGGACACTGTCAATGTCTTTGAAAGAGATACAGAATGCGATAAAAACCAGATCAGTGAACTGACTTGTGGTTTATAGCACACCTCTTTTGGGTGTCAATTCGCCTACATTCAACTAAATCAGAAAACTTTACCAAAGTCTGTGAGCTTGTAATTAGCGATATATATCCTCCCATTTCTAGTCTTTCATGTATGTGAAATCGCTTATTTCCTTAGATTGGATTGTACAGAAAATCAATTACTCAAACAGCTTTAGGAAAAACAATACCTCTAGCTCTTGCGGTCCATTTTTACATATCTCATTGAAGGGTCATTGTTCTCTTATACTACACGGTCGGAGATCTGGCCAATGATTAATCAAATATTTTGTTTTAGATAATCAATTTAATGTTGTTTTATTAATATTCGTGGACCAACTTTTAACGATACATAAATTCCATGTTAACGACGATATCAGTGCAATATGTTAGCATACATTGCACTCCAATGTACATTTTATTTCATCGGTCAACTCAACAACGAAATCCATGAAAAAAGGTAATCGACGAATGTTGATGAAACCAAAGTACCTTGCTTACCTTAACTTGCATGTGTAGAAAAATGAATGCTAAAAAAATTTCATAGAGTTTCCATAGAAAAAACAAGAAAAGGCGAAAAATAAGTACGCTCAAGCTAGTTTAGCAGTGATACTATAGTTTTACCTTTCTCGTTTTTTAAAGGAAAAAAATTCAACAAATTTTTTTCATTTAATGTTATTTTAACATACAACATCAGGAATTTTCAGTTTTCTTAAAAAAAATCCAATACGATACATTGGCGGAGAATAAAAATAGTACACAATTTATTACATTGCATCGATCAAGTACCACTAAGATGTTCTTCAAAGATAAATGTTTTAGGGTCCAAGAAGAAATAAGTTGTTGGTCTGATTCATTAATCATTGAGAAAAATCCTGCAGCTATCTTTCTAAATGATTAATGCTGAGGTTCATTTAAAGTTTGGAAGTTTATCAAGACTAAACAGAAGTAGGATTGATTTCTGAAGTATTCAATCACAAATTTCTGGGCCTTTCGCGTTCTCTTGTAAATTTCTTTTCTCTAGATCTACTGGTTAAAATACATCTTTATCTTTGCAGAGTGAATTGCTATACTCAAAAATTATTGTTATACGAGGGTTGTTCGGAAATTATTGAGACATTTACTCTTACTCCCTTGGGAAAAAAGATAAACTATTGAAATTTCACCAGAAAGTAAACCAGGATATATTTTATTAACGTGAAAATTTTGAAGTTAATGACATCATTGTTCATTGCTGGTAAGCTAACAAACTTGCTTACATCCATTGACCCGGAGCAACCACAAACTTATCGCAACGTCATTTTAACGTTTCTGCTTGCTCCTATGTTTTAAACACTTTACATGCGAACGGAAAATATGAACTATTCTTCATTTATCATCTTTTCTTCTTTTTTTTCAAAATTGCAACAGTTACATATTCTCTCCATTCTTGATTTTTTGTGAAAAAAATCGAGTTATTTCTTTCCGAAAGTCAACTTACTGTGAAACGTCTCTTACATTCATTCTGTATATATGTATATATTAGACCTGTTGAAATCAGTTTGTTTGTAAAAAATACTTGATATTTAACCCCTTTGTTTTAATTCTAGTTAAGCAATCAGTAAATAAACCCCGATTAAATGAAACTTTTGACCCCTTTCCATCCTATAGCTTTTGTTTAAACAATTTCTTGGCCAGAAAAGGCCTTCTTCCGAAATACCCACCAATTTGATGTATTTTCGCTACTCCGCCTTGACGTCAAAATTCAATAAACCGTCGCAGTCAGATTTCTTTTGCTCGGTATATATTTTTGAACTATCTCCGTATTTCAAATCGCACACTAGTGAAATTAGCACAAAAGTTAGTCACAATAAATAGCAAAATGAACATATATACTTTGATTTCTTTTATCATTAATTGCAGGTCTACCAACACTTAAAATGTAGATGTTCAAATTTTTTAAACTCGAAGTTTGGGCCTGCGCCGGGTACCCCGACCACCGAATTGTTTGTGTACGTCGTAAACAAATTATTAATTGTTTGTAATATTACTTTGCTCAATGATTTGTGTAGGTTTCTTCAATGTTTAAGCCAATTTTTACTAAAATTCGTCACATAGAAAGGGAAATATTTATTTTGTCTCAATAATTTTCGAATAACCTTCGTATGTACAGGGATTCCAGTAAATCGTTTTAAAAATTAAACAGTATTTTTAATAACGCTCTTTCGTGTTTTCTCTATAGTCAGTTTAACAAGACCATGGACTTTTAGTAGTTTTAAACAGCAACAAGATCGGGGCTGAACTTTTATAAAATTCATTTTCCCCTTTTAATGATATGCTCTTATAATTTTATGGTATTTCTAAAGCAACAAACAACGTTCATAATTAATTTTTTTAGAAAATGATTCGTTACATTTTGTCATCAAAAGAAGTATTAATTTCAGGTTTCTGATCAAATTGGATAATTATATTAAGTAATTACTAGGTGTGTAAATTATTTATTAGTAAGATTTCTGTTTTCCTGTATCTTGAAGCTATTGATTTGGTTTTTTATGTATTAATATACTCTAACTAAAAGGAGAGCATAAACACACAACGACCTGTCTTGAAAAGAATGTATTCTTTGCAATCGGCCGTTTGTGATTAATCGAAGAGTTCTCCACGTCAGAAAATCAAACGGCGAGTAGTTTGATTTAGATGACCATTTATTCTTTTTAGTTATCTTGAAATAATAGATAGACTGTCTTAATTGAAAATACAGACTGCTTAAACTTACACTCTTTGCAAGTTCGTCTGCTTCCTATCATAAACCATATAATTTGGCGGCAAGCTTACTAATAGTATGCCGGCTATGTTAAGACAACACTAAATATTGTACAAAAGAAATATTGCAAGATCCAATTATTAAAACAATATTTTAAAAAAAATCATTTGAACCTTTACTTGGCCACATTTTTTCTCACCCCTTGCCAATGGATCTTAAACAATGGGTCAATGTTGTTATCTGTCTCTTGTATTTTTCTCTACCTCGAGTCAATCTGAATTATTAAGCGCCATTTTGAGTTCTTTATTGCTGGGATCTGTTTTACGAACTAGGGTTCCTTTTCTTAGACTAATTTTCAATATCTGAGACGGGGGAGAAAGACCACAAGTGACCGAATTCGTGTGACCTGAAACCTCATCGAGAGCAGAAATAATAAAAATTTTACACTGACTAGATATCCGATGCGACAGAACATCTCCACAGGGATCGGGGAATCTGTAACTATGCTGGTGGTTCTACAATCGTCTTTAAGAGCTGATTTTGTTTCTGCCGGTATTGATGTTTTGTGAAAGAGTCCATTTTCCTGACCGGATGCATAACCCTTTTCCAAAACACACTTGGTATTTTTGTCATTTCAAGATAATAACATTTGGGTCTTACAGGATCGTTGTTTTTGGAAGCCATGTTGTGCATCCGTTAGAATTCCCCCTCCTTCTACATAGCGCATGATGTTTGCTGTTCAAAATTCTTACATGTAATAGATGTGAGTGAAACTGGCCTGTAATTCTATCTCTAGATGCCTATCGAATTATGCATATCTGTCCCTAGGCACCAAAGGATCTAGTTGAGATAATACTGTGGTTTTGTTGGCATTCGTGGCCATCTATTTTCGTGGATTTAGTGGAACACTTAATTGAAATCGCACTATAATGAACATCGTGGATCATCTCAACAACGAAAATTGGTTTTCAACCAACATTGATGAAACCACAGTATTGGATGAAAAGAAAGCAAAAACAGTTTCGCACACACATTGTGTTTCAAATTCAAGTGCAGTGTATGCAAAACTTTAAATTTTTTCCCCCAAAAGGGACCTTACACCACGTCAGATACCCACGGGTGATCGCGTTTTTTTTTACTGACTACTGATAGGTAAAAGACGCGATCACCCGTGGGTATCCGACGATGTCTTATACAATGATCGAATGGAAACTAGCTTGCTTCACGAATTGGTTATTAAAGACTTGAATATGAAAATTAAAATTAAATTTATATTTGGTTCAATATATCTTTAATGGATTGCACGTCCATATTTTTCACATTAAGAGATTTCATTTCTAATCTATACAATGTACCTAATAAAATAAAATTGTTTAATTTTTCAAATAAATACATACATATTTACATTTATGTGTATCTGTATGTATTTATATGTATCAAACGTAAATACATGTATAAGAAATAAATAAAATTTATTAAAATTTCACTTTGCACTTGGTTAGTAGAGCTTCAAGGGATTTTGATCACGTGACCGACCAAGTTCATATCTCTATATTTACATTCAGTGTATATTCCCCCTTATGTTTGCATTGGAAATCTGCGACGTTCAATTTTCTATGAATACACTTTGATAATTCATGTGCCATGTGCACAAATATAAACGTCTTCACGTGTTTTGAGTATATTTATTTTTGTAAGATTAAATGAAACGTTCAATCTTACATAATCAATTTGATATGTTCTTTTGAAAAATATCATTAAATTATATCTACTCCTTAATAAAAAAAGATTTTTCTCTACAAAGTTTCTGGCACTATATTTTTAGTCGCGGAAGCGAACTAAATAACATGTTAAAATATGGCTGTTCCATGTATGTTTCATATCCCTGATTGAGAGCGTATATAATGGCTTTACAGTGACAATACACATATATTTCATAAAAATAGACATCAGTATGAATATAAATAAAAGCATTGAATGCTTATTTTTGGATGTCGTCGGTCCTGTAACACATCAAGCGGTGCAGACAAATTAAATATTAAATAATAATTTGCCTGCATCGCTTGGTGTGTTGCAGGACCGATGACATCCAAATATAAGCATTCAATCCTTATGTGAACGTTTAATAATTGTTATTATTGATGACATGTGGTGATAACGAACTGTGTTCAAATTCAAAATTCCAAAGGGAAATTACAAAACAGGAGCAAAGCAAACACGGACCTCTAAAAAAATGTTGAGGTAGGATCAAGTGCCATTGAGAGTCATTGTAAGTAGAGGAATTCTACATCTATTCAGTAATGCAGTTTAAAAGCAATGAATTCAGCACTGAATGCTCATTTTTGGATATCGTCGGTCCTATAACACACCAAACCGTGCATACAAATTGAATCCCGCGCGTTGACGATATCCAAAAATAAGCATTCAATGTTTATATTTATATTTATTTTGATGTTTATTTGTATGAAATATATTTGTATTCTTGTTTTGAAGCCATTATATACGCTTTCTGTCGGGGAAATGAACAATAGATGGAACAGCAATTAAACATGCAATTAAGTGCGCTTCCGCGGCTAAAATATAGTGCAAGAAATTTTCAGGACAAATCTTTTGAGATAGAATATATATGATTTAACAATTATTTTTAAAAGTACATATCAAATTAGTTATGTACGTGTAAGTTTGAATGTTTCACTTAATCATACAAAATAAATCTATTCAAAACGCTTGATGACGTTAAATTATGCTCATACGCTGTGATCAAAGTTGACGTGTGTTATAGAACATTGAATGTCAAAAATTTCCAATTCAAACGTAAGAGGGAAATGTACACCGAATGTAAATATTGAATTGATTATAAGTATTTTCGATGGAATTGACCATTTTATCAAAAAGGTACACAATTATAAAAAAAAATCAATTAAGATTTAAATACTAATCGATTTATTTAAAAAAAACATTATTTAAGGAAAGTACAATATTCGTTGTTATTTTTTTTATAAAGTTAAATTTCACTCACTTAGTATATCCTCCATAAAAATGATAAACAAATTTTAACGGAATTGCTCATATATTGGTTCTCATGAGTCCTATCAGTTCGATGATAAATAGTTTCCGATTGCCCGCAACTATTCTGCCAGATACTGATGATTACCGTGTCTTTCACCTACATGTATAATGGTATGAAAAAGATTTAGAATCTAAAAGGGAAGCCGAACGTGGAATGAATTTTTTACCCTGACGAATGCACCATTGCAGTGAACTGATATTCCAGACAGCAATGTTTAAAGCCTTTGAGATATTTTTATTCAGTTCCAAATAATTTATGATGTAATAATGTTACCGTCTAGATTATCATTTCCTTTTGCAAAAGGCAGCCGTCAGCTCTTGATTTATCTTGAGGGAAATTGCGCGGGATTTTAATGATTTCAATAAAGCCATTTGTTCTTTTATCTTGCAGCTGCTGAAATTGGTGTACATTATAAACTGTTCAACTTAAAAGGTCGGCATACGCACGGAAACCATATTCTTATGCCAGGAGCCATTCTTTTTTTACTACTTAATCATGCCTCTTTGAGTGGCGATCATATTTAATTATTTATCATTCATTTGTCTAATTGTGTGACAGTCTTACATGAAGACTCTCGGGTTGAATATACCGGATGGTCGATCATCTGTTAAATTTGCCTCTCTAAATATCTATTCATCAATAGTTTGAGATGAGTTATTGAAAATTGTTCCAAATTTTATACGTAATTTATCATTTGTTCTGAACAGTCATGGGCTGATCTTTTTCTTCTTACATTTTTTTTCATTTTCCAGTTTCAATGTCCTAAATTTGCCTTTATGAATAGCAGTACAAATATTGAAGCTTTTCCCCAGGGGCTTATGTAATGTTGACGAATGCCACGAATTGATGGCACATCAAAGGACTTGGATTTGGTTCATTCTCACACTCTCTCTTTACTTTAATTATCTAGTATTATATTTTGAATGCATCTTTCATATGGGAACTACTAAGAAATCAATTCAGTTTGAAGCTCTTAAAACTTGCTTTTTAAAGAAACTGAAAACATTGATTGTACATTGCCCATACAAAATTGATTGCGCAGGTCCATATAAGATTTTGAGATTTTACCAACAACAATAGAAAAAAAAATAAAATTAAAAGCAAAAACTCGAGGAATTGAATTTTATTGTATTCTAGTACTTCCTGTATTACTCACAGGAGAGTATGAAAAATTGCGACATCCCAAAGCGGTCGCTAAGGATTTACGAAAATTTTTACTACAAAATGCAAACAACAAAAATTTAATGGAAAAGTTAGTATAGTAAACAAATTGAAGCACGGCATGAACCAAAAAGACAGTGTCTGATACATGCATTGTCTCTGACGATGGTCCGAATGAGATGTAGGTTCGTAGAATGTGACTTGGAATGCTTAGGATGACAAACGTCAATGACAGAATGTACAACATTTTAGCAACGCGCACCTGCGGTATGGACTTGGCTCTGTTATTGTTCGCATGTCTTTGATTCATGCTTCGTTTCTTTTTGAGTTGCACTGACTTGATGACTGAAAGAGAGATTGCGATCAGCATGAACAGGATCAGAACTAAAGGAAAAATGAAAGTAATGGTCGTATCTGCATTGACGAATAACACCAGAAGCTGTGTATATGTGGTCCCTGTTTCGCACATCTTGACGGATCTGGCACCAATATTGTGAACGTTTACCGTAGTTGTCACAATAAACACCGAGTAAAAACTCAGAGCAAACGCCAACAACGACACGGTTGTGATCACGGCCCGCCGAACAGTACACATCGAGGTAATTCGGGTTGGATGGCATATCGTTATGTAATTTTCAACAGTTATGCAAACCACGAACCAGATTGATAGAAACGTACAGATGTAACTCCAATACACTTGGAATTGGCACATACCCTCTTCATGATTCAATCGAAAACCGAGAACTTCTAGCCATACGAAAGAAAGAGAAACCAGCACTCCACTATCAGCGCTTAAAACAGCTATCACGTAAACAGTGGAGGATATTCGTCGGAGTTCTTTGACGAGGAACGCACACGCTGACAGTGTGTTTCCTATAAGTCCAGAGAAGACGATCACTGGTAGAATGTAGACTTGCAGGAATTGGTACACTAGTTGGGTCTGGTTCAGCGTGATGCCCTGGTAACACCTTGAGGAGTTGCAGCTGAGATTTGACATCGACGCATTCTCTATAATCGTTCTATTATCCATTTAGATCGATGCTCTGAAATAAACAAAACAAGGCAATGTAGCAATCAAGGAACAACGTTTCCAAGTTCTTTAATCGTATTTACCTGCAAAATTGTGCATGTGTGTGTGCTAATCGTAAAACATGTTTCTTTAATATTTCTGTGGCATAGTGGCTTTGAGTCACTGATCGAAATGAACATCAACGGTGGGTTTTCATGTTCACGTACATAATGTTAGTTTTAGACCCACTTAAAGCAATTATATACCAAGATTGCCGAGTTTTGAACCCACTTAAAACAATTACAAATCTTGTATGCCTGGTCTATTTTATTGATTTTGCACTCGTTCTTACACAACCGACTATCTAGAATTTTGCTTCAGGCGAACATCTTTACCAACGTGCTTCATAGACCATAAAAATCCTTATATCATTGATAATTACATTAGTCTTTCACACTGGATGGTTTTAAACAAATAAGATGTGCATTACATGTAAAATGTTTGTATGTTTTGTGTTTTCTCACTTGACCTGTTTTCATGTTATTGGGTTTATTTTTATTCTATAATCAATAAAATTACTAGTAATGGAGTGGGAGCACATTTCTTATATTTCACACTATTTCATTTTGGTTTCCATCAAGCTTCCTACCCACATACTTTTTAAACAAAACTCTGAAATGTGAATGCTATAAATGATAGTATTAGTAGAATAATTCATAAAAATTAATGGACCATCTTTTGGGCTGTCTTTGATTTTTTTTTTTTTTTTTTGATGCAGCAACCTGTATAACAATTTTAAGTGTATGCTTACTAGTTCAAATCCTCTATTAACATTAATCCGGATATATTCATTCTGAAGTAAAATGAATGATAAAAAGTTGGATTTGGTCTTTTAATTGCAAAAAAATAATAGTAGTTTAAACATAAAAGTAAGTCAGTTTATTCGAACGGCGGATCAAAACAAAAATAATAGTTGCCGTAACTTATACTTTGCAACCATATGGTTGTTATGTCAAGATCTAGTGAAGTCCATAGTAATAGATTTATCTTTTTGGCGCTTGATCCCTTAAGACGTCTTAATTGATTTATAAACAATTATATCGCACTTTATGGCTATAAATAAATTTTCTAGAAAAAAGAACTTTTTTTCATGGCATTCTATTGAAAGATGTGAAAATTATTTTGGATACTGATATTTAATTTTACAGATTTGAAAGAAGATGTTTGGCACTTAATAATTATTCAATTCTTGTGAAAATATGCTCAATTTGGATATCATGTAGTCGGCTACCTCAGTTTAAAAGGCTATTTTACATCGGCCTATGTCACATTTTATTTCAAGTAGCATATGTTATAAAGTAAAGTAAGTTAAATTAATTAAAAAAAAACATTTAAGCTCCATTAATTTACTAGATAATGACCCCCCCCCCCCCCAAAAAAAATAAAAATTATGGTTCCATGTTTAAACTTAAGTTTTGAAAAATGCAAAAAAAGTTCTCCGCAACATCAGTTAAAAACTAAGCAAAATTAATTTCGAAAATTTCCCTGTATATGTTCTATTCTTTCAAATGTTATAAGCCACTTATAAAAGAGAAGACACAAGTATAACAGATAAGAGACATACCTCTTACTAGCTCGACGTTATTCCATGAAATAAACATCAGCGGCAATTGATCGATTTATATACATTCAGAGAAATTCACAGTTGTCATCCGGCGAGATATTATCACTGCAACAACAAGCTGATAATAAAGGCCTGTATTTTAGCATATTAAATCAGACTGCCGTGCCATGTGTATTCTTCTCGCTAAATGAACAATTTAATAAACTATATTTACCAACGCCAATAATTGACCATGACAAAACTGTTCGGTCATATTTTGCAAGTTCTAAGAATGCTGTACTACCCGAAGTGAATTATTGATTTTTTAAAAATAATATTGAATTCATAAAAGTATAATTTGCACTGACATCAGATGTAAACATAATGTGTTTGTAAAACACACATTGAATTTAGACATGTACCAATGATTATCTCATAGAACACTCCTAACTAAACTTTTTCTCTCAATACTTCACTGTAATATTATATGATAACAAAATTGGTATCTTTCTCACACTTACAGAAAACCTTAGAAAAAACTGTCTGTCCCTTGCGTTTGTAGGTCACCTTTGTGGTTGCTTGCGATGCATAGCGATTGGTAGTCAATAACACTTTGCATTAAAAATCAGCCCCGAGATGTACAATCTCCCTTCATACATCTGTATTTTTACAGATACTTAAACTCTAAAACGCTAATAATTTCTGGCCTGAATTCAACCAACCATGTAATGTCTATCAATCCATACATTTACATTTCTTTACATGTACGGTACTCCAAATCTCATAATTTCTCGGGCCTTTACGACAGAGCTCGGAATAACACCTTAAATGAATTCACATCACCAGATGATAAAATCTTTAAAAAATTGAGACGATTTGAAGTATTGGCCTAACAACCTCTGTGATAATTTTTAGGTTACAGTATTGAATTTAATAAATATAGGATCTCTCATGATTTGCGATGGTATATGATTTTTATCCAACGAGTTGCGTGTATTCTATCCCCGAGCCGTGGCGAGGGGATAGAAAACACACACGAGTTGGATAAAAATCATATACCATCGCAAATCATAAGAAATTCTTTTTATCACATGTTTTACCACGTATTTTGTTAAACCTCAATCTTTCTATAAAAATTATAATTGTGAACCGCACAACACATATACTACAAGACGTCAACAACTTTACGCACGGAAAAAAGTTCCTAATTAAAACAGCATTAAATGCTTCACATTTACAACTCTACACTTTTCAACTGAATTGTTTTGTTACTTTTTCATTCTACGTCAATCATCCGCCTGAAGCTACGTTATGTTTAATTATGACGTCATGTGGCGTAAGAACACACAGTGGAATATCAAAAATTTATCCCATGAGTGATATCCACCGCATATTGAGATAAACATGTGATAAAAATAAATATTGAATATTGATCGAAGCTCAAATCTCAACGTATACTGTTAAATCATCATTGTTCGTGAGGAACCAATGTTCGTGGCTTTTGCTGGTAGCCCTTGCCCACGAATTTACATCCCCACGAACGTTTATAAAGCATGTGTCTTATATTTACTAAAATGATTCTGAACTTGCTACCAACGAAATAACGTACCCACGAACCAAGCAAATTTTGGGTACCCACGAAAATTGACACCCACAAATAAAAATGATTCAACAGTAAGACTTTGCCCTGTATTAATAACGAGGTTTTGTAAAAGGGCAGTTCAAGTGTCTATCAAACGATTAGTTTACCTCCTACAGTTCAAAATCTACAGTTATAGCAAAATAACAAAGTTCTGACGGACAGAAAAACACTCAAACGTGAGAACTCACAGGACACACTGTACCTATGATGTTTGTTGATAGAATTTTCATGCAAAAAACATATTTTTTGCGTGTGACACGAGTAAACTTTAGGAATTTATTTTCAACGCAACTTTCAAAGATGTCTTAGGGAATTAAAACTACCTTTATTTAACTAAATTTGTTACGAATTTCAAAGGACGATTTTTTTTCATCCTCCAACTCTTTAATGAACACGTTAATAGAAAATACCCAGTCGAACTTTGTGGTTGCTTGAAGATGCAACACATGACCAACTTATTTGGTTCTTGTGGTTATTGACATGAAGTGAACAAACCGTCTATATTAGCAGACATTTTTGCTTTTAATCAAGGAAGAAACATTGCAAGTGATTGACTTGACAAACACCAGTTAATGTTTTTCCTCGCAGGAAATAGTTTTATATTCCTTCAACATTACCAATAATTATCGAAGCCCAGATACTGATTCTAAAATAATTTATTTGACCACAAATTTACCAATATAAATAATGGACAACAACGGTGAAATAAAAATACAGAGACATGTTCTAATAGTTAATTTCTACTTCTTGTATATCGTGGTAACCTCTAAGAGTAATTTTTTAATTTAAGAAGAGTGTTTCCGAGGATTTTTTGAACAATTTCAATATGAAAACCCCCAGTGAAACAAAAGAACATCAACATATTAACAGTATACAACAATATTTGTAGAACTTAACCCGTTCCAGATTTCTTAGGTTAAAGTGGTTCAAACGCTAAAATCTGTATTTTTTCAATTTAAACCCATCATTTGTCCAAACAGGTCGATACCGCACACGATATTAGAATAATATGTCATAATCCCCCTTCATTTGAATATCTCTAGACCAATTATAATTAAGAATTGCTGAATATTTTTAATTATCGGATGTGAGCAATTATCAGATTTAAGTAATAGGTATAATGTAGATCATATTTTGTATAATTTATGCGCTACACGTCTTCTTTTATCTTTTGAAAATGAACATTTAACAAAAGAGCGCCAAAGAAATTCCAAACACAAAGTGGTATGCCCCCGAGAACTAAGACTGGGGGAACACATTGATTTTGCCCTGTCTGCCATTCTATCGCAAATTGCCGCTAAAACAAAGTAAAAAAGTTGATACTTTATTGTTATGGAGTAAATAATATGTATGAAAGATAATAATTTTTCAACAAAATGACATGTTGTATTTACCTGTTGGCAGTAAATTCCAATATTACAATAGCACCATATATCAGAGTCGCCGAGAAGCAGGTCCCTCAACCAAACAAGTCAACTGGTCCATACGAGACCTTGTTAATATTCTTGCAAGAGATGACAATTATTGTGATACAAGCACTTACCATGATCAACAGGGCATCCATTAACCAATGGCAAACACCATAGTAATGGAAGTCTGCCAACGTCTCTCCCATTTTCAAGAAAGGAAACAAGAGCAGCACCATAAGATTCTAGCAGAAAACCAGCTAAGGTACGAATATCCAGGGAGTCCTAACTTAAACAACAATCCAGGACCTCACTATGGGCAATGGCAACAACAATCAGATCAACAAAGTTTCATTGGATATTTCAAAAGCGTTTGACAAAGTCTAACATGAAAGATTGCACTCAAAGTTCCATGATTATGGTGTACGATACAACATGCACAACTAGGTCTGCAATTTCCTATCTATGCTCCAAGGAACCGTCCTCGGCTCATTGTTATTCCTGGCATATATGAATAACATGTTAGCCAGAGTGAGCTCTAGTTCTAGTTGTTGGCGGACGACTGTCTGCTGTGTCGGACCATTAAAACAAAGGCCGATACGATACAAATCCTAGGGGAACTCGACAGCCAACCTCCATCATTTGGAAGTCTGATGCATTTTAACCCGGATAAGTGCTGCCATCCTAATTTTAACTAAACAAACCTGAGGAGGTTAATTTTGCATTATTCGCGACAAGAACTTTATATCTACTGGGGAACAAACCAAGATCCACGAAAATTGGACCCGATTCAACAATATTATACCAACAGCTCTAATTTTTCAATAATGTTTTTTTTTTCTATAGAAAGACGAAATAGGCCATTAAGTCTGCTGTTCATTGTGACCCTAAAGGGTTGCTTTTAGTATAGCTCACATGCTAACGATCAGATTGATATGCAGACAACAAATTTTTTTGTTGGATATTAAATACACTTATCTTATAAAATATCTTTGAATCATTTAATTTTTAAGGGTTATTTAACGTTTACTGACACTTTTATTTAGGAAAGAACACGCAGTGCAAATATGCTAGGGAGGTCCTTGGAACAACCGCATTGACCTCTTTGAAATAACAAGATATCTGTGAGCCAATGCTCACTAGTGATACCCCTGCTCTGATGTGATGATACAGAATAAGCAAAGTCAACATTTAACAGGAAATTGACATTGAATCTGTTAAAAAATGAATCCCACCACATGGCTTACCCATACAAAGAGTGTGTTAACATTTCAAAATTTGTTCGCAAATTTAGGCTAAATATAAAAACAATGTCGAACTTTAACAGGAGGTTGACATCTGATTGGTATAAAAATGAATCCAACCATTAGCATGATTAAACAAATAGTATGTGAAAATTTCAAGCATTTGAGATTAATATTGCTGAGAAATATTTCACGAAAATTTGTTACGGACAGACAGACACACACAAAAGGGTAAAACAGTATATCCCCTCTCCCTCGGAGTGGGGGTAAAAATATAATACTAATAGGTATTTCTGATCAAATAATATACTGATGACGTTCGTTGCCTATTGGAAATAATGTCCGAGGCATCTCTTTGATATCAAAATTAACTGTAATAAAATATACTTTGTTATGTGTAGAAGGTTTTAAAAAAATATATATTGTTTTTAAGATTCAGCTACTGTGATTGAAGTGGTTACTCTCGGAGTACTTTGTGTTGGTAAAAAATCCAATCTCGTTTAAAAAACAAATGAAATTATGTTTAATGCTTGCGTACCTAGATTAGACACTTTTTTTTTTCGACGGCTCTTTAATTTCCTATGAGATCTCGAAGAAAGAAAGGATCATTTAAATTGCGAATCGATAGAATTTGGTTCGATACACAACATGTCACTATCCCCCACTTGTCCGGACAGTTTGGACCGATTCCTTCGCTCCCTGCGACTTGGTTTTGAATTCTTATCTAATTACAAAATTATTGTTTGGCGTTTAAAAGGGGAAACATGTGCTGCCATTTTGGTTGACATTAAGGAGAATTATAATCCGTCTAGCGCCTTTATGGGTTAAGACTAGTTTATTCACATTGTCTCTATCAAAAAATGAATTATAGAATCACTAAAAACGACAAATATTATTGGATATAAACATCTCCTCGTGATGATGTCTCTTACCTGCACAAAATAATCGCATGCTTTTCTTATCACTATTTGTCCTGCATATGTCTATCACTCATGTCTGTACATAGACTTTTTTCTTTTCGTGTCTGCTCTTTTTCCAGAACTAATACATGTTCGAGGTCATTTCAACCAATGCTTAAGTTAGCACTAAACAGTGAACGGATTTATGTTTGTTTCTTTTTGGACCACTATCTTTCAATCGGAGGTTATAAAAAAAATGAAAACATAATACGTTGTTTAAGAAATGAAGAACTATTAATATCAAAACTTCCTTAAATGTGATAGATGTCCAAATCATAACCTTCAGATGCAAAAAGGGGCTAAAATTGGGTTTCAGCGTCCAATACATAGAAATAAACAGAAACATTCAAACTTTTATTCCAAATAGCATAGTCACAGCACTCTCGAGTTAATGAAATAAACTTACCTGTCAATTAAGTACAATTGAAACCTATAATAGGGGAAAAATCAAAGATATCTTCATAGACACATCATCTGATTTTTACCCAGAGATACTCACAGGAACGATAGAAAATTTCTTATAGAGATTTTTATAATGGAAATGTTGACAACTTTTTTTTCCATTTGGAAATACCCGGGACACTCGATACATAACACGTAAACCCCCATCCCACTTGTCCGGAGAGTTTGGACCACTTCCTTCGCTCCCTGTAACTTCGTTTTTATTTTTAATTTAATACACAATTATTGTTTGGCGTATAAAAGTGGAAACACGTGCTGACGGTAGGAATAATTATAATCCGTCTAGCGCCTTTGTGGGGCAAAGCTAAGTTTTATCGCATTGTGATGTAAGAGAGCGCCAAATAAAGTTGTTTTTTTTTTTAAATGTATCATACCTCAACACCTTGCGAGAGAGAGCTGTTTCTTTTGGTGACCTTTATTTACATAAAGGTTCTTCTCTACGGGGGTCAAAAAGGCCACAGTCGTTTGCCAAGAATTTCTGACCCGCTAACCTCCTCACGAAGGAGAGAAGCGGATCAGAATCCCTTGGCTAGCAAAGATGAAATAAGGTCAGAAATGGACACTGTTGCTTGTGTAAGCCACATGGTTCAAGGCCTCTTGTATACATTTACTAGGATACAGCCTATCTGGCACCGTCGAGCTGAAACTTTACTTAATGAGTTGAAATTCAATTAAAACCTTTTAAAGGTACTAACTGAAAGAGTTCAAATAACAGTGTTCACGATAATTATGCTAGAGCCAAGGTCGCATCTCTTGACCCGTCTATATTGCATTTTGCTACATATCTATTTGTATATTATAAATCATTGATAGAGATTACACGTATTTTGTATTAGTGTATCTCACATATCAGGCGAGAGATTTACTTTTATAAAATAAATTCCCAAGGGTAAATGATAATTCCTGTAGAAAAAATTATTTTTCAATAATGTATTTAGAATTTTCTACGTGAATTAAATTACTTCTTCTAAAGTTTTTAAAGAAATCAAACGAACCTCTTGATAGGATATGATTTTAATATTGGTATTAGGAATGTTAAATTCACTTCAGTAAACTACATGTTTATATAAAATTTAATTGGGAAATTCTTTTATCAGAAAGAATATGAAGTAAAACCTACATGATTTTAAAAATTTACTAAAGGATTTTCTACACATCATATTAGAAAATTATTCTCGCTTAGTAACCGTTATTTTCCCCATGGATATGAATTTCTTCACAATGGAAACAAAACAAGATTTATAATCTCTATGCAAAGGTATATTATATGATATTTAATTTATTTGAAAATTAAGGAAATGTGTCCTTGACTGGTTGCAAAAATGTCATCGTTGGCACTGGTAAAATAATCCGTCACAGTGTTAAGTATGTCAGGATAATGACTTATATGTTGATTTCAGGTTGCGGAATCTATGCGCATTCATAGGGATTCTTTTAAAAATATTGTAAAAATAAAACGTATCTTTTATCATAATATTTAAGAAACTATATCATAAGGAGAAAGGAAAACAGGCCAGATGGAGGTCCGTGTTTGCTAAAGTTTGTATTTTGACCATCACAAACAAACTAATTATCAACGTTTCGTTTTTTCCTATTATGTCATTTTCCCAATTTTGACATTTACCTCGATCATGACATGCCCAATTGTGACAATGAGCAAGGATGCAACCGGTCAACAGGGGATGCTTACTCCTCCTAGGCACCTGATCCCATATCTATCTTTTTAGAGGTCCGTGTTGCTCTGCTTTGAATTTGTATTTCGCTTAATGGATTTTTGAGATGGTTGACAGTTTGTTATTGTCATTTTTCATGACATGAACAACTGATCATCATAGATTATCTAAGCATACCATAGGCCCATATACATGTACAACATCGGTGCAACTGCTTCCTCTACAGTGTTTTAAATTAATCATAATAATATTGACTAGGTCTTGCCATGGTTGGTGATGAAAATGGCTGATAAAAATGTGATATTGTGTTCATCCTACATGAATATAACCGCACAGTATCTTTTAGAAATTATAAAATACAAAACAAATTTGTTGTAAAAAGCAAATTATTTCTCTAATACATGAACAATTTAATAAACTTAGTTTGCCAAGAAAAAGATACTACTTTCATATAATGGAATCTTGCTGAAATCGATGGTTTAAATCTGCGAGACGTTTTAAAAAAGTTTTTAATATGCAAGCAAGATTTTATCGAGATATATATATATATATATATATATATATATATATATATATATATATATATATATAGCTTTCTGGCAAAACTTTCCGGCGAAATTATCCTTGGTACGATGAATAATAAACTTCAAAAGTTTTAAACTTTGATAATTAGCTCTTTGAACCTTTCATATCTGATTCAGTTTTTAAGGTTAAGATCTAGTAAATGAGAAAAACCAACATATTTCTGAAATTTGAGATATGAATTCTTTTAACGATGCTTTTATAACAAAAGCTTGATTTTAAAAGATTTTCCAGCTTAATTTCAAGATAAACACAGTGGAAAACCGTGCTTTAAACTGCCACTTTCATTGAAATATGAAGAAAACTAACTTAATATAGATTGTTTTTCCCATGATTAAATATATAATGTCAAGAGAGTGTTTCAATTTTTACATAATACCTTTGAAGTCTTAAAAAACGGGGAAAAGATTTAACAAATCAATTATGACGTCATAATTGTTCTAGATGTAGAATCAAAAGAGACACTCTGGAATCATTTACTAGATCTTGATCTTAATCACAACTTTTAAAATAACAATGAATCGAAATGTCTTTTGTTTGAAAATACAAGTAGCATGACTGATTTGTACGATCTAACAAATGAGTCATATTCTCGTGATAAGAAAAACGGGATCGATACCCGGATTCTCCACCACAATATCATAATATGGTTTCTCCACTATGATATTTAGATATTTTCAGTCCTCGGGGTCCTATTCGTCCTTGACCAGATACCTGGCGTTGCATGTGCCACATTTAAAAAAAAATACCAGAATAATCTCTGCATCTACATGGGGAGTAGCCTGATATTCCTGTACAGTACAAAAAAGAGACAAAAGACAGCTTCTAGTTGACTACTCTTTATTACATTTATTTTCATTCCAAATAAAATTACACGATGAAATATCATATAATGTATAATTAAACGACAATAAATATTTAATACAAGAAACTTTGAAAATAGAATGTTATATTTATAACCCCCTGAATCATTTATCATTTTGTAAAAGCGCGCAACTATCTTGATATGATATTACCTGTACAAAAAGAGAAAGCAAAAGACAGCTTCCAGTTGACTACTTTAGAACTGCTTTCCTCGACCCTCCTTTTGATACGGACGGACAATGTACCTCAAATTTTCCAATCTTATAGGTAAATGTTCTCAAGTCCATACTAATGATCTGACGCACCCTGGTCAGCAGTAGCACTTTATTTATATTTCTGACCCGGCGCCGACAGGCTCATCACTGGACTTAATAACACATTTCTTGTTGAACGCAAACAATCATACGCTATCTGTATAGCGAATGTACTTTAACCAATATCTGTAGAATATCCATTATGATAGTTCTATGAATCTTGTTTAAGATAGCTCTTTTAACTCCTGGCAAATTAAAGGTAGATTTTTCACATCAAATGATATGCATGTGATAAATCAAAGTCTAGTCGCGTCATCGTATTGATGTCATTGTTTTCTTTGTGATCCACCAGATGCTACATCTAATGTATATGTACCTGGTGAATAAATTGTAAAGCAACAGCTTAAGTTAATTAGGTATATATTTAAAAAAGATTCAGTCGAGGCTACTCCTTATCCACAAATTTTCATCTACAACGAATAATGAAAGAATAATAAAAGAAAGCTTTAATGAATAATTACAGATACAAATCTACGAACAATCGCATCTTTTCTGTCCTCTCCGACAAGCGAAAAGGCATACATGACAATCCCCATTTATATGAAACATGGATATAGATAAAACATTTTATCATTTGTCATTTCCCACTAGACTTCATTAAAATTCAAATTTGAGTCTCAGTAAAAAATCAAATAACGATTTTCTTACTATTTGTATATTTCGTTTTTACTACTTGTATATTTCCTAAGTATAGTATACTAGTGTATCAATTTTTAAAGGGACCTAGGCACAATTTGAGCTAGAAATTTCTTAAGTTATTTCGTCATTTTTAATATCTAAAAAAGTTAATATGGGTATTTTTAATGCTATGTCAAACTATGAAAGTCAAATACCCAGTTACAAGCAAGATTTTGAAATTCTTTGTTTTGTAAACAAAACTGGAGTCTTGTTTTTGTTTACATATGTGTTGTATTGGTAAAGTTTCAATCAAATGATGCTTCTTTTGTTGAAAATATCATTTATGAATATATTGAATCTGTCAATCTTGTTTTCCAAGAGTAATATTGTCAAAGAGGTAATATTTTTTTTCATTTACATTTTGTAAACAAATATAATACTCAAACTTTGTTTACATAACAATGATTTCTTATCTCTGTACCATGCTTGTAACTTGAATTCTTACTTTCAAATTATGGTCACTCACTCAAAATGCACAATTTAACTACAATTTTAAACATAAAAAATGAAACATTAAATTTTGATCTCAAATCGTGTCTTGTTCCCTTTAAACATGTTTTGCATTTTTGTACATCAGTTCAATGTTTAAAAACAGTTCAATGTTAAAAAAGCTTAATTAGTACAATTACTTTTCAATCGATTTTTACTGTCATACAATTTTTAATTAATACTCACTTCTTTCATACATTGAAATTGCAGAGGGCCTACATGTGAAAATCTATTTGCATGATAATGTGAAGATATGAAGACTGATTAGCCAAAGGATAATAAGATTCCCTGGAGGTAACAGATAAATTGTAAGGGAAGCAATCCCCTTTAATTTAATATACCGTTATCTGAATTGGAAAATGTGAAAAAGGAATAAAATAAATGTCTAATGAATTGGCAGTATGGAACGAAAGCTTAGGATCAATGGAGTAATCAAAAGTTGGTATTCTTAAAACCTGCCAATGCGGTTTCCCATTCAAATTTGTAACGCTTTGAACACAACATACATACCTAGTACGATTAAGTCATGCTTTGGATGCCCGTTTTAGTCAATAACACCATGTATTTGGGTTGTTTTACAATTTGTTTACGAGAATTGACAATGGCTAGACTATATAATGGTTCAATGCAAGCAAAAATAGTTCATTACCATTCAAATTGCGCTGTTTTATATGTTCAGTTAATCCTCTACAACGACCAACATGTTTTACCATCAGCACTTTTTAAATTACCTCTGAAAATACCATGTAATTAGGATAAGACGAAAAATTGCTAAAATGATATCAATCTCAAACGAAGGACATTTTCATTTTTCAACCATACATGTGGTTTGCATATTCTTTTCCTTTTCTGTTACATGAACATGTAAATAAATATGACAAGAAAGTCAATAAAGTTTTTAAAGTGCAAATAAGATTTTAGTTTAATTTATTCAAAATGCAATTAAAAACGTCACAGATAATAGAAAGCTGTGAACATAGATATTAGGGCCTGTTCATATGGTCTGTCAAAAACAGTTCAGGCATATTTCCATACGCATTTAAGCAGTTTTCCTTAAAAAGGCTGGATGGGCATCAAACTTACCATCAGATCTGCCTAAAATTTTCAGATACGATTTTTCAAGTTAAATAAAAGAAAAAAATCCATATATTTCACCTTTTAAATTTGGGTATTTTCCTAAATTTTATACAGAGTAATTTTAAGGAGATCAATACAGTCTAAATATGGCATGATCATCGTGCACTCTTCATGGTTTCCCCATAAATTGTCATTCATGTACATTCAATCACAGCTAAGTTTTTAAGGTGACCTATTGCTATCGGTCTTCGTCCGTCGTCGTGCATCGTCTGTTAACAATTTAACATTTTTAACTTCTTGTAAACTACAAGGCCAATTGTTACTTGTTTTGGTTTGAAGCATTTCTAAGATAAGAGGAATCTAAATTGTGAAATTCATAACTTTACCACCCTCAGAGCCATATTTGCTAAAAAGGCCTAATTTTTCAATAATTTTCTTCTCTACTCTTACACATGTGGGAAAAAAAACTAAATGCATGGTAATGATGTCAATTAAGTCCTCGACCAAAATTGTGAAAGTCATGGGTTCAGGCCCTAGGGTGGGGCCAATATTGCCATATAGTGAAAATGTATTCAGTCTTAAACAAAATCTACTCTACACCCTTATACATATATTTAGTACATACTTAGTAATGAATATAGGTTTTTTGCATATGTGATACAGATGACATCACAAAATCCGTATCGGCCTCCGGGGCTGATACAGGTTATCAGCCCTTCAGGGCTGATACGGATCTGTATCACACCCCTTGCGGAATTCCTCTGCCTTTTTTAGCTTTGGCATTCGTGCATATTTACAGACGAATAATAAAACATTTGTTACAGTCGACAGTTTTAAGTGCAGTTGAAAACTTCAAATGCTAGCAAATGTTTTGGAGCAGTTAACTTTTAAAACCTGAGGAAGTTCCGGCTCTGTAGCTACATGTTTGTTAAAACATTTAGATCTCATATTTTGATTTAATACATGTACAGACTAATTTCAAACAATATTTAAAATCAGTTTGTTCAAGTTGATGTATTTTTTTTTTTTTTAGATTTTATTACTAAGTATGTAATAAATATAATAAACACCCTTTTCCATATCACAGCCAGTATCAGCCCTCGACGAATATCATCCGTCGGGCCTTCGGCCCTAGGGCTGATATTGGACTCTCGGGCTGATATTGGTTGTGATATGGAAAAGGGTATGTATTATCTATACTTATAAATTAAGACATTTTGCCAATAAACTACAAAATTTCTGCACCAGAGTAACTGTTTACACCTTTGGTATTTCAACACGTGTGAGTTGATGTCCGTAAGGTATAATTGAATTTTACCTGATAAGCAATTACTGTAAAATAAATAAAAAACCTACTTTCATTTTCGATTAACTAGCCCGAAATAGCAAAAATGAGAGTAAGGTGGTGGACACGCTTTGGCGGATCCAAGTCAGTAGGAGTTTGTATCAAAATATATACATGTACTTGGAATGATTACGTAAAGAGTGAATATATATACTGGGGACTTATTCAGGGTATACAAAAAAATTAAAATTTGACCAATGTTGAATAGATGAAATGAGCCAATTCGTCTCTTGAATGAACGATTTTAGTTTTGATGGATAGAACTTTCCAGAACAGGGTAACCAAGAAAGCGGGTTGACTATTTAACGTCATAGCGGAAAATGTAGGACGAGTTCATCATGCATCGCTGGCAGATACCTTGAATCGGACATCTTCGGTAAATACAAAAAAAAAATAATACCGGTAAATAAAATTGACCAATTTGACGCGATTTTTGTTTTGAAGGAATTAACTACAGAACGAGGTGCTCAAAAAACGCGGGTTGACTAATTAACGTCATGGTGGAAAGTGTAGGGCAGATAACTTGGATAAGACAACTTTAGTTTAAGATATGCAAATAAATATGCATACCCGTTTTTAATTATAAATTACATACATTTTTTACACCACGACAGCTTGGTAGTAAACCTTATACATTAATGTGTGAATCATGAACAAATTGTGTTAACAACTCTACGTTTATATGAATGAATGATGTATGCATAAAAAGGGGAAGTTGAATTTCGGGGGGGGGGGGGGGGGGGCGTCTTTTAAGTGAAATTCTTATTTGGGACAGTGATAACAATTATATGGAAATTGCACCTAAAGAACAAAATTTAGAAAAGAGAGGAACGACGCACTATACACCACTACCTGGTTTGAAATGAAATTAAAATGTTTGTAATATTTTCAAGTCAGCTGGAAAAAAAATAAAGGCCATACACGTACATGTCTATAAAATCAATTTCAGTTAAGATTTTCATCCAACAATAAAACTAGAGCAATTCTCATTGTAAAGCAACGAGTAGGTCTTCCGTTGCAGCTGCGAGGCGAAAAAGAACGATTTACGATTGACACTCTTTTTTTTTTAAAGTGGCACGGTGACTCAAAGAAGGTGTTTTACTTTTTAACTATGAAAACAGAAATAACAAGAAATAATTATACGAAATATGATTATCATGACTGAGACCGCTGATGATCTTCAGAAAGCACTAGATGAATTCCATGTGTATTGTTCCCAATGGAAACTAAATGTCAATGTAGAAAAAACAAAGATATTAGTTTTTTCAAAAGGCTTTAAGCCTAAAAATATTTTTTATTATAATAATGTTGTTGAAATTGTGAGTGAATTCAAATATTTTGGTATTGTGTTTTCCAGAAGTGGATCTTTTTGTAAAGCCAAAAAGCATTAAGTCGAGCAAGCACAGAAATCTATGTATAGTATTATTAGAAAAATAACTTTTAAAACTCTTTAATCTACCTATAGAACAACAATTTGATTTGTTTGACAAAGTAGTAGTACCGGTTTTGCTATATGATTGTGAAATTTGGGGTTACGAGAATATAGATTATTATGCACACTCTGTAATATTGGTAAATTAGCGGACGAATTTCATTTTATTCTCGAGTGCAAATCCCTCTCCACTTTACGTAAACAATTTCTACCAACCAGGTACTGTTACAAACCAAATACATTAAAATTTAGGGAACTGTTTACAACATCAAGCATAAAAACATTGAAAAAATTAAGCACTTTTATTTTGAACATCCAGGAGCAAGTCTGCTGTCCAGCCTAAACTATTTTAGCATCTATTATTACTCTTTGCGTATTGAATACCAATTAAACTCTGTATTCTACATGATCATCCACTTTTTCTACCACTTTTTGTGTTATTACTATTTTTTTTCTCTTATTTATGCTTATTGACACATGTATTACTATGTTGTATTATAATATTATATATAATTTATTAGACCCTTGACATTACTATTTAACGTAAATATGTTATATGTACCTTATGTACCATTGAATGTTAATGGTTTGAGAGAATAAACTGAATTGAATTGGTTAGGATTAATTACGCCATGTAGAAAACATCTGATCAGCCATATGCTTCAATTCAACTATCCTCCTGCCGTCCCTCCATGAAATATCACTGTCTTCTGCCACAGTCTCCACGAGTGCAATGTCCGCATTGTAATAAACATCATGATCAGCTGTTTGTGTATTATAGTAATCGTCTGCTTCGCGAGTGATCTGTTCCTCTGGTTTTACTCAGGTCAGAATTAACTCTATTTTAAACGGTTTGTTCTGTTTGCTTACCTTTTTTAACGAATTTCCCTTTAACTCTTGGTTGGTCAGAAGTTGAACTTTTCGATTGACATTTGTTGACGTCTGCCATTACTTTCTTAACTCGATCATGCGCATGACGTTTTCCGGAAATGGTTACAGTAAACAATTTTTTTTTAGACATCACATGAATCAGTCACATAACGCCTTGCAATCGCTTTCTTAACCAAGTTGTTTTAGACATGATTTGAGTGATTGTGATTGCTGTATAAAAATTGTAAGCTGATGGCCCATGTACCTGTCATACTACACTACGGCCAACGCGGGTCCCGTATTTTCCCGTAATATTGGTGTTTTAATCCTTTTCGCGATACACCGTCTCGGTATTGTCTATAAATGTATTGCTAATTTTTAAATATTGTACAAGGGCTTCAAACATAGCAATATAATGCAATCCATGTATATAATATTTTAATGTATTAATGTTTTTCTTATTACGAGTTGAAAATATGCCACATAATTTAAGAAGACAAATATTACGCTATAGTCCTCTAACTTATAAGATCGCTGCTGTAGGCATCAATTCAACTTGTATGGATTTTGTTCACTCAATCTGACGCTTATTTTTAATTTATCTACTTTTCCGGTCTGTCTGTCTGTCTGTCTGTCTGTCTGTCTGTCTGTCTGTCCGTCTGTCCGTCCGTCCGTCCGTCCGTCCGTCTGTCTGTCTCTCTCCTCTCTTGTTGCAAATAACTAATATTTTATGTAAAGTTATACATGTAGCCTTAACGGTAATCCTATCAAAATACAGATCTCTACACAAGTGCAGAGACTGCAGTGACGGGCGTTTTCGGTAAAAAAATTAAATAATAATAAAGCAGTAATATCGTACCCGCTTTCGATTTCTGCATTTGGTAGACCGCCTGAAACCGAACATAAAATTATGCATGATTCACAGAGCAGATAGGTACAGTGTAAATAAGTTATCCTTGTGTATACGCGTGTGAAGAACTATTGCATAACACTTCCTGTCCGTGACAGCACCCGTGGTCTGATCATGTCTCGAGTATGTTAAGACACCTTTCATATTCTCTCTCTCTCTCTCTCTCTCTCTCTCTCTCTCTCTCTCTCTCTCTCTCTCTCTCTCTCTCTCTCTCTCGTTGCAAATAACTAATATTTTATGTAAAGTAATACATGTAGCCTTAACGGTTATCTTATCAAAATACAGATCTCTACATAAGTGCACAGATTGCAGTGACGGGCGTTTGATCTTATCAAAATACAGATCTCTACATAAATGTAAATGCACAGACAGCAGTGACGGACGTTTTCGGTAAAAAAAAAAAGGTAATAATAATATTATTATCATACGCACCTTCGATTTTTGCATTTTAGACCACCTGAAACAGAACATAAAATTATGCATGATTCAGACAGGTACATTAAAAATCACAAGAAATGCACAATTTTGAAGAAAAGTTATCCCTGTGTAAAAGCGTGTGTATAACTATTACATAACACTTCCTGTCTGTGACAGCTCTCGTGCTCTGACCACGTGCCGTGACAAATCTTATCGAATGTTGCGACACCTCTCTCTCTCTCTCTCTCTCTCTCTCTCTCTCTCTCTCTCTCTCTCTCTCTCTCTCTCTCTCTCTCGTTTCAAAAAACTAAACTCTGATGTACATGTACAGTAAATATTACATATGTAGCCGTTTTCAGAACAAAAGTAAAATATTAAAGAGTTTGAAACTGAAATAGCGCGTTATTTTTTTAGGCGATAATGAATACCATACGCCCTTTTGATTTTTTCAATAGGTAGACCGCTTGAATTCGAACACAATATTATGCATAATTCAGATAGGTACATTGTAAATAAGTTATTCTTGTGTATATGCATGTGAATAACTATTGCATAACACTTCCTGTCCGTGACAGCACCCGGGTCTGATCACGTCTCGAGTATTTCATTATCTCTCTCTCTCTCTCTCTCTCTCTCTCTCTCTCTCTCTCTCTCTCTCTCTCTCTCTCTCTCTCTCTCTCTCTCTCTCTCTCGTTGCATATAACTAATATTTTATGTAAAGTAATACATGTAGCCTTAACGGTAATCCTATCAAAATACAGATCTCTACATAAGTGCACAGATTGCAGTGACGGGCGTTTGATCTTATCAAAATACAGATCTCTACATATATGTAAATGCACAGACAGCAGTGACGCACGTTTTTGGTAAAAAAAAAAAAGGTAATAATAATATTATTATCATACGCACCTTCGATTTTTGCATTTTAGACCACCTGAAACAGAACATAAAATTATGCATGATTCAGACAGGTACATTAAAAATCACAAGAAAAGCACAATTTTGAAGAAAAGTTATCCCTGTGTAAAAGCGTGTGTATAACTATTACATAACACTTCCTGTCTGTGACAGCGCTCGTGCTCTGACCACGTGCCCTGAGAAATCGAATGTTGGGATCGACCTCTCTCTCTCTCTCTCTCTCTCTCTCTCTCTCTCTCTCTCTCTCTCTCTCTCTCTCTCTCTCTCTCTCTCTCTCAAATGAAATTCGAAAAATTAAAACTTTCTTCATTTTTACATTGCTAATAATTAATACATCACATGTTGTGTACAGAAGTTTATTTTTACTAACGCACACAAACATAAAATAATTAATTTATTGAAACAATCACATTTTATGGAGCAAAAACATGAACAAATTTTGACAGTTTTCAAAATATTGATTTCGATTTAGTTTTTTAAGTAGATTAGTAAGGAAAATCGAAAAAATAAAACTGGGAGGACAACGTTCAAAGTATCTTTTTTAATGTTTTATAACTTTAAATCACTTGCTACGGACCGTCTCGGATCCTTTGTCCGGAATGGAGTACCCCTAAAGTATTTAAAAAGGGGGATAACTCGAAACAAGAAGTAGCAATTTTATATCTTTTTGTGTCGTGGAAATGCATTTTCATTTACAATATACCCTGAAAATTTGAATGCAATTGGATGTAAATCAAGCGAGATATTACAGTTTGAAAAAACGTCTAGAAGAAGAATAACAATAATGAAGAATTTCCATCAGAATCAGTACAAGGTCTTCCGTTGGAAACGGAAGACCTTAAAAATCTACTTCAACATATTAAGCACTGTATCATATCAATGCGAATAAGAGTTAATTCCTGCGCTTGTGCGGGATATCATCTAGTTCTCTATATATTAGAGACAAAAACTGAATGCATGGTGATTATATCCATAACGCCCTCTACCTAAATTGTAAAATTCATGACCCCTGGGTCAGGCCTTTTGGGTAGGGCAAATATTGCCACACAGTGAAACTTATTTAAATTCTAAATACTCCCTTCTGTACTTTCACTCTCTTAGGAGATAAAATTAATGCATTGTTATTAAGTCCATAATGCCCTCTTTTTAAATAGTGAAATTAGCTGCCAATGGGGCAAAAGTTGAGGCTTTTTTTTTGGGGGGGGGGGGGGCAAATATGGTTATATATTGAACATGTATTTTTGGGGTCACTCTAGAAACTTGGCTAAGATATTGCCGTTGGTCGTATGTTGTCTGTAAACAATTTAACATTTTTAACATGAAAAATGAACTTAACTGTCACTTGGCCATATTAAATTAAACATGGATTCTTTTTTCGGATATCAAATTTAATTTCTTGTGCATTGTAGCATGTGTGCATTTTAAATAAAACTGAATATTACAAAATATTGACCATTAAAGGCCTGTAGGTCTCTTTTTACCTCAAATTTACAATTTTTGCCCACTGGAGCTATGGTAAAGATAATACGAGATTTTTCTAACTCTTGTGCCTCCTTACCCATCTACCATTTATGAATTGGTGTTTGCAAACATCAAATAATAAAAGCGGGGGTACTTGTCTGAGGAGTCTCGGATTAGACTCAAAATTGAAGCTTAAAATGTAAACATGAGACTCCCATACAGCTCCATCTAAGGGTGATGGTTCTCAGGTGTATACACGAGTTCTATAACAAGCTACCGCTGAACGCAGTCAGTTGTAAAATCAACTGGTCTTTTGTATGAAATACAGAAAATCTTTCTCATAGCAAGATACCAATGGGTCATACTACTCACCGAGATACAGTTCCTAAATTAATAGCTTTACCCCTAACATATTTCTAAAGATATAAACGAACCACTTCAAATAGTACTCAAACAAATAAACATGCTAGCAACTTTCCTGGATACTTCCAAGATGAAAAATTAAATGATTCTCTTCTTATACCCCCCAAAAAAACAAAGTTTAGGGGGAGGGGTATCTTAGAATCACCTTGTCCGTCCGTCCGTTTGTCTGTGCAAATTTCGTGTTCGGTCCATATCTTTCATATGAAGAAACATTGGAAGTTCTTACTTTACACAAAGATTGCCTATGACCTGAAGGTGTGTTATGACCTTGAAACAAGGTCATTTGGGCAACGTCATGGTCACTGTCAGGAAAAGTGTCAAATTCGTGTCCGGCCCATATCTCTCTCATGGAGATACATTGGAAGTTCATACTTCATACAAAAATTGATTATGACCTGTGGGTGTCATTACCTTGACCTGAGGTCATTCGGGCAAGGTCAAGGTCACTTGCAGGAAAAGAAAATTCGTCCCCGGTCCATATCTATTTTATGGAGAACCATTGGAAGTTCTTACTTCACACACAGATTGCTTATGACGAACTAAAGGTGTGTCATGACTTTGACCCAAGGTCATTCGGGCAAGGTCAAGGTCACTGGTAGGAAAAGTGCAAAACTCGTGTCCGGTCCATATCTTTCTTATGGAGAAACATAGAAAGTTCTTAATTAACACAAAGATTGCTAATGACGACGTAAAGGTGTGTCATGACCTTGACACAAGGTCATTTTTGGCAAGTTCAAGGTCACTGTTTAAAAAATGCTTAATTTCTGTCTGTATCATGTCTTGTTAAATGGAAATGATTAGAAGGTAAATTTGACACAAAGCTTGCCTTTGTCATGCCACATTAAATTCATTGTTAAATTCTCATCCCCGCCCGCCCCGATGTATTTCATCTTTTTTCAAAAAATAAATTGTGTTGGAAATTTTTTTCGGGAAAAAAATCGGGCTCGGTTTACAAAAATTTCCAAACATTTAATGGCTGCTTGACATGCGGATTATCGTTTTATTCCAGTCATGTTTGTTATCATAAGGATTCAAATGTCTTCATGCATTAACAGTTAACTTGAAATAAAATGGAATAAAAAGAATAGAAATTGGCTTGTGTTCTCATAAAAAAAATAGAGCAGTTGTTATTGATAGAACATAGACGGTTAAATAGATAGCACCATTTTAATAGAAAACTACTTGTTATGATTTTTTAATACTTGTTACATGTATGATGAGCTGAAAGCTCAAGTGAGCTTTTCTGATCACCCGTTGTCCGTCTGTAAACTTTTTACATTTTGAACGTCTTCTCTAAAACCACTTGGCAAAATTCAACTAAATTTGGCACAAAGCATCCTTATAAGCAGGTGAATATAAATTGCAAAAATTAAAGGCCAGATTATATTCAAAGTGGAGAAAACCTCGAAACTGTAAAAAGGGGGGGGGGGAGTGCATTTTAAAAAATCTCCTTCTCAAGAACTACTGAGTTAATCTTAACGTAATTTAGCATAAATCATCCTTTTGAAGAGGAAAATATAAATTACAAAAATTAAGGGCTAATCATGTTCCAAATTTAAGCTAATTACGAAAATACTAATAAAGCGGGTTCGTTATTCCATATCTCGTAGACTGGCAATTTCGTACGATATTGACTGATTCTATGACAGGCATTGCCAGTCTATCGTATGACCACGCATCTTGAAAACGAGGTTCTTTGTTTGAAGCAACCATATTGGATGCATGGTGTCAATCCTACAAAGATCAATATGTTTGTTGTGCAACAGTTCACGTGCGAATATAATCTACGAAACATGCAAGATATATTGGTGCCGATTATTGTGAAGTAAATTGAGGTTAAATATCTCAACGCGTTGTCATTTTCACGTGTGACGGTCGTTTTAGCTTGTTTTGATTTTCGTTTCATTTTGCTTTTTAACTTGGGGAACGATCGCCTGTATTCAGTATTCTGGTATTTGGAACATAGATTTCGGTAAATAGGCAGTTGATTGTTTACCTGCAAAAATGATAAACTGTATTGATGCATTGACAACGGACTAAAAGACATTTCATTCAATTGGTAATTCGGTGTGATCTCTGAGCAATCGTTGGGGTTGCAATGGTGATTAATTCAATGTGTTTTGTTGTGTTCTTCTCGAGTCTATTCATTTTAAACAGACATTGATTTCGTTGATGGAGATATGTAGGTATATATGATTTTAAATTTTTCTGATTAAGTGCATTTCCCCTCTGTTTTTATTGTTTATTAATTTCTAATTGAGTGTCAACAAGGACCAAACAAGGGGCGACTTTGGATGAAATAATCGATTTTGATCGGTAACTTCGCCGGAATTTCCTCCGAAAGAGAATTAGAAGTAACCATGTATTCCGAGTTCATAATCGTGTAAATTAACTCCAGAGACAATTAAACGATGTTTATGTAATTGAAAAGACGTTTTCACAGCCTCGGTTAAACCCTGTTGTGATTAATCACCTGCGACTGTCTTATCTTTAGAGGTTATAAATACGGGTGATGCAAACAAAAAAATGTATTGAAAATTACAACCGATATTTATTACTTTTCGTGTTAATACTACAATTAGTTAATAACTTGTAATAAGTTAATAACTCTGCCAAATTAATGCAAAACCGTTTGTTTACAGTTATCTTCAAAATAAAAAGATCCTCTACATAACTGTTGTAATTAGGTAAAAGGGTAGGACTAATTCCTCCAAAATACACAAGTGCATTAACTGATTTTGTGTCACTTGGCTAACTCAATTACAAAACATTTTATCTATATTATGTATGAATACATTAAAAAAAAATGAAATTAAACAAATTGTATAAGTTTTTAAAAGTTGCCTATAATTCTACGACTGACGCTGAAATGTTTGTTGATCATTAGAATTGTCTTACTAAACATTAAATACTTGTGTACAGAAAAATCAAAAGGATGATGTGCTATAACTACTTTGTTGGGTCCCTTCTCATTTGATGAATTATATGAAATCTGCAACAATTTTGGTAGTTTTCAAACGAGTAAATAAAAACGTCTTTTGAACAGTTCTTACCATTATAATTATGAGGATATCTGCATTATCGTTATTTTTAAGAAAATATTGCAGCAGAATATCATCTTGGTTTGTAGCCGTTTGTTGTTTTTGAGGAAAGATGAAAATAATTGATGGGCCTTAGTACAAAAATGATACCTGTATGCCTGACAATACATTGAATTATATAGCTTTTTAACATATCACGTGACAAAATTTTCCAGTCGAATGTTTTCATTGATCAAGTGAGTAAGGTTATAAAACGTCACACAAGTTTACACCAGGTAAACAATCATTTAAGAGAAGACCAATTAAGTTTTTGACTGTAGCCTTAGCAACTTTTGCCACAGAGTTCAAACACTGCGCACTGCCTTCCAGACTATCTGGCGATCCTGGTAATTTTCATCATATAAAAAAGATATGTACTGTATGACCTCTGAGACAAAATATTAATGAAATAAAATGTTGGCATCCTTTAATTGTGTAGATTCAACATGTTCAAATTATGATTACACATGATAAGGTAGGCCCACAATGGGTGCTGATTTTTAAACTTATATACGTCTTAGAAAATGTATGAATTGTTTTATCTTTAAAGAGCTAATACTGTTCACATATGTGCAAAAACTGAAGGAAATAATATACCGGTGTTATATATAATTTATATATCGCAATATATTTTCACCCCTACCCCTTTATAAAATATTGAGTCTTACATCAGAAAATTATGGTACGTAACTTTGCTAAATATTAAATTTTACTGTTCTTAATTATTTAAAGTGTTTTAAGTCAAAGTAGTTCGCCATTTGGTGCTCAGGTGAGCGATGTGGCCCATGGGCCTCTTGTTTTTTCTTTGCGGGGGTAATCATTTGTGAGCTTGATCACAGTACCTCTAGTTTTCTTTTTAACCTATATTGCCTCATTGTCCCAAGACCCTATCATAACAAATTGTTGCCATGTATTTTACGAAAAGACAATTTCATAATCAACAGGTTCTGATTAAATATTTTAACTTTAGTTGACCTCTCCATAGGATACTTTGTAGGTCCTGGGGTAATGATGTAAACACACAATTTATAAGGATGTTTGCACCTTAACTTCTTTCATTTGTAGTAGCATTATAGTTCCTACAAGAACGATTCTGACTCGAGGTGTTCTCTGTTATTTATATATTATAACATTGAATAATTTTTTTTGACGTCGTAGTGACAATAACTGCTGTAAGATGAGCAGACAAATTGTCATAACGCGCTTTAGCGCGTTATGACAAATTGTCTGCTGATCTTACGGCAGTTATTGTCACTACGACGTCAAAAACAAATCATTTGATGCTTATATTTACATTCGCTTATTGATGAAATGTATTAATTTATTAGATAAATCAGTATAAATTGGAGATCACGGAGGGAGTGAATTATTAACAGCAAGAACAGCTGTTACTAAAACCGGTTTACACTGGTTATCACATAGACTGTTGAGATGCGCCTTGAAAATATAATCCATGAAAAATATAACTCTTGAAATTTTGCTTTTAACAATAGAATCAACTTTATTGTTGAATAATTGTAAAACATGGTTAAAAACAACATCTATGAATCATATTTTTAAACCGATAACATAGAAATCAATTTTAAGAAACTACTTATGTAAATTACATGTAAATTCATACACATTGATTGGGTTGTTGCATTTAGAGGCATTTAAAGATCACCAAATATAATGGAAAAACACAGTAGAATATGAATATTGGAATCTGCACTCCTCTATGGGGATTCAAATTTGATCAGATAGGGAATATCAAAGAGATTGCATAATACGCAGAGAGGTAGTTTTGATTTTATTTTTAAACAAACTCTCTTAACTTCTTAACTGTCCCTTATATTGTTGAACATTGACTTCTAGTTGCAGCACAGTTTTAAATTACACAATGTATTTCTACTAATTTCTTCAATTGCAGTTGTAAATTTAACTTTTATCTTTTTGCAATGGATTGTTTTTATATCCATATATACGGGGGAAAAACTGATGACGCTAACTGTGCCTCCTCTCCATCTTTTCTGAGATAAATTGATAAATGTGTTTGAATAAAAACACAAGTTTACAACTTAACGAATATTCAAATGGATGACAAGGTTTTCTTTATAATTTACAATAGACAATATATGTTTTATATTGCACTCAATAAGCATCCGACCAAAATTACATTTAAAAAGTCCTCGTCTCTCTTGTCCGAAAATAGAGTAAACAGAATTATGAATATTTTAGAAATGGAAACCGCCTCCCTGTTTTATAAATGGTTAATACGTGTATAAAAAGGGTGCGCGTGATAAGTAGAATATGACGACCATATTTCTGCATCATACAAGTGAAGAGGTGAATCTGCGCATACCACGTGAATAAAGCTAAGGCTGGGACCATTATCTTCCATTATCTCCCTATTGTCACCATGAATCAACTCTTTTACGCATAGCTTCAATGCATAGAAAGTTAAGGTTTGTTTCAATAAGCGAGTTAGATGTACTTAATTTCATATTTAAATTCAAATATTTCATCAAAATATTCAATATATTTTTGCTCCTTATACATACGGTATGAGACAGAACCCTATGAAAACGCATTTTTCCGTGTTTTTTTTTTTTATGTTTTAACTGTCATAATACAATAAAATATGCCACTTTCCGAGAATTTGTTGGTGTGTTACAATGTAATGAAGATACCTCTTTTCAACAGTCTAATACATGTAATGAAGATCTCTCTCCTTGATGTGTCAAATTATAAATATATATAGTTCCTAGTAAACATCTTTATATATATCATATAATGAAAAAAACCCACCAGATACTGTTGAAGATGTACAGTGTAACATGATCTGAAGTTTTGTGCTAGGTTCTATTGTATTGCGGACTGCTTCGAGTATGAATGGTTGGCAATCGTGCCCCGATGTCGCATAAAACAAATTTACCCGCCGATGACAAATGTCTCCTAGACAAGTCCAGTCAATAAAACAGGATGCAGCTGTTTCTTCCTCAAGCGCTCGACATTTGAAAGTATATCACGTAGGTTTTCAGATGGATCGCGCATTGTCCGTCTTCTGGTGGGCGATAATAATCGTATTTGAAGTTACAAAATCAGATTTAACACGTTAACACATTTTCTTGTAAAATTCGTTGGTTGATCATTGGCCAGACCTTTTTTCTTCATTCTGTTGTTAATCTAAAGCTTTTGTTGGTGGTTTTTTTAAGGAAAAAAAAAGTAAACAAGTAAATGTAACTCAACAGCATGCCGATATTTTTAAATATTTTTTTTTATAAGCAAGCATTCTAGAATGAAACACAACCGCTAAAACCGAAATACGGAGTATTGATTTAATTTTAACACGATTGCTCACTTTCGTATGATAAAAGTACAAGTACTGTAGTTAAAGTATCAAAAGAAGTTGAAATTGATGCAAACACCCAGTGAAATATACATTGCTTAAAGAGATAAGTTAGAGTCGAATAAATATTGTCTTTTTGCGTTTTCTATGAGCAAATGAATGAGGCCATAGTTATACACATGTACACCAAATAGCTGATTTCGAACAGAATTCGAACTCATGACTTACAATGCCGTACTAGATAATGCTCTAAACCATTGCACTGTGGTATTTCATATGTTGGACAAAAAGATCTAACAATGTTGTGTAGTTTATATCAGTTTTATGTGTAAGTACAAAAACAAAACCTACATTCATGTATGCTGAATGAACGCTTTCTATAATAACCGAATATTTAAGTGCAAAACATGATGTTTACTGATCGAATGTCAAGTGGTTTGTTTTTTGTAGCATCTTCATTTTAATGAAAACAAAAATGATGTATATATATTTTATATCGTTCTATCATAAGAACAAAAATGATGTATATATATTTTATATCGTTCTATCATAAGCTGAAAACAACCACTTGAAGATCAGTGACTCCAACTTAATTATAAACCAATGTATGTACTTCAGATAGATCATGTCTCAAAAGCATTAACTATTTATAGAATGTTATTATATTTTGATATACATGTAGCAAACCTGACAACTTCCCGAATCGAATGATAACACATAAGCTTCATGTTATTTAGGATATGCGTGATAAAACTCAGCAGTAAGCAAGATCGACATCTGATTTAAAATTAACCTGAACAGGTGAGTTCAATTTACAAAACCTAGCTGCAAGGAGGGCTTTTTCAGTAGAACTTCAATATTTGATCCAAAAGTCTGGTTTTCTGATCAATCAATGCTTATTCGTCTAAAAAAAATTAAAGATAAGTGCGTCCGATTTTTTTTTATATCTTGAAATTAGAAGATATATATTGTGTGCCCTCCGACATCTCCTTCGGCAAATAGTGCCAACGTCGTTCGGTACTAGGAACGATGTCGAAGAATCACTCACTTTACATTTTTTGTCTTGCGCCATTCATACGTTGACTATCATAATGAGAGAATTATAGATGGCTCTAATGATTTTGTTTAAAATGATATAATTGCTTGTTTAAACTTAAGAATAATACTCACTAACTAGTAGACCATACCAGTCTACTGTCCGACCAAAATCTCGAGAGCGATTTGATTGTACTACTTATAAAACTATAAATAAATAACAGGATAGCATACACATCATGCACATGCTGGTAAGTACAATAACCTAAGGGTTAGAGAATAAAAGTTAATAAGGTCTTATTTTCATTTCAGATTTCGTTGGAATTAACGTCATTTTAACCAGAAAAAAAATAATCTTAAACAAGGGACCAACAGGCCTTAATGGTCACCTGAGTACCATAGCCTGTACACAGACGTGTCGATGATTCTCATATATGCATTTAATTGTCATTCTGGAGTAAAAAACAAATCTAAAATATGTTAATGACTACCCCCTCCCTACCTGAAATCTTGCAACGATGACTTTAATCTTGGTGAATAAACTTTTAAAATAATAGATAGCTGCAGACCTGTATCTCCCGGTCTGAAAAAAATTCCGATGGACGACCTGGGGGCTTCAGTGCCTCCCATAGTAAGACTCTGCAATTTACGGCGCACAAAAAATTGCGCTAGTTTTGGACTACTATTATATGCATTAACACTATATGACCATTTTGGTCCCGCCTTTGATCCAAAATCCATACCTCGGGGGACATGAAATTTACAGCTTTGGAAGAAGGCTTCCTGGTCTACATAATTATGAATTCAGTATTATTTACAGATGTGTGAAATTAGAGAAAAAGTTTTTGGACCATTGTTGCCCTGCCCGTATGGCCCCTATGGGGCAAGAATCATGAAATCTACAATTTATGTTCCCCTTACCCTAAACATACATCATACTTAATTTGAAAAATAAATGGCCCTGTAGTTTTTAATAAGTTTAAAATGTTCAGTTTTTCACACAAACGCCGGACGAAAACTAATTGCAATAGGTCACCTGAGTGACTCAGATGACTTAAAAACTTTGTTTACAATAGTTTATTTATAGAATAATTCAAGCGGATGCTTCTCTGTCTTTTATTTGATGTATTTGTTGTAGGAAATATTATTACAACGAAATCTTTATAGTTCGGTTTATTGAACTGTCCCTATGTTATTTTCAGAGGTGTGATCATTATTAAACATTTGGTACAAGCTACAAGAACTTCACTGGTTCGTTAATATTGGCATTCCTAACGCGAATTCGTCATATTCTAAAGTATTTACACAAATCAGTTATTGGCAATAATGACTATGTTTCGCAACAACAATAAAAAAGACTCTAAAAATATATTTGATATGATTATCCATACTGGTTTTATTCATGAATACTGCATAAGGACTACTGTTTACAAGTTGTAAACAATTTACAAGACAAATACTATCATGTTCCTAGTGATAAGTCATCGAATTTTTAAAATAACTTTATCGTCTGCCAATTCACAATCTTTTTTTTTAATAGTTGATGCATATTTAAAAACGCGAAATTTAATAAATCGAAAAAATAAGTAAGCCAATCTTTAACATTGACATTCGGTGTATATTTTCCTTATGTTAGCATTAGGCATATGTTACGTTCAATTAAGAAATAAATAGCAATTTAAAAAGTTCACCGGGATATGAAGCTGGTCAACGTGATCAAATCCTGTGAAAACTGAAGGGCTTTTCAGTAGATTTGATCACATACCAACCAACTTCATATCCCGATGAGCTTTTTAACATTGCTGTTTATTACTTATATTTACTTTTGAAAAAGGAAAACCGCTCAGAATCATTACAATAACCGTGTATTTACGTTTGATATAATGCAAGCGATAAGCGCGTGCAATAATCATTGGGACGTTATGAAAAAGTTCACACAGAATTGAACGTTTTCGTTATTCTATACGTTCATATAAGGATGCATATTTGCAAATGTAAATATTTTTCAATGATACACACGGCGAAAGAGCACAAGTGAATGTCATCACGCGTTTTGAATAGATTAATAATTGTACGATTAAATAAAACTAACATAACCGTTTTGATATGAATTTTTGAAAATAATCGTTAAATCATATTTTTTTCGATCTTGAAAAAAAAGTTTTCTCGGCGAATTTTCTGACATTAATTTTGAGCAGCGGAAGCGTACTAAATAATATGATTTTTGGTTGTTCAATGAATTATTTATATCCCTGACAAAAAGCGTAATCATATAAAAATGGGTTTAAAGTGACGATACAAAATTATTCATACAAATAATCATCAAAATATAAGAATTGAATGCTTAATTTTGTAAAGGTAATAATACACAATACCCACCAACATCCAAGTTTTGAGGTGAACTCACCTGAGTTACAAATGAAAAAAATGAAAAATCTGACTGCTTAATTTCATTATCGAATTGATGTCAGAAGTATTTTTCCCTTTAGAAATGTTTTTAATGCAATAGCGTGATTTTTTAAATTCAATTTTTATTCAATTAAGCAGTTTTCATTTAAGCAATTTGAAACTTATTGTAAAAACTGTTGTTTAGAATTTTCATTTTGGATGTCTGATTAAGTACTATGTAATCGATAACTCCACTCCGCTTCTAATTTCAATGCTTGAAAATCAACGGCGCTCCCATTAGAGTAATGATAAGTTTCAGATTGCCGTGGTTTGCAGTATTATGTTCAAAACGTGAAAGGGTAATATGCATTGTTTTATGATGGAAAGATCAATATTCTAATTTAAGGAAGGAATCTTCTCGTAATAAGACATACTTTTTATATCAAGAAATTCATGAAATTTTTACAGTCAAACAGATCATATAATCAAATGATTGTACCAGTTTAATCAAATTTGACCTCCTTGTTTTCGCATGAAGGTGAGGTCAATACCTTTTTTTCTCAACTTAAAAGATGATTAAAATAATTGTAGTTACCTGCAGTTTTGTAGACATCTGTTCAAGATATGAAGTTTGTATTCTTCAAAGAAATGATAGAATATCAGAATGTCTATCAGCTTATATTACTAAATTGAAATAAATATCTTGTAAACAGTAGTCCTTATGCAGTATTCATGAATAAAACCAGTATGGATAATCATATCAAATATATTTTTTAGAGTCTTTTTTATTGTTGTTGCGAAACATAGTCATTATTGCCAATAACTGATTTGTGTAAATACTTTAGAATATGACGAATCCGCGTTAGGAATGCCAATACTAACGAACCAGTGAAGTTCTTATATAGCTTGTACCAAATGTTTAATAATGATCACACCTCTGAAAATAAACATAGGGACAGTTCAATAAACCGAACTATAAAGATTTCGGTGTAATAATATTTCCTACAACAAATACATCAAATAAAAGACTGAGAAGCATCAGCTTGAATTATTCTATAAATAAACTATTGTAAACAAAGTTTTTAAGTCATCTGAGTAACTCAGGTGACCTATTGCAATTAGTTTTCGTCCGGCGTTTGTGTGAAAAACTGAACATTTTAAACTTATTAAAAACTACAGGGCCATTTTTTTTTCAAATTAAGTATGATGTATGTTTAGGGTAAGGGGAACATAAATTGTAGATTTCATGATTCTTGCCCCATAGGGGCCATACGGGCAGGGCAACAATGGTCCAAAAACTTTTTCTCTACTCCCACACATCTGTAAATAATACTGAATTTATAATTATGTAGACCAGGAAGCCTTCTTCCAAAACTGTAAATTTCATGTCCCCCGAGGTATGGATTTTGGATCAAAGGCGGGACCAAAATGGTCATATAGTGTTAATGCATATAATAGTAGTCCAAAACTAGCGCAATTTTTTGTGCGCCGTTAATTGCAGAGTTTTACGCGCTCGATTAAAATACAATTAACAAACAGACTATAACCAGGGTTAATCAGCAATAAAGATAGCAATTGAAAACACAGATTTTACCTGGTGGATTTTTTAAAATGGTAAAAATTCGATTGTTTGAATGAATTTAAATGCTTAAATTAAGAAAGTTTTAATTCTCAAATTTCATAGAATTATATATATATATTGATTTGAGAGAGAGAGAGAGAGAGAGAGAGAGAGAGAGAGAGAGAGAGAGGGTCCAAAATTCGTTAAGATTTCTCACGGCACGTGTCAGAGCACGGGTGCTTTCACAGACAGGAAGTTTTATGTAATAGTTATACACACGTGAAAACACAGGGAGAACATATCTTTAAATTGTGCTGTACTTGTGATTTCAATGTACCTGTCTGAATCATGCGTAATTTTATCTTCATGCGATAAATATCGAAAGGGCGTATATTTCTGAAAACGCCCGTTACAACAGCATGTGCGCTTATGTATAGATCGGCATCAGATTGCCTTACGACTACATGTATTACTTGACCAGTTCACATAAAATATGAGCTATTTGAAATGAGAGAGAGAGGAGAGAGAGAGAGAGAGAGAGAGAGAGAGAGATGTCTCGACATTCTATAAAATTTCTCACGGCATGTGGTCAGAGCACGGGTGCTGTCACAGACAGGAAGTGCTTTGTAAGAGTTGTTCACACGCATGTGCACAGGGAGAAATGATTTTTAATGTGCCTGTCTGAACATGCTGAATTATGCTTTATTTTGTGTACGAATATATTAGACCAGCTATAGACGGTCTACCTATCGTTAAGATCGAAAGCGCGTACAATATTTTGGTCGCCTTCATATGAAAACGCGTTATTACAGAGATCAAACGTCTTTAATATTCTATTTTTGTCTGAAAACGTCTATGTGTATTAACACCTTACATAAAATCTTAGTTATTTAAAACAACAGATAGAGGGAGAGTGAGTGTTTTAGAGAGAGAGAGAGAGAGAGAGAGAGAGAGAGAGAGAGAGAGCGGAAAGTAGTTAAGGAATTATATGAGTCAGATTAATATTTAGGGGGAAAACATACATGTTGAGTTGATGCCTATGGTAGCGATCTCATAATAGTTCGTCGCGTAATATATATATATTTTTTAAATCTGCGGCATATTTTCTACTTATCATAAGAAAAAAATAATACATTAAAATATAATTACTAATTTTCAAGTACACCGTACACATATATGCATGAATTGCTTAATACATTGTTATGTTTGGGTCTCTTGTACAATCTTAACACAAAAAAATGTAGCAACAGTTTTATAGAAGTTCTTGTTTAAAACAATTCCAAGAAAGTAATGAATTTTTCTTCTTATAATATCTATATTTCAATTCGAACAAAAATTAAATAGGAAACAAAAAGCGTGCTTTATTTCTTCTCGATTTAATCCTTGAGACCGAACACACACCAGTTACGGTGTCTTACACCATCCCGGTAAACTCGTGGCCCTGCGATCACCGCGATGATAATACCGCGACGGAGTAAGGATTAAAACACCATCACGGGGTCGCGGGAATATACGGGATCCGCGTTGGCTGTAGTGTAAATCATGTTTTAAAAACATATTTAACCCAAGTATCTTATTATTAGTTCAAATTAGTTGAGAAAATCCATCCTATAATTTTATTGCTTTAAAAATGCTAAATAAACTCATGAATCTACAGCAATTCTGAATTGCAAAAGCATGTGGTATTTTCCTACGCCAATGTTCCATCAAAAATATAGTCCTTGTTAGATTATAAATTTTAATTACTATTTCTATGCCAAGTTGTGTAATAGTATAAAAGATAGAAAAATATGATATTTTAATTTCCTTTCATCTTGATTTAATGAATAATTAATCAAATTTACTTTTGACAAGTCGAAAACCAGAAAAGACTCCTTCCGTAAGAAGCAATTAGGTCATCTATATATAAAAACACATTTCCTAAATCAAAATTGAGGAAATTTTATTGATTTGATACGTTTAGATGGCTTCTTCATTGATAAAGTTAGCTTTGCCACTCTATTTAGAAATTATACATATCTAAAACAAATTGCTTGCTAACAAAATGACCGACTTTTGATAGGATTTTAGTATGGAAACAAGTTGAATATGTCTCGAGTGAAATACACTCACTGATCATATAGGTAGAGCATAATAGTCAGTCCGAAATATCTGATGTACAAAATAGTAGGAAGCCTATAGTTGGTTTCCTATAGCAAGTGACTTAATGGCCGACTTCGAAATATACAGGTCTGCTGTTAGTCTCAAAGTACACATAGTACAGGGTGTCCGATACCTTTTGAAATTTGTATGAATTAAATTATATTTGGCCAAAACTTATAAATTGTGACTTAAATAAAACGTAAAATTGTATAATTTTTCCCATAAAAAAGTTGCGAGAAACCCAAGCTTTTATTTCAATCATGATGCCACAAATTTGTATCACATTTCTGTGGTTGGATTAAATTTTAATCAATATAAATCAGACAAGAGAGCAGACATCTTCCGTTTTAAAACTGTATTATCCAACACAGACTCCAGATATAGTTTTACGAATAATGATAAAAGAATACCCTGAAGAAAAACAATTCAACAATCAAAAGATTATTTAAAGAATGAGATGATTTGAGAAAATGGAATCCGTACAGTGGCTTTGGTGAGGAATTTTAGTCATCGACTTGATGTTGTCATTGATAAAAAAGAACGTCATCTGGGGCATTCTCTTAAAATTTGTTGTGTTTTTATAAACAATGCTCAATTTGTCAAAAACTTTTGTATGTTTTTGAAATTTGTTGAGTAAAAACTTACATCATACATGTATACAATTATGAAAATGCATTTGATTTTTTGTTAGATAAATTTAATCTAAAGTTATTCAAAGAGTAAATGGTATAAGATATTCTGGGATACCCTGTATTTTGTCATACATGCAACAAAATGTTCCTGACAAAATACCTTTCTTAATCAGTAAAATAAGATTGTCGTATACTGGTATTGTCCAAACAAAAATTGGGTGCATGGTTACAGCACAGTTTAAAAGATGAATTTCTCTAATTTTGCAGCCCAGAAGTAGGTTTGCTGTTTACATAATAGTTAATGAGTTTGAGTGCCTACTACAGGGAAGGGGTTACTATGAACGGAAGTAGATGTAATTGCCTTTTTTAAAGTTGTAATTATCAAAATTATTCACGAAGTCTTTTTATTTATTATGTAGTGTACACTTTGTTTATTTTGTACTGTCAGAATAAAGAAGGTTTCTAGATCGATATACCGAAAGTGATCGCTCCCAATTTTCAAAGACGAAAACATATAAGATATAACTGTTACTAAATCAAATATATATTGCGTGTACTGAAATATGCTCATATATATTTGACACACTTAAAGTATTCAATGTATAACGACCACAATTGGTACTTAATAAATGACAGTCCTATATTCTTGACCATGATATTGTGACCGAATAGATTTGTACGGTACTAGGGAATTTTTCTGGAACTACGTCCGTCGTGTGTAGTACTAACGGGGTGAGGGAATGTTGACGTAGAGGGTACACGGTACAATATAAGGTTGAGCCGCGTTGTGGGCCGTAAGGTAAAAACAAAGGGTACGTGTACCGTATTCCCGTAGGTCCACCAATATGCAATTCCAGAGAGATAAAATCCAATTGATGCAGGATTCCGAATTTATTCGACGATACTCAACGATGGCAACATTAACATGATTCAACAGAGAGACATGTTACAAACGAGTCGGATATGGCCAGTAGTTGCCTCCGAACTCAGACTCCTGGTGAGTCGGACGTGGCCGGTGGTTGCCGTCGTATTCCGGACTGAAAGTTGACAATTGTACATAACTATATATATGAATCTGAACAATGAGTAAAAATTGACAGGTGATGACATAAGTAAGCTGAGTGAAAGATTGACGGATATGAAATAATTAATTAACTCAATGAGTCTTTGATGTCCTAGACATGAAAAACAGATAATTGCACAATTTTGTTTTAACATCGTCGCTAGCCAAGGGGTTTTCGGTCCACTCTGCTCCCCATAAAACCTTTGCAGATCTCATTACGAAAACTCGGTGACAAGCTCCGTTTTATGATTGGCTACAGCTGTGAGTAGCTGATCCAATCGCAGCGTTTGAAACAGGCGCTTGTAAATAAACTTTAGAAGAAACACACGTGTGATCTTTGGTAAGACATTCGCTGCTTTTAACAAGTTGAGGTACAAGTGCTCGAGTACAGTGCCTCCCCAACGAAGGTTAAACCAGATCGCTTAAAAAAAAAGATATATTTTACTGCATGGGATTGAACAGAGATTTACAAACTTGTCAAGGCTCGCGTGATAGTATGGGAACTAAACATGGCGAATGTAGAAGTTGCCAATCCCGTCAAGAAAATACGCCCCTGCTTATTGTTATTGTTTTTAAAGGTTCAATGAGCTGTATTTTATTTGATTTCTTTTGTCCGCAATATTCACCACGACGATACCTGGTTTTATGGCATGTTAATGCTTTCATATATTAGCGACTTTTTCACTCCCGGTACAAGTCCCTACATCTATACTTATAAACACACTATAAATAACACATTCCTTGCTTTCTCTAGGTTATATCTTCATTCGTATTTAATGGCATCGTTAATTATGTTCCGATTCTCGCTAGTCAACATGTTTCCGAGTTGTATTTATGCCGTAGCGTGTATATTACTCGTTGTTTTATTCGATTAAAATGTAAATATGCAAGGGGCGCAACTCAAGTTGCTCGCTAGATAGCGCCACCGCATCACCGAGTTTTCGTAATGAGATATGCCAAGCGTTTATGGAGAGCGGAGTGGACTGAAAACCCTTGGCTAGCGAAGATGTGTTTTTAACAGATTAGCAGTTCTTGAGACTTAACACTCTGTCTCTTTGAAATCACACGTAGAGTCCGAAAAGTGTTAATCACTAATTGAATAAGTAAGTTGGTACGAAATAAACTGTGAGAAAATATTACAAAACACCTGTTGAATTTAAAAAGTAAATCCAAAATAAAGTTATTTATGAACAGTGAATTTTGCATGTTTAATTAAGATATTATAAAACGTAACCTGAAATTCATACAAATATCTTAGTGAATATATGCATACACTTTCTCTTTATTAAAATATAAAATAAAATGAATCATTTACCGCAATTTTTTGACAAAATTAAAATTTTCTTCTTTTCATCAAGGGAAGATAACTCTTCAAAAAAGTTAAAATTGCAAAATGACTGGCTTCTTGTATGTTTTCAGTCATGTGATTTGATTCATTTCACTAGCTTTCATTGTTAACTTGCAAAACATATTTAACATTCAAAATTGTTCAACATCATTTCATTATACATTGAATACTAGTAACTTAAAGAACAAAGATAACGATAAAAAAACAGTGTCGACCTGGCAGAAAAGGAGAATGTAAAATATCTAATTAACATAGTTTGGACCCCCTGGGAAACAAAATTATGGACCCCCCCACCCCAACAATCTGCAACTCTATCTTCCGGTCTGAAAATTTCGGATACACAGCCTGAGAGCTACAGTTTCTAATCAAGTAATACTTATTAGCATTTAGGTATTTCCAATGCAAATAAGATCTGTGGAAACATTCTTCAGACCCCCCTTCCCCTTATTTGGACATTGTCATGTTTTGAAATTACTGGGTGGGTGTGAATACAAAAATGGTTGGATACGCGTCGGCACGATAGAGATCCCCCACTAAAAAAATTGCCCTTCAATGGTATCTGGTGATATTTCCCTTTTAGTGAAACATTAACAGACAAGTGAAAAGTTGTCAATGACGGCAAACAGGGTTTTCTTTTATGTGAACTGTATCCATAATCCATTTGTCAACCCTGAATTAATATATACTACATATCCAGAGAAATGGAGTCCCCTATATGCATTATTCTGCGAGAAAATGACCAAGTTCAACAGCTGGTATTTTCACCATTTCAATTAATGGATTTTTCCTATGTAAAACCAGGTTAATAACAGTTAATCAATTAAAAAAAAAACTATATCACAATATCTTTTTAATAAGAAAGGACCCTCTACCGATGTACAATGGTCACAGAACAAACGTGTGCATGATTGAATACCTCCTTCTAGCTGTGTCAATGGAACGCTGCATAGGAACATGAATGCGCTAGTACTCAATCAACATAAATGGCAGTAAAAAACCGATTTACTCAATTTGAAATAGTTCTGCTGTAAGTGAGTAACAGGAACCGTAGGCCAATCTACAAATACATTTTAGCATATAGACTAGTTATACTGACGACGTAATCAATATAATGATATGCTTTGCTTTTCCAAGTGCAATTTATATGTCTAAACATTTATGATATACTTTGCTTTTCCCAGTGCCATTTATATGTGCAGTGATTTTTTTTATGACAGAACTCACCACGCGCTCCGGATCTCCACTCTGTCATTAATTCAGCCATGATGCAAAAATCTCTATTTCTCGTACACAGTACACCCAAGCTCAGTTTATCTTAATGGAAAATTCGTGTAGGCACTGTCTTCGTATATATTTTTCTCCTCTGGCTCCGTAAAACATCAGGCCTAGCGCTTTGATGTTTAATGTTCAATATCGGTTAGAGACATATAATATGCATTATGTGGGTGATCACGATGTAATGTGATATCACAAAAATGTTATATGTATAATTATCATTAATCGATTAGAATGTTCCGGTTTTTTAAAAACTTTAACCATTGTTTTACTATGCATTTTTACTATTCACTTGATAACTTCTTTAATGTTGACGGGGGTTTAACGAATATACATGTACAGAAGCATTGGAACAAAACAGCGTTTTGTCGGAGTGGGAGGGGCTGGCTATATGATAAAAGATGAGTAGACATCGTTCAAATAGTGATCATCTCGAAGGGTCCCGCTTAAATAACGGACATTAAGATGAAAATCATTACAGAGAACTTCGCTTTGACCTTTACGTATGACTTCAAGCTCATTGTAAACCCCTTAAATGTACATATAATCAATCACTATTTTGGTTTAATCTAAGCAAGCTTAAGACAATAGAAAAGAATTTATGGTTCAAAACTTGATTTTAAGATATCTGCTAGGATCTTCACACTTGACCTAGAAACAGAATTCAAGGTCACTGAACATTCTGTACCTAAAAGCGCTGTTTATGTGAAGTACGAGCCAGATAGACTAAGAATATATGCTCTTGACAAAGATTGTTTAACGTGGTCTGATATGACCGTGAACTAGACTCTTTCTTCGAGATCACTGCATATCCTACCAAATGCACTCTTGGTAAATAACTGTATGAACCATATTGGACAAAAGGGAATTAATTTATGATTCAGACAAGGATTGTTCACTTAATTCTGATATGATCAAGAAACTTGGTTAAAGGTCATTGCACATCCTTTTCCTTGAGGCACTCAGTGGATAAAGTATGAGCCATGTTGGGCTTAGGGGAAAGAAAATATGCTCCGGATAAGTGATCGGACAGACTATTAACAATAAGACATCCGCATGTGCATGTTAGGTTTTATTGCCCTCAATATAAGGCATGAATATTTTAGCCCTTGCTGTTTTTAATAAATGTCGTCCACGTCATAGTATGACTGAAATCATAAACGACGACGTATGTTTTCCAAGAACGACAGATTTATGATATTTTTTACCAAAGCATCCAGTGAGTTGCTTCATCCGCATGAAGATGACGGACTAAAAGAAAAGCGCGTAAGAATAGTTAATGTCAGAAGCTGTTAAATGCCATAATGTTTATATCGTTGTAAATTTTGAAATGCTTATTGTTTTATGTTGTTTTTATTTGAACTTCTGTAGCTTTATCATTTGTATTTATTTAGGATCCGCTTTGCAAGCATTAAAAAGTGATTAGGCTACCCGTTTGTAATTCCGATTTTTTAAAAGCATAATTAAAAGCATATATTTATTTCTTTTTCCTTTAGTCGAGTTAGACTCCATACCTACCCAACCAATGCCCTTTGGGTAGATATTGTGAAGTAACGTTAAACAATTTTTTAATCGGAAGTCAAGGTTTAAAACACCTACGTGTTCAATCTTGAGACTATTACCTATCATATTGGTCAAGCTGGGCTCAAATTTCACCGAAACAGTGCCCGCAGAAAAAAAGGATGTGTAGTGACCTTCTTCAATTATCTAGGTCGAGGTTGGAACCAATTGTCTATGTCGAAATCAAAATCTGTATCTGTAGATCTGTATAATCTTATCATCTTTTTTCTTCCTTCGGTCAAACTTGGCTAGAACTTAACCCATATAATGACACTGAGTAGGTCCTTGGACAAGTTTCATAGATCAAAGGTTAAAGTAAAAAAAAACCCTTAAAATTTTTTTCCAGAAAATATTTTCTCTCCTCTTGGTCCAGTTGGGCTCCAACTTTACCCATACAGTTTCCTGTTGGTAGAGAATTAGAGAATACGCAGTGCTCTTGTGAGACATTTTTAAAGTTTAATTGATTACTATAACTATGCTTTCTCATTATTTTAATACGCCATGTACAAAGAGTATATATATATAAAGCAATAGATTAAATATATGAAATTCATCCATTGTGTACTGATAATTGTAATGATATAGATTTCGTATTTGTAATACATGTAAACATTGCTACACTTTCAAAAACGAAATGCATATCGTATTCGTTTCTAACAAAATCGTTTATGCAAATCAAAGTCTTGAATAACAAATGGGTTCAGGAATTGATGCCATTTGCAAAGACCTGCCGATATTAATCATAAGTCCTACTTGTTGCTTTTCATTGAAAATTTATTGTCTACTTATTGGTTTTCATTAAAAATGTCATTAAAAATGTCTTTTTGGGTAAATAAGGAAGCATTTTCGAACGCCTATCTACGCCCCTGTAATAAAACAGGAAAGAAATATTTATCTTATATAACATCTTTCAATAGAAAAAATATCAAGGGACAAGTGCAATAAAGTTATTTAAGTTTTGAAATATTGGACTCAAGTCATCTGTTTGAATTACGAGCTAGTGGATACCCTAAATATACGACAGTTGTCAAAGATGAAATAGTATGTTGAATGATTAATCTATGGAGACTATTTTTATTCATCTTGCATTGACAGAAGCAGCTGCTCCTCTTAAAAGTTGGAACAAATGTTGTTTCAACAATGGAATTAATTTTACTAACGGAAAACGAAGGTCGGAAAGCTAATAAGAATGCCATTCCTTTAGAGTCTTTTGAGCACATTTTCAAAGATAGAAACAATGTTTATATATGGGTACATTGAAATCCGTGCGTTACGCAGGACCCTGGGTAAGGGGCTTTAGGCTCTAGGGCGGGGCCAATATGACCATATAGTGAAAATGTATTAAATCTTCAGTTTGGCTTTGGATGTCTTTGCTGTACTGCATACTTGAGTAAAACAGACTGTGTAGTATATTGCTGATCGCACTAAAGCGTTAGAGAGCTAAACTTTCAGGGATAACCATGAAGGGGATGGTAAATTTGATCTTGCAGGTAGCCTTGCAGCTATAGTTTCTATCAAATCCTAGCAGGCATGTGTATTTTATCAGAGTGACGCCTCTCCAGAACAGATACCTCATCTGAATAGATGTTTAGGGCATTCTAGAATGGGTCCAATGATGTGCCTGTGGGTCTGCCATTATTTTACTCGTCATAAAACATTTTAGGTGTATCAGCTTGTAAAAGGAACGCTAAAACCGTATCAATTGCTCTTTCATTACTTGATAGTGCTGCCCTAGCGTCACGCGCCAGGAATCTGTACATATCTCATAAGATAGCGGGCTTAGTTCCAGTCTTTGAGTAACGGTTTATAAACTCATTTCTCATATCCCTGGTTGCATAAACAGGCAAGTGTCCGATTGTGCTTGATATGGCCTCAAGGTCACCATGCAGTTGCATCATCATCTTCAATTTTCCACAAAAAATGGAAATTTCCAAGAAAACTTCCAGTAGTGTGAGTGTAAAGTTTTACCGAATAAGGCAAAGTTATGCCTTCAATCCACTGCCGCCTTTCAAATATTTCCTCTGGTTGGATATCATACAAAAACAAAAAATCAAATGGTTCACGTTGGGAAAGTGACCTGTGCAATTTGAAATAGTTTTATTCACATCTTGAGAAATATCTAGTCTTCTTAGAGACTATTAATTATTTAATCCTCTCACAGCTTCAGGCTTCTGGTGATTGAGAGCTGTTCTTTCCTTTTGCTCACTCAAAAGATTTTTTCATATCATAGAACTACTTATTTCACATATATAGTAGTTTCTTTCATTCTTTACTAAAAAGAATGGATGTCTAATCAATGTATGAAGTTCCGAGATTTTTTCTTGCAAATCTGAAGAAGTCGCCTACAAAACAGGCTTTGTTTGCTTTAATGCATTTTGGAATTAAAAAAAACCCAAAACATATCTATGAATCATCTAATATCAACTCTTTGTAATAATTTTTCTTAACTTTGGTTCTTTAATTTCTTTTTTATGTCTCCAATTATTATGTCCTTTGAAATCAACGATATCATCACCCACGTGAATACATTTGGCGTAGAACTTTCCGATGTGTGGATCAAAGTACCAAAGAAAGAACATTAGTGAGTGTCTTTGTAATATATACGCCAATGCTTTCCACCTTTATTTGAAAGCAATAAAACATAGATCTACCTTGGTATCATCAATTTTCTTCATGAAATGAGATACATATATAATTGACTGCCGTTACAAGAAAAGGGTATTTATCTTTTGACGTCACAATGCTAAGAAAACGACGTCAAATTAAAATCGCGGAAATAAAAACACGGAAGTAATTTTTGTCAGCTGAGTTTGCCGCTTGTTGAAGAATGAAACTGATTTAATAATGGATTTGCAGGTAACAAAACATTTATTAAATCACATTGAATATAGAAATAAAATTGACATTAGATAACCATTATATAACACAGATATATATTTTAGAATCGATCAATTGATTGATGAGAGAGAGAGAGAGAGAGAGGAGAGAAAGAGAGAGCTGCAAATAAGTAGTAACCGTTTTAAACAGTAAGTATCTGTATTTATAAAGAACAAATGTAATTTTTGTTACTCTAATGTTAGTAAGTGAACATAAATTAACAAAGGATTTTACTTTGTTGCTTTATTACTTTGGTTGTTATTGTTTATGAGGCGCTAAATTGGGTAAATTGTTCCCTTTGTTTACATTTTTTGCAAATTTCATAATTATTCTAATTATACCCCTGCTCCGAAGGAGTAGGGGTTATACTGTTTTACCCTTGTGTGTCTGTCCGTAACAAAAATTTCTGTCACATTTTACTCATCAACTATTCATCTCACTTGCTTGAAATTTTAACACACTATTTGTTAAGGTATGCCATAACGTGGGATTTATTTTTGTTCCAATCGGACGTCAACTTCCTGTTAAATGACGTCTTTGTTTATGTTGAGCCTACATTTTCAAACAAATTTTCGTCAAAGATTTCTCAGCAACTATTTATCGCAGATGCTTGAAATTTTAATACACTATTTGTTTTGGGATGCCATATGGTGAGATATATTTTTGTACCAATTGGACGTCAACTTCTTGTTAAATGACGATTTTGTTTATTTTTAGCCTAAATTTTCAAACAAAATTTCGTCAAAGATTTCTCAGCAACTATTCATCGCAGATGCTTGAAATTTTAACACACTATTTGTTAAGGCATGCAATATCGTGGGATTTATTAGGTCACTCAGGTGACCTAATGCAATTTGTCTTCGTCTGTCGTCGTGCATTAACAATTTTACATTTGTAACTTCTTCTTGAAAACTAAAAGACCACTTGCATCTCTATGCTTAGAAGAATCTAAATTGTGAAATTCATGGTTCTACCACCCCTATGGCGCCACGGGTGGTGCCAAATATGTAAGAAAAGCCAATTTTTCAAAAATCTTCTTCTCTACTCCCACACGTGTGAGGAAAAACCTGAATGCATGGTTATGATGTCCATGAAGCCCTCTACCAAAATTGTGAAATTCATGGCCCCTGGGTCAGGGGTTCAGGATCTAGGGTGGGGCCAATATGGCCATTTAGTAAAAATGTATTAGATCTTAGAAAATCTTCTCTACTCCCATATATATTTGTTAAAAACTAAATGCATAGTTATGATGTCAATGAAGTCTTTTACCTAAATTGTGAAATTTATTACCCCTGGGACACGGGTTTGGGCCCTAGGGCGGGGTCAATGTAACCATATGGTGAAAATGTATTAAATCTTAGAAAATCTTCTTCTTTACTCCCACACATGTGGGGAAAAAACTGAATGCATGGTTAAGATGTCCACAAAATCCTCTACCTAAATTGAGAAATTCATGGACCCTGGGTCAGGGATTCAGGCTGTATGGGGGGGGGGGGGCAATATGGCCATATACTTTTAATGCATATAATGTTTAAAAATCTTCTTCTCCACTCTCACACATCTGTAAGAAAGACTGACTTCATAATTATGTTAACCAGGAAGTCCTCTATTAAAATTGTAAATTTTATGTCCCCTAGACAATGGGTGTTGACTAGGGTGGGGCCAAAATGGATGTGTAGCGTTAATGCATATAATGTTTAAAAATTATCTTCTCTACTCCCTCACACCTGTAGGGAATACTGAATTCATAATTTTGTAGACCAGGAAGTCCTCTACCAATTTTTTTTACTTTCATGTCCCCTGAGGTAGGGGTTCTGAATCTAGGGCGGGGCCAAAACTCATATAGTATATATAGGGTTGGGATTCTTAATGCAGGGTGGGGCCAAAAGCATGGTCATTTAGTGTTAATGTATAGAGAATGTTTAAAAAAGGTCTACTGACTCAAAATAAAAACTGACTGCATATTCAGAAAAAAAAACATTAAGTTGTCATCTTTTATAATATTTCATGCCACTTATATGTAAGGCAAGTGTTATGGCTGGAAAAGGGGCGGGGTATATTTGTCTTGTTTTTTTTATTCTGCTCAGGAATTTCAATGAAAGAAATGAGATAATTCACATACATGTGTATTTAGAAAAGAGAAAGAATGAAGCTGTGTATCAAAGTTAAGATATTGTAAAACCTAATTGAGTTATCTTCCTTTGCTTCTTCATAAAGGAGTTATCCTCCCTTGCTTCTTCATTATTAATCATTAAATATAATGTAATTAAGAAGATGTATGAACAAAATAACTATGCAAATATTTTTATTTATTGAAACAAAAACAGTTTTTGAAGTCTTTAAATAAATAAATAGACTCATTAATAGTAAAGTATTAATTGGCTAACCAAAATCACTGATCTGATAAACAGAACATGTAAAATGATTTTGGTATAAATACCAGATGGTGTTGTGCAATGTAGATAGGAGGAAAATTCAAAATTCAGAAGTGAAACGCATATTTTAACTCTAATATTAATAAGCTGTTCACTTTCATAATTTTTTTTGTTTAAATGCCCACAGGGAGAGTTTCTGTCTGCCCCTGGGGATGGGGAATAGGAGGTTGTTTTGATAAAACATGTCTACTAGCCACCTTGTTTTCATATACAATAAAACCTATCTTGAAAGTTGACAAATATGGGAAAATTATTTTCGACTATTTTCTTGTACCTTTTCAGTATCAGGTCATGCACTCTATTATGATCTTTATAAGTTTTTTGCTAAAATTATAGGTTTCATAGTCCTTTTTGAAAGATTTCAGGCAGGAAGGTGGTCATCATTACAATATTATAATTGTTTTACTCCAGAATGAAACTTAATTAAATGCATATATAAGACTCGACAAGTTTGTGTATGGGCTATGGTACTCAGGTGACCGTTAAGGCCTATTGGCCTCTTGTTTTTGTACCAATCGGACATCAACTTCCTGTTAAATGACGATTTTGTTTATTTTTAGCCTAAATTTTCAAACAAAATTTCGTCAGATTTCTCAGCAACCATTTACCGCTTATTGTTATTGATGTTTCAAATTAGAGAAGAAAAATATGTAAGTATGCTATATACACGTAAGTGAACACATGGTATATAGAACAAGCGTCCAGGCTACACGGATTAAACAAAAAGAATTTGGACATCGCCCGTTGCGCTATCCGCTTTGTATAATGTACATTATACATTTGAATTTGCTCAACAGCTAACAATTCCTCATCATTCACGACAGGAAGGTCACTTATATTTTACATCCCCTCGTAAAGTTCAGCTGTTTGGAGTTTGCATCAAGGGCTGTAGGAAACAATATAATGATCTTGTTCACGAGTACCAGACGATTGGCAAGGATAGTACTTCAACCCATGGTCCAAACACAGTCAATACCCCCACTACACCATGCTTTGCAGTGCTATGGGTTTGGGGAGATGTCTTGTCAAATGTATTGTTACAATTGTGCAGGTGATATAGTAAGTATTATTCTAATAACGTTTTTGAAGTTGTGATTAAATTAGCGTTGCCTTAAATGTGTTAATTTTTTTTTAAAATCATGAATGTTTAATAATGATCTTTTAATATGTTTAGGACAGAACAAGAATCGCTATGTATTTGCCTTTCTAGCATGGAGGGTACTCACTGGAATTCATAGAGAAATAATTCTATCAATGCTGATTCCTGGACACACAAAGTGCCTTGTAGATGCAGGATTTTCCTACATTAAAAATTGTATCGCTGGTTAGAAATTTCTGTATACATTAAATAACTTGTAATATGTACATTTGTAATTTTATATGCAACAGACTATTGCATTTTAAGTGTGATTTTGGAATCTTAGTTTTTTTAAAGCATGCTGTGCTTAAAATGTGCTTTGTATTAGTGTTATTAATAACTCGATCTGATATTTATTTACGTGGACATTCATACTTTCAAAATATAAAAAAATGGTGAAGACTAGAATATATACGATTTGTATATAAAAACACATAATACATATATATAGATGTTGCAGGACTGACAATGACTCGCTTCAAGACCTAGCGAACGTTGTTCAGAAGTCGGCAAGAGGAAACAATGCCATAGTGGTAGACGATGCATTTTATTGGTATGACTGGAAGACATTTCTATCGAAGATTTTTCACCACTTTCCGGAATACGGAAATACGATCATTTCAGGCTATTGTCTGCAATGCAACCAGGGGTTGTGTTTGTAAAAGAAAAATCTACAGACCCAGAAAAACCCATCAACATTCTTCGAAACTAGAACGCTATTTTCTTTTCTTCCTCAAATCTCCCTTCAATTTGGGAAAAGGTAGACATCTTTAATTTTTCGCTTTGATACAAATTTTAAAACTTTTATTTTAACATAAGAAAAATGAAATTTCTCTAATTTTCTTTTGCAGGTGGTCTTTCTGCTGAAAGGAAGTTGTATTTGTTCAATCAGATATAATGCCATACGTTCAAGTTCACGCGAAAGACATAACATGCCCCTCTCCTGATGAGGAGTGACAATTACATGATTGTATGGTTATTAAATCGCACAGAATCATGTGTATTATGTATTTGTTGCAGTATATATGCAAAGGAGGAAATAACTCGTAATTTTTTTTTGTGCATTGAGTAATTTTAACGTATGTATATATATATATATATATATATATATATATATATATATATATACCTGTATTCTGAAAAAGATATAGGTATTATTTTGAAGAATGATGTCCATACTTTTTTTTTTCGAAATGCATCTATACTTTCAGACTATTTGAATTTAATTACAACCATCAAGTCTTAGCTTTATTAAATGAATAATAGATGCATTTTATTAACTCTTTATCTATTTTAGGGGTGATTTTATAAGGTGACAATTAGAGTGGTTAAACATTCATTATATATATACCGTTAGATCGTATAATAATCGCTTCAATCCATGCTTTAATTCATTAACGTATTACTTCACCGCGGTAGATTAAAAAAACATATAATGATATCTCTATTGGTGGTGTTTAAAATATTATTCAACTATTTTATTTGTTTTGGGTACGACAATTACACGATTGTACATGTAACTTTCCTAATATCTATGACGGAACCGTTTTACGTATCTCCATAAATGCTTATACATCAAGATATTTGAATTTTTCTTGTATATTTGTACTCAGAAAATGTCAGGTTTCTCGAATATACCAAAAAGTAATTTTGTGAAAATTTGACCTCAATGGGCCCTTTTCTCGTGACGGCAGTCATCTATTTTTGTGATGCAGTTAATAAATGTACGGTTAACTACGTTTTGCCAACATTGAATTGAGCTCAAAAAGTTGCATTCAAACTTTTAATTTTTCGAAAATATCAGTCTTACTTGTTAGACTATTATTATACTTGTTAGATCATTATTTATACTCTGGACTGAAAACGGTTTCTTCAGTTTTTTAGCTCACCTGAGCTGAAAGCTCAAGTGAGCTTTTCTCATAACATTTTGTCTGTCGTCCGTCTGTCTGTCCGTCTGTAAACTTTTCACATTTTCAACATCTTCTCCAGAACTACTGGGCCAATTTCAATGAAACTTGACTCAAAGCACCCTTAGGAAAAGGGGATTAAAAGTTGTGAAAATTAAGGATCACCTTCTTTTTCAAGGGGAGATAATTAGGAATTATTGAAAATTTTTAAAGAAATTTTCAAAAAGCTTCTTCTCAAGAACCATTTGGCCAGGAAAGCTGAAACTTGTGTGAAAGCATCGTCATGTAGTGTAGATTCAAAGTTGTGAAAATCATGACCGCGGGGGTAGGGTGGGGCCACAATTGGGGGGTCGAACTTTCACATAGGAATATATAGTGTATATCTTTAAAAATCTTTAAAAACCTCAGAAATTAATCAGTCTTGAAAGCTGAAACCTATGTAAAAGCATCCTTAGTTAGTGTAGATTCAAAGTTGTGAAAATCATGACCCCCAGGGGTAGGTGGGGCCACCAAGGGGGGTCGAATTCTTTCATAGGAATGTAAAGTGTAAATCTTTAAAAATCTTCTCAGAAACTAATCAGCCAGGAAAACTAAAACTTCTGTGAAAACATTCTCAGGTATTGTAAATTTAAGTTGTGAAAATCATGATCCCCGGGGGTAGGGTGGAGCCACAAGGGGGGTCAAACTTTTACATAGGAATATATAGTGTAAACCTTTAAAAATCTTCTCAGAAACTAAACAGCCAGGAAAGCTGAAACTTGTGTGAGAGCATCCTCATATAGTGTAGATTAAAAGTTGTGAATATCATGACCCCCGGGGTTAGGGTGGGCCACAATGGGGTGGGGTGGGGGGGTCGAACATAGGAATATATAGAGTAAATCTTTAAAAATCTTCTCCTCAGAAACTAATCAGCCAGAAAAGCTGAAACTTGTGCTGAAGCATCCTCAGGTAGAGTAAAATCAAGGGTTTTTTTTTTTAAATCTTGATCCCCGGGGGGTAGTGTGGGGTCACAATGGAGGTCAAATTTTTACATAGGAATATATAAAGAAAAATCAGAAACCAATTGGCCAGAAAAGCTGAAACTTGTGTGGAAGTATCCTCAGGTAGTGTAGATTCAAGTATAAGTGGAAAAAAACGCAGAGTCTCTTTTAAAATCACTTAGAAAAAATGGCGTTGACCAGGTCAGTAAAAAAGAATGATGGAGCGTCTGGTATATCGATCACAAGACGTAATGTGACGTGTCATTGAGAGAAATTGTATTTATTTAGAAAGAATTTCTTTTAATTGTAATTAAAGTTCCCAACAAGTATCGAACTTAAATACTTGAAACAACTCTATTACGATGATAGTCAGCATAAGAATCATAGTGATAATTCATTCATTGCTTTTGAAGTAAATATGAAATCTTCTCCCGGACTGATATAGCAAATATCCTGACAAACATCCGAACCATGATGAAAACAACATCTCATTTGAATTTTGATGTGCCGACAGCTCTTTCTGATGAAAATTACAAACATCTCATTGGTTTATCTCGGGAGCAGTTTGCAGACCTTCTTCTTCATTTGCAGAGGATGCGAAGCACAGAATCGAGATCACTAAGGACATGTCTAGGTGTTTTTCTGACAAAACTGCGCACAGGCCTTCCAAACACAATCCTATCTTCGATATTTTCCTTATCAATTTTCCAGATTCAGAAAATAACATCATCGGTCAGAGACTGCTTAATGGAGACATTTGTTCCAGCTTGTCTTGGTTTTCAACATATATCCCACCAAAGTTTTTGTGAGAATCATACTACACCTATTGCTAGGGCTCTGTTCACCAGTAATGATGTTGAGAAGAATGAAGCAGTTCTCGTCTTAGATGGCACATACGTGTACATACAGAAAAGCAGCGATTACAACTTTCAGCGCAGGTGTTACAGTCTCCACAAGAATCGCCCATTGGTCAAACCGATGATGATAGTTGGGACGGATGGTTATATCCTCAGTGTAATTGGACCATACATGTCTGATTATTACAACAACGATGCAAAAATAGTGCAGCATATGTTCAAAAATAATATTGAAGACATGAAAGGTAAGCTGTGTTGATTTATAGAATATTGGATAAAAGAAACAGTCATGTATTTGGCATATTTAGGAAATAAATAGCAATTTTAAATAAATACGGGAAATTAAACGTCATTACTTAATATATTCATGTGACGCAGAAGATCTTTTCATAAAAAATCACGGACCAACCAAGTGTATATTCCCGTGAATTTTTCAACATTAAGTGTGCTTATATGCATAAGAACGCCTACATGTAAGGCAAATCATTCACTCCTGCTCTGATCATCGTGATTTTGGAAATGCTTAATTATGTTCAATATAAGGAAATATATTGCAATTATAAATATGAATATAATTTAAAAATGTTAGCAATTGTTTAGAGCGTTATATGATATGATCTAAATACTTATTGCACTTGTGTTTATTTACAGAATGGTTGCAAGAAAATGATGTTCTCGTTGTCGACAGGGGATTTCGCGACTCGGTTGAATTTTTAGAAGAAGGGGGTTTTAGAGTTCAGATGCCAACATATCTACAGAAAGGACAAAAGCAGCACACTACACAAAAAGCGAATTTGTCACGACTTGTTACCAAAGTTAGATGGGTTGTAGAAAGTGCAAATGGACGGATAAAGCAGTGGAAGCTACTCGACAAAGTCATACCAAACACCATCATCCCTCACATTGGAGACTTGGTAAGGATAGTTTGTGCCCTATGCAACAAATACAGACCAGCAATTGCATCAATGAACCAGGAGTCGGAGAAAGTTGCATACAAAATGCTCGAAAAGGTGAATGCTTCAAACAGACTCCAACAAATTGTAGAAGAAAATAATCTTTTGAGAAAGAAAGTAGCCTACCAAAGCATTGAAAGTTTAGATTTGGTTGATTTTTCCAAACTATCAGTGGATGATCTTCGTGACATTACACTTGGAGTATACCAAATAAACCAGTCAATGGCCTACACTAAAGAACACATGAAAGATGATGGTTCATATGAGCTTCTCTTGTGCAAAGATTTTCCGAATTTGTTACGAGTGAAAATACAGTCACGGCATTCCAAAAACACAGTTCACACTCTCTGGATTCAATATTCAAACGATTCCACTGGAGCAGAGGCGATAACTGGATGGTACTGTACCTGTAAAGTCGGAGCACGTGTAGTTGGCTGTTGTTCACACATTGCTAGCGTGTTGTGGTTCATGGGCTACCAAAGATACCTAGATACCGACACAAGTATCGATCAAAGGAAACGAAACATTCAAGATGCAGCAGAAATACCAGGTGACACAGATGATGAAGTTGAAGAGTAAAACAAAGACTTTCTGGGACCTATGTATACTCATTATGCATATTCATCAGGTTATTTATAATGCCATAATCATATATGTTTACATGTATACATCATACTTTATATTGAGTAATGTTTCTTGTCACCTATGTCATGTATTTTTTTAAATGGTGATGATTTGATGAATGAGAGTACTTAAATGAGCGTGCGAGTGAATTTAGAAACATTGATGATTTATCTTTCAACTCATTTATATTTTTAAATTTTTCTTCAGGTTTGAAATTTTGGAAAAAGGTTGCTATATGTACAAGTTTCTTTGACATGATTGACTGTTTCTTTAATACCTTTTTCATAAAAATAAATTCTATTAAGACTGAAAGTAAATGATTACAATCTTACAACTCTTTCATATATAATTATCTATTGTTGTCTAAAACACCACGTGGTTGCTATGGAAAGTGAGCTGTTGCTAGGGATATAATTATTATTTCTTGGAATAATTAAAAACATATTTAAGAGAAGTCAAAAGCATGCTTTATTATTTTTAAATCCTTATAAAATTGTAAAAGGAAAACTTGTTTAAATGTTCGTTTTATTGTATGAATTTGGTTGCTATGTTGTAAATTGGTTGCTAGGGTATGATAATTCAGTTTCTCTATTGTTTTCTTAAAATTTGAACCTGTTTCTGTTATGCTTTAAAAGACTAACATGCATATATTATTTAAAAATAAAATAAAATAAAATTCAATTATTGCAAACATTCTTACTTTCCAAATAAAAGGACTGTTGTAAAATATCACACTTTAAAACATGATGACATTTCATGAGCTGTTGCTAAGCAACATGACATCACAACAATAAATTAAAGTCATAATCACAAACACAGACTCAAGTCAATCTTTTAGTATGAAAATTGTCGGTATTGGAATTGGGGCAAAAAATGGCCTATACCGCACTTACTTCTTTCATCATCACAAACTAATTATTGATAACTTTCATTTTAAGCAAATAAATTAAAGTATTTAAGTAAGAGGAGATGCACAAGGTACAATATGAATATTAAGAAAACTACTAGTTATATATGAATAATTGATAAAGATAATATCGTTTTTCCCCCAGTATATACTTTTTTTAAAGTGGAATACTTTATATTGTATTAATTAATGATATATTGTATTTTATTTGTTTTAGCAACAAGCTTACCATTACATGTATGGCAAATATGAGGAATTAGTAAAATGTTCTACCTTTGAATATCATAACCTGTCAAAAAAGTGATTAATTTTGCCTAAGACACTTAATACCAAAATGACGATCTAATTGCTAAATCATGCCATTATCAAATTATCAATGAATCTGAAACATTTTAAAGAAAAACGCGCAAGGATTCAAACTAAAGATTCATTTTCTGAAGTAAGTTTTCATTTACTGCTAGGTACCTCTGGATAAATATGCTTGTAGACACGCGAACCCTGTCAAGTTCCCTATACGTCATAAACAAATCTCTTTGTTTCCACTTCCTATTGACGACATCTTTACCAGAGGCATGCGAGTTCATTTGAATTACTAATTTACTTACAAAGCCAAACCGTTTTCCTCTGTTAGTGTTTGATCTCACAATATGTTGATAGAGTTGGTAAGAACAATGAGATAAGTGTCGCTTATTAAGCACTAAAGATGCATTGCAGACAGGAACAAGTTTTATATGTTGAGACTATGCTGAGTCTTCTGTAAACTTGCTGAAATCATTATACATTAAACTAGTAAAATCTTATCATCTTTAATCATTCTCTGCCTGTCAAAGGACGAACTCCTTTATCAGCAGACAGACGTTGGGTACATTTAAGAAATAAGGAATCATTTTTGGATGTATATCGGGATATAAATACGAGTTGGTCACGTGATCAGATTCCATAAAGCCCTTCGATCATTTTTGGATGTATATCGGGATATAAATACGGGTTGGTCACGTGATCAAATTCCATAAAGCCGAAATACGGGTTGGTCACGTGATCAACCCGTATTTATATCCCGATATACATCCAAAAATGATCCCTTATTACTTAAATGTACCCAGCGTCGGTCTGCTGATAATGTAAGTAATGATGTCCTACGGACCCGGTTTAACGATAAAATTTGTCCTCTACACTCCTTCGTAGCAAATGAAAAAAAATATCGTGTTGTATCTCACCCAAATTTTCATATGATAGGTCTAGAATAACTCCATTTTTCTATTTTATAGTCCCATTTTACCATATTTATTGTTTTTGCAATAAAATCACTACCGTTTAACATCACGTTTGAAAATTCGCTTGTTTACGGTCGCCATTTTAGGGATAAACACCGAAACACTTCGTGTGCGATTTCAGGCAAAATGACAGGCAAACGTAGAAGTTGTGTAAATGCCTTGGTATGACCCATTTAATGGATATTTTATGGACTTAATAAACATGTTCAAAAAGGTTTGTTATTTATATATGTGTGTTTTTCCCCTGAGATTATTTTTAACAAGCTTAAAATCGACGCGATGCAAATCCACTTCGCGGCTGCTACATTGCAAGTATATGGGACGAATTCTTACTGCCCCTGAGCGTAGCCTGGTCACGATAAGATTATTCTTTCTAACTTCACATAACCAGGGCCTTTGGGTAAAGGGTATCCAGAGACCTTAAACCAAGTTTCAAAATTCTATGTCATATGTCGATGTTAAAGCGAAATTCTCTGAATTGCTTTTATCCATTATTAATGCGGGACTCTTTGAGATGATCACCATCTCAAATTAAAGATGTCTAGTTGACTAGTAATTCATCGAAGGATATCAATTAACAAAATATGATTATCGCTCTAGAATAAAGGCAGAACGTTTTATCTTGTGCCCTTCCCTACATTTCTGAGCAATGTGACTGCAAATCGTTTGGTCTCAACAATTTTTGCATTTTTCTATACTATTAAATGTATGAACAGATTAAAATTCAGATACCATACATGTACAATAAAAGAGATTATATCATGCTTCATAGTATTACTGTTTCCATTAGCATTAAGTTTTATTACCCCTTGATTCTCCTTTAGTTTTAATTGATCTTCATTAGTTTTCTTTGTATGTACATGAAGTAATCTCTAGGTATTTCAAATGTAGATTTTACGCCTGCTTGTAAGTGTGACCTTTAATATGCTATAATGGAACTTCTAAGAGAAATCATAAACTATTTATTTTGTGTCGATGCTCCCTAATGTAAGAATGGACGAAACTTTCTCAGTCATCTATACTTTAGTTACAAATTAAGACATTTTACCAATTAACTAAAATATACCTTTACCAGAGTAACTGTTTACACCTTTGGTATTTCAACACGTGTGATATGGTGTCTGTTAATTATAATTGGATTTTATCTTATAAGTAATAATTGTTGAATTAATTAAAAACCTACTTTCACTTTCGATAAACCAACCCAAAATAGCAAAAATGAGAGCAATGTGGTGGACACGCTTTGGCGGATCCACGTCAGTGGGAGTTAGTATTAAAATATATACTTGCAATGATATAATATTGAAAGAGAACATGAAGAGTGAATATATTTACTTGGAATTTATTTAGAGTATACATAGAAGATAAGATTTGACAAATGTTGAATAAATAAAACAAGACAATTCGTTTCTTGAATACGCGATTTTAGTTTTGAGTATAGAACTCGTTCGCTTACGAAGCACGACCTCAGGTGAGATAATGGAATAGAACTTTCCAGAACGGGGTAACCAAGAACTCGGGTTGACAAATTAACGCCAATTCGAAAAGTGTAGGACGAGTTCATCATGCATCGCGGGCAGATACCCTGGATCGGACATTTTTCGTTGATAGCAAAAAAGTTAATAAATAAAATGGAACAATTTGATGCGCTTTAAATATTGATGGAAAGAACTCTCCAGAACGGGGTGCCCAGGAACGCAGGTTGACTAATTAACATCATGACATAAGTGTTGGGCGAGTTGACCATCGGGCAGATACTTTGAATCTAACAACTTTGGTTTAAACTATGATAATAAGTATGCATACACTAGCGGTTTTTTTTTCATACATTTTTATACTACGACAAATTGATAGTAAAGCTTATATTTTAAATTTGAAAACAATGAATAGATTGTGTTCTACGTCTTTATGAATAATTGATGTATGCATAAAATGGGGAAGTTGAATGGGGGGAGGGTGACCCCCCCCCCTCCCCAATTGTTTTTTTTAAACAACCTGTTATCCTAAATTCGTATTTGGGACAGTGATAAAAATTATAGTGAAATTATAGGGGAATTTGACCTAAAGAACGAAATTTAAAGATACGACACACTAAATAACCACTCAATGGTTTGAAAGAAGTTTTTTTTTTTACAGTCAGCTGCAACAAAAAGAATTGAGCCACGTACATCTACATAGCGTCCATTTCTGTTTAGATTTTTCATCCCTGCCCGCTCTTCTAAATATCCAGCAATGCAGTTGGGTTTTTATTTCAATTTTAAAGAAAATGTTAAGAAAGCAATTAAGAAAAATTTCATACACTGTATATGCAAAAATGAGCAAAAAAATATGGTTCAACATATTAAGCATTGTATCATATTAATGTTTAAAGTGTTAATTCCCGCGCTTGCGCGAGAGACGTTTGTTAAATGCAATAGAAACCGAGTATCAGTTGGAGTTGAATCTTAAATGTATATACAGTGCCAATTTTTTTTTTACACTGGATAGGATGATGGATACAGATTGCAAAAACACGACTAGATACTGGATGGATAATAAACTTACTCTATCCTATCCATACTATTCCATATACCAACCGATCAAACTCGAGCTTTTATTTAGTTAATTTGATTTGTTATCTTTAAAAGAATCATGTTACATATGTACGTTATTTGAATCTTGAATATGTAAATATAGAATGGATGGAATGAAAGATGTAGATTTTATGATACAAGATGGTGGATACAGGGTAGGATAGAGGTTCATTTGTGAACTTAATTAGTAGCGGTACTTTATACATTAAGATTTTAGTCTGACTGCTCTGATTCTTTGTAAAAAAAAATCCCAAAGTACAAAACATTCTTTGACCAATATAGTTACAATAACTTATAAGACTTAATTAAACGGCAGAATGTTTTACATGTAAACGTAATATCCCACCCCCCTCTCTTTCTTTCTCTCTCTTTCTCTAACGAAATCGAAGGGATATCCTTTTTGTGTAGATATAACTTATTTAGTGTGATAAATATGCATTTACTGTTCTTAAAATACGAAAATTAACACTTCGTAAATGTAAATAGTAATGTTTGTTAAATTTATTTTGCGCGTTCAGCGTGTGAAGTCACGAAGCAGAGTCGCAAATTACCACTTTTTGGCCCCCCCCCCCTCCCCGCAGTGAATTTTTGCTGTATTAAAATAAAAATCCTTTGAATGATGGTTATTTTTGACTTTATTGACAATATATAAAAGTAAATGTAGTATGGTGAGCCCCTTTCACGATATTTTTGACGTTTTTCAATTCACTATGTTGTAAAAATAAATTTTCGGTAAAGCCACCCTACCCATTTATTCATTTGCTTGTCAAGAACATCATTGGGTTGACATGCCGTTGCACCTAAATGTCTATTATGTAAATTACGTGAACAGTTATTGCTATAAAAATCATTATATATGAATAACAAGGAATAAAATTTGCAATCTTGTTTTTAAATAGAGGGAGTTCCATCCATAGATAATCTTGGGTGTGCGACAGATGTTTTGCTATCTACATTTTCTGCTTCATTATAATGGCTTATGGCGTATGATTGGGCGTGCAACGGTTGTTGTTCACGCTATCAATTCATCAATAAAACAATTCACATGACGCCATAACACATTATTGTCAATACATGTATAAGTATTTGCATAAAATGTTAAATACTCCTTAAATATATAATCTCTAGAGCCCAGGTTAAAAGTTAATCATGTGATAATGACGTCCGTAGCTTTTATTTTTTTAATGTCTTAAAAAATCTTATTTTTGTTCTTCTAGTGCGTCATGCACATTACGGCTGACAGAAACAAACAGACAGACATATTTCACTACTCAAATTAGGTTTTTTATTTAAATTAGTGTGAAATTATACTGCTGTGATATATGTTTACACTAACAATCAGTTTAACATTACTCAAATATTTCTTTCTTTTTTATTTGTTTCTTCTTTCCGTGTCTACTGAAATATATTTAAAGTAATATTGGCAGTATGCTAGGAAAATATAAATGGGGTACAATAATAACTAAGGAATGTTGCCGTCTTATGTACAGAACACTGTGCCGGATAATATCTCATCGGACAGGTGATAAATGTACCTTTAAAAATTATCCCCTAGGAAAATAATGTTTCAATAATAGAAATAATTTTCGACAGGAAATATTGAAAATCTTACAGAAATTATATTCCTAAAGGAGAAAAATCTATCGGATTTTTAAATCCTATATGAGTTTTGTTCAATTCCTATCGGAGTTTAAATTCTTATAAGAGGTTTTTTTTTTTTTAATCCGGTAGGAAAGTCCAATTATCCAACAGGAAAATTGGTTTTCCTTTGCGAAAATTACTTTCTGATAGGAATTTATTTTTTTTTATTTTGTTGAAGTTCTATATCTCACCTGACTGGTAAGATACATATATAAAAAGGTGATATAAACTATCAAGGTCTTTTCATATGACAAAATTGAATTTTTCGATACAAACACTCGAAAAGGGTGCCAAAAATGCCATCCTGGCACTGCCATGATTATCCGGCACAGTACTAGTGTTACTGGTCTAGATGAAAATAATGCGAAAGTGTGAACAATTTAAGAAACAAACTTGAACGTGAATGCAATAACATGTCATCTATCAGTTAATGTCCATATGTTCTCTAATCAACAGAAATGTACAATTTAACAAAAGATATCAATGCACAATAAAACGACGCAAATCCATATTCATATTACACAGATTCTAATCAGTAAATATGGTTTGTTATCTTCGTATGAACATTATAATAACAGGAAATGGTGGTGTTAATCTTCTAATTTGCAATCACATTTCTTCTATGGATAATTACGAGTGCACTAAAAGCTTTTGTGATAAACAGTGAGATATGATCACTGTTAATGAACGTTGTCGCAACGGGTTTTAACAATTGGATATTTATGGTCTTCTGTTAACATTGTAGAATACTCTATTTACTTATAATTTGTATTGATATTATTTGAGTTTTCCATTCATCGGACCACCAAATCATGATTAGCTCTATATAAATAATGGTAATTAGTTCCAACTAATCACCCTATTGATTTCCTATTAAGGACCTCACTTTCGTCGAAAATTATTGTTTACCCCCACCCCCCACCCCCCCCACACACACACACACTCGTATGCACAATTTATTATAATAGGAATGTCGATTTCATGAACATTTGAATATTGGATAGGGGCTGTCCAAAGGGTGTAAATTTAAAGGATATATTATTTTAATATTCATCTTACTGTAGAACATAAGTAATTATATAACTGAACAACGGCTAAGCTTTCAATATTTTGCAGGATTTCCTTTTATAAATAGTTGGACATAAATAAATCACAAATAGAAAATTTAAATTCTTCCCTAAAACAATATCGTGTTGATATATAAACCTTCACAATCTGAGATTTCATAAGGTAAGGGCACGTTACATTTATTATCGTATTTGTGTTAATGAAATGATGTCTCTTTCAGAAGTCTCTGTTTTCTTATTCTTTTGAGGTATAATTGTCTGTGATCAAGCATTATCTTAAATTACCAAATCATAAGAATGGTTATAAATCTATTGCTGAGAATTCTGACTTTATTATTTGTAATGATAAACCCTCACGTTTTGAGCCGAGATTTTCAGAATTTCCTCTATTTTTATTTCGAAACCTTTTTATGATATATTTAATAGTACATCAACAGATAAATTCCATTTGTCGATGAACAAATAAGAAAGAGCTTTATTATGCAAAGATCGTTTTTACTTGTTCAGTGTGTGAAGTTCACGCAGGTATCATAAGCGTTCCTCGTAGGTTTACACACATCGGCAAACTACAGATTACTTAGTAACTATATTACTTGGAAAAGTATAATTAACTTTCACCTTTTACTCAACGTACTCAAGCCGCTCGAGTGACGATTTTTTCAATAACTCAGAAGTAGAGTATTCATAAGCGTTCTGGGAATTTCTCATATGAATATACTCACATGTAGTACAGATAAAATGATGTGAACGATTATGATAGTTAATAAGAGCCCATTACCAAGAGCATGCCTGCTAATCACTCCATTACACAACCTAAAGTTATATAAAGAAAGTAAAACCGATCCATTTTCGGATGTGCAAAAGAAACGTCACGTTTAGTATTAATTCAGTAAAAAAAACCTCTTAAAGGAGTTGATTTATGTTGAATTAAAAGTTATTGTTAGACGAATGCACGAACATTGCTGAGTAAGTGTCATTTTCATTCATTTTATCTAAGAGGAGAGTCTTTGGTAAAACCTCATGATATTATTACCTTCTATTTCAGCCTCTTTTAAGCAATTCAAAAAGAAACATTTAAACACTAAAGCTAAACATAGTACTTTGAGACAGATTTGATAATTGAACAAAAAAACTGCTAGAATGTTTTGTTGTCACGCCCTATTAAGGTAAAATCCCCCATCCTCTTACCCCCTCCCACAAGCCCCTGAAAATAAACTTATATTAAACACTGCTTAAATGAGCCCATATGCAAAGCTTTTCTAATAAAAAAAAAAGATTGTAAATATTTCCATTTCATTATTTTACGTAGTATTTTTGTTTTTTAACGTATGATTTGTGTATTTTCAAAGCACCGTTTTATTTTATGGATTTATTAATTCATTAATTCAGGTGGAGTGATTGCATAGAGGAGTTGATTTAATATTCAACTCCTAAATTTGAAATAATGGTAAATTGAACATCTTAAAGATGTTCGTTCCTTTGTTTTTAGTTCACCTGAACCAAAGGTTCAAGTGAGCTTTCCTGATAACCCGTTGTCCGTCGTCCGTCCGTCTGTAAACTTTTCACATTTTCGACTTCTTCTCTAAAACCACTGGGCCAAATTTAACCAAACTTGGTAGAAAGCATCCTTATGGAAAGGGGATTATAAATTGTTAAAATAAAGGGCACAACCCTTTTAAAAAGGGAGATAATTGCGAAACAGTGAGTATAGGGTGTGTGTCTTTAAAAATCTTCTTCTCAAGAACCACTGTACCAGAAATGCCAATATTTATCCAACATGTTGTATATATAGTGAAGATTCTAAATTGTACAAATCGTGACCCCCGTGCCAAAACTGGGGCCCCAGGCGGGGTTCAAAGTTTAACCTAGAAATACATAGGAAAATTGTTAAAAAATCTTCTTGTTAAGAACCACTGCACAAGAAATGCCAATATTTACTCAAAAGCTTGTATATATAGAGAGGATTCTAAATTGTAAAAACCGTGACACGCGGGCCAAAACTTGGGCCCCAGGCGGGGTTCAAAGTTTAGCATAGAAATACATAGGAAAAATGTTTAAAAATTTTCTTCTCAAGATCCACTGAACAAGAAATGCCAATATTTACATATAAGCTTGTTTATATAGTGAAGATTCTAAATTGTAAAAATCGTGACCCCCGGGCCAAAACTGGGGCCCCAGGCAGGGTTCAAAGTTTAGCATTGAAATACATTGGAAATTGTTTATATGATTTATGTTCCATTTATTCAACTAAATTGTGCACAAAAAAACCCAACTGTGTCTCCCTGATTATTGACAACTCATTGCCTAAGTAAAGTTTGCTTCATCAAGACATAGCGGATAAATACTATAAGGTGTAAAAATTCACTAAATATTATTTTAGTTTATCGCTTACAGTTTATTTGTAGACCGTGCCCGATAAAAAAAATTAACATGTAAATTTATTTGCTATCGGGCACGGTCTCCAAAATGAATGTAAGCGATAAATTTATCTTGTGATTTTGTTGCAATGTTGCAGCTAGTTTGGTTGAGAATTATAGATACGGCAGATCAACGCATGCGGTGTGGATTTGTTTGTAAACAACCATACCATAGGTAATCTTGTTTCAAACGGGAATTTAAATAAATAAAAGTAGCTTTTATTATGTATCCTCTTGTTTCCCATCATCGCGGGCTCTATGGTATCGCTGTATTACTGTTTACGTATAGCAGCACGCTTTTGAAACTTTTGAAAATCTCCATAGGGGATTTTACGCGCGACGACATTTTCATAAACTACTGTGCTCTTAGAAATACCCCAGGAAACAATTATAAATTTTTCACTACACATGTGAATTGTTTGAGTTTATATTTGCAGTTGATAATCTTGTCATACAAGTAATACATGAACACGCGTTTTTCATAGAATTGAACGTTACATGTACAAAAACAACCGATTTCCCTTTAATCTGCAATATATAAAATACACGTCCAGGTTAAATAAGAAATAAGTTGTAATTTATCTCGAAAATACATAAATATAGTTTATCAATATTACGATTTTTTTAAACATTATTTTTCAGAAAAAGTGATAAAAATTAAGAATGATCACGCATGGCTTATATAAACTGATGTAGATTTACTCTTTAGCCAAGGACATTTGATTAATTTTTTGGCTAATACTATGGTTTCATCAATATTTATGGGTATCAATTTTCATGGATTTTCTGAAAACCACAGTTTCAAGGATACGTAAATTCGTGGCCCGTGATCCTATCAATACAAAATGTTAGTTGAAATTGCACTTCAATAAACATTTAATTACGTGGATGAACTTAACAACGAAATCCACGAAAATTGGTATTCAGCGAATATTGATAAAACCACAGTACTAGTGATCAAAACAATGAATGTAACTTACTTGTATAGATATTGAAAATAGTGAATAATTCTCTTTCGCCAACCAGAGACAGTATTTGCGAAAAATAAATAAATTTGTTTAATTTGTCAGCTCTGAGGCAGGTATGTAGCAACGGGGTAGTGGTCCCTCTCCACATCATGATGTTAAAATAAACGCACATCATAGAATAAATGACTATGTCCCCTCCCGGATTAGGAATTTGATTGCCTTGTTCTACCGGTCTTAAGAAAAACTTTCACAACAGTCCCAATATCCCCCTAAAACGTGATTATACAACCTTAGGATGGTCTTAGAACAATGCAAGTAATGTCCTTAAGTTAGGACAAAGTTATGGAGGTTCCTAAATTTATGAGAGCTTCGGGAAACAGACTAAAAAATATCATAAGACGTAATTAGGACGCACCAGTCCTACGATAGCTTTGTAAACATGCCTGCATATTTCAGAAGAAAAATAAGTCTTGCAGGTTTCGAACCAGTACTTTTATTATTGAAATATTTTCATTATTTGAAATATTGAGCCACGAAACTACATGTAATGATATTAGTAAAATCAAAACAATATTCCAAGCCTTTTCGGACTGAAGACCATATATTTTAATTAGTGAATAATTTTCCCTCTTGGGCCCCACACGGACCAAACCGGTATGAATCGTTTTTTGAACTGTTTCATTGTCTAAATCAAGAGCAAGAAAAGATTAAGTCAATTTTTTTTTCAAGTGGCGAAATACAAGTGTTATTGGATGAGGTGAATAAAACCTGGTCCAACAAAGACATATTATTCTGTGAACTGTCAAACATCGTAACAAATGCTGCCAAGAAGAGGACTTTGTGAGCGAAATAATTCTTGCAACTCATCGGCTCATACGCGGACTGTTGATGAGATTAATTAGAGAGAAGTGGTCGTCATATACTAGCAACACCAAGAAGGAATCTTCTCCACAGCGCCAGGAATTCATGAAACAGGAGGTGGTCTACCCAGATCACATGGAACGAAACAGAAACTTTTTGAGTCGAGCTTGCACACTGATGCTGCGCATATTACTCTACATTGTAAGAAATAGCAAATTTTAGAGAATTTGCATAAAGTTTACCTCTATGATGTTAATGCTTTGTTTACAGATATATAGATATTACATTTAACAAGATCCGGAAATCACTGGAGGCATCTGCAGAGAAAAAGAGGAAAACGACACGCGCTTCATCAGGGGGTAATTGCATGCAACAGCTGTCGGAGGTAGAAGAGCAGGAGCTTGAAAGAAATATTGGAAATAAAACGCCGGAGACATGCCATTGATGAACAGAGGCTGGCTTTGAATCAGCAAAAGTTTCAAATGGAACTTCAGCACAACCAAGTTTATTTGGCAAAATACGGTGTAACCTTTAGCGCCGCTGATCAAAATAAGTAAAATCTATAATTATTTATGTTTATATGATCAGGGATGGGGTAATTGAAAAAAGTATTTGTAATTGAGTGTAATAAATTACAATTTTCAAAGTAATTGGAAGTAATTTGTAATTGACTCTGCCTTAATTTCAAGTAATGGAAGTAATTTAAATACATTCCAAAATTATCACGTATTTTCAATTACTTTTCAATTACATTTCAATGACTTTTTATCCACATTTTAAGTTTAAAAAGGAGTCTTATGATGATGTTTAGTCTGTATACCTGTTTGGCATGGGCTTTTGTTTACACAATAATTAAATGTCTCATAATTTTTAACATGCTTATACAGCATGACACAATGCCGATTGCAATAGGTAAAAGTCTAACCTTGTCCAAGTGTGAACCCCTCTCATACCCAAGAACCCCCTATTTTAAACTCAAGTCTAAATATTGTATTCTTGTGAATTATAGTCATTATTATTTTATATACTGATGGGCTGTACTACCCAAAGTTGTTTACTTTCTGAATAAACATATTTACGAGATAAAAATTCCCAAAAGAGAAAATTTATTCAGAACCAAACAAGGACTCAATGATACTGGATGAACTTAATGTCAATGCAATTTCTCTAGAAAGTTTTAGCAAAATCTATAAATAATGATTAAAATGAACTCCAACCTTTTAAAACATTACTGTACATAAAGCCTTGTGAAATTCAATGCTGTTAATATATACAAGTATTTATTCTCAAGATTTTTAAAAATACAATTAAAGTAATTGAAATGTATTTAATTACATTTGTCAAGGTAATTGAGAGTAATTAATTACATTTGAAAAAAATTAATGTAATTGTAATTGCAAGTAACTGACAAAATTATCAATGTATTTGAAAGTATTTCATTACATTTCAAAGTGATTGACCCCCAACCCTGTGTATGATATATTAAAGAAATTGTGTAAGTAACTTAATTCTGTATTTGAGAATAATATTTATTTTAATATTGATATGTACTATAATATATTTACTTATAACTGTTATCTGCAACAATGGAGTTACAACTGTGTAACATAAATAAATAAAACATTGATAGTTAAAGTTACATATACATGTTCATAATTTTTATTCTGAAAATCGTCAACCAATCAATGTGGGTCATCGTTACACCATCTTCTATAGTCAATTCAATTGTCACAGGGAATAGCATCATTTGGTAATGGAATTTGATATCCATTGCACTTGTGCAGAACAGTATATGCAACAGTTATATCACAAGCCCTCTGTGCACTGTTACAAGAATGCCAACATCTAAGCACTGAAATTTTGATTTCAAAACTCCAAAGGCGCGTTCGATAACATTTCTTGTTCTGATGTGAGCTGCATGGTATCTCTCTTGTGCATCAGTGGTCGGATTCAATACAGGAGTCAGCAGTCATAAGTACAATGGATACCCACTGTTCCAGACAACCATTTTTCTGATATTACACCGTTTTCAAAGAGTCGTGTATTAAAGAGGTTCCCCAGATGTGTGAAACTTATGTCCTGCCGGAAGTTTATCGCAAGCTTAAGGAAGATAAATCCGCTCATAAGCATGGCAAACTCGAAAAAAAAAACGTTTATTAGAAGTATAGATTCTAATGAAGACTCGAAGAACTTATTTTTTTTTTGTCGTCATGTGTACTTGAAAATCTCAAAAAAGGCGCTCATACTGGGTATATTACAATGGAAGACATAAAAGAGAAATATGAAATTAATGTTACGAGCTATCTTCCTTGCGATAAACCCTCACTTCCGTGGATCAAAGATGGTTCGGTTCAAAACTGTCAACATGTCGGTGAACATTGTCCCAATTTATCCGGCATACTCTAAAACCTGGCCTGGCCTGGCCTGGCCTGGTCCCATTGGCCTGGCCTGGCCTCAAAGTTGGCCTGGCCTCACTTTTGGCCTCAAATTTGGCTTGGCCCCAAATTTTGGCCTCGCCTCAAAAATTGGCCTGGCCTCAAATTTGGCCTCTACTAAAATATTTGGCCTCAATTTTATTTTTTTATTTTCTTTACACATATGTTGATTGTATTGATTTTTTTTATTGATTTGTGTTTAAAACACTTAAAACATCACACTAAATGGCTTTTAGTGTCTTATAGTGATAGTTTTTTGAAACATACATGTATATATGACTACAGGTATGAGTGATTGATTCTGATTTGTTTTTTCAGATTTTGAAACAGTCTGTTTTTAAATTCCAAAGTACTTTAAGCATGTAATACTGCCATTGTATTACACCATGGCATGTTTTTTTTTCAATGTACTTAATTAACTTAAACTGCTATCAGGATCGGACAATACCTATATCAAATACTTGTGTGAGAAAAAAAATTAATGACAGAGACAAATTTGTTTATTCTAACCAACATTAAAGGTCACAACATGTTATGCTGTGTTCAAATTCTGATATCGAAGTTACCCTATAGGGGAAAAACTGTTTCCTAAATATACAAACAACACATGCATGAATCTACTCTAATATAGGGGTGATGATTAATGACCATCACTGAATCAAGTTATCGGAGGATACAATGTTGCATTGTTGACATTAATTAAATTAGACCGTGTGAAATGTTGAACGGCAGTGCAGGCAATTAATCTGACCCCAATAAAGCGACAGAGGAGGCTGATATCGAATTTCTACTGGGGAGGGAAATTTGGGTTTGATTGGTGTCGACAGGTAATGTAAGCGAACTCAGTCTGGCATTTTTATAGTGCATTGCATGTGGATAGAGATTTGATATTATGAATCAGTTTACAAATGTTTGAGATATTTATTTATCCTTCAAACAGGTCAGTCTCTTTTAAAATGATGTTTTACTTTATTATTCTGATATCTCTATTCTACTTTTTGAAGTGGGGAAGGGGGTTGCGTCTCTGAATTTTAATGCCGATAGCTTCAGGCAGGATATTGGGCATAATCCATTCCTTGGCAATAAAAGAGCAGTGTTGCACATGCGTATCATATGTATTTGTGTGTGCAAACTTGAATAAAATCAATTAAAACTCAATCAGCCAGGTCACCTATTATAAAAAATTTTCTCTTAAACATTTAAAAATCAATAAAAATTTAATGAAAACTCTTTGACAATGTGAGAAAAATTTTTTTAATATGAGGCCAAACATTTTTGAAGAGGCCAAATTTGGGGCCAGGCCAAAATTTGAGGCCAGGCCAAAATTTGGGGCCAGGCCAAATTTGAGGCCAAAAGTGAGGCCAGGCCAACTTTGAGGCCAGGCCAGGCCAATGGGGCCAGGCCAGGCCAGGCCAGGCCAGGTTTTAGAGTGTGCCAATTTATCCAATAAATGTATTAACATGGGCATGCCATGCAGATATTCAGTGAAGGGAATTATCGAGCTACGACATGAGAAACCGTTTCTACCGGGAGTTGTAGATTGATAACACATTTCAACAAATATGCCTCTCGGCTGGCAGACGAAGTTAGCAGCTATGTTGTTTTATGTCTGATTTTTAAAAAGATGTGTGTTTTAGGTATTCGTGCAATGATCGTGTAATTTAGGCTAGATAGTAGATATATGTCATAACTGTACCAGTTACTGGCTAAAGAACTGCGAACACGGCAGCATTGTCTAGTCGTTTAACTAAAAAGTCATTTTTTGATAATTGTCTAATTAAATTATTTTTTTTAAAAACAATGTTAACGTTTATGTATATTTTCATTAAATATAAATGATTTGGTCAAAGAGAGATAACTTTGTATTTTGGGTTAAAATAGCTCATTTCATAATAGAAACTAACGGAAATCGGATTTTAAACAACCTTCCCCCCCCCCCCCCCCCCCCCGGTGAAACAAAAAATCCTTTTGGTTTTTTAAAATATATTATTATTAAGCATATTCATACCAAAGGGTTTGTTGGTTCACAGGGGGAGGGGGGGGGGGGGTATCTCTACTTATCCCGCTTCAGACAAAATTGTAGGCAATTGATCGGATAAAATCAAATCACATGACGCCCTGAAATTTCTTAATACACCGTCTTCGAAAATTCTTGGTGGGGGTGTATTAATCGTCGGGCGCGAGATTCTGTTCGTCGTTTCAAACAAAAATGGCGGCTAGTAAACGGTTTGCGCAGACGACCGTTGAAGAAGTGCAACAAAAGAGATTTAAGGTGAATTCTTAAAACACAATCAAATGTAACAACAAAGCTGCTAACGTATTACGCGAATATTTAAAGGAAAAGGGGCAGGATTCGAATTATGAATCTTTTGATGTTGTACAATTGAATGAAGTTTTGGGACACTTTTATATTGATGCCCGGAAACCTGATGGAGAGAAGTACAAAACAACTTCTCTAGAAAACATTAGACACTCTTTCAACAGATTCCTGAGGTCGCCACCACATAATAAATGCTTTGATATTGTCAAAGGCGCTGATTTTCAAGATGTAAACCAGAACTTTAAGGCTATGATGGCCGAGTTGAAAAGAGAAGGATTAGGTACCATTACACACCATCCCGTAATTGCCGAAGCAGATCGTGAGAAGTTGTACACATGAATTCATCTGAGTCCGACGACACCAAATGGCCTGTTTAACAAGGTTCACTTTGATACCCGGCTGTACTTTTTCAGGCAAGTGTAATTTTATACATATAGGACCTATAGCCTATATATGAACCATAAATTAAAACAAACTGTGATTAAATAGTTCTTTTAGAATTTATTCATAATAAATTGTTTCAGAAAGGGCTGTGAAAATATTTGCAGCATGACAAACGACACATTTATTTTTAAGAAGGAACCCAAGACAGGTTTGAGATATGTAACAAAGGGCCTGGATGAAATGACAAAGAATTATAGAGAATGTGACAAGGAAAACATTGCACCAATAATGCCCGAACACCAAGTATGTGTAATAGATTTTCTTGCAACATAATTAAAAAGGTATTTTCATAAGTGTACAGAGAAATATATCAAATATTTAATATCAATTTTAATGTTGAATTTGTTTTTCCTCTCAGGTTCACCATTTTGCCCTATTCAAAGTTTTGAGTTGTATGTAAGTAAACTACACCCAGAACTTGACCGTCTTTGGCAGCGACCCTTGGGTTCCTTCACTGACAATATGGCAGTTTGGTATTCCAAAGTACCAAATGGTTCAAAAACGTTGACCAAGTTTATGTCAGATCTCAGCAGGAAATATGACCTTGATCAGATCTACACAAACCATTCCATTAGGGCCACTGGAGCAACAATGCTGTCGAAAGGAATGTATGGTCCATCTCAGATAATGGCCGTTACTGGTCACAAATCCGTCCAGTCTCTCACGGTATACCAGAGGGTGGATGAAGATGAGAAATTGAGGATGGGATAGAGTATTTCCGAAGCCATGTTGCCAAGTGCAAGCAAACAACTCGCCCTACCTGCTCCGACAATAATGGCCCTTCCATCTACTGCTGGAACCCAGCTAGCCTTACCTGCTTCAACCTCTCAGCCATCTACAGAACGGGGTGTTGTTCCTGTTCCACAGTCAGCTGATGCTACAAAGTATCTTGCCTTAATGAATTGTTTGACGACTTTGTCAATTCAAATACAAATGTGTCTCACACTTCTATGCAAACTAATCAAAAGAACCCTACCGTTTTTAGCAACTGTCAATTTACTATCAACTTTAATGTCAGTAAACAGTAAATGTTGACTGATATCATGTAATTGGTGTACTGAGCAATTGTTACTTGTCACACTGACATGTGTACACATATAATTTACATTTCATTTTATGTTTGTTGAATTTTATTGTTGATATTTTATTAATGATACTTGTCATTTTTATATTTCAAATTATATTATTGTTGAATTTTATTGTTAATACTTTGTTTGTGATACTTCAGATATATTTAATATTATGTGATGTTCAATGTGATATCATTATTAAACATGTTATTGAACTCTTTAAAAAATCTTGTGAAGGTCTTCAGCGGGATAAATTCATTACGTAGTCAGTTTGGGACATAATACGGAATCATCCAGGGTATGAAATGAAAATCCGTATTGGGCGAGGCTGAGGCTGAGGCTCCGCCTCGCCCAATACGGATTTCCATTTCACACCCTGGATGATTCCGTATTTTGTCCCAAACTGACTGTGTAACTAATAATATCAAATTACATCGAAAAAAAAAACCTCAATATTTTTGTAATAAAATTTAATGTAAACTACATTTAAGGAGGGAAAATAAAATTAAAATGTTAAATAAAATATTATTACATCTACAAAACAATTTTGTAATGAACAAGATATCTGTGAGCTAATGCCCCTGCTCTGATTTGAATATGCAAAGTAAGCAAAGTCGACATTTAAAAGGAAGTTGGCATCCGATTGGTACAAATATAGATCCCATGTTATGGCATGCCTAAGCAAAATGTGTGTTAAAATTTCAAGCATCTGCGGTGAATAGTTGCTGAAAAATCTTTGACAAAAATTTGTTTGAAAATTTTGGCTTAAAATAAACAAAGTCGTCATTTAACAGGAAGTTGACGTCCGATTGGTACAAAAATATATCCCACAATATGGCATGCCTTAACAAATAGTGTGTTAAAATTTTAAGCTTCTGCGATATACAGTTGCTGAGAAATCTTCGACGAAAATTTGTTTGAAAATTTTGGCTAAAAATAAACAGACTCATTTAACAGGAAGATGACGTCCGATTGGTACAAAAATATATCCCACGATATGACATGCCAATACAAATAGTGTGTTAAAATTTCAAGCATCTGCGATGAATAGTTGCTGAGAAATCTTTGACGAAAATTTGTTTGAAAATTTTGGCTAAATAAAACCCCAAGTCGTCATTTAACAGAGAATTGAAGTCCGATTGGTACAAAATATATCCCACGATATGGCATGCCTACACAAAAAGTGGGTTAAAATTTCAAGCATCTGCAATAAATAGTTGCTGAGAAATCTTTGACGAAAATTTGTTTGAAAATTTTGGCTAAAAATAAACAGACGTCATTTAACAGGAAGTTGACGTCCGATTGGTAGAAAAATATATCCCACGATATGACATGCCTAAACAAATAGTGTGTTAAAATTTCAAGCATCTGCAATAAATAGTGCCCGAGAAATCTGACGAAATTTTGTTTGAAAATTTAAGCTCAACGTAAACAAAGACGTCATTTAAGAGGAAGTTGACGTCCGATTGGTACAAATATATATCCCACGATATGGCATCTCTTAACAAATAGTGTGTTAAAATTTCAAGCATCTGCATTTTTTGCTACGGGCAGACAGACAGACAAAAGGACGGATGGACAGACAGACAGACACACAAGGGTAAAACAGTATATCCCCTTCTCCTTCGGAGCGGGGATATAATAATTAATTCTTGAATTAGACATAACTGTCCAAATGTTGTCTATTAGTCATTATCATAAGTACATGACTGTACATGTTTTGTTGAAACGGTTATTGCAGAAAAATCGATAACATTTTCAAAACGCAGATTGATTTGTTTCAATTGAGCACATAACATTGATATAAAAAAAAATTTATACGGTAAATAACAGATAACAATTATCTCAGTGAAATAAAACTATCAATCCTTCATTCTCAATTTTAACTGAATCTTTATCATATACCACTCTATTCCTTCTCTCTTTTTAGTTTCATTTAGATAAGATATAAAATCACTTTAAATCAAATTTAATTTTAACTTTTCAAAAATAATAATTTGTGATGTCGTTCTATTTCATTGATAAAAACACTTATTAATGTACATCTTTCACAAATGATCTTAACTTTCGTTTTGGGTTGGATCGATTAATATGCCTTCCATGACAAAAAAACCCCATAATACAGATGCCACATCGGCACAGCAACTAACTGTACACATGCCTGCCTTACATTGGCAATACCAAGCAGTTATTGCATCTTCATCATCTGAAAGAGAATACTGTACCCAAAGGATATATTTCCTTGACGACATGTGTCTCGACTGAATTCTAACACGAATAATATCATCAGCATCATGATGGATGACAATGATGTACTCGCCCTCATCATCCATATATTCTGCAGTTTAACTGGCTGCTTGTTTTAGTTGATACACTCCAAATGTAAGCGCTCTCAGTGATAATACACTTAGAATGGGGAAATCTGGAGCAGCATCTGGAGCATCCGATTGTCTCCATTTTTCTCTGCTAGATAGCATACCATGTTCAACCTGTTCAAATAAACGATTGCGTTTTCGTTTTTTGGCTTTTTTCTAACATATTAAGGGACATATGTCGGTCATTTGGTGACTTACAGGTAAATGGTGGTAAGGGGGTGCGTTCATAGTCGCTGATAATATGCGGCTTACATGGCCGATTATTGGAATAAAATCATTATCAATTACGCAGTTAAAAAAATCCATTTTTTCATTCGCCTATGATACGCTTCAACAACCCATCTTAGCCTTGTGAACTTTTGAAAAATTACGGTGTTCCAAAGTAAATAAATCAAATTAAAAAGAGAAAAATAGAATTAAGCGTTGGGCCAACACAAAAATATTGAGTTTCCCTTCCGCTTCATTAAACAACGCAAGCGCAGGGGAATGTAAATATTGCAGCGTTCCATGTATCATGAGCCAGTGGCCTCTCATTGAAACCTGATGTCTTCAAGAACTATAAACTTATAAAGATGCACTCTCTATGAATGCATATTTCTTACCACATACATCGAATTATTTCATATTCAAATTCTTTTTCAGTGTGTCAATCCCACCGTAACTATTTTTAGACAGCAATAGCAATCACGTGACACTAAAATCAATGTCCAAAATAACTCGGTTTGTTTACAGGTGCATTTTTTGGATGAGTTTTAATGACTTGTTAACTGATAGATGATCATGATGCATAAATCCTTCCGTATATATTACGAAATTTAGTATGTTTATTCTGATTTCCGTTACTATAAAAGTAAAGCATCTATGTTGAGTCACTGTGTACTTTAACAGTATGTCTTCGTCATTATTACGCCCCAGTGTGAGTGGCTAGCTGTATATTAATTTAAGTTCACTTTTGAAATTTGAGTTTTTCGATATGTTCAATGCATAATCGAACACCTTTAGTTGCATTTGTTTTATACATAAGAAAAAAATCGACTTGTAATGATCTTGTAATAGTTTTGAAACCAGTTTTTACAGGACGACGACAAACAGCACAACGTTTATGTTGTCAAAAAATAATTAACAAATATGAACTAAAATGAAAAATTACTTTAATATCTAACGTTAACATGTTATTATTAAGATTTTATGCACATATCGGCCGCTAAAGAATATTTTCCTCACTCACTTAAGTGAGGAAATTTTTAGACCCCGTAGGTAAAACTTTCGTTTAAAAATTGACTTGACTACTTTTACTTGAATATAAATCAATTAGGAATTGATAATACTTTTTAGTAGATAACTTTGTTTTTTAATATCCGACAGAAATTTTTAATATTTTTGGATAAAACTTGACATTCTTATAATAATGAACTCTCCTTGTTTTTCCATCTGTTATATCATTATTCAGAACCCAAAATATATTGTTTTTGTGCTTTAAAACACACCCCGAATTTGCGGATGTTTGACAATTCACTGTACCAGTTATCGGCTACACGATAGTAAAAGTAAAACCCTGAGGTCATTAATTCGGATCTTATGCTGACTGACGTTTTCATACTAATTGTTAGACTATAATTAATCATCTAATTGTCTACGAACTTTTCCGTTTTTTCCCGATTACGGCAAAGAGCACACGGCGGGTGGAAAAAATAACAATCTTAGCTGTATAGAATACTACAGCGGAGACATATTCTCTTTCTAAAGTTAGGGGTGTACTCTGATTAGCACAGGTGTGAATGCCTGCAGGGCTTCATTTACCCGTGTGTACCTGTCGTGAAATCCTTTGCTCATCCGTATACACCGGAAGAGATTTAAAAACAAAGGGACTAAATGGTGTGTGCAAATTATTGTCAAAATACTCATTTTTGGTTCAGATTTATAAACAGAAGGTCAAAATCTCATCCGCTATCAATATTTAACATCCTACAGAGTGATTTAGTGATACGGTGATACATGTACATGTAACATATGCAAATGACCGACTGGTTTATGTAAACAAAGACATCAGTTCTAGATACATGTACATGAGCAAAAAGAATAGTAACTTTAAGAGAAATTTTGATAAGATACTAAGGGTAGGACCTTTTCTTATAGGGGAAAGACCAGGACCATTTTACTGGGCGGACCTTAAATTATACGACACCGGTCAGCAGAGGATGCTCACTCCTCCATGGCACCTGATTCTACCTCTATTTTTAAGAGGTCAGTGTTTGCTCTTCTCCTGTTTTGTAATTTTCCTTTGGACTTTTGAGTTTGAACACCGTTCGTTATCACCACACGTCATCTCTATAATTTCTCTTACGTTATGTAATCAAATTGATTTAATAAAAAAGTAATTAAAAATATAAAAACAGTAACATATGTAAAGAAATATATTTGCGAGAATGGCTTCTTGCAAGATAAACATTAATTTTATTTTATGTTCACGGAGAATTATTTTTTACAAAATAATCAGAATTAATTTGGAGCTAGACTTAGTCACTCTTTAAGAACGGCGAAGCATTCTTAGCACAAAAAGTCAACACCAAGGCCCTCTATGGCGCAAGTATGGTTGACATGCTGCTGTCAAGTGCAGCACCTGTACCACAGCAAGCAGTTTGAGTCGGTTTTTTACATGACACAGAGACGGTTGTAACTGCTTCGTTGAACCCTCGTAATTGGTGTATTCTCTCTTTCATTGTCATGTAGTTGCTTGCTTCTGTCTTTTCTCGCTTTCCTTTTCTTTCTCTCTTGTACCTCTTTTTTCTGCCATTCGCTCCTTTTCTTTTCTTTTATTCGGCAAATTTTGCGTTTTTTCTTTTCAACATCCAAAATTCGAGCTTGATTTTCCTACTTTTCCAGCAATCTGAACTATGATAAAATAATAATAGTGAGTTGATCGTAATGTTGGAGTTTAATTTGCTAAACGAAATAATATATTGGCTTTAATACAAACTGAAAGAACTGAATAACACGTGTATTCATTATACCAAAAGACTTTGAAAATGGTTAGGGTAATCTCTACATACTCTTGCTTCTGTAGTTATTTTAGAACTTTTCTTCTTTTTAGCGTTTTGGTGGCTAGTAACAGGAGGCATAAGGATGTTTTACAGTGACTTGGGTATAGACCCTGAGTGACAAGGGGGTTCTTGGTAACATGGCTTTTCGTCTCTATCTCGATACTTGTAAAAATGTATTTTGAAAATGATAAACATTGCTAATTCCGATCAAAATTACTTCAGCAGAACATCATCAATTAGTCGACATATCGATCGATATAAAGAATACAAGTAATTGAAAGTTAATTTTTTATACCAACATCCCACATATATGACATTCCTCGAAAGGTCTGTGTATGGTATATGGTACTCAGGTGAGCGTTAAGGCCTGTTGGCCTCTTCTTTTTCTTAAATTTACATACAAAAAAAGTGAATTAACATAGAGTTGGCCTCCCCCCTCCTCCAATTTAAAAAAATGAAGTGAAAAGAAAGAAAGTACATGTAATAGTGAAATTGAGGTAAATTGAATTATAGGTACAGAACTTTACTCCCCCCACCCCCTTCCACGGACTTGGATTGTCACGATTTTGAGCAGTTGTTAATTCCTTCTTTTTTAGCTTGTCATGATTTTTTGGATGAGTCTCCCCCCACCCCCTTTTAAAAACGATCCTACTTATCTGTTATTTATTGTATAAGAAACAATACTTACATAGCGCCATATATTCGTGATTTTGTACCTTAGAAGCATTGGGAACTCAGGCTTTCCAATTATGGTACTGGGATCAACATATCTCGGAGAAGCCTCAAGTGAGGCTGCCTTTTGTTTCAAAGGGCCAAAAATGGAAATGGAAACGTCCAGGGGTTGCAGAATATGGGTTGTATGTGGCGGCAAACCCATGACATGGACGTCGTTAGCCATTGCCTTTTTATGAAGGGACAGTGAGATATAGAGATAGGTGTTGCGGCTGTCGAAAATGAGAAAAACTGGTCTTCTACTTCCGCCGTGCGGCAGAAAAATATCGAACCACCTCTCGAAAAACTCACTGTCCATGTAGCCTCCTTCAAAGATTATGCAAGTCGGAAGCACCCTGCCGTCAGCTGCGTCACAAACATGCGCTGTATAATGCGAGTATCCAAGATTGGACTGCTGGTACGCATGTGTACCCTTACTAACCAGTACCTTCTTTCGACATTTTTCTTTACATGTAATTGAGGGAAATTTTGTATTCTCAAATATCCCATGTGTAAATATACCCCTATTTAATGCACTGAGCCATACAAATCTAATTCCATGCGTTGGACCCACGCGCTCGTATTTAATCAAATAATGTTTAAAATTTCACGCAAACCCCAAATTCTATTCCATTTTCCGCTCCATTTTTCGTATTTGCTTTCATCAGATGTCCTACGAATAAGAAATTAAATTGATGTGACCCTAGTTTTTCTTTTTCTTTTAAATATAAATCTTAAAATTATCTTCAGTTTTTTATTACATGTAATTGTATTTTTATTAGTCATACAATATGAATCAGCATTTTTAAAAGTACCGCTGAATCTGCTTTCATCACAGTTGAATATCTGTGCAGGTTTGTCCTTAAGGCCTAAATCTTTAACAGTTTTATTTAAAAGATTGAAGTACTGGTTTGTGAAAGTCCAGTTGGACATTCTAGCTCTAGATTTATCTAGCATATCGGGAAATCTTCCCGAAATGTCGGGATGTCTTTTGAAAAACTATCTGGAGGGTCATTTTCTAGGTTGAACAATGTTTCTCGTCCACTTTCTTTAACCAGGAAAGACTTAATTGAATTTAAAAAAAAAACTTGAAGAGCAGTTACTGGACTGATCCCTTCAAAATATTCAAAAGGAAAATTTGGTTTATAAAATACAATGTACCCCAATGGAGCTTATTTCCAAAACCGTTTTATTTTCAAATCGCTGCTTATTATCCAAACAAAAACCCGTAAGCCATGAGAGCAAAATCAGTGTAAAAACAAACAACGCTATCTCTTTTCACGGAAAAGATGATTCCATCGCCTGCGAGATTACAGTATTAAAAGAAAAACATTAATCCTCTGATCATGCCTACCAACTTTCAAAAGCACTCCAAGCTGGAAGCCTGGATGTGGCAGAAAAAAATCCGGAATGCGAAATCAGCGCTTTAAGCAAACTGTTTCGGTAGCACCATAAAGGACCCCAATGATTGGGACACCCAGAAGCTAGACGTACTGGAGGAAATAGTCTTTGAGAAAGTAGAACAGGTGAAAGCCTTTCGCGAACGAATCGAAAAGTGCGAAAAAAATAATATTTTCGCTGAGGCTACATACGACGCATTCTGGGGAACCAGTCTTGATCCAAAGGCTACGGAACACACTGATCCTAACAAATTGCCTGGATCAAACAAATTGTGAAAAAGGTCTCACAGAAATACAAGAGGAGACTGAGAAGCGTGTCGGTTCCGGAGCGGGGCCAACATACACCTGAAGACCCACAAACACTCGCCAAGTTTCTCTGCAAAATTAAAAAAGAAAAGGAAAACAAACAAAAAAAGACGGAAAGTTGTGGTTATTTATGACATAATTATAGGGAACTCTCTAATAATGTACTTAATAATCATGGAAAACAAAAAAGATCGTTTTAATCATTGAAAATTTGAGGTTTGAATACATGTACCTATAAAAAGCGTATAATATTTGATATATGTTTACAAGAGACACATTTTGTCGAAGAACGAGAAGCGTTTTATAATGCACGATGACTTGGTGAAAAATTTCATTGTTTATTATTAATTCTGTATTTAGTCCTGGAGTTTCTGTCTTATTTAAGCAAAACCTAAATATTGAAATTTTAAATCGTCATCAATCAATAGATGGTAAACGAATACTGATAAATGTACCTTATAACGATAAGATGTTAACAATTGTTAATATCTACATGTATGCACCAAATCAAGAAAATAAAAGAATCGAATGTTTTCGAAACTTCTAACTTGGTTAAATAAAAAAGCTTAAAACACTGATGGTCTAATTATGTGTGGTGACTTTAATTGTCAATTAGATTCTTCCAATAAAGACAAAAGTGTTAGTATCTTAAGAAAATCCTTTAAACATTTTAACTTGATTGTTTGGATAAAGACGAGAAAAATAATATTAACGGATTAACATGGCGTAATAGTCATAATATTCCTCAGAGCAGGACCGACTATGTTTTTATGACACGAAATATGTTATTTCCTTAAGTTAGCATTTTTCTACGCAGAGCGCCGAATGTTGAAGAAACACGTTTTAGTGATCATATTGGAATAAGGTTTGATATCAATACAACTGAAAATTTGAGAGGTAATGGGTATTGGAAATTTAATACATCTCTTCTTTTGGATAAAACAGTTTGTGACGAAGTAAGAAAACATATCAAAGAAGATAATGTGAAACAGAACAACCTTGATCACACAAAATTGGGAAATATTAAAATGATCACGAAGACTTATTGCGTACAGTACTAAAAACAGAAATCAATAAAAAGTAAAAAAAAAAAAAAAAAAAACCAAAACGAATTATATCTATAGAAACCAAGTTTAAATCTACAGAACTAGAAATACATATAATTTATAAATATAAATAATTATGAGATTGATATGTTAAACAAACCAAAGCTTGAAAAAGAACTAGATAATTACTTTAACGAAAAATGCAAAGATACATACATATTAAGATAAAGGGTTATATGGATCGAAAAGTGCGAAAAAAAGTACTTCTATTCAAATGTGGGTAGACGCTTTTTTAACCTTTGCAAGTATATACGTAACTGCCCACCCAGAATGTGCCACCGCCCTTTTGAAATATGTGCACACTGTCCGCTTGGGGGCATCTAGGACAAACAATTTGGGTTGGAGGGAGTATGATGTCCAGTTCCGACTTAAAAAGGAACGCAACCCTTCCATATCATTTGCCTCAGTTGACAATGAACTGTGGCTTATTTACATGCATCAGTCACTCCAATCCCCTTCTCGGGTGTCAGAACCCTGACCATTAAAGTGTTATGACTTCAATTACAAGGGGTTCTGTCAGAGGAACAATTGCTTTTACAAGCATCATGTCTCCATTGTGACAAGAATCACCCTGCTACAAAATATTTTGCTATTAAAAATCGTTTAACATTTAGCTCTGCAGGCACTGCGACCACAAGCACCGGGAACAGCCCCCAATCGCATTCCAGCCGCAGCCATCAATCCACTTAGGCACCCTTAATGTTGCTTCTACCCCAATAGACGTTAATAGGTTACGAGAACTTTTACTAACATACCCAAATACACTGGCCGCACATGAACTAATTCAAGGTTTTTCTACAGGGTTCAAATTGTGTTATGAGGGTCCTAGAATTGCTACAACTTGTCATAATCTCAAATCTCTTAATGATCTCGAACATGAAGCAATGAAGTTGATTAAAAAGGAAGTCTCGATAGGTAGGGTCGCTGGTCCATTCTTAAAATCACCATTCACCAACCTTAGGCTGTCGCCCATTGGCTTGGTGTCAAAAAAGATGGTTCATTTAGGTTAATCCATCATTTACCATATCCACAGGGATCAAGTGTAAATGATTTCATAGACCAGTCATTTAGCTCTGTTAAGTACACATCATTTGATGAGGCTCTAGAAATGCTGGCCAGTTTAGGACAGGGGGCATTGGTTTCTCGTTTAGATATCTAAAGAGCTTTTCGGTTATTTCCTGTTCATACCTCAGATTTGAGTTTGCTTGGATACAAGGTTCAAGGCCGTATTTTTATTGATAAATGCCTCCCATTTGGCTGCTCTGTAAGTTGTCCAAAGTTTGAAAAATTCTCAACATTTTTAGAATGGGCCTTGAAAGAAAAATCTCAAAGTAATAATGTTGTACATTACTTAGATGATTTTCTGCTTGCTGGTAGATCTGGTACACAAGAATGTTCACAGTTAATGGCTGATTTTCTTGGAATTTGTTCTGGTTTAGGGGTCCCGTTAGCTAAAGAAAAAACTATTGGGGCTACAACTCTTTTAATTTATTTGGACCTTGAGATTGACACACAAAATATGACTGTCAAGATACCCCAAGAAAAACTTATCTCTCTAAGGTCTCGGTTGCAGAGCATTGCAATCCAAACAAAGGTCACTTTGAAGCAGTTGCAAAAGTTAACAGGTCTCCTTAATTTTTGCGTTACGGCTATCCCTGCTGGTCGAGCATTTATAAGGCGATTATACGATGCATCATGTGGCTTGAATAAGCCACACCATAGGCGGCGTGTCAATAATGAAATGAAAGAAGATATATATACTTGATTGTTTTTCCTTAATCGGTTAAATGGAATAACTTCATACAGACTAGTTAACTGGGCCAATGACACCGATTTAGAATTGTTTACTGATAGCGCAGGTATCCCCGACTTGGGCTGTGGTGCAGTATTCGGGTCTCATTGGGTGTATTTGTTGTGGCCCCAAAAATGGAAGGCTTTTAATATTTTCTCAGACATAACTTTTTTGTAGCTTGTACCAATTGCAATGGCTTTTGCAGTGTGGGGTAGGAAACTTCTCGGGAAAAAGGTAATTCTTCATACAGACAACCAAGCCTTGGCCATTATCTTGAACACCAAAACATCTAAATCAAAACTGGTCATGCACCTGCTTAGACCTCTAATCTTGCAGAGTTTGATCTATAACATACAGTTTAAAGGGGTGCACATTCCAGGTGTACATAATGTTAAGGCTGATTCCTTCTCTCGACAGCAATGGAGAAGATTCCACAGTTCCTTTCCGGATGCCGATCCAAGTGCATCACACATCCCACAATCATTTCTGCAAGTAATCTACAACATAGATCCTGACAGCTTCTGAGCTACTCATTATCAAAGAACACTAAGAAAACATACACAACTACCCTGCATGCATTTCACTTCTTCCGCACACTTCATTCGTTGAGCCTTACTTGGCCCACATCTCCAAGTCATCTAGTACAATTTGTGGCATACTTGTCATTAAGACAGTTATCACCGAGTTCATTGCAGGAATATCATTTTGTTCTCGTATTCACAATTTTCATGACACCACTCAGTCATTCATGTTAAAGAAAGCTATGATTGGCTTAAGTCGTTTGGATCAGCGCAAAGACAATCGCAGGCCTATTACTATTGATATTTTGAAGGTGTTAGTTCAAGTCTTACCATCAGTATGTTGCTCAGTTTATGAAGCAGCCTTGTTTACAGCCATCTTTGTGACAGCTTTCTATGGTTACTTCAGCATTGGTCATGCTGTCCGGTTGCAGGATATTACATTCGGCGCTGATAACAAGTCAGTAGCCATTAGCCTAAAGCATTCTAAGACAGACCAGAATGGGAGGGGTGCCGTAGTGAATGTTAAATTTGCCGACAAACATCTATGTCCAGTGTTGTCTCTACGCAATTTCTTTAAATTAAGACCAAAAGTCCTGGGTTCTCTATTTTGTCATGTCAATGGGACACCAGTAACGCGTTACCAAACAGCTTCAGTTTTCAACCAGTCGCTTAGGGTTGGATACACAAATTTACAAGCTGCACTCATTTCGTATAGGAGCAGCCACACATGCATGGTCTAGTGGTAAAGGTAAGGAGCAGATTGCTCAAGATGGTAGATGGACCTCAAATTGCCTCTTTAGGTATATCCGCAAATAAACCCCTCTTTCTGTGTTAGCTTACCTTAACTTTGTAAACTCGTTGTAGAAATTGAATGCCTCAACCTAAGACTTTTTGTAGAATCTAGAAGAATATGGTTTTTAGGCTCATCTATCATAAAGCACGCCTTTGTCCATGTTAAAAATTGCTACATTGGAAGTAATCTCCAGCTTCAGAGACACAGTGCTTCAGAGACACAGTGCTTCAGTTTTGTGGCAGGGAATGGGGGGATGAGATCACATCAGTTAATCCGCAAGGTAAGGGCCCTCTTTAAATATGAGGATAGGATACACCTTACATGCTGGTCATCCACTGCGGAGGGAATGACATTGGTCAAATTCTCAAATCTATCGAATTAAGAGCCACTATTAAGAGAATATTAGATAAGCTTTCCGTGCTCTTGCCAAACACCATATTAGTCTGGTCACAGATCCTACCACAGCTTCACTGGCGTGGGGAGATTGACCATCAAGCCTTAGAAAAGGTTAGAGTGCGTATCAATAGCCACATAGCCACATATTTAACAAATATGGGGGGTAAGTACATTAGATACCCTGAGCTTGACATTGAGGACCCTAGCCTGTACAGGGATACTGTTCACCTTAACCATGTAGGCAATGACCTATTTATTAATAGGTTACAACAAGGCTTGCAATCATTTTTAGTGGATAGGGGCTTGAAAGTATCGCCGAAACTGAATGAGCACGGGCCATGGCTGAAGATTTAATAGTTAAGGTCTTCCGTTTCCAACGGAAGACCTTTCTATTATTGTGCTGGTTAAGATTATTAAGGTCTTCCGTCTTCAGCGGAAGACCTTACTGTTATTCTACTGTTTCTCATTCTTCTATATTATTTAAATATTCTTCTTGGTAGACACTCTTAATTTCTCAGCCATTTCTCCATCGATTTTAATGATTTTTACAGGGATGATGTCTTAGGTGAACCTCTCATTGCATACAACTTTTTGTCTGAAAATTCAACTCCGCTTCTGAATTATCTCCCTTTTTCATGTATTTTGGGACATGATATTGTCCACGCATCTCCTCAAAAACCGTTATAGTTAAAGACTTGAAATTTATGTGCAAGATAGAGTGGTTATGGTAGATTTGCATGCTTGTTTTAGATTTGACTAGAAGTCATTGTCCTGGAAGCTCGCCTGAACCTGAAAATGTTGATGTTAACTTTTTTGACAGTTTTTTGGGAAATTTGAGATTTGATCACGAATATCTTTCTTGTCATAAATATTTTGTTAACATATGTAGAACATTAAAAGTTTATATAAACAAGACCTTTCAACTGACACCAAGCAAAAGGGGCTGACCCCTCATATTAGGGGCCCAGAAGGGTCTAAAGTCTTTCATCTATATCTCTTTAATAAGAAACATTTTGTAATGTGATATAGAAGCAAAAATGTTAATCTTCTAGCTCTTTATCTACGCATGTTAAAAGTTTTCGGATATGTTACATAATTAGGGGTTTTGAGGGGCTAAGATCATTTATATCTTAAAAAGGAGAAATATTTTGAAAAGCATTATATAAGAGAAGATGCTAAGAATAGTGTTCGTAATAAAATTTAACCATCAAAGTTTCGTCAAATGGACCCTACAGGGAGATAAAGGGTCAGCCCCTAAAGCAATCTTTCCCAAATATCTCAAGAACGGTAACACATTTCTGAACACTTAATGAACAAAATGTGTTTAAAATAATAAGATCTTTCAGTTGCTATCAAGAAAAAGGGGCAGAGAAAAAAAAAAAAAAAAAAAAAAAAAAAAGGAAAAAAGATAAATAAATAGAAGAAAATTGTCTGTTCAGAATCAAGAGATCTTTTTTTTTTTTTCTTTTTACAAATCATTTAGCTGGTAAATAGCAAAATAAAGGTCATACATGTATCTCAACTTCTAAAATTGGAAGGAAGACCTCCTCGTTGCTCGCAACGAGATCGTGTCTAGTTCTTATTATTATTTTTTTTTTTTTCCTAGACGCAAACTTTGAAGCTTCATATCTTGCTCATTTCTAAACGGTTTTTGCTCAAATTTTCAGGGCTTATAGACTATACAAAACACTATCTAAAACATATCATAAACTTTAAAATTCCTCGTCCGTTAACGAGTTATTCCCATTTGAAAAATTTTTAGGGCCTTTGGTTTCCAGACAAAGGCTCTGAGACTATAATAGCAGGGAATGGGAATCCAACGAATGAGAATAATAGAGGCATTGAAGTTGTGCACATCGGTTTTTGTTTTGGGATTTCGTTTTTTATTTAGAAAAAGGTAGGGGGTCAAAAACGGGATTCCAAAAAGTGCAAAAATTTACACATAATTTCCTTTGTATCTTTTAAACAAGAAATATTTTGTTAAGACATGTAGAATAAAAGTTGTGCAGAATTTTAAGGGCTTTCATTTGACACCATTGAAAAAGGGCTGGCCCCTTACATTAGGGGCCAACAGCCCTTGAAACGTTTTGCTTTATAACTCAAAAACGGTTAAGATTTCGATATGGCTGTCGCTGGAAAAGTTGTTCATTGGGATCTTATCAATGTCGTTACAATGTTATTTTGTTAGGGTATTGCGTAATATGAGTGTAAAAAGCTTTACTTGTTAACATGTACCTGTTTTCATTTGGCAAGTTAACGAAAAGTCTTTGAGCGTACAACTGACATAAAGTTATCACAGAAAGTGTATTTATAACGTTAGTTATCACATTTCTTTGAGAAATTTCCGGAGGACAAACCGGAAGAGAAACAGCTACAGACAATTAACTCTGGTAAATGCGCATCTGGTAGAATTATTGTGCACTGTAGCAGATGATCGGAGAAGTTATACAAACGTATGTTGCATAAAAGTTGCATTAGTATTTGAGTACGGTACGATGATCGTATATTGCATAATTTTCAGTAAATCCCGTCGAAAACTTGTTCAAACAAACGAAAGATTTTGCTCATGTCGCTGGCGGTTATTCATGCCAATATTCATTTCAACGATTGACATTTAATTTGTTTTTCCTAGTACATAATTATATAAATACAATGATTTTCTAGATCATCGGAAAAACTCTGTTGAGAGCATTTTAATACCCGTGCATATAGACAATATACACAAGCGATCATGTTTCCCTCGGGGCTTCACACCTGAACATCTGAAGTAAACCGACCGGTACCGGTTAAAAACCTCGGCCTCTGACGGGCTTGACCGGTCCATGTAAAATCGACTTATGTTTCAACTGAAGATTAATTTATGTATCCATGATTATTTCCGTTAATTAATGCTGAGAGTTTTTACAGACTTCGTAGAAAGTAAAGGAAATTTTCTTAGAGGCACGCGCGCGCGCGAGAGAGAGAGAGACAGAGAGAGAGAGAGAGAGAGAGAGAGAGAGAGAGAGAGAGAGATCAAAATTAGATGCATTATTTAGCAGGGTGTACAAAGTAAAAATGAATTTAAAAAATTAAATATTCTCCGAGCGTTCAAGGCAGTCAAAAGAATCAAATCAAATTAAAATCAAAGTTTCGTGTTACAATGTTACACGTATGCGGTAGGTGCTGGCACGATAAAAGAAATGTCCGGAATTGAGGGATTGGGTGATTTTTAAAAAGAATATTCACATGAGTTTTAAACAAGTTTTGTTTTGATTCTAGCGATCACATAATCACTTTTGTACTACAAGTACGTCTACATGGCCGTTTGTTTCATTGTGAAAACGAACTCATTGCTGTGTTGACCACCCCTGCTAAGTGCTCATGCTGATTTTTTTTCAAAACGGGCGAAAAGGAATCCAAATGTGGCGAATATCAATTTTTGGTGACCTATTGTGTGTAAAATTTTCCCACCCGTTCGTTTATTCGATCAGCCTGTTATTCTATCCCACATGCGACCAACAAAATCTCGTGTCGCTTCAGCACAGCTCCTATTTCTTATGCAGAAACATTGGAACTTCTTACTTCACACAAAGATTGATTATGACCTGAGGGTGTGTCATGACCTTGACCCAAGATCATTTGGACAAGATCAAGGAAACTGGCAGGAAAAGTGCAAAATTCGTGTCTGGTCTATATAACATTTATGGAGAAACATTGAAGGTTCTAATTCACACAAAGATGGCTTATAACCTTAGGGTGTGTAATGATTTGTCCCAAGGTCATTTTGGCAAATTCAAGGTCAGTGGAAGAAAAATTTCATAATCTTAATAGAAATGATCAGAAGCTAAAATTTGACACAAAGATTGCGTGTGACCTGTAAATATGTTCTGACTTGAGCTTTGGTCATTTGTGCAAGTTCAGTGTCACAATAAGAAATAGAAGCATCAATTATTTTTCTAGTAGAGAAATACTTGAGTTATGATTTTTTCTTAGCGGGGGTATCATTTGTTAGCTTGCTCACAGTACACAGTACCTCTAATTGATCCAGTGGGAGCACTTCTCCCCCCTTCCTCACAACCAAAATGTTCCTTAAATTAACATTTAGAAAATTGGATTTTGGGGCATTGTCCCCGCCCCCACACACACTTTTAAGGAGAAAGCAACATTTTTTTGGGCAAATTTAAAACAAAAGCATATTAAACAATAGAAGATACAGCTGCCTCACAGCTTCCCCTCCACTACCACTACCACCACGGATTAGGACTTTGAAGATTTTCTTGTCAAGATTTCGGATAAATATGTTCGCCTAGCAAAAACGATGCTGAGTATCTGTATGGCCTAACGTTATATGGAGAGGTGTCCCTCCTGCTGAGCACCTCTCATATAGTGCACCCTACGGCGGGAGAAGGCGTCATCATTTATTTACAATTTGTGTTCGTTTCAATTGTTTAATTTTAACACTGCCCTTTACATAAAATATTCCCTTAGTAAGCAGTAGAGCTGTAAGTATGAGTACAGGGAAATGTTTATCAGACATAACACTGTTTGTTTTATGCATTAGCGCAGTGAAATTTGCGTTGATTACACTTTGATATAGGGCTAGGCTCATGTTGTATCGTGTAATCAGTTGTACATAAACGTATTTATCACTTTGTGTTTGTGTTCAGAATAATTATATACATGTACATATATGATGTTTTTTTTTTAAAATTATCCTAACCTAATGTAAACATAAAGTAAGTTAAACGGAGAACTTGCCTAGTATAAAAAATAATACTTTGAAATTGAGCCTCATTTTCGATTTTCTGAACGTACTATTATCATATTGACAGTCTAATCTGATTAAAACCATCCCCCTTCTTATACTCCTCAGGGTCTGATAGGTATCGACAACAGGTCATCTATACAAGACCTTCACATTTGCATACAATCTAAATATACTCCTACTTACCAAAGACATAGCTTTATATGTTTACCAAAGGGATACCTTTATATGTTTAATGTTTAGGTGCATATTTTCAATACTTATTCTGGAGGTTACATATAAATGGACATGAATTAATTTGTTTGTCTCCTTTGAAGAGTTCCTATTGATTTTCTAAAGCTCTGATTGGTCAGAAGTAATGGTCGTGTGAAGATGACCTCCAATCAATACCTGTCAGGCCCTGATAAGTGCAAGGAAAAGGGGGTGGTTTTTATCAGACTGTTTGACAATCCTTTCTCGACTCGAAGCTGCAACGGAAGACCTCTTCGTTGCTTTGCAACGAACACGGCTCTAGTTGAGCACTTATAATTGTTATGTGCCCGGCTTCACCTCGCACAACTTCAGTTAACCACATCCACCCATCCATCTAACTTGGCAGCAAACTTAGTGATATCTCATCAGCTCAGTGAGCTATCTGATAGCAATGTTCTGTGGCATGGGTACATCAAACAAATTTCAATTTATTCAGTATAAACCCTCCCCCTGGATTTGACGAGACTAAACTTTGCACTTGTATTTTCTTGTAACAATGCATTTTTCTTGGGGTAAAAAATTCGTTATAGATTTAATTTCGTTGATGCATACTTCCAACGAAAATAACAAAATTAATTCCTTATGGAATATTTCTCTCATTCTACAGTAATAACGCATCACAAATAGCAAATAGGTCATGTTCTATATTTAACTCATTACTTCACTTCCCCCACTGCTGAAAGTGAGTTCAAAAATGTAAATCAATAGGTGAACGATGATCGTTTAAGCTAATGTTTAAAAATATTCAAGAAAGTTTTGAAGCAAACTTACGTTTCGTTATTCGAAGCAGACGACTGAATTTAAAAAAAATCTCGGATAGTCGCGCGCTATAAACCCAAACTCTCGGAAAAGAGGGGGAGTGGTCGGACCTATCCTGAAGTACGTGAGCATAAGATAGCTTTTTGTGAACATGCATGCAGGTCATTAAGTATACGTTAGATTTACAGTTTTAATATAATCAGATGATGTGTTTTCACAGTTATTGGTATCTTGCTGTAAAATAATCATAATTTATCTTACAATAATTCTTTTTAGAATCTCATGTACTAACAAACAAAGAAAAGGTTATTTGTGGGCTTGCTAAATATAATATTAAATATTGTAAAATAACCGGAGGACGGAAATATATTTAAGTATGATTCAAAAAAGCTAGCGAATTTCTGAATTTATCAATCCAAGTCTTTTAAAAATTGGTACATGGGTTACTTTTTAACGATTCTTTGAAAAATGATGGTTTTCATTGAAATATATAGTGAAAAGAAAAAAATTGACATACTTCTGTCACCTAATGTACCTGATGATGCTTCAACACAAAATTCGGCTTTTCTGCCCAAATGGTTTTGAGAAGAAAAGTTTGAAAGATTTTTCTCTTTTTATTTCCATGTTAAAATTCAACCCACACCATTCACCCCCTCCTTCCCATTGCAGTTCCACCCAACCCCAGGAATCATGATTTGAACAAATCTAAATCCACACTAAGTCTATCTTTCAAACAAGTTTCAGCTTTTCCAAATGAATTTGGAGAAGACGATTCTAAAAGATTTTTCTTTAGTTATTCCTTTGAAATAATTAAACCTATTGTGGACCCGCCCTACTTACCTCCGAGGATCATGTTTTGAACAAACATGGATCTACATTTCTTATGCTTCCACACAAGTTTCAGCCTTTCTGGCCAAATGATTTTGGAGAAGATTTTAAAAGATGTCCTGATTAACCTGTTATTTTTTAAGCCCTTAACCCAAATTAAAGTGCTTACGACACAGAACAAAAGATGCATTTATTCATATGGAAAGGGAAATCCTGCCCACAATAAATTTATTTTGATTGTTCTACAAGCTAATAAAATTTAATGTATATATGAATATGTTATATTTGATGTTGATTGGAAACTCTAAAAATGTAGACCGGAAGTTTTCGACAAACTTTTTCGACAGACTGAAGGATTGTTGTTTGTATTTTTAACAAGGTTAGCTTTTTTAAAAGCTAAATAAGTTAGCCAGTGGAATATTAATTATATGTTCAAATAGAATACACAATCTATAAAAACACAAGATATAAAGAGTTTCCAGGTCAATAATGATATGCGGGTGTAGATTTATTTTATTTTTATGACTGTATGTGAGGAGACAAATGTGTAGCGGTGTTCACGTATACAATGTATGACTGATATAGTAATCACAATCAACAGTGCATGCTGTTTTAAATTGATTTCATTCTCTCCGAATTTCATGGTCCGGTCGCAAACCACTGCCAATATATTTCCTCTCCAATCTCCTGACCGTGGCTGCAGACGATACCCATGGACAGTCTTTAATAGTACGATGTGCAGTTTGACCTAGAAACTGACCAGTTTTATATTTTCTTCGAATTTCTCCAACACGGACTGTCTAATTCCTTCACAGAATTCCATTTTACGCAAGCGTATTTGAAGTTTCATTCCAACTTAATTAGTCAGCCCGCGGGGTGGCTAATTAGGGGTGCGCCGTATACAGCTTTCTTATGGTAACAGCATGGCGTTCAGTAACATTTCCTAAACGCACAATGTATTACAAAGACTAAAAAAGACAAAGTATTTAGATGTGTAGTAATCTTTCTTGGAAAGCAAATTAACTACTGTCATCGCCTTTAAGTAAACAGGTCATTTTGTAGAAAAAATTAAAAATATACATTTGAGTATTATCAGTTTTTCACAACTTAAATATATCATGCAGCAATTTGAGTAGAATACTTATAATACAAGTAATTATTAAGCTTACTATGTTATTATTAAATTGAATAACGCGCGTTATGATAATTTGTCTGCTCAACCGATGGCAGTTATTGACACGACGACGTCAAAATAATCATTCAATGCTTATATTTACATTCCCTTATTGATGAAATCAATTATTTTATTACATAAATCGGTATAAATTGCAGGTTTACGGAGGGAGTAAATTAGTAACAGCAAGAACAGCTTTCTCGAAAACCGGTTTAAACTGGTTATTACATAGACTGTTGAGATGAGCCTGAAAATATGATCCATGAAAATAACTCTTAAAATTTTGCTTTTAACAATAGAATTAACTTTAGTGTTGAATAATTATAAAATTTAAAGTTTTAACAACATGTTTGAAATATATTTCTAAACCAATAACATAGAAATCAATGTTTGGGAACTACTTATGTAAATTACATGTAAATTCATACGCAGTGACTCGGTTGTTGCATTTAAAGGCATTTAAAGATCCAATAATTTAATGGAAAAACACAGTAGAATGGAAATTTATTTAATTATTAGCAATCATGTGGAATTGAAGTTCAGCATGTAATTCACCTCATGTTGTTTCCAAAATTTTAATTTTCACTTCATGCGAGTGTGAACATTCCATGTCACGTAAAATTTTCACGTACAATCTAAGAACCAAATATTGAGATAGATATCAGCAAGTCAAGGAGTGCAAACTTTATCGACAGAAAAACTGGTATACAGATCCCTTCTCGAAAGACGTTACGGTACCGTATACCGTTTGAAAAAAGTTGACGTCATTAATCAGTTGATAACGTCTTTTGGTGATCCTGAAAAATGACCTGTAAAGACAAGTAACATCGCATGATATGTTATGTGATATGTTCCATACACTGTCGACTTGTCCATCATGTATGAAGTTTGTCCAATATTGTCTCAAATTTTCCGTTAAGGTTGTGCAGTCAAAAAATGTCAACAATCGGTGTAAATTATTAAAGAACCAATATTTAATGACAACATCCTCGAAATTTTATCTGGCATGACATTCAATATTTTCTATTCCATCAAAACAACATAAAATTATATCGGTGTTAATGACAGGTACTCACTAACCTACATTTACTTTATTTTCGTAATTTAATATTTCTACATCATGTCAATAACATAACCATCAAAGAAGAAACAACAAGAAATTTGAAGGCGTATTTAATCCTTTTGGCATAATATTCTACAATAAATTATGTCTGTCAGTTTGCGCCATATCATCATGAATTCTAAACATATATTTTGGCGGAAACCTACGACCAATTAACTAAATGTGTAGATGTGTGTTTAATTTTATCGATGACTGACCTTTTGAGTAGCGGCCCTTAAACTTTAAACTGTGATCCAGACGAGTCGTGTTAATAATTGCGTAGTTCTATGTTGTTACGCAACAGATCAAGTTCGTTCAAGTTTTGCAGGAATTGTTCATATATCGCTATGTTTAATTTAAAACATTTGCTTCAATTCGCCTAATTTGGCAAGCTTTTTTCGTCGGTACAAACAACAATATGGCATTCGTATCTAAAGCTTTTGAATCATGTATTTTATTAATGATATTAAAAAATGACATGTGGTGATAACGAACAGTGTTCAAAATCAAAAAATCAAAAGTCCAAAGGAAAAATACAAAACAGGAGCAGAGCAAACATAGACCCCCCCCCCCCAAAAAAAAAAATAAAAAAAAAAAATAAAGATAGGATCAGGTGCGATGGGGGAGTGAGCATTCTCCCCCTGACCGGTCACACCCGCCGTGTGCGCTCTTTGTCGTAATCGGGAATACGAAAAAACCCGTAGACAATAAGGTGACTAATTATGGTCTAACAATAAGTATGAAAAACATCAGTCAGCATACGACCCATCATTTTAAATGCAAGCTATATGTACAGGGTTGAAACTTCTAATCACACAACGTTAGCTGTTGTGTATCCTGATTGAGGAGCAGTCTATGCACACCAAATATTGGAAACACGGGGAACATGTTTTGCTTAAACCGTTTGGACTAGTACTACATGTGTTTGTGAAAAAAGTCAGACAATTGAGAAATTTATTCGAGAGAATATGAGAGAAAATGTAACTTTGAAAGAGATTCGGAAAATCATTTGAAAAACGTTTTATGAGTAACGTTTAATTAAAGAATACCATTGTGTCATATTCTTTATGAAATAAGTCAGGCAGTAACAATATAATTGTGTCACATTCAACATGATACATAGATAGGGTTTGACTATAAAACTTTACATTTCTTATGGTTACTCAAAGGAATATTATTGAACCAAATGAAAAAACCAAATTACAGTAGATGATTATATGGAGTGAAGATTTTCAGATAGTTTGTGGCTTTATATGTAAAACTTTTACATTTTTCAAGTGTACACAAATGAATATCATAAAACAAAACAGAAAACCCAAATAACAACAGATGTTTACATGTTCAGCATGGATTGAAAATAAAAAGATAGTGTTTGACTCTATATGTACAACTATACTTTTCTCAAGTGTACTGAAATGAATTTCATTAAACGAAATGAAAAAAAAAATCAATAAGCAGCAGATGTTTATATGGAGTGAAGATAAAACTGATTTTAAAAAAATTATTTAATTTAAGCTGGTTTTCAAAACAAGCTTATGGACTCACAGTACTTTACAGCTTTAATTAAATGGCATAAACGATTCAGGGATAAACGCGAAAAAAGTAAATAAAAATGATTCACGTCCAGGATCAAGAACGGTAACTCTACGCAGTCTCGGACACTTCTATTGCCGAAATGTTTGGTGTTTGCTTGATAGTTAAAAGAGGCTTTTTACCTAAGGTTCTAGATATGATGAATACGGTATTATTTCAACTTTTAAGCTATTTGGGAAGAAAAAATTTCATATAGTCTAACTGAAAAATTTGAATATTTTCCCATATCTTCATATAGAGCTCTTTTTCTTAATGAAATCAATATTAACATCATTGGAATCTAAGACACGATCTGCTGTAATTCCAATAGGAATGAGACGCCGGTCTTTGTCATATGTCTAGTTTGAGAATGTGATCCAGCAGATTTAAAAGGTGTTATAATATATATTATTTAATAAAGTTGTTAATAACGGTTTATTACAAGAACAAAGTGAAAAGGGCACTTCAGAGTTGGTACGTGTTTGAGTTGTTTTAAAGCCGATAAGAAAATAATATGCCATTAAGTTCACAGAGAGGTATTTAATGGTAATTGATGGTATGAACCCGAATAACAATATTAAGGTCTAGATATAAAACTGGATTATCACTTGAGAACGACATATCGTTGAGGTGGTTGTAATTAGTATCATAAATTCAGTCTGACAATTCTTTTCAATTTGTTCACAATATTGAGGTCTAGATATAAAGCTGGATTATCACATGAAAACTACTCAATTCCGACATACATACGAAGTCTCTTAAGATCATTTAGGTGGTTATAATTGATATTATAAATTCAGTCTGACAATTCTTTTCATTTCAAGTTGTTCACAAAGAAATTAACGTTGTATGATTTCTCTAGAAGGTTACATGAGAGATAAATTAATTATATAAATGTAGGTCACGTGAAATTAAATGTACTTATTTAATAATTCTCGTAGGTTTCGCTTTATTAGACGTAGGCGTCATAGCCATAATAATTACTGGTATTTCAACGCAATACGACTAAAAGATAAAGTTTAAGAGTCAGAAATGCTTTTTATTTAAAGTCAACCCTAGATTTGATTTGTAGAATTGAAGAAAAGGATGGATGGGAATCCTGAGCTTGGTTTCTTTTTCAAATCATGACGAGTTAAAATTTGAATGAGTGAAAGTACGGAGACCAAATATCAATAAAAGCAGCAAATAAGGTTTCCTTTCCCTGTCATTGATACTTGCTGTATTTGTTGCACCAAATTAAACTCGTGTCGCTCTTTTTGTACTTCGTGATATTTCATAAAACAGATGTTATTTCTAAGGGAGCAACTAATGAAAAATGTAAGCCATTAGATGTAACCCTGGGCATGCCTGTGAAGCAGTTATTAAGCCATATGTTGCTATCTATATATCTCACTAAGCTCATTGACTCTCTTGGTGACTCTTCATTACCTTTTTAATTTTCTTATCGCGTTGATATTTGACCGAAGAATCGACACCGGGGATTTTTAGAAGCCTTGCTACTCTTTGCCCTGTATCTTGGCATTTGCTTTTAAATTGATGAGATAATTTTGATTGAGCTCTCAATGTTTGATATGTCAGGGAATGGCATGAATAAAAAACCACACACACATCAATTGAATTCTACTACTTTGATAAGCATTATATAATTCATTTAACTAGTTCGGAAGTGTAATTGTTCAAGCTGTTTCGTGCAAGAGTTTCCTTCTTTTTAATGGAACATTGCTGCCTTTAGAGGTCGATATCAGTGCCGTTATTTGCATATAAATGTACAACAATCTAGTAAGCAATACAATGTAACATCTCAACCACACTGTTAACAAAGATTCCACTGACCTTTTAGCTTTTAGCGTTATCGAATAAAACATAATTAATCTCGCATTTGTAATAATTGTCGGATATTTGTTTCTTAATTAATTTGATCTAGTATAGTCTGAAATAAAAGCATACTGTTTTATAGCATGTTATAAAACACATAATCTGGGTCAGTTGACAACCTTATCAGTAAACTGATCATTAACAACATTAACAAACGAGAGAGGAGACATTGTTTTAGCACGGATGCAAGTGACTTTTCTATACAGATTAGTTTAATTATTCCAATACATTGAGGTCATTAAGGTTGTTTTTGATACCAATGCATGTATTCCTGAGAGTGAGCACAAGTTCCATTAATCACCAAAATGCTAGGAGTTAGGGTTTATTGATTACCTGTCTGTGATTGATTACATTCTTTTATTTAAGGTGTATCGTTAAGTTGGGAGCTACACTGATGAAATATACGAAAGGAATACAAGGTCGTGCGTACTTTATAAATAATAAGTGGAAAAGCTTACATGAAATAAAGTAAAAAATTATATATATCGTAAAATATGCATTTAAAATAGTATGATTCCTAATTTCTATATGTATATTGACAGGAATTTGACACCTCCATCCCCCATCAAAATCCAGATTTCTGACTAAGACAAATAGTTTTTTTTTTTTTTTACAATTAATTCTGTGAATTTTTAAGTACATTTAAGCAAACAAGTATGAGAACCTGTAATTTTGTTATTTTCTTATTAAAGAAACATAAACAAATATAAAAAAATTATGACGATACATACCCAAACAAGATATTAAATTGACGAAAATGTTGCTTTTTTCGGGGGGGGGGGGGGTCGGGTTTCAGGAGGAGTTGGGGAGAAGGAAGGGGTTGGGTTTTTTGTTCATACAATTTGAGGTATCTACTGTATCCTGTCACATCAAGTTAAAGTCATTCGATCGGTCATCTGTCGCTTCTCATTGACACGGAATCTTGAAATCTGAAACTCTTGCCATCTGAAATGAGAATAAACCTTAAAGATTTAACAAATCTCTCTTTCTCTCTCTCTCTCTCTCTCTCTCTCTCTCTCTCTCTCTCTCTCTCTCTCTCTCTCTCTCTCTCTCTCTCTCGGTCCCCCCTCTCTCTCTCTCTTCGTTATATCTACTTTTTTGCACAAAATTAATGTGACCTTAAAGACTTGCATATAAATTTACATAACATATATTTATATGAGTTGTACAACAATAGCACGTTTTTTTTTTGTTCAACGATCGGTTTCCTCTTAAGCAGACAAAGATTGACTCTATTGTGCAGAGTTCAATGTTTACGTAACAAATTTAAAATTCTACGACGAATGCAATAGTAGATCTCTAGAATTTCCGCGGAAAGGTAAAGACTTGAATTTTTCTTGCATTTCCAAATATTTCTATTCTTTATCACAACACCTATAGTCTTTATTACATCCGTGTGCTGACTCAATACTCAGTACAAGTAGTAATATTTCCATTTCGTGAAAAAACTGTTAAGTTTTATTGATTTTTATTCCAGATTGCCAACTAAGATTTCTTATAACAGCTGAAACTCGTATTTGACAGTAAAAGAGACTGATGAAAAAATTCGGATTGAATTCTTTCAAGGCCGATTTGGATAACTGACTAAACTGACTGACAAATATGACAAATGTATAAATTGTTTATTTTTTATCAACACAAATTAGCACTTACAATTGTTTTTGTTTTTCTTTAAAGGAACATACCTCCATGTAATGATTCAGCAATTATATGCGCACGAAAGATAAATCTGTCGGTTTATATATGGCAAGGCCACATAAAATTGATCTCTTTACTGCCTTGAATGTACTTGAAAAACGACGAAAAGTCCTAAAGTTCATTACCCATCTACCATGTTTGCATCACTCGGTTGACTCTCTCCTCGAAAGTTAAATATACCATGCATCTATAATGGATATCTGTAATGCGCGTGCATCTTTCCACAATACAGGAGGAGAAAAATGTCGTCGATTTCTAATTTCTTTCCTTTTTTAACTTAGTTTTTCAAGTTACTTTCACTCACGATTGTGTAACAGAATGGATTGATCATTCATAAAAATTCCGATAGGGATATATATGAATAGAACGTTTATGTAAACATGATCCATACATATCCAGTGATGGATCCTCGATCGTTCCTGAACCATCATATACGTATTAGAAAGACATAAGATATCCTTGGTTATATCAATTTCATAATTATTTTATCATTTCTTGATGAAGACAAAAATAAAGAAAAATATAAATTAAGTTGCATGTAGATTGTAAAGAATAATAAAGACGACGGTTCTTTACAACACTCGACTTTTCTACGATGAAGTTAGGCCCTGAACGATCTTGAAAGATTTCTTCGAATGTAGAGTCTGGAAATATTAAAAGATTTTCGTTCATAAAGCCTGAACAGATTGACCAAGACTTGAGTGAGCTCAATTTTTAAGGATTCCTTTTCACAATTTCCAGCAAGATGACTAATGTAGGCACATAAATGTAGGCACGTAAATTTTTAATAGAAAGTCCGACATCAGCGACAGGAGTCGGACTGGAGTAGAACCATAAACTATAGTAGGATTCTCATCATCAATACATTTTCAAACTCTACCATCTCTTCGCACATCTAAGGTATCAGATGTTGCTAAATCTAAAAAAAAAAACCAAACAAACAAAGGGTTACTTGATGTTCATTTATTGTTAAAATTCATAAACAAATGGTTTCTCACTATTTAATATTTAAAGTGAGCAGAGTCGCATGGTCTTCTCGGCAGGACAGTTCCGTAAGCCATCACAATTGCAACGGCAGAAAAAACGATGGCATCATCTATCGTAATGGAAATTACTGTTTCCATTGTATGCCATTCCATTTACCTGACAGTTTCTACAGCCCTGGGCACAGCACGCCACGAGGACAAAACTGAGGAGTACCAGAAGTTTCAGATTAGTCGCTGATGTCGGACTTTCTATTAAAAATTCATCTGTCAGAACCCTCTTTTATCACTTATCCCGCTGATAAGTTTTCTTAATTTGCTTTATTTTCATATTTCAAGAACTGATGTTGAACACGAAGATTTTGTGTATTTACGTTCTTTAAAGTTTTACTTATATTATTTATGTCTTGTTTTTTGAATCATCATTGTTTTTGGTGAAAAATACCCGTGAATTTACTAATTCATTGTATTGGTATTTATCTCCAAAAACCCATTTTTTTCCCCCTTACGATAATGGTAATCACAAAATCTTGTCTCTAAAACAAGCATTATACGAAGTTTTCCAACCGACGAACACAAGAAAAAAATTTCTCCATATCAAAAGCTCAATCATACATATAAATATTTTTTTTAAGAATCTTGTAATTTTTAATCAAAGTTTCATAAAGGTAAGAAGGGTATATACATGTATGTACAATGCACTACCTACTGCTTACGCTAGTCTTGCTGGAAATCGTGAGAATAGATTGCTTGAAAAGTGAGCTCACTTGAGTTTTTGTAACAGCCAGCTGAAAGACCGAATCTTATGTGAAAGACCGAATCTTATGTTTCAAGACTCAACCGGTTATGGAATCTCTCGAGAAGGAATCCATCAAAGCAAAGCCGTATCTTGCATAAAGCTGCACTTACGAGGGTTGTCCAAAAAGTTCGTGGACGCATGTAATTTTATTAAAAATAACGGCGCTATTATCAGGAAAGTATTATAATATTTTAATATAGAGTATAATAATGTATATGTATAAAAATCAGAGAAATGTCATTTTTGTATTGTAGTTATCACTATATATTTACATTCAGTGTATATTTCCCATTATCTTTGCATTGGAAATCTGCGACGTTCAATTTTCTATGAATACACTTTGATAATTCATGCGCCATGTGCACAAATATAAACGTCTCCACGTATTTTGAGTATATTTATTTTTGTAAGATTAAATGAAACGTTTAATCTTACATAACCAATTTGATATGTACTTTTGAAAAATAATCATCAAATTATATCTATTCCTTAAAAAATAGGATTTTTCTCTACAGAGTTTCTGGCACTATATTTTTAGTCGCGGAACCGAACTAAATAAGATGTTAATATGGCTGTTCCATGTATGTTTCATATCCCTGACTGAGAGCGTATATATTGGCTTTACAGCAACGATACACATATATTTCATACAAATAGACATCAGTATGAATATAAATATAAGCATTGAATGCTTATTTTTGGATGTCTATTCTGATCACATTTTGTCTGTCGTCCGTCCGTCCGTCTGTCTGTCCGTCTGTCCGTAAACTTTTCACATTTTCAACATCTTCTCAAGAACCACTGGGCCAATTTTAACCGAACTTAGTACAAAGCATCCTTAGGCAAAGGGGATTCAAAGTTGTGAAAATTAAGGACCACGCCCTTTAACAAGGAGAGATAATTAGAAATTTTTAAAAATTTTCGTGAAATTTTCAAAAATCTGCTTCTCAAAAACCAATCAGCCAGGGAAGCTGAAACTTGTGTGGAAGCATTCTTAGGTAGTGTAGATTCAAAGTTGTGAAATTCATGAGCCCCGGGGGTAGGGTGGGGCCACAATGGGGAGTCGAATTTTTACATAGGAATATATAGAGTAAATCTTTAAAAATCTTCTTCTCAGAAACCAATTAGCAAGAAAAGCTGAAACTTATGTGGAAGCATCCTCAGATAGTGTAGATTCAAAGTTGTGAAAATCATGGTCCCTGGGGGTAGCATGGGGTCACAAGAGGGGGGGGGGAGGGGAGGACACATTTTTACAGGAATATATCGAGAAAAATCTTTAAAAATCTTTTTTCTAAAAAACCATTTGCTTAGAAAAGCTCTAACTTCAGATAGTGTAGATTCAAATTCGTTTTTAAATCAAAATCTTGAGGAGTAGGGTGGGGTCACATTGGGGATCCAATTGTACAAAGGAAAACATTTTAATTATTCATAAATACTGTAATAATGTTATCACATATGGTTTATTTATTTGCAAGCATTTTGACATATTGCTGATTCTTTAAAAGTGTTTAGACTCTGGCCCCTGGACGATTATTGGGCCTCACAAAAGGTTCAGAGTTTGATGTAGGTTTATATCATATATATAAACAATTGCTTAGAATCTTCCTTAGAACTGCAATGCTCAGCATGTGATATGACTATAAAATCATCCTGTTAGAAAAAGGACTTGATTATAAACATAAGAATATCCCGGGGGAAAAAGATTTTTATTTATACAGGATCAACATGTATTATACCACATTGTCCAGATAGTTTGTATTATGACTCCATTAAGCTGATCTTATCATGCCTATTGTTACTCAGGTGAGCGATGTGGCCCATGGGCTTCTTGTTAAAGACATGTTCCTGCCGTAATATCTTTTAAAAGTCCTCTACTAGTTTGAAAATAGCTTCAAACGACGTATGAAAATGACGTATACCATACAGACTATATCACAAGAGAAGATTATGAAGTTTTGAAATGACTTATAAATACTGCAAATATTCATATCTAAAAACTCAATTACAAAGTTTTGACAATTTTTACGTTGGGCCGTGCCTACTTTCCGAGACCCTTTTACACATTAAAATTTTAGTATATTTCTATGGAAAACATTCAAAACCACTTTAGTTTGACTTGAAATTTTATGAAAAAGATTTTGATATACAATGTGTATTTAAAAACCCATTTAAAATGACGAAAACGCGATTGTTTTTGATCTCACTCACCCCTCTCTCTCACCCAACACTTTCGTCCCTCTCTCATCCTACTGACTTCTTTCTCTCAACCCACTCTCACCTTACTCTTATCATACACTCTCACCCTTCTACCTTCCATCCTTTCCTCCCACACTTTCACCCCAATCCCCAAGACTCTTAATAAACTTTCTTACCCCACACCCTAAATATCACCCTTCTCTCTCAAAACACACTCTCACCTAACACTCTCCTCACCCTCTTATACCACTGAATTCTTTTTCTCAACACTCACCTCACTGCCATCCCACAGTCAACCTTCTCCCTCTTACGCCACTCTCATTACAATTACCCCCTCTCTATCACCTAAGACCTCTCTCTCTCTCTCTCTCTCTCTCTCTCTCTCTCTCTCTCTCTCTCTCTCTCTCTCTCTCTCTCTCTCTCTCTCTACACACACCTTTCTCTTTCTCTCTCCCTACTCTCTAACGCCACTATCCCCCACATATACAAACCACTCTCTAACCCATCTCTCTTACCCCACATCAATCAGACTATCACCTTCACATTTCTATTTAGCCCTTCTCTAATACACTCATACCTTACTCTCTCTCACCACCCCTCTCTGTAACACCCACTCTCTCCCCATACGCACCCCCCTCTCTCTCTCTCTCAAACCTCTCTTTCACCCCACCCTCCTACACTCATACCCCTCTCTCTTACACCACTTTCTTATCCCAACTCTCACCCATCTCTTCCCACACCCATCTCCTTCTCTCCTTACTCTCTTAACCGACTCATCCTTCTCTCATCCCACACTTTACTCCGCTCTCTCCCTCTCACACCTTTTTCTTACCCACTCTCTCACCCCACTCTCATACCCCAATCACCCATTAATCTTACCCCACATCCATCCCCCACTCTCCATCCACTCACAACTCTCTCTCTCTCCCCTCTCTCTCCCACACAACAATTCTGCTCTCTCCACTCACTCACTCTCTCTCACACCACTCTCTCCCCACACCCAATCCCATCTCACCCACCTTCTCACCCCACTTTCTCACCCCTCTCACGATCTCATCTAGGACTGTCAATGATCATCAAAATAACCGAATCCGCGGAACAATTTGTTCCGTTCGATTTCTGTTCCGTTTTTCTGGATTTTGGTTCGGTTCCGATTTATGTAATAGAATCAGAATTGTAAGTAAAATGGCGTTGAAACTGAAAGGTTCATTAGTGTGGATCTGCTGTTTGTAGTAAAACGAAAGACATGAATTGAAAAATCGGCCACAGGTACACTTAATAAATTTTATAAACTATTGTCAAAAAAGGAACTTCATATTTTAATGAAGATGGAAGTTTACAATATTTTTCTAATAATTCTTTGTAGTACATGTGGCTTTAAAAATGTTCAGTTATATGTTGGGAAATTAAATTATAAATAAAGGTTTTTTTTTAAATATCAAATAACAATGTAATTTGAATTTCTAGTCAGGAAACGAAGTAAATGGCTATTGGTAATTTGCAGAACGGAACGGAATCAGTTAAGAGGCGCCCTACGGGGAAACAGAATTCAAAAGAAAAACCACTCTCTCTCTCTCTTCCCACACCACTTTCTTATCCCCACTATCACCCATCTCCCTCTCTCCCCATTCTCTCTTAACCGACTCGCCCTTCTCTCATTCCACACTTTTACCCTGCTCTCTCTCTCTCTCTCTCTCTCTCTCTCTCTCTCTCTCTCTCTCTCTCTCTCTCTCTCTCTCTCTCTCTCTCTCTCTCTCTCTCTCTCTCTCTCTCCCCACGTTCTGACCCCATTCACCCATCTTTCCCCTCAGCCATCCCAAGCTCTCTCACACCACTCTCTCCCGACACCCAACCCCTTCTCGCACCACTCTCTCACCCTACTTTCCAACTCCACTTATTCCCCACCTCGCTCTCTAACCCCACTGGGAGAGTGGTGTAAGAGAGTGAGTGAAAGAGGGATACTGATAGATGGGCGAAAGAGAGGAGAGAAAAGTGAGGGAGAATGTTACACTAACGCACTTTTCCATTCCCCTCCCTTCTCCAAACTCACTTCCTCTCTCAAAGATAATAATAAACCAGAGAACTTTATTAGTATAAATTCAAACGTGTTACATGTAATATATGTACATTCATCATTAGACAGAATACAGTCTTTTGGGTCTTTTGGATCAACTAAGGATTATTTTCTAATCTCCATTGTCAATCTTACAAGAGAAGCGAGATTACCCATACGCACAAATTGACCAAGAAAATTACTATTTTTAACTTTTTCAAGTTAAAGCGTATTAGGCTGTTATTTAATATGACTCAAGGAAAATCATAATGGAATTTACCTTTCACATAACGGTTTTTTTGTTTAGAATTTAGTCTATGGTTATTGTATTATTTCTGGTATTTTCAACGAGAACTCGGTTAACCAGTTACATGTAACTGTCGAACGATGCGATTATCGAGTAGTAAAAATTGGGTTACTCAGATTAAAATACATTTTACGTGATAAATTTGTAGAAAATATTTATAAAAGGCATTAAATGCAAACAAACACATCTACCTTATTTTAATTGCCGTTAGACTTGGTCTCGTGGTTCACAAACATGATCGATTTGTTTTGATTATGTTTTTTAGTTTATATAAATATTGATAGCGTTGATTGCCGGGGGTATAAAAATAAAGAAGACCCAAGTTATAATTACCTCATTTAGATCATTGCTAGTCAGAGAAAAATTAAGAGCAATATAATGCCGCATACTTCAAAAGCGTGGAAATATTTTAAAAGAACTCTGTGAAATGTAAATTATGTGAATTGGAAATATCTAATACGGATGGGAAAAATATGTTCAAGTTCAGTTTGTTCTCTTAGAACATACCAAAGATGGTATGAGGTTCAGAACATATGATACAATGTGACAACGTCAGAGAAAAAAGTATAACAGTCCAAAAAAGGAAATACAAGTATAATGTTAAATCATCTAAAATTAAAACATAGTTCGGAAATCAGGGATTTACTGAATTAGCTAAAACAGCTAGCAATTGCTGGCTATGTTAATTCCCCCTCGATCGCGACATATAGGGGACTGAAAAGTAGTGTAATTGTAAATAAAGTTCATTAACAGTGATATGTAAAGGAAATGGGATAAATAATAGATTTGAAAACTGTAACGAAAAATCAACCCAGTAACCGAGTACTTAATCGGAAAAGTAAGCGAGTAACCGGTTACTATTAATCGTCTGATTTGACAACATTACTAATTCTTTATCATGAAAAACTATAAATACCTAAAATAAATGTCACCCTTAACTAATAGTGAAAACAATAAATTCAACTATTATACAATTGCATCCCCATGGGTCTGTAAAATATGAAAAGAAAAAACGGGACTCATGTATGAATTTTAAAGGGCCAGACGGTCGAAGACATTCTTAATATACATATATATATGCTCTGCTCGTGTATGAATATTTTAAAAACAATTCATAATTTTACTGAATAATAATTAAGGCCTTAATTTATACCTAAACTTTAAGGTAGATCAGAAGGGTAATACGTTCATTTAGCCTTCTTAAAAATAATTTCGGAGAGAAATTAATAAAACCATCTAACATTTTTTACTATTAGAAAAAAATGCGTCAAACCTAGCTTTGAAAATCCTTATTCGTCGGGGTAGATGGGTAGCGTAGCATCTTAACAATTTTTAAAAAATGCTTATTTTCCCTGTAATTTTTTACACTATCTCACTTTTCCAGATGTAACGCTATAAAATTCAAGTATTATTTTTAATAAATGGAACGTCTGTATCATCAACTTTAATAAACGATGTGCTAATTTACACATTTACATATGAAAAAGTTCATATATTTTACGTCTTAAATTTGGGCATTTTCCTATCTTCTTATTTAGAACTCTCCTCTAAATAAAAATTTAAACGTAGTATCGATGGTATAAATAATTGTAAATCATAACTTTACATGTGTATCATTTTTGAATTCGTGACTTTCAGATGAAAAACTGAAACTTTAACGAAATAATTTATGCTGTAAGGAAACAAGACTAAGGAAGAAAAGGAAAATAAAGTTTATTTCATTGTTTATTTCGAAAAAAGGTACATCAAATTATCTAGTGCCTTATACCTCCTCGGTACATCAAAATATCTAGTGCTTTATACCTCCACGGTACATCAAGATATCTAGTGCCTTATACCTCCACGGTACATAAAAATATCTAGTGTCTTATACCTCCACGGTACATCAAGATATCTAGTGTCTTATACCTCCTCGGTACATCAAAATATCTAGTGCCTTATACCTCCTCGGTACATCAAAATATCTAGTGCTTTATACCTCCACGGTACATTAAGATATCTAGTGCTTTATACCTCCACGGTACATCAAAATATCTATGGCCTTATACCTCCTCGGTACATCAAAATATCTAGTGTCTTATACCTCCACGGTACATCAAGATATCTAGTGCTTTATACCTCCACGGTACATCAAAATATCTATTGTCTTATACCTCCACGGTACATCAAGATATATAGTGCCTTATACCTCTACGGTACATCAAAATATCTAGTGATACATCAAATTATCTAGTGCCTTATACCTCCTCGGTACATCAAAATATCTAGTGCTTTATACCTCCGCGGTACATCAAGATATCTAGTGCTTTATAACTCCACGGTACATCAAAATATCTAGTGCCTTATACCTCCTCGGTACATCAAAATATCTAGTGTCTTATACCTCTACGGTACATCAAGATATCTAGTGCTTTATACCTCCACGGTACATCAAAATATCTATTGTCTTATACCTCCACGGTACATCAAAATATCTAGTGCCTTATACCTCCATACATCAAAATATCTAGTGCCTTATACCTCCTCGGTACATCAAAATATATAGTGCCTTATACCTCCACGGTACATCAAGATATCTAATGCCTTCTACCTCCACGGTACATCAAGATATCTAGTGCCTTATACCTTTACGGTACATCAAAATATCTAGTGCCTTATTCCTCCTCGGTACATCAAAATATCTAGTGCTTTATACCTCCACGGTACATCAAGATATCTAGTGCCTTATACCTCCACGGTACATAAAAATATCTAGTGTCTTATACCTCCACGGTACATCAAGATATCTAGTGTCTTATACCTCCTCGGTACATCAAAATATATAGTGCCTTATACCTCCACGGTACATCAAGATATCTAATGCCTTCTACCTCCACGGTACATCAAGATATCTAGTGCCTTATACCTTTACGGTACATCAAAATATCTAGTGCCTTATTCCTCCTCGGTACATCAAAATATCTAGTGCTTTATACCTCCACGGTACATCAAGATATCTAGTGCCTTATACCTCCACGGTACATAAAAATATCTAGTGTCTTATACCTCCACGGTACATCAAGATATCTAGTGTCTTATACCTCCTCGGTACATCAAAATATCTAGTGCCTTATACCTCCTCGGTACATCAAAATATCTAGTGCTTTATACCTCCACGGTACATTAAGATATCTAGTGCTTTATACCTCCACGGTACATCAAAATATCTATGGCCTTATACCTCCTCGGTACATCAAAATATCTAGTGTCTTATACCTCCACGGTACATCAAGATATCTAGTGCTTTATACCTCCACGGTACATCAAAATATCTATTGTCTTATACCTCCACGGTACATCAAGATATATAGTGCCTTATACCTCTACGGTACATCAAAATATCTAGTGATACATCAAATTATCTAGTGCCTTATACCTCCTCGGTACATCAAAATATCTAGTGCTTTATACCTCCGCGGTACATCAAGATATCTAGTGCTTTATACCTCCACGGTACATCAAAATATCTAGTGCCTTATACCTCCTCGGTACATCAAAATATCTAGTGTCTTATACCTCTACGGTACATCAAGATATCTAGTGCTTTATACCTCCACGGTACATCAAAATATCTATTGTCTTATACCTCCACGGTACATCAAAATATCTAGTGCCTTATACCTCCATACATCAAAATATCTAGTGCCTTATACCTCCTCGGTACATCAAAATATATAGTGCCTTATACCTCCACGGTACATCAAGATATCTAATGCCTTCTACCTCCACGGTACATCAAGATATCTAGTGCCTTATAACTTTACGGTACATCAAAATATCTAGTGCCTTATTCCTCCTCGGTACATCAAATTATCTAGTGCCTTATACCTCCTCGGTACATCAAATTATCTAGTGCTTTATACCTCCTCAGGACTATTTTTAATAGATAGTTAAAAAAAAGGCCTGATTTAATTTTAATTAATCTAATTTCTCCTTTGAAAGAAGATGAGACAAAATCTATATTTTTGAAAACATTGTGCGTATTTTAGATGAATTTGATTCAGAGCTTTCCAATAAAACAACACTGCGAGTTTTATAAAAAGCAACATTCGTCCCTAATTGACACCCCAAGTTTATAAGTAATGTCGTTTTATGTGCTAAATAGGTTTTGAGAAATTTTGGACTAGGTATTTTTTAATTTATTTTTCATAAAAGGCAAGAAAGGTCTAACATGTATAGTTACTGTGGAACCGAACAGAATAAATGCATATTCATGCACTCAATCATTAATTGCCAATTACCTATTACATACATGTACACATCGTGATTTTAGAATTATGAATTAATCATTCTGAAAACTGTTAAGGAGACTGGATGGTCAACACATTACCCATCAGATCTACATTAAATATTTAGATTTGATTTGTTTAATTCTAAATTTGATTAACCATGACATTATGTATTTAGTGGAGAACAATTCAATTTTAAGAAATTAAATTCGAGCATTTTCCTATATCTTTATACAGAGTTATTCTTCAAAAGGAGATCAATACAGTCTAAAAATAGCCACGACCATCCAGCCCTCTTAAAATGAAATAATTATATGATTTTTAAAGTTGTGCTGTGAAAATTTCATATTCATTCACTTTTCTAGTAAGCAGCACAATCTCATCTCTATTTAACAATATTTAAGGATGTAAAAGAGGTACTGCATATATTGACACTGTTCTAAGTGATATTCTTGATATGGTGGGTGGGAATGATATGACTTACAAAATCATTTAATGAAATGATTAAGCCAACCAAAACAAAGAATGCATTGACCGGCTTAGAAGCAGAAATTTTTCCAGGGGCGTGGAGGAGGGTGACGGTCAAGGTTTAGTTTTACTTTTTCCAGGGAGAATTTAGTCCGGATGGTCGAGAATTAATTAACGTTTAGATATGTGAAGAACATGATTTTCATGTAGTGCAGTGAAATTTGTCTCATTTTACGTTCTGATCATATCTGATGCGATTTGTGGTTACAAGTTATTAATATGATAAAGTGGATTAAAGGATGACTGCACTTAACGCCGTATTTTGGGCCCTTTTTCGGTCACTATTGTTACGTTTCTTTCTCGCTTAATTTCATATATTATATAGTTTGGTCAATTTCCAATCGAAATTTATTGTCATAATGGTTTTAAACTGCGTTGCAATAAAATAATTCGTTGTTTTCTTACCCTCACTGCTTTGCAAATATCTTGAATTTAGACTTATCTGCCCTTGATTGATGATAAGACTTATAAATATACATGGAGGGTTGATCTAAAATTGTAATGAGTAGTCTAAGATTAGAATAGCGGTACTATAATTGAACACACACTCTCTCTCTCTCTCTCTCTCTCTCTCTCTCTCTCTCTCTCTCTCTCTCTCTCTCTCTCTCTCTGCATGTTGCCATTTTTGAAAAACATATAACATATAATACCGGCCAGCACAAGTAACCATATTGATGATCGTAAACCAGTCACTGATGTCAACAATTTACGTGTTCGAAAAAAAATTGAACAAGTAGATTAATCAGTAATGCACAGAATCGATAATTTCTTAAAGATATCTCAGAGAAATGAAGTAAATATCACTCGATTGGAATGAACTGAAATAGGTATGGACACATAATATCGCATAGCAGAATGCGTAATACCTAACACGTCACATGACGGGCGTCTTGTATTCACAGTTACCTGAGGTAGAAATCACGTGATGAATTATAATATTCAACAGGTCAAAGTATACCGTTTACAACAGAGAACGCGATCGCAAGAAGGAACAGTTTTTTGTCTGTTTAACTATGAGCGCATGTTTGTCTATTGATCTCCTTTTAACATAAGCTTATATTTATAAATATACAACTACCATTAAAAGGAGAACAATAGACAAACATGCGCTGACTATGTATTAAGTCAGTAAAAACTGGGCGTCCTCATTATCCTATGAAGATTCAAGAAAATGTCATGACCCCTACCTATGAAAACGACTTCGTTCTTTGTAAATATGAACTTTATATTGATGTAATTACATAAAGTTACGGTTAAGACATTGTAAATTCCTACAATTAAAATAAATAAGCGCATTTTTAACATATATTTTGTCGCAGTTTTTAAATGTCCTTAAGTGCAGTCATCCTTTATTCATGATTCTGCAAAATGGAGTAGAAATATATCATACTGGATAATATTTACTAATTTTAATGTTTCTTCGCTGTATCTTGCTACATGTAGTACCTGTCTCATTCTCAAGGTGTTAAACATTAAATCTGTTTCTTTATTTGCAAATGCGATGCCTTAAGTTTATTCTTCTTTCCAACTTACCTGTAGCCGTCCAATAAGTTAACAGTTTTACCTGTCTCTTTCCATTATTTTAAAAAAAGAACAAAGGATTGCGTAACAAAAAAGATTTAATTATGATTAAAGACTTATTTTTTATGATTGGCTGAACAGTCTGACATGTGACACCATTTTCTTACAAGAAACTCATTTTTTAAAGAATCATTATATATATATATATATATATATATATATATATATATATATATATATATATATATATATATATATATATAATATTTATAATTTGAACAAATATCACTATTCTAACACGTTGTGCGGTATATAAAAGCTGTATATGTTTGCAATTACGGACCCCCCCATGTGCGGATCCAAACCTTAACGATAAAATGAGTAAGAGGGGGTACATGTAGAACCCCACAAGTTTTTGTACTTGAACAAATAGCAAGTAATTGGTGATGGAATTTGGATCAACATGCCTTTATTCTGCAGTTATTGAGAAAGAGGGCAAAGGGTCCAGATGAGAAGTTTATGAATTTGATTTTAGACATTGAACTTTTGATTTTATACTACTTTCATTAAGGAATGAATTCAAAAGTTATTAGTTTTATACGATATAAAATGGTTTGGGGGGTAGTTTACGCTTTGTAAACCGCAAAACAGTTTATAAAAAAAACGTAAACTGTTTTTCTGGTTTTCCAAGGATCCCAATACCCGTGGGCTCTTCCCTATAAATCCACTCATGTAATGAATACATTGTTACTCTTGCTAAAATAATGTATACATTTCGAGACTTTTGAAAAAAAAATTTTTTTTCATGTCCCTGCACTTGCATATAAAGATCAATACATCCATTGTAAGCAGAAATAAAATTCAACACTATACTCTGTCCCAAGATATCCTCAATTCACATTCTCCGTAATTACTCAATATTTGTAAATACCTCAGGTTCAAACGATGTTCATTCAAAAGTAAGAAAAATTGCCAACAGTTCTCTTTTGAAACGCCCCCTTTATCTTATCAGGTTGCAATACTCGAATAAAAAATGTGATGTCTACGGGGATTTTGTATTGCAACAGACCCGGATGATAACGTTGAAAAGTTGTACGAGGTATTCCGAGTGACTTCCGAATAGAGAAAAGATGTCAACATTTCCCATTATAAATCTTCGTAATCAATCACTTTTCGTTCCTGTGAATTTTTCCGAGTGGTGAAAAATGATAAAGTGTGAATGAAATTATCTTGGATATTTTATCTTTCATTTATTTCAATTGCACTTCTTTCACAGGTATGTGTATTTTTATCAAAAATTGTCCAAATGTGCTGCATAAATATCTTGGGACAGACTATAGTTTGACAATTTAGTGTTTTGTTATGTTTTAAACATACTTGAACATAGATATCAGCTGCGGATAGAAGTATATTTACTACATGTTTACGGTGTATTCAATTTCAACATAATTATTATATATTATGGGTATATATTTCTTCGGCATTTAGCATGGTTTTTAAAATGGGGAACTACCCCAACAGCCCAAATCTTACAAGCAAACAATAATAAAACTTACTATAACTATATCAAAATTCCAACGAAGAGGGGAGGGGTCGTTCAAAATTCATTTTTCTATATTTAGATCAAATCAAGAGAATATTTCTGTTTTAAAAAACCGGGGGTTCTCCTCTGGCCCCCTCCCCCTCCCTACTTGATGCTTCGTGTCTGTTGATTACAACTTAAGCTATGCTACTTACGTGCCATTGAAGACACGAGTTGCCTTAAATAACACTGATATTGTCTTCAACGTTGAATTGCTCAGATTTCCAAGCTACGTTCTGTGATTGTCAGTTTCAGCGCAGGCGGGGAAAGAATATTGTATTTCTTCAAAGTGAAGGGATTGCCCCCTGCCCCTCTCCCCCTCCCCACCTCCCCACCTGATCACATGATGCTACGCGTCTGATTATGATTTAAGCAATGTTTATACTTACCATTGGAGACCAATATTGCATTGATACTGTCTTCCCTCGACAGAGCATCGGTTGAATTGCTCTGATTTCCCGGCTGGTTTTTTTCAGTTTCATCACAGGCGGGGTAAGAATAGGGGATTTCTTTTAAGAAAGATAAAGATGTAATATGAATGAAATGCAATGTGCTCAGGCACTCGGGGCAAAGACAACCCCTAACCCACTTCTTAAAAAAATCTGAGCTGAAAAACGCCTTCTTCTAGTTAAACTATCCCAATATGCATAATGTAACTTGTGTGCACTTGTATTCTTTTGTACTGTTTTTGTCAATTAAAAATGTCAAAAAAGATGTTGTTATAACCCCTCCCCTTCCCATGAAATCAGATTTGATCAGCTTATGAGCTGTTGCCAGTAAAATTTAGATGTATCATTTACTAATCTGTTTCATATATTCCAAGATAAATACCAATGATAAGAATATCTATTTGAAATTATTTGTAAATAATGACAAACAGCGTTCGATAGTTAATCAAGCTGTTAACACAAAAATAAATCACCAAAAGACATTAACACAAGAGGCCCAGGGGCCACGTCGCTCAAATGGGCAACAATAGCTTTAACTTTGATCAAATCAGCATCACAGTAACAAAATCAAAATATCTTGATTTTTCTCTATTCCTATATAACCCCCCCCCCCCCCAAAAAAAAACAACTTTGTGGGCCCACTATTCTCTAGGGAATCATGGTTTGATCACACTTTAATCTGCACAACCTGTGCTTGCACACAAATTACTGCTTTTTGGACTGAATGCTTTTCCAGAAGATTTTTAAAGATTTTTCTCTATATATTCCTGTGTAAAAATTTGACCCCCTCCCCCTCATATTGTGGCCCATCATACTCCGGGGATCATGATTTGAAAACAAGATTGAATCTACACTATCTGAGGATGTTTCCACACTACACCATCTGAGGATGCTCCCACACAAGTTCAAGTTTTTCTGGACATATGGTTTTTGAGAAGAAAATTGATTTTTAGAGATTTTCACGATATATTCCTATGTAAAAATTCGACCCCCCCCCCCCATTGTGGCCCCACCCTACCCCCGGGGACCCTGATTTAAGTTAACTTCAATATACATAACATGAGGATGCTTTTACACAAGTTCAAGCTTTTCTGGCTGAATGATTTTTGAGAAGAAGAATTTTAATCTACACTATCTGAAGTTGCTTTCACTAAAGTTACAGATTTTCTAGGCAAATGGTTTTTAGAAGAAGATTTTAAAGATTTTTCTCTATATATTCCTATGTACAAATTTGCCCCCCCCCCCCCCCCCAGGGTAGGCCCCAGCCTATCCCCTGGGCTTACAATTTTCACAACTTTGAATTTGAATTTGAATTTGAATTTGAGGATGCTTCCACACAAGTTTCAGCTTTCCTGGCTGATTGGTTTCTGAGAAGAAGATTTTTAAAATTTACTCTATATATATCTATATAAAAATTCGACCCCCCCCCCTACACCCATGAGTCATGGTTTTCACAACTTTGAATCTACACTACCCGAGGATGCTTCCACATAAATTTCATCTTTCCTGGCTGATTGGTTTCTGAGATTTTTAAAGATTTACTCTATATATGCATATGTAAAAATTCGACCCTCCAATGTGGCCCACCCTACCCCCGGGGGTCATGATATTCACAACTTTCAATCTACACTACCTGAGGATGCTTCCACATAGGTGTCAGCTTTCCTGGCCGATTGGTTTCTGAGAAGAAGATTTTAAAAGATTTACTCTATATATGCATATATAAAAATTCGACACCCCATTGTGACCCCACCCTAATCCCGGGGATCAAGGTTTGAACAAACTTGAAACTACCCTACATGAAGATGCTTCCACACAAGTGTCAGCTTTCCTGGTCGATTGGTTTCTGAGAAGAAGATTTTTAAAGACTTTTCTCTATATATTCCTATGTAAATATTCGACACCCCATTGTGGCCCTACCCTACCACCGGGGGTCATGAATTTCACAACTTTGAATTTACACTACCCTAGGATGCTGCTACATAAGTTTCAGTTTTCCGGGCCAAGTGGTTCTTGAAAAGAAGATTTTTGAAAATTTCTCAATTTTTTTCAAAAATTCCTAATTATCTCTCCTTGTAAGAGGGCGTGGTCCGTAATTTTCACAATTTTGAATCCCCTTTGCCTAAGGGTGCTTTGTGCCAAGTTTGGTTGAAATTAGCCCAGTGGTTCTGGAGAAGATGTTGAAAATGTGAAAAGTTTACAGACGGACAGACAGAGAGACGGACGACAAATAAAATGTGATCGGAAAAGCTCACTTGAGCTTTCAGCTCAGTTGAGCTAAAAATACCAACAAATTTTTAATTATTCTAAAGTATCTCCCCTTTCAAGAGGATGAGGCCCTTCATTTGAAGAAACTCGAATCGTCTTCACCTAGTGATGCTTTGTGCCAAGTTTGGTTGAAATCGGCCCGGTTGTTCTGGAGAACAAGATGAAAATGTGAAAAGTTTACAACAAAGACAACGTTAACGCCAACGACAACGACGATAGACAAATTTTGATCAGAAAAGCTCACTTGAGCTTTCAGCTCAGGTGAGGTAAAAAAGCAAGCATATTAGGGATGTCAAAGAGTACTCGAGTATCGCTCGGTTCCACCGATCATCGACTAAACTTTTCTTAGTCGATTATTCGTAATAAAGTGAAGAAAATTCAAAACATTTCATTTATTTGTTTTCTCTTAACGCGGCAGTTTTTTGGGGCTTAGAATGAAATTAATAGTTTTCTTTCCTCAGCATGTTTGATCCGTAAGTAACACTCTTTTCCATTGGTGTCCCTGGTGAAATTTTTAAGCAGTTAATAATTGACCTCTTTTGATTTACTTCGGAATACATGTACTCAAGAAGAACTATTTGTGTTTCTTCTAATCAATTATTTATTTGCTTAGTTGTTTGTTTAATCAAAAATTTAATCATATCAATAATTATCTCAAGGCGTTTGTTTTATAATCATTAATATTTGATTGTTGATTAGGCATGGAGAATTATTTAACATGGAATAGGTCACATTTGAGTAAGATTATATGAATCTCAATTATTTGGAAGCGTCACAAGAAAAAAGGAAAAGCCAGGATATTTGGCATTGCCAACGGATATTTAGATTAAATACTTTTCAATTTATCTTAAATCAAATACATTAAGTACAGTACCGACCAGACCCAACCTAAGACCAGAGCAGACCCCAAGTAAACCCGGGGTTTACTTTCGGGGTTTAATTGGGGGTTATGCTGGGTAAATTTGCGTCCACTCGGGGTTTACGTTGGGTTTACTCGGGGTTTGCTTTTGGGTTCCACTTTATGCATTGAAGTGTGAAGCAGTCCGTCTTTTATCTTACCATATCACTGCCTGTTATTCCTGACCCTTGTATATTCCAAACATCCACATGTAGCGTCTGCTTTAAGGGGTATAATTCTGATCGGGGTTTACTATCTGTGTCCACTCTGGGTTTACTATGGGTCCACTCTGGTAAACCAGGAGAAAAAGTAAACCTAGAGAAAACCCCGAAAGTAAACACAGGGTTAAGTTGGGGTTTATTTTCTTTTAGGTTGGGTCTGATCGGTACCATTATCATAAGTTTTAAAAAAAAATTTTTAGTTTAAGATAAAATGTATGATGGTAGCATTGTCTGATTTGAAAAGGACACAGAGTTTCAAATAAATGAACGAGTACTCGACTTTCGCTCGATTAAAACCCCAGATTAATCGACTAAGCCAACCGAGTAAAATTGACATCCCTATAGCATATACATTGTAGTGTATACGAATTTCAATTTTTACGTACCTTTTGAATTTTACCAGGATTTTTATGACAAATTTCTAACAGGGAACCTGTTCTTGTAAACCGTGCATGATTAATAAACGTCCGCTGCCCTCGAAGAATGCTCAGAACAATGCGTGGTTCTTACTCTTGTTCATGTGGCCAGTGAAGTTTGTTTGTACGTACATTGTAAGTGACAAGATTTGTAAGGACTGATGATCGTCCATTTTTTGCCTGTATTTTTGTCTGTATTGTTCATCATTATAACAGCTATAAGACGTATGTCTTTTGCAATAAAAAATTGAAATTGAAGTCGACCGTGCATTGAGCGATCTTCATGGACACACTTGTTGTGCAATTAACCATTGACCATAGAGTCAATGGAGTTCAGACAGAACAGGTGTCATTAACATCATAAAGTCATTTACAATAAAGTATGATAAATTGTAAAGGGTAACCGTATATGAAAATATTTTTTCATGTTTATTTTAGAAACAACAAATGATAATTCTCATAATGGGTGTAGTGCTCTCATGATACGATGCATTTACATAAAGTTGTGATTTTATAAATTTTTCATGATCAATATAATTGGAATACACTGATCTTATATACAGCATGGTTCATTAAATTATATTAGTTAAAGATAGTCGGAAATATACACGCCGTTTATATTTCTTACAATCGAACGAAAAATTTGGGGTGGGGGATTAGTGCAGTGTGACAATTGAAATAAAAGACAAGAACGACAATCTTCCTAATCCGTGAGCGGTGGTGAATAGGGATTTGGACAAAGTAAAATTTGTATCATATACAAAATTTTATTCAAAAGCCTTTTCTTTCCTTTTCTGTACTTATAATAGAAATCTGCAATGATTTATGTTTTAGATGTACATGTTTCATCTTGATTTCTTGAACAATGCTTCTAAAAATGTAAAATGTTTGTTCAATATTGTAAGCCAAATGAATAAGATTTCCTGAAATTAAACAATTCAAAACAGCAGCAACCATGCATCGTCTCGCTTGCTAACCTGAAACGAAAGTTTGAATTTTTGCTTGAACTTTATCTTGAATTACTTGTCAATGTAAAAGTTTCGGCCAATAAGTTTTTCCTTGAATTACAGTGTATTATATCAGCAAGATAAGTTCAAAATGTTAGTTTTACACTTTACTGCGTTTTTCATGGATTTAGTTTTGTATTTACAATACCTCTTCCAGAGTTTTTATTAGCTTTCCAAAAATAAAACTGATTTACCTGCAAACATTGCTGATAAAAATTTATGGTGGCACGCACGCACAATGAATGAGGGTTCGAGATGTGGCGAACCTGGAACAAGGTATACACTCTCCAATTTTATGACTTGTAACAATTCCATCCACCTTTGATATTCCCTGTACATTGTTTGACTTGATTTTCTCATACGCTATCCCGATCCTAGCGGCTGATTTAATCTGTTTTTTTTTATAATCTTATTAATATGTTTAAGTCATGTAACGTCTAGTGATATCCAATCAATTTCACAACAGCATGCATTGCAGTGCGTTGCCAAGAGCTGTAGACTACCATGTAAATGGAATGACATATCAGTATAGGTAACACAACAGCGCGGATTTCCATTACGATAGAGGATGCCATCGTTTCTCCTACCCTGCAAAGGCTTATTAAATTGCCCTGCCAAAAAAACCATAGTACGCGTTTGCTAACTATAGATACTGGAAAACAGCTTTCATACGAATCCAAGCAACAAAAAGTCATATAGTAACAAAGCTATCTGCGATGCTAGCAACCTTCATACTCGCATTAAGCACTAAAGAAAGCTCTTTATTGTTTAAATTTTCCACTTCATGTTTTACAATAATCAAAAGTCATTTGATCAGTGACCCCTCAATCACTAATTCTTTTTTTGTCTTAAATATTCAACATTTTCCTCACTAGTTCAAATTTTACGAAGAAGAAAGCGGTCCTATGGAGGTTTTTTTTTAGAGAACTAATGAATGTTGTGCTGAAAAAAATTATGTTTGCCAAATGTCCGGCCCATTTATTAATCAGAATATACACTTATAGCCATCTTATTTCCATTAGCAGAATCACTGCTCAATTCGAGTGCAATTTGCACTTCATGAAAGATTTGTATGTTCGAGAAATGCTTATTTCAGCATAAGACTGAGGGCAAATGAAACGCAAACTAAAATTTAATCATTGAAAGTCGAATTGACATCAAAACAAACTGGAAATAAATCTCAGATTAAGTTTGTATTTGGCCAACTTTGAATTATATCAAAGGATTTTGAATCGAGTGACAGATGTTGAGATTGCAATTTTTGATCAAAGAAAATTAATACCGATATGCCCTACCCCTAGGTAAAAAGCACTAGACTTCATTATACATTCCATATTTTTGTAACTACTAGAATACCAGACGATTTCCTAATTTACGGGGCACTTTACTACTTCAATAACCACGTTTAATAAATACATGTAATTAAAATCAACGAAAATAGGGTTATTTCCATCAATTTATTTCCCAAATATACAGGCTTAAACACAAGATAGACAGTTTAAAAGAAATATAATTATGCTAAACATAAGATGGTATATCATTTGTTACCTGTAGGTTGATGGTTGTACCTGTATTCATACTCTCCCTTAGACGATTATATACTTATCCAATATATGGTAGTAGAAATCAACACTTATTGCCAATGATAGAAATACCGATCTTATACTTTTCACTCATTCTACATGTATGTGAAAAATAAACAGCTGCAGTCAATCAAAAAATAAATAATCTTTTTCCTTAAATATCACTTTATTCATCTAAAACAATTTAACACACACTTCAAGGCTATCCAAACGTTTGTTTTCAACATGAAGTCTGCTTTGATATCCTGAATTGCATAAACGTATTTAATTTCTCAGTTCACCTCATAAGATAAATGTTGTATGATCGTGAATCGTTCTTAAAATATCATTTTTTCCACTCCTTCTACCTGACATGATACAAACAGAAAAAAATATGAATCCATGTTATACAAGTTATTTGAAATGTTGTTTTTTTGTAATAAATATACAACTGTGCAGTCTTGTTTATCAAAGCAATGTACCAAGTCAGGATTGACTTCCCATCCACAAGCCAGGCTAGTGTCTGCGCCGTTGTTTAGCAAAATATGAACAGTTTTGCAATGTCTATTCTCAAAAGCACTAATAAGAGGGCTAACCCTGTCTTTCGTACATGAATTAATATCTGCTCCATTACTCAGTAAAAGTTGTACAGTGCTATCAAGACCACCAAAACAAGCTGCATGAAAAGGACTGAATCCGTCCTCATCAAATAAATTAATGTTTGCTCCATTACTCAGTAAAAGTTGTACAGTGCTATCATGTCTGTTTTGACAAGCTATATAGAGAGGGCTGACTCCGTTTTTCGTGCATAGAGCTCGTTTCAAAATACCGTCGATTTTCCCACTTGGTGAGAGTCAATGTTTACGTCAGCAGTTCGCTAGACTCAGTCGGCCGGTCGCTTCGCCAGCATCAAAGACATGCCGCCGCCACAACAACGCATGCGGTTGAAACAGTGCAACTGGATTAAAAATAGAGTACTGCAGGTCGAAAAACAAATATTTTACTTATTTATACTAACATTTGAAAGTATTCTTATGTTCGGAATGACTTTATTCAAATATATGTCGAGAGAGAGAGAGAGAGAGAGAGAGAGAGAGAGAGAGAGAGAGAGAGAGAGAGAGAGAGAGAACAGCTGCCTAAGCGAATTACATCTTCACAATGTCAATGTTTTGTGATTACATACGGAACTCCACGCAGTTTGTGTGGAGTTCCATAATCACAAAAAATTGACACGAAGAAGTCCGAAATATATGACATTTTCCTGGCTTTTTTTTTTTTTTTAACTATTTTGATATCTTACATGCCCGGAAAGGTAGACAGACATCTCGGCCCAACGACAGCTCGGCCTCTCCAGCTGGAAGCGGCGATTTCAAATAGATATATATTTAAACTCAATAATACAGCTTAGAATATAATTTTACTGCACATTTTGATAATCACACTGATACATAATAGTGTTGTTGACCTATTTTCTCGCGGTTACGGTCCAGTAGTCCGAAGGTTCATTAGCCCGAAGGCCCACTATCCAGAAGGGTCATTAGTCCGAATGCCCAGTAGTTCGAAGGTTCATTAGTCCGAAGGCCCACTAGTCCGAAGGTTCATTAGTTCGAATGTATCACATGTATTTAGTTTGAGAACTCTTTTCGGAATAAATTCCATCCAGCAATTTTCATGTAAGAATTTGTCATTATGATAAGCAAATTAAATGCAAAATAGTAGCTAAAATTATTCGAATTTAACCAGTTAATATTAAATCAATTTCTGTTTTAATACCCAAAATTTAAGTGTATGCTTTGGATTTAATTTAATGCAAATTAAGTGTGTGTATACAAATATCATTTCTCCAAGAGTCTCAAAATACATGCATACTAAGTTTTAACCCCTCTTTAAAATCCGTATTTTCTAATTTGTAAGATAAACAAACTCGCACGCTACTTCTAAAATACAATGTATATTTTCCACGTCAAAATATTTGTACATTTTATATTCGTTTGTTTTTCACTTCCTTTACATTTTATTTATTAATTTTTCTGACTTAAGTTTGTGTAGATTCTTAAGGATTCGTTTTGTTTCAATGTTTATAATTTCCCCTGCTTTATTCTAAGTGGGGAATATTAATTAAGCTCTGTCCGTTCGTCGTCTGTATGTCATTCTGTTTGTGCATTTCCGGTCATCATAAATTTTACAGCGAACTTTTATATAAAAAAATCATGATCCCTACTTAATTTTTATTTCTAAACGATTGATAAAGCACTACAACCCCCACCCCCCCCCTCCTCTTTTGCGGGAGATAAACATTCAAACCAAGTGGGAGACATAAAACGCATTGAATATGTCCACTAGGCTTTGTTTCAATATGATTTCGTTTCGCACTTAATAGGTACTTTAAATATGGCGTGTAAAACGTTCTATCATTAAACTTTTTTTGTTATTTCTATTCAAAATCTTTGCTATTCTTATTTTTAAACGTACAATTTTTTTCGATAAAACATGATTTCTATTTGATAAGTTGATGTTTTTATGCAAAAAGTTATTCATACTCGATAAATTATCATTCTAATTCCAAAAGATGTTATTCAAAAACATATTTTAGAGAGAGAGAGAGAGAGAGAGAGAGAGAGAGAGAGAGAAAGAGAGAGAGAGAGAGAGAGAGGGGGGGGGTAAGGTGAGATAATTTTTAAAATCCTATTTCAAAATAGGAGTTGCCTCTCCGATGACTCCATCTTTGTTATCCGAAAATTGCATCACTCTTATTCCTTAATCTTATGATTTATAAGCAATTAACTTGTTATTCCTATTCGAAAAAAAATCCAGTTCGGAAACATATCATTCCTATTTTGGAAATAACGTTCATGGACAACGAAAGTCAAATGATGAGGCAGAAATCTGAATACAGAAAAAAAGTTATTATACATACAGGTATACAAAAATAATATTACAGATCTATAAAGAGATAGCAATTCATATTATAGTACTCTCTTTTCATGGTATTTTGTGTTCTAAACGTCCAAGAATTTGTTAAGGTGAAAAATGATTAATCAAACCTGGCCATTTAAGTTATTTAAACCCTAAGTATATTTACTTCATCGAGTTTCGGACTCATGAACCTTCGAACTAGTGGGCCTTCGGACTAATGAACCTTCGAACTACTAGACCTTCGGACTAGTGGGCCTTCTGACTAATGAACCTTCGAACTACTGGACTTTCTATTTAATGAACCTTCGGGCTACTGGGCAGACCCCCTCGCGAGATTTAAAAAATGCACAAAATCAAAACAAATCTCAGCAGTTCGATAGAATGTTTTCAACAGCCTGTTTATGGGATGTAAAGACCCGTAAAAGCGATATTAGTGAGCAGTAAAATCATTGTTTCATTAATGGTTGTGAGTGAAACATTTGATTCAACTCGTAAATATTTAAAATCGAGCCGAGAATGCCCCCTCCAGTTGGATGGGGGCGAATTTCCAGTTTTCGTAATGGCGCCGGTTCTGATGTTTTCCTGCATGGCATGTAGATATCAAAATCGTTAATATTTCGGACTGGCATGTAAAATAACAAAATCGTTACAAAAGCCAGGAAAACGTAAGATATTTTGGACTACACATGAAGATGAGCGAAACACAGATTTAAAAAGAGGTTCCTCGGTTGTTTTTTTTAATTTTTAGCACACTGAATAATTGATGTCGTTATAGTTGCGCCGATTATGCTAATTAAAGTGCACTTATTTAGTATCGACATGTTTCTGGGTTGATCCATGTCAGTGTACAAGCTGTAACATCTACGCTGATAAAATGTTTTAACTGACTCTTGTCCAATCAAATTGAATATAGCACAGGGACATCTTATCCGCTCTGCTGTCTATGTACATACATATAAATAATACATACAATGTATTATTTATATGTATTTCATAGAGCGCATAGCGGATAGGATGCCCCTGTGATTGTAGTAGGCGAAGTAAAGACATTCATCGCTCGTGACGAGAGAGAGAGAGAGAGAGAGAGAGAGAGAGGAGAGAGAGAGAGAGAGAGAGAGAGAGAGAGAGAGAGAGAGAGAGAGAGAGAGAGAGAGAGCTGAGGAATTAAATGTATCGATGCGATTCAAACATGTAAATACAGTCTTCAGGAAAACAATATATATACAGAATTTGTCAGTAAACGCATGTATAATTATATGCATGCATGTACGTATGTGTATACATACTAAACAATTTAACGTGCAGAATAATTGCACAGATGGCGGCACTTCTTGGAGGCTGGCAAAGCGACCCAGCCAGCTCTAATGAGGTCGTACTGCGTCGGTGTTTCGGCGGCATGTCTTTGATGCCGGCGAAGCAACGGGCGTCTGGCTTTAGCGAGCTGCTGACGAAAACGAGACAGTCACAAAGTGGGAAAATCAACGGTATTTTGAAACGAGCTCTAAATTAATGTCTGCTCCATTACTCAGTAAAAGTTGTACAGTGCTATCATGTCCGTATTGACAAGCTATATAGAGAGGGCCGACTCCGTCTTTATCACATAAATTAATGTCTGCTCCATTACTCAGTAAAAGTTGTGCAGTGCTATCATGGCCGTCTTGACAAGCTATATTGAGAGGACTAATTCCGTTCTCCTCACATAAATTAATGTCTGCTCCATTACTCAGTAAAAGTTGTACAGTGCTATCATGGCTGTTGTGACAAGCTATATTGAGAGGGCCGACTCCGTCTTTCGCACATAAATTGATGTCTGCTCCATTACTAATTAAAAGTTGTACAGTGCTATCATGACCGTTGTGACAAGCTATATAGAGAGGACTGACTCCGTCTTTATCACATAAATTGATGTCTGCTCCATTACTCAGTAAAAGTTGTACAGTGCTATAATGGCCTTTGTGACAAGCTATATAGAGAGGACCGGCTCCGATCTCCTTACATACATTAATGTCTGCTCCATTACTCAGTAAAAGTTGTACAGTGGTATCATGACCGTTTTGATAGGCTATAAATAGAGGGCTGCCTTCGTCCTTATTAAATAAATGAATGTCTGCTCCATTACTCAGTAAAAGTTGTACAGTGCTATCATGGCCGTCTTGACAAGCTATATTGAGAGGACTATTTCCGTTCTCCTCACATAAATTAATGTCTGCTCCATTACTTAGTAAAAGTTGTACAGTGCTATCATGGCCGTTGTGACAAGCTATAAAGAGAGGGCTGACTCCGTCTTCATCTCATAAATTAATGTCTGCTCGATTACTCAGTAAAAGTTGTACAGTGCTATCATGGCCGTTGTGACAAGCTATATAGAGAGGGCTGACTCCGTCTTTATCAAATAAATTAATGTCTGCTCCATTACTCAGTAAAAGTTGTACAGTGCTATCATGGCCGTATTGACAAGCTATATTGAGAGGACTAATTCCGTTCTCTTCACATAAATTAATGTCTGCTCCTTTACTCAGTAAAAGTTGTACAGTGCTATCATGGCTGTTCAGGCATGCTATATAGAGAGGGCCGACTCCGTTTTTCGCACATAAATTGATGTCTGCTGCATTACTCAGTAAAAGTTGTACAGTGCTATCATGTCCGTATTGACAAGCTATATTGAGAGGACTATTTCCGTTCTCCTCACATAAATAAATGTCTGCTCCATTACTCAGTAAAAGTTGTACAGTGCTATCATGGCCGTTGTGACAAGCTATATAGAGAGGGCCGACTCCGTTTTTCGCACATAAACTGATGTCTGCTCGATTACTCAGTAAAAGTTGTACAGTGCTATCATGGCCGTTGTGACAAGCTATATAGAGAGGGCTGACTCCGTCTTTATCACATAAATTAATGTCTGCTCCATTACTCAGTAAAAGTTGTACAGTGCTATCATGGCCGTTGTGACAAGCTATATAGAGAGGGCCGGCTCCGTTTTTCGCACATAAATTGATGTCTGTTCGATTACTCAGTAAAAGTTGTACAGTGCAATCATGGCCGTTGTGACAAGCTATATAGAGAGGGCTGACTCCGTCTTTATCACATAAATTAATGTCTGCTCCATTACTCAGTAAAAGTTGTACAGTGCTATCATGGCCGTTGTGACAAGCTATATTGAGAGGGCCGACTCCGTTTTTCGCACATAAATTGATGTCTGCTCGATTACTCAGTAAAAGTTGTACAGTGCTATCATGGCCGTTGTGACAAGCTATATAGAGAGGGCTGACTCCGTTTTTCGCACATAAATTGATGTCTGTTCGATTACTCAGTAAAAGTTGTACAGTGCAATCATGGCCGTTGTGACAAGCTATATAGAGAGGGCTGACTCCGTCTTTATCACATAAATTAATGTCTGCTCCATTACTCAGTAAAAGTTGTACAGTGCTATCATGGCCGTTGTGACAAGCTATATAGAGAGGGCCGGCTCCGTTTTTCGCACATAAATTGATGTCTGTTCGATTACTCAGTAAAAGTTGTACAGTGCAATCATGGCCGTTGTGACAAGCTATATAGAGAGGGCTGACTCCGTCTTTATCACATAAATTAATGTCTGCTCCATTACTCAGTAAAAGTTGTACAGTGCTATCATGGCCGTTGTGACAAGCTATATAGAGAGGGCCGGCTCCGTTTTTCGCACATAAATTGATGTCTGCTCGATTACTCAGTAAAAGTTGTACAGTGCTATCATGGCCGTATTGACAAGCTATATTGAGAGGACTAATTCCGTTCTCCTCATATAAATTAATGTCTGCTCCATTACTCAGTAAAAGTTGTACAGTGCTATCATGGCCGTTGTGACATGCTTTATAGAGAGGGCCGACTCCATTTTTCGCACATAAATTGATGTCTGCTCGATTACTAAGTAAAACGTGTACAGTGCTATGATGTCCGTATTGACAAGCTATATTGAGAGGACTAATTCCGTTCTCCTCACATAAATTAATGTCTGCTCCATTACTCAGTAAAAGTTGCACAGTGGTATCATGGCCGTTGTGACAAGCTATATAGAGAGGGCCGACTCCGTTTTTCGCACATAAATTGATGTCTGCTCGATTACTCAGTAAAAGTTGTACAGTGCTATCATGGCCGTTGTGACAAGCTATATAGAGAGGGCTGACTCCGTCTTTATCACATAAATTAATGTCTGCTCCATTACTCAGTAAAAGTTGTACAGTGCTATCATGGCCGTATTGACAAGCTATATAGAGAGGGCTGACTCCGTCTTTATCACATAAATTAATGTCTGCTCGATTACTCAGTAAAAGTTGTACAGTGCTATCATGGCCGTTGTGACAAGCTATATAGAGAGGGCTGACTCCGTCTTTATCACATAAATTGATGTCTGTTCCATTACTCAGTAAAAGTTGTACAGTGCTATCATGGCCTTTGTGACAAGCCATATAGAGAGGGCTTACTCCGTCTTCATCACATAAATTAATGTCTGCTCCATTACTCAGTAAAAGTTGTACAGTGCTATCATGTCCGTATTGACAAACTATATAGAGAGGGCCGACTCCGTCTTTATCACATAAATTAATGTCTGCTCCTTTACTCAGTAAAAGTTGTGCAGTGCTATCATGGCCGTATTGACAAGCTATATTGAGAGGACTAATTCCGTTCACCTCACATAAATTAATGTCTGCTCCATTACCCAGTAAAAGTTGTACAGTGCTATCATGGCTATTGTGACAAGCTATATAGAGAGGGCCGACTCCGTCTTTCGCACATAAATTGATGTCTGCTCCATTACTCAGTAAAAGTTGTACAGTGCTATCATGGCCGTTGTGACAAGCTATATAGAGAGGGCTGACTCCGTCTTTATCACATAAATTAATGTCTGCTCCATTACTCAGTAAAAGTTGTACAGTGCTATCATGGCCGTATTGACAAGCTATATAGAGAGGGCTGACTCCGTCTTTATCACATAAATTAATGTCTGCTCGATTACTCAGTAAAAGTTGTACAGTGCTATCATGGCCGTTGTGACAAGCTATATAGAGAGGGCTGACTCCGTCTTTATCACATAAATTGATGTCTGTTCCATTACTCAGTAAAAGTTGTACAGTGCTATCATGGCCTTTGTGACAAGCCATATAGAGAGGGCTTACTCCGTCTTCATCACATAAATTAATGTCTGCTCCATTACTCAGTAAAAGTTGTACAGTGCTATCATGTCCGTATTGACAAACTATATAGAGAGGGCCGACTCCGTCTTTATCACATAAATTAATGTCTGCTCCTTTACTCAGTAAAAGTTGTGCAGTGCTATCATGGCCGTATTGACAAGCTATATTGAGAGGACTAATTCCGTTCACCTCACATAAATTAATGTCTGCTCCATTACCCAGTAAAAGTTGTACAGTGCTATCATGGCTATTGTGACAAGCTATATAGAGAGGGCCGACTCCGTCTTTCGCACATAAATTGATGTCTGCTCCATTACTCAGTAAAAGTTGTACAGTGCTATCATGGCCGTTGTGACAAGCTATATAGAGAGGGCTGACTCCGTCTTTATCACATAAATTAATGTCTGCTTCATTACTCAGTAAAAGTTGTACAGTGCTATCATGGCCTTTGTGACAAGCTATATAGAGAGGACCGGCTCCGATCTCCTTACATACATTAATGTCTGCTCCATTACTCAGTAAAAGTTGTACAGTGCTATCATGACCGTTTTGACAGGCTATAAAGAGAGGACTGTCTCCGTCCTTATTAAATAAATGAATGTCTGCTCCATTACTCAGTAAAAGTTGTACAGTTTTATTTCTTCGTGTTCCACTTGATTCACTGTGGTTATAATATCCGTATTCTCGGGTTTCGTTACCAGCTGCTAATAAAAGGGGAGTCCAACCACCGTTATCGTCAGTCTTTTGATTAACATCTACACCTATTTTAATGAACTCATTCAGTAGTTCATAATTATGGAACACAGATACAACGTGAATAGGGTGTATATCTCCCCATGTGTTTTTCAACAATTCTTCTGCATGGTCTTTAAAAACATAATTAAACAATTCGGTTGAACCATTGCAACTCACTGCAGAAAAACAGCTGATAAAGTTGATATTTTTTTGTTGTAGATTTTTAAAGCAAGATACCGATAGCTGTGTATGACAAAATACACACAATGCAAACAGTGGCGATACCTCATTTTCTAGTTCCAAAAAATCAAGTTTATTCATTAGTTCTGCTTTAGAAGTCAAACCAAGCTCTTGTTTATCAACAGTAAGTTTCTTTGTTTCTAGTAGATTTTCAGGATGACCTGTTATCTTTTTTTTCAGTACATCGATTAATTTTTCATTTCTTAAACAAGGATTGAGTACGACATCTATAAGGCGCTCTCCAAACAGTTCAGTAGAAAGCCTTTCTCCGAGTTTATCTATGTAATTGTCACTTAGAAAGATAGTGAACGGGTCGTTGTGTTCGTGGCAATTTCCCAATTTTACTCTTCTTCTGAGGAACCCGATATCGGCATATTTAATTATTTCAGCGGGATAATATGTTCCAAAGTCATGAGTGGTAACTTCCATCACAAGGTCATGATAAAAATGATACGTGTATCCAACTTTTTTGACAAAAAAGTTCTTAAGGGAGTTAAAATTGTCCCCAATATCTGAAGGTGGTGTGCTCTCTGGTAATCCACAAAGTTTTAACGTGTGTTTAAATTTGTTTTCCGTGTCTTTATTTCTTAAAAGATCATTTACGCAAAGACCATCGTTAAAAAGAACAAGGAGAGCCAACGCACAATATTTACCCTTGTCTTTTTTTCGTAAACCTAGTATTTCCTCTTTCAGCACTGTTACTGGTTCTGTAAAAAATCCTATACCCTTATTTTTGTAATCCTCTTTGCTAGTAGAATACAATTTACACAATAACGGGAAATACGTTTCTACTTCAACGATCTTATCACGATCTTTGTCGGATAAATTCATATCGGACGTATATTTGTTCAAAATCTGCTGTTTTTCTTCAACAGATAATTTAAATTTGTTATCATCGATGTTTACGATACGCTGTTGATTTACGAGATAACGTGTTATTCTAGTATCCGAAATAATGTGATTTCTACACGACATCACAAGTTTTGCTGTTTTTAAGTACTGGTTTAATTCTTCCTCATATCTTTGCCATGAATTATTCAATATTTCATTAAATGATTCTTTTCCTAATGGATCATTGAAAACACACATGATTTTATTCTTTTGAAATCGACTTGAATCATATTCATCCAAAATATCTTTTACTTCTTTTACTCGTTTTACAGTCCAGCCCTGTTCTCTGTATTTGAGCGCAATATGTTGAATAATGGCAGTCTTTCCGGATCCTGAGTGACCAGCCACAATAACCAGGTTCCTGATTTTAATCATTTTTTCCACTTCTTTACACGCATTTGTAGAAATAAAACAAAAGCTGTCTTGCTTCCATTGGTTAAAAATGGACTTTTCCATATGTGATTCTGGAATCAGAAATAGTCAAACACTCAATAACATTAAAAGAAAATAACTAATACTGTGAATTTAGAATTTATATATCCTAATGATCAAATAATTAAAAAAAGAAACGATAGGAAATATAAATCAAATTACTTTTAAATAATGAACTGCATTATATTCTTCATAACTTTATACGTTTTATATGTCATACTTGTTTTTATATACAATTGTAAACAATCAACGTTCATTGTGTGAGCTGTTGTATAGTATATACACATAAAACTTTCACAATCTATCGTATGATGAACCAATCAAGTAGCATTGAGTACCATTTCGTAACAGCGTTAAAGTATAATAATGGAACAGAACCACAAAATATAGATTTTAATCATGAAACTGAGATAATCCATTTTTTGCATTTTGAGGAGGTAGCAACTATACTTCCAGAATATCAATGCATATGTTGACTTTTGTTGGTATATATCGACGGGGAACATTCAATCACAGATTTTGGCTGATTGTGACCCGGCTTGAGATTAATTTATCTAAGCTAAAAATTTATACAAGTGTGCTTCTTCTCAGTTGAAGGTGGCTCAACACACCAATATATATTTTTATGGATATATCAAGTTCTTGATACTGTTCACAATGATCGAGTATAGATTTGAGCAAGGGATATTTTTCCACCGAAGGAAATTAAGAGTAATGTCGTGAATTTAAATTTTATTTAGGGATCATTATAAAACAGCGTGACTTATATTTTTCATCTTATAGCTCAAAGTTTAAATTACTGACGAATATTGACCCCCATAACAAAAATCAGCCTTTTATTTGGGGCTTTTTTTATACATGATTTGTTAGTATCTTCTAAATAAGAGTAGTTTTCTTGATCTACTGTAGTTGGCCATAATTTATTTCCCAAAATAGCCACCGTAACATTTTTTTCTGTAAGATACATTTTTAAAGGAAATAAAGCAAATTTTTCTTTCATAGGCAGAATTAACAAGAGGCCCATGGGTTCACGTCGCTCACATGAGCAACAATAGCCATAATGAAATGAGATTTATGGAGTCATATACAAAATCGCTGGACTATGTAGTAGAATTATGATATAAAAAGATTTTCAAATTTTTCTTCAGATATTATTATGTTAAACATTGAGCCACTTTAAAATTTTAAAGAAGAAATGGCAGTAAGGCCATTTTTGGCCTCAATTTTAGGCAAAAATTTAATAAACGTGTATATTTCTGAAATAGTAATCTATAAACTAAACAAAAAAAAGCATATGTGTTCTTTCTGAAAATGTAAAAAAACAATTCCGGGAAAATACATTTTTGATGACATCATACTGCCATGGAAACGGTATATTTTGCAAAATTAAAATAAAATGACAATTTGTGACCAAAAAATGTCAAATTCACATGCTCCACAGGTATGTGCCAACGTGAATTTCACATATATAATTGTTAATTAATTAAAGTAATTGATTCCAAGCTGATTACATTCATTTTTAAAAGTATATTATATCATATTACTTTTCCTTCCTGTAACTTATGCTTTCTTTAGATTACATTATTTATTTCTAATGTTTCCATTTTCAAATGTTAAATGCTTGAAAAAAAAAAGAAACATACTATGCATTTTGACATGACACCTGTAATATGAATTCTTACTTACAAGTTTCTTTCATTACAATTTATTATCATCAGTATTTGAGTTACTTGGTCTTTTTTAGCTTTCTCAATGCAAAGTAACGGTTGATCTTTAGGAAACTCAAAATATTGTCAGATAGCAAAATTAATGTGTTAATCATAAGTGACCTTTCAATGGTGTTTTTCAAGTATATAAATCAGAATTGGCAAAAATATGGGAATACTCATATTTCCCAGGACGGTGGGAATTCCAGTGAAATAAAGTACAACTACATATTTCAAACTTTTAATCATATCTGTCTGGAAGTAGAGTGTAAAACATCTTGTTACTGATGAAAAAATGACAATAACAAACCGTCAACAATCTCAAAAATCCATAAAACGAAATACAAATTCAAAGCAGAGCAACACAGACCTCCAAAAAGGTAGGATCAGGTGCCTAGGAGGAGTGAGCATCCTCTGCTGACCGGTCGCACCCGCCATGTGCTCTTTGTCGTAATCGGGAAAAAACGGAAAAGTCCGTAGACAATTAGGTGATAAATTATGGTCTAACAATCAGTATGAAAAACGTCAGTCAGCATGTGACCCAGTGGATGATTGTATTTGCTGACAAGGTCGTTGTATCGACCATAGAACTTACGAAAAGATGATTTCAAACGAGCCTGTTGATAGTCCTGTTTTATCAACTTGTTTGTCAGTAGCTTGCCTCGCCTTAGAAACTGTTCATACGAAGAACATGCCCTTGCGTATCGAATTAACTGAGAGACAAAAACACCATATGCAGGTGATGAAGGTATATTGCTACATAAGTAAGGAAAGTTGACTATAGAAAAATTGAAGTCATCGCGTTTATCATAAAGTTTTGTTGTTATGTTACCATCAATGTCCATTTCCAGTAAAATATCCAAATATGAAACAGATGAATGATTAAAAAACAACTTTAGGTGGAAAAACATTGTATTCTGCTATAGGATAAAAAGAGGAAAAGATGATATTAGGCATTTTTCGAAAATATTCATATAATACTAACAATGAAAAGGCTAAATATGTTGAATTGTGTTTTTATGCTTAGGTCTTAATATTCTTTTCCTAAACATAAGTTTAACATTAAATGAATTAAATTGATAAAGAATATATTGATAATTTTTATTCCCAGTATTTCCCAGGCTAGAGAAAATCAGTAGTAATTTTGGTAAATAGACATCGATATTTCAAATGCACAAGATCAATAGATGAATAGGTAATTGTAACTAATCTAAAATGTCCTAATCGCCAAGTACCACTAGTAAATTATGATTTCAAGCATTATGTTTCTAATCATAAATGTAATAAAAAGTAATCACGATTACAGACTTTTCTCAGAGTAATTTATTAATTTCCTGTTACTTGTATTAAAAAATTTGGGCGATTTCTGAATACTCGCGATTACTCAATAATCTGTAAACGATTTTTACCAAACAAAACTAGTTCCCATAATTCCTTTAACATTTGACACAGTAGCCAAAACAACTCTTGTAATATGTTTGGAGTAGATACGCGATAAGGTTGCAGATTTTTCATTTTCATCATTGAGATCAACAACTCGAGAGAAAAAATGTCTCAAAAAAGGTTTCGAAGATTTATTTCCTTTCTGGAGATAAATAATCTTAATTTTATTAGTTTATAACTTACTGAGAATAAGTGCTTAAAAGGGGGAGTTGGACAAGTCCTTTGGGGCATAACCTATGTTTTATTTGATGCACCATGACACAAGGAACAAGAATATGTATGTTTTAAAGTGGGTATTTCAAAAGTTTTCTAAATATTTGATAATTTCTTATATAAGAGGATCGGGACCACCCCTATGGATCATGTCTTTCAAACCATTTGATGAGCCATAACACAAGAAACAATATGGTTATGGTATGGATCTCAAGAGTATTCAAGATATTTAGATTTTCCTGTTGCAGGGGGGTCAGAAATATCCCCATAGACTTGTATACCATTTGATAACATAAGGAACAAGGAATTAAATGGTTTAAGTGTAGAGATCTAAATGGTTTTCAAAATGTTTTGTTATTTTCAGTTCCAGGGGGTTAGGATGACACCAGGGGTCATGTGTAATGTATCTTGACACGAGAAGGACGAATATCTATAGTTATGGGGTAGGAATTTTTACTAGATAGAAAATGATGTGGATGGGAATGATTTCAGAGCATTTACCCAACATACATTGTTAAACTAAATTTAGTGAAGGTTACTCTGGTTACAAGTACGTGAAACTGCAAATGTCAATTGTTCACAGAAACAAAAACAAAAGAAAGGGAGGAAATCAGTTTTTTTTAAAGATTGATTGTTTATGTTAGTCCCATGGGTGATTTGTTTGCCAGTTTTATTTTTATTTTATTATTTTTATTTATCGGCATTTATTTGAAAATGGGATCCGACACCCCGAGGAGATCAAGGTATTTTTAAACACTTTCCATTTTGTTTAAGTTGTGTGAGCATTGCCTTTCCTTTTTGGTGATTTAGTTAATTATTCTAATTTAATATAAAAAAAATCCCTAAACATTGGAGTTTGTGATTAGCTTTCATACCTTGGTTTATCTTATCCTTGTGTATTCCAGTAGATGATGAACATTCTTCCTCTTCATGACTACAGTGTGTGTCATTTTTAGAATGTTTTTCATCACTGAGTAATGGTCCAGTCTCATTCTCTTTGTGCAATTCTACATCATCTTTTCTTTGACAGACTGGAATTAAAGAAAATACATTTTCTGTTTTATTTTCATAGAACGGTATGGGCGTCATTTGATGTAAACTATATAACACCACAAAAATGGATATTGTATTGTGTAGTATTAAAAATGATACCCACACTTTAAAAAATAATCAGATATATTGTTTTATGCTGTTTTGTTCGTCCGTCCGTCTGTCGATATGTTCCGTTTTTCATTCCAATACTGCTCTTGCGTTTTATGCATTAGACTTTTCATCTCCTTGAATATGATTTTGATTGTTATGTTGATTAGTAACTATGTTTTTGAAATCTCATTTTCATTGGAGGTAGATAGTTGCCAAAACAAGTTTTCAATGTGACAGCAAACCGGGTTTCATTTTATATGAACAGAACTCATAATCCCTTTTTTATATATAAATATACAAAGTATGATGCTTATCTCTATGGTTTATATATGTACAAATGAAATACAATTAACCTTCTTGAAAACTGTTAGAGGAGTTATATTGACAAATGACGCACTATAATACTAATATATAGCGAAAAAGATAAAATTTATTCGCATTTTTATGTTAATATCAGTTTCATAAATAGGATGGGTCTAGACATTTAAAGAAATAGAGGAAACTTGTATTTTAATCAATCGTTAAATCATTTGATAAATGCATTGGGTTATTTCACTCATTACGGAGAGAGAAAATAAACATGTTTTCCTACTTATTGAGGTATCGCTAATAATCAAAGAGATGCTCAAAATAAATTGGGATGCAGTAAAAACATGGGGGGGGGGGGGGTTAATAATATATATTTCATTTAATTTGGATTGAATAATCTGAAAATCTTAAATACCCAGATAAGGGAATTACATAATATCTTGAACAAGATGTCAGAATGACAATTTACAAGGTTAAATATTGCGACCTTTTGATCTACTGAAAGTTGTATACTATACACAGATACTGCCTACGCTGATCTTCCTGTGAAGGAAAACTTCAAAGACATTTGGAAATCCTAACCAGTTATCTTCTCTATTTTGAAAAAAAAACTAGTATGTTGAGCAGTGTGGTGGTTTTTTTTTCATTGTTGAGAAAATTGCCCTACCCCCACATATATACTAGCATTGACAGTATTTATTGAATTAAATTCAGAGTAAAAAAAAACTAAGTAAAGTCACTAAAACATTAATATTGAAATCGATAAAAATAATTTCTCCTGGTAATTGAATAAGTTATTATATTTTTTTTTTTGCTAATTGGATTCTGATTTTTTAATATATGCGAGGATCTAAGGGGGGGGGGGGGGTCAAGGGGATAATTTAAATTTCTTAAACTTACATGGTACAACTACCCAAAATAGGTCTTAGCTCCCCCAAGAAAACAATGATATCTCTGCCCCCTCCCCTGGAAAAATTTCTGACCGCGCATGTAATTATGAACTTAAAGAAAAAGAAGCCAATTCTCTCTCTTGTAAGCAAGAGGAAATCAAAACAAATCCAGATTTTGGATGTAAATAATCCATTCATTGTAAGCATATACAATAACTTATAAAAACATGGGTACAGTGGGTTACGGTGCCGTACAGTGTTTGTCAGTACCCTGTACAGTGGTGTACAGTGGGGTACAATGCTGGTCAGTACCCCATACAGTGGCACACAGTGGGGTACAGTGCTAGTCAGTGCGTAGGTACAGTGCTGTCCAGTGGAGTACACTGAAGTACAGTGGCTCTGTACAGTGGGGTACAGTTGGATACAGTATGGTACAGTAGCTTTGTACAGTAGATGTACAGTGGATTTACAGTAGGGTACAGTGATTATACAGTAGATTTCAGAGAAAGTCAGTCAAGTTTCGGGAATATCAGTGGATTTTGAATTCAGTAGTGTGCATGTACCAAATAAAGTGTCTATTTATAACGTTTTGTACATGTAACTATATATATTCATGTCTCCATATTTTAGAGGACAGCAAAATGTTTTACATATACGAGCGAAAACAGTTTGGAATAGTTGTTTCTTATGTTTCCGACACAGATAAAACTGAATGTTTTTATTTGAACTACGTGTTTCGAAAGGGGGGGATTAAATGATAGTAAATTTAGTCCATTTCATGAGGAGACTAAAAAAATAAAGTTACTTCTTATTATGTAGTAGCAAGACAGCAAGAGAATGCAGGAGGGATGAATATTCCTAATAATATTGGAACAAATAGAGCGCCATCATTCTCGTTGACTGGTGTGTTATCGAATTCAGGATGCAATTTGGACGATTGCTGAGGACGTGTTGTTGTACTCCTATTCCAATTGTTAATAAAGACATTTTCAAACTGCTGTGTAGTACTCTGAATATGGGTGGCGTTACACTTTTTAATGAAAATGTTTTTCAAAAACATTTTAAAATATCTTTTTTCAATCTTTGAAATATAAAAGACAAACAGATTGCAGTCAAGACTTTACTGTAAGTATTTCCTCAAATTATATGATTTCAAAACTAATGATTCAATTTCTAAAATAAAATATTAATATTTTTGTAATTTGTATCTGATATCGTAATTGAATTTAAAACATATCTGACCATATTTAATCAAAACTTTAAAATACGTGACCTTTTACAAGATGGTTCAGCAAGGAAACATCCATTTCCAAGTGAAATGCAACTCGGGTCTGCAAAACAATAACGTTATCCTTTTCGTTTGCACACTATCTACATCGTAATTCTGATTTAAAACGTACATGTATAAATGTATACATCAATATACCACAAAAAATGTCAAAAAAGTAACAGAAACGGTAATCTGCAACATGTAACAATTGCTGTCTCGGAAGATAACGATATTGTTTTTATCCATATCCTCAGTAATGATGCATAATTATATTCTTACTATTTATACAAGCTCTGTATTTCAAATTAAGTGTTTGTACTTACATTTATAGATTTTATTGCTGAAAAAAGAGTGATTATGGCATCCCTGTGTAAAATGACTGCAGCTGTATGAATTAGTTAGTGAATCACGTTTCACCAAATATAAACAAAAACCTGAAAATAAAACAAAGGGTTACTCATTTCTCAATTAATCTGGAAATCTTAAAATAAATTGTAAGTTGTTAAAACGTTTCTTTCAAAACAGTTCTTTCAAAATTATTGCACTTAATTTAAATTTGACAAGCAGTTTGACAGAAAATCAATAAGCGTTGGTGTCTGCGAAAAATCTGTTTTGTTCACAGGTCAAAAAGACAAAATTTTAATGCGAATTACAAAATGTGCACTTACTTTGAAATCAAGAAAGAAATGTTTACCTTTCTGAATCATTTCAACAGGAACTATGTAACAGAACTCTAAGAGCTCATCGAAGTTTTCGCTCGGTAAACACGTATAACCGTTACTTTTGTTACAGTTGAGAGCTGACGACCTCTCTGTCCATTCTGTTTCGTTTCTTGGACAAAAAGCTGTAGTGTACACAGGATACTTGTATCCATCAAGCTTTCTCTGAAAGGTTAGAACGTTCTATGCATCAACGACATTCTTGCATTTTAATAAAGCGTTACGAGTACACTAAACTGACATAAGACATAAAGGAATAGTTTATTTATGATGTTCTTATTTAAGTTGAAGAAAACACAAGTGTTAAAAGTCTTGAAATGTTTATAAAAAAGAAAATGTCATTGTAAAATATTTTAGTAACTGTTATATTCCATATTTTTCTATAGTCAGAACCACTGGGCCGCTTTAAACCAAACTTAGCACAAAGCATCCTTAGGTAAAGGGGATTCAAGTTTGTTAAAATGAAGGGCCACGCCCTCTTTCAAGGGGAGATAATTAAAAATCATTGAAAATTTGTTGGTATTTTTCAAAATCTTCTCAAAAAGCATTTGGCCAAAAACGCTAAAACTTGTGTGGAAGCATCCTCAGGAAGTGTAGATTTAAGTTTGTTCAAATAGTGATCCCTGGGGCTAGGGTAGGGGTACAATGGGGGGGTCGAATTTTTACATAGGAATATATAGAGTAAATCTTTAAAAATCTTCTTCTTTAAAACCGATCAGCAAGAAAAACTGAAACTTGTGTGGAAGCATCCTCAGGTAGTTTAAATTTACAGTTGTTCAAATCATGATCCCCGGGGCTAGGGTGGGGCCACTAAGGGTGTCGAATTTTTACAAAGGAATATATAGAGTAAATCTTTTTAAAAATTATTTCTTTAAAACCGATCAGCAAGAAAAGCTGAAACTTGTGTGGAAACATTCTCAGGTAGTGTAGATTCAAGTTTGTTCAAATCATGATTCCCAGGGGGTAGGATGGGGCCACAATGGGGGTCGAATTTTTCAAAGTATATAGAGAAAAATCTTTAAAAATCTTCTCAGAAACCAATCAGCCAGAAAGTTGTAACTTGTGTGAAAGCATCTTCGGTTAGGGTAGATTCAAATTTGATAAAATCATGATCCCAAGGGGTAGGGTAGGGCCACAGTGGTTGGTCTAATTTTTACATAGGAATATATAGAGTATATCTTTAAAAATATTCTTCTCTAAAACTGATCAGCCAGAAAAGCTGTAGGACAAGTTACAGCTTTTCTGGCTGATCGGTTTTAGAGAAGAAAATTTTTAAAGATTTAAAGTTTGTTCAAATCATGATCTCTGGGGTTAGGGTGGGGCCACAATGGGGGGAGGGTCAAATTTTTACATAGGAATATTAAGGGGAACATCTTAAAAAAATCATTTTCTAAAACATTAGTTGGCTAGAAAAGCTGTAACTTTAGTCAGTTCAGATAGTGTAGATTAAAATTTTTCAAAATCGTAATATTCAGGAATACGCTTGGGCCACATGGCGGCGGGGTGGAAAACAAAGGAAAAGTTCAAAACATGAAAATTAATCTATTCACAAAAACTCAAATATTATACAGTTTTATTTATATGCAAGCATTTTGACATATTGTTGATTTTTAAAATTTTGTTTGGACTCTGGCCCCTGGACAATTCTTGAGTTCAAAGTTTGATGTAGGTTTATAATTCATGTATAAACAGTTGTTTAAGATTTTCTCGAGAACTGCTATGCGCAATATTTGATAAGACTATAAAATCATTCTGTTACAAAGGGCTCAATGAAAAACATAAGTAAGAATATGCAGGGGAAGTTTTTTTTTTTGATACAGGATCTATTATACTATATTGTTCAGATATTTTGTATATGACTCCATAAAGCTGATTTTATTATGTCTATTGTTGCTCACGTGAGCGATGTGGCCCATGGGCCCCTTGTTCTTGTTCTAATGAATAATAACTCTTTCTCTATTATAATATACCCCTTCACATATAAGTGCGCAGCATTTGATAATGTATGACGTATGGGGTGTTGGGAAAGCTTAAATTATCTCGCTTGTTAGAGTACTCATTATGAAGACAATTATATACCTCTTCAAGTTAATTACGATACATATAAAAATCATTTCCAGATGCTATAAGCAAGTGGAACTCACAAAATTCGGTTACTAAGAAAGCAACATCCACCTGTCAATTTCAAAGAAGCATTTTTTATACTACCAGTGATACAAAAGTTTATAAATATTTTCTTCATGGTAAAAGAGCAACTAACATCATTCAAACAAAATTAAGGCACAATTCTTTACTGAATTATGATTTACACATGGAGAAGAAATACTATTGATATCAATTCTCCAAATTGCATATGCAGAAAGAAAGATGTTTATCACTTTTTATATGTTTGCAAACGATTTTCGAATGCAAAAAATACTTTATTCAACGCACTATTCCAAATACATGATTTAGATATCATATACTTGCATATTTTACTATGGGGTAATGATCACTTTGATTATGAAACTAATAGACAACCATTTTAATTCATACATGATCAGAGAATAAATAAAACCGAACGTCAGTATTACCACTTATGAGGGCCCCTCGACTCAAAAGTGACATTAGTGTTTCTGTTTTTCTTTCTTTTGTCTACGAATGCGTTAACCTGCTACCAGCATGCAGACCACGCTTTTGCGTCGACTTCTTCTTTACATATTGAATAGGCTCTTGAAATATCACGTGATCAGGTGATCATGAATATTTAAAGCTGAGGCATTTACTGAGCGGGTCGATCAGTAAATAATTTAATTGGAAATCATATTCAATACTTTTAATTGCGTCTGAATTAAATTGTAAAAATTGAAGAAAGTTTCTAACTTATGAAGATCAGCACACTAACAAAGTTTTGGTCGGTTTCTATCATACCAAAACACAGCGTTAAAAAAAGCTACAAAAGTTAAACAGAAAATGAGAGTAGAATGGTGTAAAAAGTTAAATTCAAGAAAACAATTATATTGGAAACAACTTAACAATTCTAATGATGCTGAACAGTATCAAAAATGGCTAAATCAGGAAAATGCAACTCTTCCTCGGAAATATAGAATAACAAGCATTCGCGGAGAACCTGAAGAGCAAACAAAAATTCGAGTCAATGTTGCGGTAGAGAGAGTCAAAGGAGAAATAGAATTACTGCGTATGAGGTCAGGTATTTCTAAACAAAAGGTCGCAAACACTGACGAGCAAATGATGGCAGAATTAAAGACAAAAGCAACGGGCAGAGTCTTAGAAATTCTTCTGAGTATGTGGAAATTAGACTGTGAGAAAGAAGAAAAGAAATCAGTGGACCGATGACGATACAAAGAAATTTGGTTATTGGATTAGGTAAGAAAATATGACAATAGTTGCATAAATGAAAACGCGCCAAAACAGGTTAAGACAAATAAGCCAAAACCAGCACATCGATCGAAACCAAGCAAACAAAGGTATGCTCATGCGCGGATCTAGAGGGGGGGGGGGGTCGGGGGGGTCCGGACCCCCCTGGAATTTTCAAAGAAAAAAATACAATAAAACAATTTATAAGAAAAATGACTCGACTGTTATGTTATAGATATTTCTGAATTAACTTTTTTTTGTATTGTAATCAAATCTTATTATTGCGTGATTAGAATCAAAATCACAAATGTTATTCGGGTTTCGAAACGAATTTAAAAAGGTACGATTTGTTTAATGTCCTATTACGAGTCATTGACGTCACAATCTTGTCATAATGCTAATGCATCGTCATTAACTAAGTCATCGGCTGTATTATAGCTCTGCTTCAGACTCAGTGTGACAGGCTGTCTCTCGAATTCTGTTATTCGGTAACTGATTCCAATTATTTGAATAATAGTTCTCTCAAAATAATCTTGATTATCATTTCCTTCCATGTTTAACGCTTGCTTGTAGTTTAGTTATAGATGAAAATATATCATGGGTGAAAGGGATTTTGATCTTTTGCAAGCCACCTTGCTGAAAGCAGCAGCAAAAGGCTGGCAAGCCTTGCAGTTCGATGTATCTTTGAGATACACAAGTTTGAAGAAAGACTACACCTATGATCTGAGTAAAATGAGGTCCGATGTATTGCCCAGAGACGGTAATGTGGACAACATTGCCGAAGCGATTTATCCAGCAGATGGCCCAGAAAATATTTGTCCTTTGAAAGTGTATGGGGATGGCAATTGCTTCTATAGGGCCCTCTCTAAAGCCATTTTTGGTTATGAAGGGAGACATACTGAACTTCGAGTCATGACTGTATTAGAACTGGTAAAAAATACGAGAAAATATGCGTCACAGGCAACTTACGACAAGATGTGTTCTAATCCTCCAAGTGTGCAATATGTTGTGGAGACGTCAGTATCGGACAGATCACTTGTTCCGGGGAATTTTCTCAAGTCTATTCAGAATGAAACTCTAAGTTCAATCAAATCAGGGGAATATTGTTCTTTAATTCATTTCTTCGCAGTGGCAAATGCTCTGAATCATCCAATATATAGCATCTACCCAACAATACAAAATGTTGCTGTAAACAGACATTATTTTCATCAAGAAATAAGGCCATTATCAGATGAAAAGGTACGTCAAGGTTCCCCCATCTACATCATGTGGTCACACACTGAAAATAGCAATCCAATCAATTGGTCACCAAATCATTTTGTTGTTTGTTTCTCAGTTTTACCTACAGATGTCCAAACCAATGAAATGAAGGAGCCTGCTCCTAAAAAGTCAAAACTTTGTATTGACTTAGATGATACCCCGGAGATCACCTTGGGCTCACAAAATGATAAAGCAAATAAAAAATCTGATGACAATGAATTTATTCAGACAACAGAAGATGAAATTGATAAAGATAAAACATCTATTGACGATTCAGGTTTTTCTGATCTTGGTAAAATTGTCACAGGTGCAATAAAGTTGAACACAATGTCCTCAGCTGAAAAGATAAGTTATATTCAGAATCAGCCCTTGCCAGACGATATCGCCAAGTTAAAAACAGGTCGTGCTCAAACAACGAATACAGGTGAACTAAAGAAGACTTTATCATTTCAATCTTCTTGGATGAATCAGTTTCCATGGTTGACCTTTAGCAAACTGTTAAATGGCGGTCTATGCAAGTTTTGTGTCATGTTCCCTCAATCAGATGTCCAACATCAAAATGCGTTTGTTACGCAACCTTTTACTGCGTATAAAAAAGCCCTTGGAAAAACATCTGCCCTTTTAAAGCATCAAAATTCAGAACACCACAAGAATGCCAAATCTGTTTATCACACAACCAAGATGACATCCGAAGTGCCATCTTCGTCTCTTCCGTATAAACTAAATCAGCAAAATCAGACACAGTATCAGCACAACATTAGGTTGCTTGAGAAAATAGTAGATGCGGTCATTCTGTGTGGGAAACAAAATATTCCTCTGCGAGGACACAGAGATGATAGTACAAGTGATTCTTCAAATAAAGGTAATTTCCTGGCAATATTACAGCTGTTGGCAAAGCATGATGAGCAGCTCATGTCTCATCTACAAACAGCAAAAAAGAATGCCTTATACACCAGCAAAACCATTCAAAATGAGGTTATCCAACTCATAGGAAATCACATCACAGGTAAAATTTTGAAGGGTCTACAAGGGAGGGGTTTTTATTCCATCATAGCCGATGAGGTAACAGACAAATATGCTAACAAAGAAGTTTTAGTCTTGTGTCTCAGATTTCTAGATACTAGAGAAAACCCTGCCACCATTAAGGAGGAATTCCTTGACTTTTCAAATATAGGCAGAACTACAGGGGAAGCAATTGCTGATAAACTCATTGAAATCCTCCGCTCGCTTGCAATTCCAATTGAGAACATGCGAGGGCAAGCATACGATGGTGCAGCAGCAATGGCATCGGAAAAACGGGGGTGTCAGGGACGAATGAAGTCTCTAAACCAATTAGCTTTGTTTACACATTGTCGGAGTCATGTGTTGAATCTGAGCGTTGCTTCAGCCTGCAAATTACCTCTTGTAAGGAATATGATAGATGTCCTTAATTCAGTGTTTATTTTCTATGACAGTTCCCCCAAAAGACAAGGGTTTTTTGAGAATATTATAGAAAATGACGGGTCAGTAGATTTTTCCAAAAAGAAACTAGTAGGACTCTGTAAGACTAGGTGGGTTGAACGTCATATCTGCTTTGATGTGTTTTACACTATGTACAAGTTCGTCATCAAATGTCTTCAGCACATTATCAATCAAAACCTTGATAAAAGTACCAGTGAAGACTGGTCTTGGGATAGACAAACTAAAGTGACAGCACAGGGACTTTTGGCTTCGTTGACGTCCTTCTCTGTGTTGATAACATTTGTGTTTGTAAGGTACGTCCTAGACACAATAAAACCTTTAACTCTCAAACTTCAGAAGAGAGATATTGACATTTTCACTGCAAGTAAGCTAATCGAGGAACACGTTGATAGAATCAAAGAAATTCGTACAGCGGTAGATACGGAATTTGAGTCTTGCTTTGAAGACGCCAAACAAATTGCAGATGACCTTGATATAGTGATTAAAATTCCAAGGGTTTGCTCAAAGCAACAACACAGGGAAAATGTCTCCACAACTAATCCCAAAGATTATTATAGATCTGTCGTGGCCATTCCATTTCTGGACTTTCTTCTCAGTGAATTAAATTCAAGGTTTCAGAAAGAAGATCTGGTGGCATATTCAATATGCACTTTGTTGCCTATCAATATGACAAATCTCTCACAAGAGGAATTGTCCAAACTTGCCTCAGAACTTACATTTTGGGAGAGCGACCTACCTTGTCTTTCTGTAAAGGACTTGGAGAAGGAACTTGCAGATTGGAAAAGATATTGTGTTAACATGAGGAAAGAAACCTCAGAAAAGCTCTGTAATTTGATCTTTCTTTTCAACTTTGTCGATGGGGACGTTTTTCCGAACGTAAAAATTCTTCTGCACATTGGATGTGTGTTACCTATCACAACATGTGAGGCTGAAAGATCCTTTTCTGGATTAAGACGCATCAAAAGTTATATGCGCAGTACTATGCAAGAGGACAGATTAACTGGGCTAGCACTAATGCATCTTCATCATTCATTAGAGATTGACCAAAAGGAAATAGTACAATCATTTATCAGGCAAGGGAAACGAAGATTATTTCAGTCAAGTCTATTTAGCTAAATGACGCTTACAACCAAAAAAAAAGTTCCGTACGTGATGGAGTGGTCATCTAGGGCGTTTCGTTCTTGAGTTGAAAAATAAAAGGGTGAACATTTTATATATTGGGTTTGGTTTTCTGAAAAGGTTCGACCCCCCCTGGAAAAAAATTCTGGATCCGCGCCTGTATGCTGAAATTACTTCTAAATCTCAAACTGTCCCTGAAGTGTTAGACGATAATGCGCAAACTAGCATGCATTCACCGCAAATTGCCGATCATAATCACCGGAGCAATACAAAAAATAACAAACACCATGGGCGAAAATCTACGTTTGAGAATACCAACAGAAACACATTTAATCAACCACTGGTAAAAAAAAAAAACAACAGAAAAAAAGACCATTTCCTCAAAGCAGATACACTGGCCAAAACCTAAGGAATTCTTATAATCCATCCGGACATTTATTCAGGAGGAATGGAACTACCTACATCGGCAGTAAGGAGGAGGCAAACCAAGCCAAGGCCAAAAGTATCCGTACAACCAATATCTACAAGGACAGAGGACAGGGCGGAAATGGTAGACCCAAAAGTTATAAACCTGTCAAGTAGACCATTGAACGAGGCTGAAATAAACTTACTTGCAAAAGGATTAAAATTTACACCAACGCCAAATGAAAGTAATCCTCAGAATTTAACAACAGACATTAAGGAATATACTAGAAAATTAAGACTAGCCGAATATTTCCATAGTGACGATGACGGAGAAAATACAACTGAAACAGATCTTGTCAAAAACAAATCTAACTTTAATCCTATAAAAGGATACTGTTTGTGATACTCTTGAAAGTATACCAACTGAGGGAAACCCCCCTAAAAATAAAAGACAACATAATTTATTAAAATCAGAAGAAAATGCTATCAAAGCGTTGGTCAATGACAATTCTATCGTAATCAAAGAAGCGGACAAAGGAGGAGCAGTAGTTGTTATGGACGCAGAGTATTACAAAAACAAAATACTGGAGATGCTTAACAACAACGAGTTTTATTGCAAAGTATCCGAAAACAATGATAAAAAAACAATTCGAAACGTGAAACGTTTACTTAAAGACTACCAGACTTCCTCCGACATAACAACCAAAGAAGCAGATTTTTTTTAACGGATTTTGATTTCCGGGAAAGTGTCTTTTATGGACTTCCTAAGATACATAAATCAAAAACAATTACGGATGCCATCAAAACGCAAAATAATACATACATTATTTGTATCAAACCGGAAGATCTGACATTTAGACCTATTGTGGTAGGACCTAACGCTCCAACACAATGACTGAGTCATCTTATGGATATATTACTAAAGCCTTCATGCTCAGAAGTGTAAAGTTATGTTCGAGATGATCTTGATTTCCTGAGACATTTACCAGATAAAGTTAACGTAGATGCAAAATTGGTCATTATGGATGTAACTAATTTGTATAACCACCGATCTCGGTATCAATGCCCTTAAATACTGGTTGAATAAATATCCACAAAATATCAACAGCGGTTTCAGCAAAGAGTTTATCCTAGAGGCAAGCAGTCTACTACTTAAAAATAACATTCTGTTTCAACGGCAAACATTATTTGCAACTTAAAGGAACGGCTATGGGGACTAAATGGCCCCTACTTATGCCACTCTCACATTAGGGAACTTAGAAGAGATTATGTATGAGAAAACTAGACAGCAATTTAGTCAAACCACACAAAATATAGAAAGCGGATGGAAATGGAAAATATATCTTGACGACTGTTTTATTATTTGGAACGAGAGCGATGCCAATTTAGAAGTCTTTTTAGATATTGTGAATAATCTGGATCCAAACATCAACTTTAGATGAAAGTGCACTCTGTATTCCATTTTTGGATATCCTCATCTCTAAATGCGGAGAAAATATAACCACTGACATGTATAACAAACCAACAGATATCCGTCAATACCTTCATTTCAGTTCTTGCCATCCGAGCCATACTAAACGCGCAATTCCATACAACTTAGCAAGGCGTGTGTGTACCATAGTTAGTGACAACGAAAGACGAAATGAACGCTTACATGAATTAAAAGCGATCCTGATTAAACAATGTTATCCACTAGGAATCATAGATGATGTTATCAAAAAAGCATTAGCACTGAACAGGGAAAACCTTATTAATCCTCCTGAAAACAAGATCTCTGATCTAAAAATGGTAACTACGCATAATCCGAATAATAAAAATGATATTCCTGTTGTACGTCAACTCAACAACATTCTACAAACTGATGAAAAAATGTCCGAAGTGCTAAAAAAAAAAGTTCATCAACAGTAAAAGACAGCCCAAGAATCTCCGAAGGTTACTTTGCAAGTCTTCTTTTCAGCAACATCAATCTTATTCGGTCAACAAGTGTAACGATCCCCGTTGTGGAACTTGCCAATACATTAAAATCGAAAATTCGTTCAAGTTCGGGAACAAGGACTTTATTATTAATGCGAACATGTCCTGTGCCTCTAAAAATGTTATATACAACATTACGTGTAGCGGATGCAAAGAATTTTATATAGGAGAAACTGGAACAACAAATCTACACACCCGTATTCGTATACACAAACAACACGTCAATCAACCCGAGTACAGAAAAAATTAACTTAGTGGATATCTTGATATTTGTGGCCACGGGCAATTTTCAGTTTTCCCATTTTATAAACTTTATACGGAGAACCCAATTGAACGAAGGGAAAAAAACCATTTTATAAAGTCACTAAAACCTTCGTTAAATAGTTTGATATAGACTGTTTCATCATCTTTGATTTTATTTTACTATATATTTAAAGCTATATAACTTGATTCTATGATTGTTTCCTTCATAAGCATTATGACGTCATAGCATTATTGTTGATGTTATCTCATGGTAAGGTAATTGCGTCAAAATTTTTAACGACTGTAAAACGTCTGAAGATATGAAATGAAAGCGCTAACATTTTACAAGTAGTGTTTTTTTTTCTTTTTTTCATATTTATTACCGGACACTGTGGAAATAGTTTTGTATTTTGGATATATGTAGATAGATAGATAGATAGATAGATAGATAGATAGATAGATAGATATACGATTAGTGTTGTTATTTTTTTAAATTTTAATATTAATTAGGTCACCTGAGTCACTCCTGTGACCTAATGTAATTGGTCTTCGTCCGTCGTCGTGCGTTAACAATTTTACATTTTTAACTTCTTCTTGAAAACTACAAGGCCAATTGTTACTATTTTTGGTATGAAGCATCCCTATTGTAAGAAAAATCTAAATTGTGAAATTCATGGCTCTACCACCCCCAGGGCGGCACGGGTGGGGCAAAATGTGCCCCCCAAAAAAGCCAAATTTTTAAAAATCTTCTTCTGATGTTATGATGTCCATGAAGCCCTCTACCAAAATTGTGAAATTCATGGCCCCTGAGTCAGGGGTTCAGGATCTAGGGTGGGGCCAATATGGCTATTTAGTAAAAATGTGTTAGATCTTAGAAAATCTTCTTCTCTACTCCCATATAAATTTGTTAAAAACTAAATGCATGGCTATGATGTCCATGAAGTCTTCTACCTAAATTGTGAAATTCATTACCCCTGGGACAAGGGTTTAGGCCCTAGGGGAGGGTCAATGTTGCCATATGGTGAAAAATGTATATAATAGTGTTAATGCATATAATGTTTAAAAATCTTCTTCTCCACTCTCACACATCTGTAAGAAAGATTGCCTTCATAATTATGTTAACCAGGAAGTCCTCTATTAAAATTGTAAATTTTATGTCTCCTAGACAATGGGTGTTGACTCTAGGGCGGGGCCAAAATGGATGTATAGTGTTAATGCATATAATGTTTAAAAATTATCTTCTTTACTCCCACACACCTGTAGGGAAAACTGAATTCATAATTTTGTAGACCAGGAAGTCCTCTACCAAATTTCTTTAATATCATGTCCATCGAGGTAGGGATATTGAATCTAGGGTGGCGCCAAAACACTCATATAGTGTATAGGGTTGGGATTCTTAATGCAGGGTGTGGCCAAAAGCATGGTCATTTAGTGTTAATGTATAGAGAATGTTTAAAAAAGGTCTACCGACACAAAATAAAAACTGACTGTATATTTAGGAAAAAACATTAAGTTGTCATCTTTTATAATATTTCATGCCATCTACATGTAAGGCAAATGTTATGGCTGGGAAAGGTGGGGGATATATTTGTCTTGTTATTTTATTCTGCTCAGGAATTTCAATGAAAGAAATTAGATAATTTACATACATGTGTATTTAGAAAAGAGAAAGCATGAGTTTTCTTCCCTTGCTTCTTCATAATGGAGTTATCCTCCCTTGCTTCTTCATAATGGAGTTATTAATAATTAAATATAATGTAATTAAGAAACTGTATGATCAAAAAAACAAAACTATGCAAATATATTTATTTATTGAAACAAAAACAGTTTTTGAAGTCTTTTAGTAAATGAATAGACTCATTAATAGTAAAGTATTAATTGGTTAACCAAAAATCACTGATAAACAATACATGTAAAATAATTTTTGTATAAATACTAGATGGTGTTGTACAATTTATATAGGACGAGAATTCAAAATTCAGAAGTTGGAACAGAAGTGAAAAGCATATTTAAATCCTAATATCAATAAGCTGTTCACTTTCATGTTTTTTTGTTTAAATGCCCACATGGAGAATTTCTGTCTGCCCCTTGGGATGGGGGATGAGAGGTTGTTTTAATAAAACATGTTTACTAGCCACCTTGTTTAAGTTTATCTATGAAAACATATACAAAAAAAACCTATCTTGAAAGTTAACAAATATGGGAAAATTATTTGCGACTATTTTCTTGTACCTTTTCAATATCAGGTCATGCACTCTATTATGATCTTTATAAGTTTTTCGCTATAGGTTTCAAAGTCCTTTTTGAAAGATTTCAGGCAGGAAGGTGGTCGTCATTACAATATTATAATTTTTTTTTACTCCAGAATGAAACTTAATTAAATGCATATATGAGACTCCTCGACAAGTTTGTGTATGGGCTATGGTACTCAGGTGACCGTTAAGGTCTATTGGCCTCTTGTTGCCGGACACTGTGACTTTTTATTTTATTTGTATATATATATATATATATATATATATATATATATATATATATATATCACCATGCTTAAATTTTGGAATGTTTAAAAACAGAGTATTTCTAGCCGGGCTCATTGCGTGAGCAATGTCCAGGCTTTAGCTACAGTGCATGGCGGATGTTGACTGAACAACCGTTGAAATCGTTCTCCGCACAAAAATGTAGTTCCAACTTAAAAGAGAACATAAAATATATATTATGTCAGGTAATGCAAGTTTACATCTGATACGTATTTAAATATCACCAAGTTATTTTTTTCGGTTACATTCTTAATACTGAGCGGCGGAATATGTTGTTTACATGTTTTAAAATTTGAGCTGAGACTACAAATTGTCGCTGGAAGCTTGTACAAAGTTAATCTCATTTGGGGTGTTAAATATCTGACCCTCCCACGATTTATTACATTTACGATATCGATTAGATATGTATTAACGTGCTTATAAACTCAATGCTCAATGTGTCTATTTAGTGTGTAATAATGCCACAACATGAAAACGTTTTCAATAGACATCACAGGATTCATGGAAATCCATTTTTAAACGTTTTTGAAAACTGATATACGAACATAGATTGATAAGTTAAATCAATTTTATATGGAATCAGTTGGCGCTTGTACACGCTTATTTATATACATATAAACTTCTCTAGATCTAATATAAACTTAAGTTGTGTTATCTTGATACACACTTAATGTCGTCAATTAAGCATTGAATCATTATTTTTTTTAAAGATGTGGTCTCATAACTGCAACTGTGTGTGCATATAAATTGAATAACGCGCGCTAGTTAACTGTTTTTATTTAAACCAATGAAATAATCATCAGCGTAGGTATTGTAATTGATATCAGGTCGTGATCCGGTTTGCAGTCGCAAAGAAAGTCAAACATGTTCTTGTTCAAACATCGAGAAATACTGAAGGATATTGTATTCATACGCACCATAGAAAGCGGATGGAAATGGAAAATATATCTTGACGACTGTTTTATTATTTGGAACGAGAGCGATGCCAATTTAGAAGTCTTTTTAGATATTGTGAATAATCTGGATCCAAACATCAACTTTAGATGAAAGTGCACTCTGTATTCCATTTTTGGATATCCTCATCTCTAAATGCGGAGAAAATATAACCACTGACATGTATAACAAACCAACAGATATCCGTCAATACCTTCATTTCAGTTCTTGCCATCCGAGCCATACTAAACGCGCAATTCCATACAACTTAGCAAGGCGTGTGTGTACCATAGTTAGTGACAACGAAAGACGAAATGAACGCTTACATGAATTAAAAGCGATCCTGATTAAACAATGTTATCCACTAGGAATCATAGATGATGTTATCAAAAAAGCATTAGCACTGAACAGGGAAAACCTTATTAATCCTCCTGAAAACAAGATCTCTGATTTAAAGATATTACCAATGGTAACTACGCATAATCCGAATAATAAAAATGATATTCCTGTTGTACGTCAACTCAACAACATTCTACAAACTGATGAAAAAATGTCCGAAGTGCTAAAAAAAAAAGTTCATCAACAGTAAAAGACAGCCCAAGAATCTCCGAAGGTTACTTTGCAAGTCTTCTTTTCAGCAACATCAATCTTATTCGGTCAACAAGTGTAACGATCCCCGTTGTGGAACTTGCCAATACATTAAAATCGAAAATTCGTTCAAGTTCGGGAACAAGGACTTTATTATTAATGCGAACATGTCCTGTGCCTCTAAAAATGTTATATACAACATTACGTGTAGCGGATGCAAAGAATTTTATATAGGAGAAACTGGAACAACAAATCTACACACCCGTATTCGTATACACAAACAACACGTCAATCAACCCGAGTACAGAAAAAATTAACTTAGTGGATATCTTGATATTTGTGGCCACGGGCAATTTTCAGTTTTCCCATTTTATAAACTTTATACGGAGAACCCAATTGAACGAAGGGAAAAAAACCATTTTATAAAGTCACTAAAACCTTCGTTAAATAGTTTGATATAGACTGTTTCATCATCTTTGATTTTATTTTACTATATATTTAAAGCTATATAACTTGATTCTATGATTGTTTCCTTCATAAGCATTATGACGTCATAGCATTATTGTTGATGTTATCTCATGGTAAGGTAATTGCGTCAAAATTTTTAACGACTGTAAAACGTCTGAAGATATGAAATGAAAGCGCTAACATTTTACAAGTAGTGTTTTTTTTTCTTTTTTTCATATTTATTACCGGACACTGTGGAAATAGTTTTGTATTTTGGATATATGTAGATAGATAGATAGATAGATAGATAGATAGATAGATAGATATACGATTAGTGTTGTTATTTTTTTAAATTTTAATATTAATTAGGTCACCTGAGTCACTCCTGTGACCTAATGTAATTGGTCTTCGTCCGTCGTCGTGCGTTAACAATTTTACATTTTTAACTTCTTCTTGAAAACTACAAGGCCAATTGTTACTATTTTTGGTATGAAGCATCCCTATTGTAAGAAAAATCTAAATTGTGAAATTCATGGCTCTACCACCCCCAGGGCGGCACGGGTGGGGCAAAATGTGCCCCCCAAAAAAGCCAAATTTTCAAAAATCTTCTTCTGATGTTATGATGTCCATGAAGCCCTCTACCAAAATTGTGAAATTCATGGCCCCTGAGTCAGGGGTTCAGGATCTAGGGTGGGGCCAATATGGCTATTTAGTAAAAATGTGTTAGATCTTAGAAAATCTTCTTCTCTACTCCCATATAAATTTGTTAAAAACTAAATGCATGGCTATGATGTCCATGAAGTCTTCTACCTAAATTGTGAAATTCATTACCCCTGGGACAGGGGTTTAGGCCCTAGGGGAGGGTCAATGTTGCCATATGGTGAAAAATGTATATAATAGTGTTAATGCATATAATGTTTAAAAATCTTCTTCTCCACTCTCACACATCTGTAAGAAAGATTGCCTTCATAATTATGTTAACCAGGAAGTCCTCTATTAAAATTGTAAATTTTATGTCTCCTAGACAATGGGTGTTGACTCTAGGGCGGGGCCAAAATGGATGTATAGTGTTAATGCATATAATGTTTAAAAATTATCTTCTTTACTCCCACACACCTGTAGGGAAAACTGAATTCATAATTTTGTAGACCAGGAAGTCCTCTACCAAATTTCTTTAATATCATGTCCATCGAGGTAGGGATATTGAATCTAGGGTGGCGCCAAAACACTCATATAGTGTATAGGGTTGGGATTCTTAATGCAGGGTGTGGCCAAAAGCATGGTCATTTAGTGTTAATGTATAGAGAATGTTTAAAAAAGGTCTACCGACACAAAATAAAAACTGACTGTATATTTAGGAAAAAACATTAAGTTGTCATCTTTTATAATATTTCATGCCATCTACATGTAAGGCAAATGTTATGGCTGGGAAAGGTGGGGGATATATTTGTCTTGTTATTTTATTCTGCTCAGGAATTTCAATGAAAGAAATTAGATAATTTACATACATGTGTATTTAGAAAAGAGAAAGCATGAGTTTTCTTCCCTTGCTTCTTCATAATGGAGTTATCCTCCCTTGCTTCTTCATAATGGAGTTATTAATAATTAAATATAATGTAATTAAGAAACTGTATGATCAAAAAAACAAAACTATGCAAATATATTTATTTATTGAAACAAAAACAGTTTTTGAAGTCTTTTAGTAAATGAATAGACTCATTAATAGTAAAGTATTAATTGGTTAACCAAAAATCACTGATAAACAATACATGTAAAATAATTTTTGTATAAATACTAGATGGTGTTGTACAATTTATATAGGACGAGAATTCAAAATTCAGAAGTTGGAACAGAAGTGAAAAGCATATTTAAATCCTAATATCAATAAGCTGTTCACTTTCATGTTTTTTTGTTTAAATGCCCACATGGAGAATTTCTGTCTGCCCCTTGGGATGGGGGATGAGAGGTTGTTTTAATAAAACATGTTTACTAGCCACCTTGTTTAAGTTTATCTATGAAAACATATACAAAAAAAACCTATCTTGAAAGTTAACAAATATGGGAAAATTATTTGCGACTATTTTCTTGTACCTTTTCAATATCAGGTCATGCACTCTATTATGATCTTTATAAGTTTTTCGCTATAGGTTTCAAAGTCCTTTTTGAAAGATTTCAGGCAGGAAGGTGGTCGTCATTACAATATTATAATTTTTTTTTACTCCAGAATGAAACTTAATTAAATGCATATATGAGACTCCTCGACAAGTTTGTGTATGGGCTATGGTACTCAGGTGACCGTTAAGGTCTATTGGCCTCTTGTTGCCGGACACTGTGACTTTTTATTTTATTTGTGTATATATATATATATATATATATATATATATATATATATATATATATATATATATATATATATATATCACCATGCTTAAATTTTGGAATGTTTAAAAACAGAGTATTTCTAGCCGGGCTCATTGCGTGAGCAATGTCCAGGCTTTAGCTACAGTGCATGGCGGATGTTGACTGAACAACCGTTGAAATCGTTCTCCGCACAAAAATGTAGTTCCAACTTAAAAGAGAACATAAAATATATATTATGTCAGGTAATGCAAGTTTACATCTGATACGTATTTAAATATCACCAAGTTATTTTTTTCGGTTACATTCTTAATACTGAGCGGCGGAATATGTTGTTTACATGTTTTAAAATTTGAGCTGAGACTACAAATTGTCGCTGGAAGCTTGTACAAAGTTAATCTCATTTGGGGTGTTAAATATCTGACCCTCCCACGATTTATTACATTTACGATATCGATTAGATATGTATTAACGTGCTTATAAACTCAATGCTCAATGTGTCTATTTAGTGTGTAATAATGCCACAACATGAAAACGTTTTCAATAGACATCACAGGATTCATGGAAATCCATTTTTAAACGTTTTTGAAAACTGATATACGAACATAGATTGATAAGTTAAATCAATTTTATATGGAATCAGTTGGCGCTTGTACACGCTTATTTATATACATATAAACTTCTCTAGATCTAATATAAACTTAAGTTGTGTTATCTTGATACACACTTAATGTCGTCAATTAAGCATTGAATCATTATTTTTTTTAAAGATGTGGTCTCATAACTGCAACTGTGTGTGCATATAAATTGAATAACGCGCGCTAGTTAACTGTTTTTATTTAAACCAATGAAATAATCATCAGCGTAGGTATTGTAATTGATATCAGGTCGTGATCCGGTTTGCAGTCGCAAAGAAAGTCAAACATGTTCTTGTTCAAACATCGAGAAATACTGAAGGATATTGTATTCATACGCACCATATTTGGTGATTGGTTCTTCTGTGTTATGCTTATATATCACTCAAATCAATCAATGCAATTTAATAGGAGGAAAGAAAGTGAATGTAAATATATATACGTAAATGAACAACAAACATTATTAAGTTCAACTTTGCTTTGTTTTTTGTAGTGCCTTCATCTAAGTAACAGTATACAAATCAATTTATTAAAGATACATGTATTTTATACCATTTGATATCTTAATTTCAAGTTCAAATCTGGCTCAATATAACCCCTCCTATCGATCAAATTCGCCGCTCTAATATGAAATACCTTTCGATGCCCCTGTGAAAAATGAGCCCGGATATCTGTACTTTGAGTACTTTGATTTGAAAACAGTTTGAAGCCTCGTCATTAACCGTGAATATTTTTCCTCGGTGGAATTTTACCATGAACCCCACGTACACACTCGTAATAATGAATAATTAACATATGTATGGGCAGCGGAAAGGGCAAAAATACATTTTTACAAAATCAATGGTAATTGAATTCAACAATTCAAAATAATATCATCAATGACCATAAATGCAAAACCAACAGTCTTCTTTGCAATATGAATATACACTGTACATAAAATCAACCAAAGGTGTCTTTATACAAATCAAACAAACAAAAAGTAAAACCAACATACATAAATGCAAAACGAACATACATCAACATAAAACAAGCGGACGCACAAAAACAAACGCCAGGTGGCGTTTCTGAGAAGCATTATGTCAAGTCAAGTCGTACACAGACCATCTCGTACATTGTACATGGTTCATGTCGTATACAAAAAACCAACTCGTATACAAAACCGAGACGTCAAGTCATATACAAAAATATACTCGTACGCAAGGCTTAAAAATATTTTATATATTGTGGGAAGTTCATATGCAAAACGGAAAGTTTACTTTAAGATAAATTGATTACTTTATAGTATTATAGTATAGCAATTTACAGTTGTATTAAATAATTGATATCTTCAATCAATTGATATAATTGAAATATATGATTTTTGATTAAGATTTCAAAGATATAGGAATAAAATGTAATTACAAAAATATCAGTTAATTGTGGTTAAACATCGTAAAAGCAAGTTCTGAGAAAGCAGTAATTCAGATATTCCCTTTTATAATTATTTTTTTCATTATCGAAAGATTGTGGAATCAAAGACATAAATTAAGGTATATCATGTAGAATGACTTATTTACGGAAATTGCACATTCCATCCAGCTTTTTATTTTTAAAACATCGTGTGATTATCGTTTTGAGATACCGGAACGCTTTGTCATAAGCAAAACTGTTATGGTTTTCGTTCCACTGTACATGAATTATATTTTAGAAAATGAATGAAGTGTGCAGAGATTGATTTGATGTTTTAAATGTATACTTCACTACTTGTTTTAAATATAAAAAACCCCCACATATTATCGTTCCAAGTTATGACTCTAGCTAATTAACTCCCACCCCTTTCACGCGATTCAAAAGCTTATAAATTCGTGCACTTCAAGAAACCAGTATTCCGCTGTCTTAGCTATATTCCTAGTTTCTTATGTTTAGTTCTATAAAACTCTTTTTATTCTTTTAAAATTCAATGATGGACAGCAACTTCCTCTGTAAAACTCGTCACTTCATGAAGACCCGCTCTATGTGTATAAATTTAATGTTTTTATGTGAAACGAAAGCAGGTCTTGGCGATTACAAAGTTCTTAATTCATTCCGGTTCAAATTTCGGATTTTTAAGACTTATTTTTGCTGATAATTAATTAATTACTTAATTAATGTCGCAGTTGTTATTTCAAAGTTTTTATTTTGCATATTTATATTTGGCGCGCATTGACAATCGAGCGTGTATGAGAGGTGAATGAGTGAATGTATGAATGAGATTTGGTTAGTCACGTGAGGATTTTGTTTACGGGTATATGTTAACAACGTGTTATTGTTTACTACTAGATTAAAGCTGACCAATAGAAATTTACGACAAAATTCATTAATATGCATGACTTTACTAACTCACTATAAATTGCATAAATCCTGCCAATTCCCCAACCCCACGACTTTTATATTCATGGTAGAAACAGAGAAGTGTACCTTTACCTTACCTGTACAAGATATTTCATATATTTTGTAATACCATATTTCTGGATACCCGGTAAGCTTCCGTTTACCTTGTAATTGAAATCTCTAATTATATTTATTGTAAATTACTTTTAATTCATTTTATTCAAATATTCTAAATTATCATGCGATGTTGCGTATGAATTGTGTAACTGTAATGAGTGTGAGTGTGTTTGTACTTATAGGTTTTATTGCTTGATATAATCCTCAAAAAAAAAAGAACCGCTATGTAGCTGAAATCAGTATTCAGCGTTATTTATTCACAAGACCCTGCGACATTAACACTGATCATTTTATATAGTAGTATAGATATATCTGTTTTAATGAGAGATTTTAAAGCAAAGTCATTAGATTATCGGAATGTACCGGGTAAAATTGCATATACTAGAACATGTTTGAGCCATTTGTTAAAACATGATTTAATATACAAAAAAAAAAACGTTGTGTAAGATTATGACTTTCTTCTCTGTTTTGTACACGAGTTGATTTTTTTTATGTACGAGATGACCTGTGTACGAGATGGTTTGTATAAAACTTGACTGGATACCGCGCGTGTTGCTCCCCTAACACGCCACCTGGAGTTTGTTTTTGTGCGTCCGCTTGTTTTATGTTGATGTATGTTCGTTTTGCATTTATGTCTGTTGGTTTTACTTTTTGTTTGTTTGATTTGTATAAAGATACCTTTGGTTGATTTTATGTATATTTATAATGCAAAGAAGACTGTTGGTTTTACATTTATGGTCATTGATGATGTTATTTTGGATTGTTGAATTTAAATTACTATTGATATTGTAAAAATGTATTTTTTGCCCTTTCCGCTGCCCATATATATGTACATTTTGTGACTTAACAAACTAGACAAACTTAACATGAATTTCATTAACATTATTTCGCCCCTTATTTAGTTTCTCCCCAATTTCGAGGCGGGTATGATTGTATTACAACTTTGGCATTCGCTTTATAATTAAATAATAACAATTTGATTTAAAAAGGTTATGGCAAATCAAAAATAAACATATGTTCATTTTGTTACTTATCTGTTAGAAGTTTTAAATGCGGGTTTAATAAACCCATCGGGGACGGAACCAAATGGTTCACTTTTCACAACACGCCCAAGATTCATTACCTCTTTTTTAGCCGGGCTTTGCTGAAAGCAGAGTCCTGGCTGTAGGCAGGCAAATCGTCAATGTTACTATAAATAGCACAACTTCAAAAGTTAGCTAAAATCCAAAAAGCGTCGAAGTAAAAGCTTCCGCTATACCATATACATGTAGTTACACAGAGAGCCATGCTTTGTCAAATCTATTGGTTTTTGGGTTTTTTTTAAATTTTGTTGGCGAATAAATTTAGCGAGGAGTGGTTTTTTTTCATATTAATTACGGTTTTAAAATCAATACTAGGCATTTTGGGCACATACAATGTATACAATGCCCATAAATTCTATGAACTACTTTATAAAGCATTGGTAATCAACTACACATGGATTGAGTTTATAACGCTTGTTTCAAAATTCAATGTACTGTTGATTTTTGTTTTATTAAACAGACATATTTTTGTAAATAGGCGCTTACAAAATTAAGTCGCTCCCTTGACCATGAATATTGTCCCCTCGGTGGAATTTCACCACCACACACTCGTACATTGTAATAATGAAAAATTCTATTGGAGTGTTTCCTACATCATTATTTATCTCGGTTTGTTTTCTAAAACGTAAATGCTTCTTAGCGTCTCTAAAACTACAAAATGGCTCTTCATTATTTGACATCTTAACAGGGCTCGATGGTGGTGGCCATTTTTAGACTGCGTTGATATCCTTCAGAAGGAGAGCTTTATATAAAAATATAGGAAAATACCCAGGTTTAAACGGTAAAATATGTGGATTTTTTTTACGTAATAATGTTTACCTAAAAAACCATTACCTAAACTAAAACCAAAATTTTAGGCAGATCTGATGGTTAATTTGATTACCATTAAGCCTCCTTAAACAATATACAACTTGAATTTTCATGATCCATAAACTTCGCAATAGGGGACGTATGCGTATTTACACTGATGCACATGTACGTGTACTGTTGCTCTAAATGTAGTTCAGTCCTATTCAACCACTGAAATCAATATCTTCTTCAGACAAAAACACTATAATTAGGTTTGAATGTGTTTAATACAAACTATAGTCTGTCCCAAATATACATATACATGTGAAAGAAGAACAATTGAAATGGATGGAAGGGAAAATATCCAAAATATCTTCATTGATACAGTAACGAAAAAGATCTATTACGGAGATTTATAATGGGAAATGTTTATATCTATTCTCCATTCGGAAGTCACTCGGTATACCTCGCACACTTTTTCAACGTTATCATCCGGGTACTTTTCATTGCAAAATCCCCGTAGACTCCTTTATTTTTAGCCGTGTATTGAAACATGATGTACTCGGCATTTCAAAGGAGAAATCTTGGAAATTTTTCATACTTTTGACTGAACACCGTTTGATCTACGGGGCATTTATGATTGTCGAGTAATTAAGCAAAATGTGAATCGAAGATATCTTGGGACAGAGTATAGTTTACACATTCTTACATCAATAGCGATGACAATTTAGCTTGATTTAAGTACCGGTATTTGTACATACATGTTGAGTAACATTCAAAACATTTGTAAAACTGCTTCGGTTATTCAAGAAGTTTGACATATCACTTAAGAAACTGGTCAATCTTATTTCTACTTAGTAAACACACGGCCAGTCTCGCACAGATATTTTGACACTGGGCTAACTCATTTACAAAACTTTTTCTCTGTCATCTCCTTTCTCACTTTCGTAAAGGAACTATTAAAAACTGCGTGGATACTATTACATGTAATAATGATAATCAGGAGTTTGTTAGAATAATATATGTCGATGTTTTAATATTTTCAGATCTCCAATGACAAGAGATCATTGATTTCGTTTTGGTTGAATAAAGATCCTAACAAATTTTTATGAAACCGAGAAAAGAAAGTTGAGAGCGTATGTTGACGATCAGGTAACGTACGAGCACAAGCATCTGGCGTTATAAATTTTTCTCATAATAAAATAATATACAAGGTACACATCCCCATCTTGAATCTATTTAAAACAGTCACATCAGGTGGAAGTTTCGCTTGAAACTCATCAATTAAATTATTTTGCGATCTTCTCTGTCTTCCGATCGGTCCTTAAACATCTAAGCTTACAACCGATTCAACCAAAATGGCGCAATAAACCTGTCATTAATAAAAACCACCTCTCAATCTGCATTTACTGCCTTAGATATGCGATAGATGTTAAATGGAGGACTGCGATGTGTACCTTGTGTATTATTAGGCAGAGGGTATAAATGTATATTTTTTAAAATGAGAAAACTACAATACGTTAGATGCCTGTGGAACAACAGAGATTTACTAAATGTACTTTATAGGGTTACATTAAGGGAATTGAAAAATAATGTACATACAGTGTATATCTAAGTGTTACGTTTTAAAAATCGGTATAAATTTACAATAAAATGATGGTAATTGATTTTCTCGTTCGTATCAAAATTGGTTTGATTGCGTGAAAAAATGACAATAACAAACCGTCAACAATCTCAAAAATCCATAAAACGAAATACAAATTCAAAGCAGAGCAACACAGACCCCAAAAAGGTAGAGGTAGGATCAGGTGCCTAGGAGGAGTGAGCATCCTCTGCTGACCGGTTGCACCCGCCGTGTGCTCTTTGTCGTAATCGGGAAAAAACGGAAAAAGTACGTAGACAATTAGGTGATAAATTATGGTCTAACAATCAGTATGAAAATCGTTAGTCAGCATGCGACCCAGTGGATGATTGTATTTGCTGACAAGGTCGTTGTATCGACCATAGAACTTAATTTCGAAAAGATGACTTCAAACGAGACTGTTGATAGTCCTGTTTTATTAATTTGTTTGTCAGTAGCTTGACTCGCCTTAGAAACTGTTCATACGAAGAGCATGCCCTTGCGTATCGAATTAACTGAGAGACAAAAACACCATATGCAGGTGATGAAGGTATATTGCTACATAAGTAAGGAAAGTTCACTATAGAAAAATTGAAGTCATCGCGTTTAATATAAAGTTTTGTTGTTAGGTTACCATCAATGTCCATTTCCAGTAAAATTTCCAAATATGAAACAGATGACGCCGACTCTGTGTATCTTTTATTTCAAGTTCACTGGGATATATCGAGTCGACGTAAGTATGGAAATAACAATTGTTAATTGATAATACGTCGTCGATATACCTGAATGTTGAGTTGAAGGCCACAGCGAGTAATTTATTTTTTTCACGTACAAGTTTTTGAATAAATTCTGCTTCATAATAATACAAAAATAGGTCTGCTAACAATGGGGCACAATTGGTACCCATGGGGATTCCAACAGATTGTTGGAAGACTTGATTTCCAAAAACTACATAGATGTTGTCTATCAGAAACTCAGGCATCTTTTTAATGTCAACTTCAGAGTACTTGAGTGTGCAATCAGAATGTTTTTTAACAAAATATTTTTTTAGATTTCCAATGACAAGGTAAGCATTTTTACGACTTCCATTTTTATTGAGGAAACAACTGTCGATGATATCAAAAAGCCTAGATTCTAATTTGTCATGGGGAATGGTTGTATAAAGCGTTGGGAAATCGTACGTTTTGATGCTATTGATTTTGGTAAGATTTTGTGACCTCAAAGTTTCTAATTATTCTTTAGAGTTTTTTAGTATCCACCTCTGATTCACACCACTTCTGGAGTATATTGTTGTACAGTACTCTTGAAGTTTCTCCTTCACTACTGTAACAATTTTAGTAAGGAGTAAAGAGAGAAGTTTGGTAGAACATTTACTGAAACCTGCTATATATCTCTGTTTGTAAGGACTTTTGTGAAGCTTTGGAATCCAGTGCAAATAAGGTAAATCAAATTTATTGATGATTTGATTCAGGGCGTAAGATTCGAAGTATTGCATTGATAAGAAAGAAATTGATGAGAACAAAAAGGGTAAAACAAAATATAAAATATAATCATTGATCTACCATGAGTCAATACTACTTCAAGTATATTCATTAAAGGTTATTCTTCCGCTGTATGTAATAGTTCATTCTTTATTCTTAATGAAACTCATAGATATTTGGAGAGTTAATATTAAGAACAAAAGAGAAAAATGTACTTACACATTCGTTTAGATCTAGAAGAGAGGCTAAGAAAGCCCCCACTACCACGAGACACACTTTAGTATGCACACTCATTTTGTTGCCTTCAGAAGTAAATAATGCTGTTAAATGTTTAAAAAATTCTTCCATTGTAATGTAAGTCTGTCCTTGTTGCCTTTTTATAACATTTTTTTTTCCTGGTTTCTTGTTTAAAATATCACCTGTTGGGGCACCAGAAGGGTTACATGTATTTATTATTTATGTATTAAAGAATTAAATAAGAAATATTCTCGAATTCCCAATCCTATAAAAATACGTTTACTTAAACGTAAGAGAAAAAAAATCAACATGTGTATTCAAACTATGTATATAGTCAACGGAATTACAAACCTGTTACCAACGATCCCTAGAGACTACTGTACCTAGCGTAAAGAAGAACTCGTTATTTAAAAAAACATCCTCATATGGGAAGCTTTTTTAGTAATGCAATATTTAAAATCCTCCGGTAGAGGACACCCTTGGAATTTTGATGCGCAGGGTTTGATTACAGAATAAATTGCATGATTAAGAAGAAAGGACAGGACATTTATATAAAGTGATATGAATATATTTTACTTTTTGATTATGACAAACGGAAATAAGAAGACATATAAATAAGCATTAAATCATTATTTTTTGAAAGGCATATATAATCTCATGACTGCAACGGTGTGTGCAAACAAATTGAGTTACGCACGTTATGAATTGTTTGCACATACTGTTGTAGTTATGAGACTATATCTTTCAAAATATAATGATTTAATGCATACATTTATTTCATTTATTTATAACTTTCTACATTGAATGAAAATGTGATTAATATATCAAAGTCCCAGTGTTATCCTAAGGGTAAGTTCAGTGTAACAGTCACAGCCGTGAATTTCGATTTTGGCTAGTGACTTTGTAATTGAACAGCGTTCAACGTTTGTACCGTAAAGATAAACATCTTGGGACAGACTATAGGTACAATTGTATCGATATCATTATGATAAATAAATTAAGAAATCAGCGTGGTTTAACAAATGGATGCAACAACGTAAGTAAATTGAATACAAAATAAAATACAATTTACCTTCTGTTTTTGAAATCATTATTTATAACTTTTACGCCTAGTATAAAATCAAATTATTGATTATAAGGAGAATTCGGTTATTCGTCAGTTGCATTTCGGACACAACGTAGTTGAAATAATATTAGAAGACTCGCCGTCTATGAGGTTGATCAACCCGATATTTTTCCGTAGTCAGTCAGTAACAAACCTAATAAGCCTCTTTTCCTGAGGACTTTAAAGTGAGACATTTATTCAGAAGAAGTGATAATCTATGCAAATCCATGTAAAGGTGGCCTTACATCTCGTCTAATTTTACACAGTCAAACTCTTCAAAATTCTCATGCTCATCTTTAAATTCACTTTTAACAAGATTAGCTTTTTAAAAAAGCTAAGAAAGTCGGCCAGTGGAATATAAATTTTAGGTTAAAAGTGAATACACAATCTATCAAAATACAAGATATATATAGTTTCCAGGTCAACGAGGATGTACATTTAGTTTCCACATTTATTTTTTATGACTATGTGAGGAGACAAGCGTGTAGCGATTTACATGTATACAATGTATGACTGTACACCTGCTTATTATATAGTAATCAACAGCAACTGTGTATGCTGTTTTAAATTGATTTCATGCTCTCCTAATTTCATGGTTTCATCGCAAACCACTGCCAATATATTTTCTCTAGATTTCAATCTCACTGAGAGAGTCAGGAAGATATTTATATATGCAGATTTCGGCTCGTGGCTGCAGACGATAAGACCCGAGAAGTTGCGATTGTTTAAGGTGGAATAACACACCTGGAAAAAGTAACTCAAATAAACAGTAAATTATTATGCCCCCCCCTTCGAAGAAGTAAGGTCATATTGCTTTGCTGCTGTCGGTCGGTCGGTCGGTCGGTCGGTCGGTCCACCAATGGTTTCCGTTCATTTTCTTCGCAGAGAGTGCACATACTGAAATAAATTTGGTATACAGTTTTATCATAAGAATGTCTAGATCAAGTTTGATTTGGGGTATGATCGAACAATTTTTGACAGATTTATGCCCCTTGGACTTGAAAAAACAAGAATTCACTGATAAAGGACGCCCTTGGTATTTAAATGCTAAGGGTTTGATTACAGAGTCGCTTGTTTAAAAAGAAGCTCTTCTTTTTTTTGAAAAATGACAATTTTTCTCTATGAACATGCATAGTTCATCAGCTAGAAAACATGATTCTTATTAAATATTGTTGATAAAATTTTGTGATTATATATCTATTTCATGTAAAGTATATAATAAAAGCACTTTTGTAGAAAAGAAAATTGTGGTGTTGATAATTTGACGATATAATAATAGTTTTTATAATGTACTAAATGATAAAAAGAAAAGTACATATAATGCAGTCTGTATGTTATGATAAAAGAGGGGGTTTCGAAATTCACCCTTGGGAGTTTTGTAATTTACCTATAGCAGCTGCCCTTCTGTTAAATAATACTGTGGAACCATCAGAATTCGTAGGTAGCCCTCCTCCACGAATTTAAATCCTCAACCAAAACAATTTTGAAAAGAGTTATCTTTGTTACTGAAACAGTAACCGACGCATCCACGAATTTAATTCCCCACGAATAAGCAAAAAACCCGCAATCGACAAAAATTGGCCCCCACGAATTTAAATGATTCCACAGTATTCATTTTGTAAACTTGTCACAACGCAATAAAAAAGAGAAATTCAAAATTAGCATTGTATGTTATGTTGTTATAATTAAATTTGTACATGTACCTTTACAAACCTAGTATTGTCCAGCTAGTAGTCACGCTGCATAATTTGGTTGTATGTAATCGTGATGTTTGCTGTATTATTGCTGTAAAGTGCTCTCTCGTTCTTTTTTTGTGAATATATCATATTTTAACCGATTGCATGTATTAGTTTCTTTAAAATTGTTCGTAAGATACATATGTGATTTCAAGAGGGCAAATATGGCGGATATAATTTTATTAATCAGTCCTGAGAGAGAGAGAGAGAGAGAGAGAGAGAGAGAGAGAGAGAGAGGGTTGAATTTCAAGAGAATCTAGAATGTGAGATACTACATATATACAAATCGTAACGAAGATGTATGTAAATTTTCCAAGTGAAAGAAATGTTTTATTGAATCTACTTAATTCACGTGTTATGCACTCCAGATCCTGGACGCTCTGCTTTGATAGTTTGATAGGTAAGAGTGAAGCGTGCCTGTTTATACAGTGTACCGTAACCTACTTTGTTCTAAAAGTCATAGCTGCAACTTATAATTAGTTGCATGCCTAGTGTTGTGGTCACACGGTTTAGAATAGACAACACCTAATACTTGTTGCACGTACCTGTGTGTATTCTAGATTCCTCTTTTTTAAGTGCAAACATTATTGTTCTGGCACTAGAATGGTTATTTTAGATAAACAACACATAGAAATAACATCCATTTTGCTATAAAAATGTCATGTTTGGTACCTAATATATGAACATATTCCACTGAATTATTTGTATTTACCCGGAAAATGCTTCATCAACTTAATAATACGTGCGGAAGACAAGTACAGTTTATTGTTTTAAAAAGAAATGAAAAACCTTTCCCTGACTTGATAAACGGAGATACCTAGCCTCATCCCAGCCTGTAATTTGCCAATATTTTTATAGTGTATAGTGTTGGTGGTTTTGCTGATATATAGTAGTGTTTTCACGGGAGAGTCGTCAGAGACTATTGACCGAGTCTTCAGGCTGATTACCGATGCTCATTCGAACTGCGATCAATTTTATTAGGTCACCCGAGTAACTCAGATGACCTATTGCAATTGGTTTCCGTCTGTCGTCGTCCGTCGTCGTGCGTTTACAATTGAACATTTTGTAACTTCTTGAAATATTCAAGGCTGATTCTTTTCAAATATGGTATGAGCATCCTAGGGGAAGAGAACAAAACATTGTAAATTTCATGACTCTTATCCCACAGATGCAAACAGGGACAAAAATTGCCAAAATTTGACCATTTTTCAAAAATCTTGTTCTTTACTTCTGCATATTGAAAGAAAAGCCGGTCATACATTTAGTTATGAAGACCAGAAAGCCCTATACCAATATTGTCAATTCCATGTCCCCCGGGGTAATGGGTTTTGACTCTAGGCCAAAATGGTCATACAGTTGCTTGGTCTGGCTTGATTTCCAATTTTATTTAAGCTGCAAAATGGTGTTTTCATTTAATGTGTGTAAAATAACATCAATTAAAGTATTTTTCCCCATATTTCAATGGTAATCTGATATACAAATTATGTTTTCTAAACAAACTTTACATAAAAGGATAACATGTTATTTCGCCCCTTATTAAGTTTCGCCCCCAATACCGAGGCTGGTATGCTTGTATTACGACTTTGGCATTCGCTTTAAATACTTAAAATTAGCTTTTAAAAATGTTCATATGTACATTTTGTCACTAGTCTGTTAGAAGTTTGTTGTGTTTTGATCCGAAGCCTTAAATGTGGGCTTAATAAAGTTTAACCATAGCCATCGGGGACAAAACTAAACGGTTCCCTTTTCACAACACGCCCACGATGCATAACTCTTTCTTTAGTGTGTTCGGACTTCCCATAAAGAAGTTATTATTATTAACTTGAAATATTTCTATCTTTGAAAAGTGACCGATTCTGCTGCCGTAAATAGGCGTTAGTTCTGATATCGTCTCTTTACTTGCCTCAGACTTTCTCCAGAACACGCTACCGACCTCGGAAAATCAAGTATGTTAAATTTACACTTTTTTTTTTTTTTTTTACATTTTTACTTGTAAACAAACTGCACCACTTCAATTTACGGGACTGGTGATGGTGTTTAAAAGACTATTAGAGGCAAGTAAATAGACGATATCAGTAGAAATTGCATGAAGAATTTAATGGTACCAATTGTTTTCACAGAATTTGCGTATAAATAAGGTTAATTAGTCCAACACTAGCGCACGTTTTTGTGCGCAATAAATACACAATTTGTTTTATGGATGGCACTGTAGCTCTCAGGTCGTCCATCCGATTTTTTTTCAGACCCACTGCTACAGATCTGCAGCTAGCAAATTAGTTCATACTATAATTACTAGTCAAAAAATCAGACCAAGCAGGTCTAATGAATATAATGTTTAAAAATCTTCTTAAACTATTTACTCCTATGCTGATACTGATTAGAAACTAACTGCATATTTAGGAAGACAATAAAGTTATCTACTAAATTTAAAAATCAAGGGGTTATGACTCTAGGGCGGGTCCAAAATGGTCATATTGCGTTTATGTATATATTGTTTTAAAATCTTCTCTACTTTTGCCGATACCGAATAGAAACTGTCTGCATTCTTTTTACTAAAATATGAAGTAAAATGAATCATTTATCGCAGATATGTTGATCAAATTATCACATATTGAAGTTAACATTGAAGCCTATGGGGAAAATGCATTTTTATATATATATATATCTTAAGTACAAGTAATTTTCTGATAAATCTCTTGATAAAAGGTTGCAAAAGCTCCCCCTTTCATTGAAAATGCCAAAAAAAAAATTCATAATTTACCATACATATTTTGAGAAAACGATTTTTCCTAATTTTTGTAAAGGGCAGACAACCCTTTAAAAAAGTTAAGTGCAAAAAGTTCATTCAATTGACTTTATACATACTCCCGAGTTTGGTTTATGTCATCCTCATAATAATTTTGAAATAAGTATTTTAATGTTGTTTAGATCAATCGATATATTCCGTGTAAAAAAATACAAATAATTATTTACTAGTTAGGGAGAACAGCATTTATTTGTATATATTTACATTTGCAAATATGCTTCCTTATAAGAACCTATAGAATAACGAAAACGTTCAATTCTGTGTGAACGTTTCCGTGACGTCACAATGACAACCGCTCGCGCTTATCGCTTGTCGCTTAGATTATTGTAAACATAAAATCTCGGTAATGTTAACAGTTCTGAAAGATTCGTCTCTCTCAAACGTAAATATAAGTAATAAACAGCAATGTTAAAAAGTTCACCGGGATATGAAATTGTTGGTACGTGATCAAATCTACTGAGAAGCCCTTCGGGCTTCACAGGATTTGATCACGTGACAACCAACTTCATATCCCGGTGTACTTTTTAAATTGCTGTTTATTTCTTAAATAGGAGCTTGTACGGATGATCTTTATTATTTTAGAACAATTTGATGTCGCTAGGATACAGGTTTCAGATCCATGATTAGATTGGTTTATTTAGATATTGAATCTCGAATTTCGAATCTTGAATCTCGTATTTCGAATCTCGTATTTTGAATTTCGAATATCGAATGAGCTTTCTGGGCTTTCGTAGATATCCAATCAATTTCACAACAACATGCATTGCAGTGCAGTGACAAGAGCTGTAGACTGCCATGTGAATGGAATGATATACCAGTATAGGTAACACAACAGCGCGGATTTCCATTACGATAGAGGATGCCATCGTTTCTCCTACCCTGCAAAGGCTTATTAAATTGTCATGCCATAGGCCATAATACGCGTTTGCTAACTATAGATACTGGAAAACAATTTTCATACGAATGCAAGCAATAAATGACAAAAAATCATATGGTAACAAAGCTCTCTCTCTCTCTCTCTTTCTCTCACTCTCTCTCTCTTTCACTCTCTCTCTCTCTCTCTCTCTCTCTCTCTCTCTCTCTCTCTCTCTCTCTCTCTCTCTCTCCTCTGTTCACGGAATAGCCTTAGATTTCAAAGTAGTAATAGTTACCATGGTAACATTAACCTTAACAAAATGATTAAAATATGAAGGTAAATAAATAATGAAATGCTTTTTGGTGCTTCATCCGGGAAATATTCTGCGATGCTAGCAACCTTCATACCCGCATTAAGCACTAACGAAAGCACTTTATTGTTTAAATGTTCCACGTAATGTTCTACAATCATCAAAAGTCATTTGATCAGTCACCCCTCAATCACTAATTCTATTTTTGACTTAAATGTTCAACGTTTCCCTCAATAGTTCAAATTTTACGAAGTAGAAAGCGGTCCTTTGGAGGTTTTTAGAGAACTAATGAATGTTGTGCTGAAAAAAATTATGTTTGCCAAATATCCGGCCTATTTAATAATCACAATATACACTTATAGCCATCTTCTTTCCATTAGCAGAATCACTGCTCAATTCGAGTGCAATTTGCACTACATGAAAGATTTGTATGTTCGAGAAATGCTTATTTCAGCATAATACTGAGGGCAAATGAAACGCAAACTAAAATTTAATCATTGAAAATCGAATTGACAATAAAACAAACTGGAAATAAACCTCAGATTAAGTTTGTATTTGGCCAACTTTGAATTATATCAAAGGATTTTGACTCGTGTGACAGATGTTGAGATTGCAAGTTTTGATAAAAGAAAATTAATACCGATATGCCTTACCCCTAGGTAAAAAGCACTAGACTTCATTATACATTCCATATTTTTTGTAACTACTAGAATACCCGACGATTTCCTAATTTACGGGGCACTTTACTACTTCAATAACCACGTTTAATAAATACATGTAATTTATTTCAACGAAAATATGGTTATTTCAATCAATTTATTTCATAAATACACAGGCTTAAACACACGACAAACAGTTTCAAAGAAATATAATTATGCTAAACGTAAGATGATATATCATTTGTTACATGTAGGTTGATGGTTGTACCTGTATTCATACTCTCCCTTAGACAATTATATACTTATCCAATATATGGTAGTAGAAGGCAACACTCATTGCCAATGATAGTTATACCGATCTTATACTTTTCACTCACTCTACATGTATGTGCAAAAAAGAACCAGTCAATCAAAAAATAAGCAATCTTTTTCCTTAAAGATCACTTTACTTATCTAAAACAATTAAACACACACTTCAAGGCTATCCAAACGTTTGTTTTCAACATAAAGTCTGCTTTGATATCCTGAATTGCATAAACGTATTTAATTTCTCAGTTCACCAAATAATATAAATGTTATATGATCGTGAAACCATTTATACTCGTTCTTAAAATATCATTCCACTCTTTCTACCTGGCATGATACAAACAGAGAAAAATATGAATCCGGGTTATGCAAGTTACTTGAAATGTTGTCTTTTTGTAATAAATATACAACTGTGGAGTCTTGTTTATCAAAGCAATGTACCAAGGCAGGATTGACTTCCCATCCACAAGCCAGGCTAGTGTCTGCGCCGTTGTTTAGCAAAATATTAACAGTTTCGTAATATCTATTCTCAAAAGCATAAAAAAGAGGGCTAACCCTGTCTTTCGTAGATGAATTAATGTCTGCTCCATTACTCAGTATAAGTTGTACAGTGCTATCATGTCTGACAAGCTTTAAAGAAAGGACTGGCTCCTTCCTTCATACATAAATTAATGTCTGTGCTCCATAACTCAGTAAAGGTTGTACCGTGCTATCATGACTTTTAAAACAAGCTGCAGTAAGAGGACTGATTTAGTCATCCTCATCACTTAAAATAACGTCTGCTCCATTACTCACTAAAAGTTGTACAGTGCTATCATGACCATTAAAACAAGCTGCATAAAAAGGACTGGCTCCGTTTTTTCTAAATAAATTAATGTCTGCTCCATTATTCAGTAAAAGCTGTACAGTGCTATCATGACCATTAAAACAAGCTGCAGTAAGAGGACTGGTTCCGTCGTTCTCATCACATAAATTAATGTCTGCTCCATTACTCAGTAAAAGTTGTACAGTGCTGTCATGACCATTAAAACAAGCTGCATAAAAAGGACTGGCTCCGTCGTTCTCATCACATAAATTAATGTCTGCTCCATTACTCAGTAAAAGTTGTACAGTGCTATCATGACCATTAAAACAAGCTGCATAAAAAGGACTGGCTCCGTTTTTTCTAAATAAATTAATGTCTGCTCCATTATTCAGTAAAAGCTGTACAGTGCTATCGTGACCGTTTTGACAAGCAATATAGAATGGACTGGTTCCGTCGTCCTCATCACATAAATTAATGTCTGCTCCATTACTCAGTAAAAGTTGTACAGTGCTATCATGACCATTAAAACAAGCTGCATAAAAAGGACTGGCTCCGTTTTTTCTAAATAAATTAATGTCTGCTCCATTATTCAGTAAAAGCTGTACAGTGCTATCGTGACCGTTTTGACAAGCAATATAGAATGGACTGGTTCCGTCGTCCTCATCACATAAATTAATGTCTGCTCCATTACTCAGTAAAAGTTGTACAGTGCTATCATGACCATTAAAACAAGCTGCATAAAAAGGACTGGCTCCGTCGTTCTCATCACATAAATTAATGTCTGCTCCATTACTCAGTAAAAGCTGTACAGTGCTATCATGACCATTAAAACAAGCTGCATAAAAAGGACTGGTTCCGTCGTCCTCATCACATAAATTAATGTCTGCTCCATTACTCAGTAAAAGCTGTACAGTGCTATCATGACCATTAAAACAAGCTGCATAAAAAGGACTGGCTCCGTCGTTCTCATCACATAAATTAATGTCTGCTCCATTACTCAGTAAAAGCTGTACAGTGCTATCATGACCATTAAAACAAGCTGCAGTAAGAGGACTGGTTCCGTCGTTCTCATCACATAAATTAATGTCTGCTCCATTATTCAGTAAAAGCTGTACAGTGCTATCATGACCATTAAAACAAGCTGCAGTAAGAGGACTGGTTCCGTCGTTCTCATCACATAAATTAATGTCTGCTCCATTACTCAGTAAAAGTTGTACAGTGCTGTCATGACCATTAAAACAAGCTGCATAAAAAGGACTGGCTCTGTCGTTCTCATCACATAAATTAATGTCTGCTCCATTACTCAGTAAAAGTTGTACAGTGCTATCATGACCATTAAAACAAGCTGCATAAAAAGGACTGGCTCCGTTTTTTCTAAATAAATTAATGTATGCTCCATTATTCAGTAAAAGCTGTACAGTGCTATCGTGACCGTTTTGACAAGCAATATAGAATGGACTGGTTCCGTCGTCCTCATCACATAAATTAATGTCTGCTCCATTACTCAGTAAAAGCTGTACAGTGCTATCATGACCATTAAAACAAGCTGCAGTAAGAGGACTGGTTCCGTCGTTCTCATCACATAAATTAATGTCTGCTCCATTACTCAGTAAAAGTTGTACAGTGCTGTCATGACCATTAAAACAAGCTGCATAAAAAGGACTGGCTCCGTTTTTTCTAGATAAATTAATGTCTGCTCCATTATTCAGTAAAAGCTGTACAGTGCTATCGTGACCGTTTTGACAAGCAATATAGAATGGACTGGTTCCGTCGTCCTCATCACATAAATTAATGTCTGCTCCATTACTCAGTAAAAGCTGTACAGTGCTGTCATGACCATTAAAACAAGCTGCATAAAAAGGACTGGCTCCGTCGTCCTCATCACATAAATTAATGTCTGCTCCATTACTCAGTAAAAGCTGTACAGTGCTATCATGACCATTAAAACAAGCTGCAGTAAGAGGACTGGTTCCGTCGTTCTCATCACATAAATTAATGTCTGCTCCATTACTCAGTAAAAGTTGTACAGTGCTGTCATGACCATTAAAACAAGCTGCATAAAAAGGACTGGCTCCGTCGTTCTCATCACATAAATTAATGTCTGCTCCATTACTCAGTAAAAGTTGTACAGTGCTATCATGACCATTAAAACAAGCTGCATAAAAAGGACTGGCTCCGTTTTTTCTAAATAAATTAATGTCTGCTCCATTATTCAGTAAAAGCTGTACAGTGCTATCGTGACCGTTTTGACAAGCAATATAGAATGGACTGGTTCCGTCGTCCTCATCACATAAATTAATGTCTGCTCCATTACTCAGTAAAAGCTGTACAGTGCTATCATGACCATTAAAACAAGCTGCATAAAAAGGACTGGCTCCGTTTTTTCTAGATAAATTAATGTCTGCTCCATTATTCAGTAAAAGCTGTACAGTGCTATCATGACCATTAAAACAAGCTGCATAAAAAGGACTGGCTCCGTTTTTTCTAAATAAATTAATGTCTGCTCCATTATTCAGTAAAAGCTGTACAGTGCTATCATGACCATTAAAACAAGCTGCAGTAAGAGGACTGGTTCCGTCGTTCTCATCACATAAATTAATGTCTGCTCCATTACTCAGTAAAAGTTGTACAGTGCTATCATGACCATTAAAACAAGCTGCATAAAAAGGACTGGCTCCGTTTTTTCTAAATAAATTAATGTCTGCTCCATTATTCAGTAAAAGCTGTACAGTGCTATCATGACCATTAAAACAAGCTGCATAAAAAGGACTGGTTCCGTCCTCCCTACATAGATTAATGTCTGCTCCATTATTCAGTAAAAGCTGTACAGTGCTATCGTGACCGTTTTGACAAGCTATAGAGAATGGACTGGATCCGTTTTTTCTGAATAAATTTATGTCTGCTCCATTACTCAGTAAAAGTTGTACAGTGCTATCATGACCGTTTTGACAAGCAATATAGAGAGGACTGGTTCCGTCGTCCTCAACACATAAATTAATGTCTACTCCATTACTCAATAAAAGTTGTACAGTTTTATCTCTTCGCTCTGCACCCGATTCTCTATCGTTATAGTCTCCGTATTCTCGGGTATCGTTACCAGCTGCTAATATAAGGGGAGTCCAACCACCATTAACGTCAGTCTTTTGATTAACATGTACACCTATCTGAATGAACTCATTCAGTAGTTCATAATTATGGAACACAGATACAATGTGAATAGGGCATAAACCTCCCCATGTCTTTTTCAAAGATTCTTCTGCATGGTCTTTACAAACATAATTAAACAATTCTGTTGAACCATTGCAACACATTGCAGAAAAACAGCTGATGAAGTCGGTATGCTTTTGTTGTAGCATTTTAAAGCAATATAGTGATAGTTGTGTATGGCAAAATACAATCAATGCAAACAGTAGCGATACCTCATTTTCTAATTCCAAAAAATCAAGTTTATTCATTAGTTCTGCTTTAGAAGTCAAATCAAGCTCTTGTTTATCAACTGTAAGTTTCTTTGTTTCTAGTAACATTTGTAGATTTTCAGGATGACCTGCTATCTTTTTTTTCAGTACTTCGATTACGTTTTCATTCCTTAGACAAGGATTGAGTACGACATCTATAAGGCGCTTTCCAAACAGTTCAGTAAAAAGCCTTTCTCCGAGTTTATCTATGTAATTGTCACTTAAAAAGATAGTGAACGGATCGTTGTGTTCGTCGCAATTTCCCAATTTTACTCTTCTTCTGAGGAATCCGATATCGGCGTATTTTAAAGTTTCAGCGGGATAATATGTTCCAAAGTCATGAGTGGTAACTTCCATCACAAAGTCATGATAAAAATGATACGTGGATCCAACTTTTTTGACAAAAAAGTTCTTAAGGGAGTTAAAATTGTCCACAATATCTGATGGTGGTGTGCTCTCTGGTAATCCACAAAGTTTTAACGTGTGTTTAAATTTGTTTTCCGTGTCTTTATTATTTAAAAGATCATTTACGCAAAGATCATCGTTAAAAAGAACAAGGAGAGCCAACGCACAATATTTACCCTTGTCTTTTTTTCTTAAACCTAGTATTTCCTCTTTTAGCACTGTTACGGGTTCTGTAAAAAATTCTATACCATTATTTTTGTAATCTTCTTTGCTGGAGTACAATTTACACAATAACGGGAAATACCTTTCTACTTCAACGATCTTATCACGATCTTTGTCGGATAAATTCATATCGGACGTATATTTGTTCAAAATCTGCCGTTTTTCTTCAACAGATAATTTAAATTTGTTATCATCGATGTTTACGATACGCTGTTGATTTACGAGATAACGTGTTATTCTAGTATCCGAAATAATGTGATTTCTACACGACATCACAAGTTTTGCTGTTTTTAAGTACTGGTTTAATTCTTCCTCATATCTTTGCCATGAATTATTCAATATTTCATCAAATGATTCTTTTCCCAATGGATCATTGAAAACACACATGATTTTATTCTTTTGAAATCGACTTGAATCATATTCATCCACAATATCTTTTACTTTGTTTACTCGTTTTACAGTCCAGCCCTGTTCTCTGTATTTAAGCGCAATATGTTGAATAATGGCAGACTTTCCGGATCCTGAGTGACCAGCCACAATAACCAGATTCCTGATTTTAATCATTTTTTCTACTTCTTTACAAGCATTTGTAGAAATAAAACAAAAGTTGTCTTGCTCCCATTGGTTAAAAATGGACCTTTCCATCTGTGATTCTGGAATCAGAAATAGTCAAATACTCAAATAACATTAAAATAAAATAACTAATACTTTGAATTTAGAATTTATATATCCTCATGATCAAATAATCAAAAAAAGAAACGATAGGAAATATAAATCAAATTACTTTTAAATAATGAACGGCATTATATTCTTCATAACTTTATACGTTTTATACTTCATACTTGTTTTTATACAATTGAAAACAATCAACGTTCATTGTGTGAGCTGTTGTATAGTGTATACACATAAAGCTTTCACAATCTATCGTATGATGAATCAATCAATTAGCATTGAGTACAATTTCGTAACAGCGTTAATGTATAATAGTGGAACAGAACCACAAAATATAGATTTTAATCATGAAACTGAGATAATCCATTTTTTGCATTTTGAGGAGGTAGCAACTATACTTCCAGAATATCAATGCATATGTTGACTTTTGTTGGTATATATCGACGGGGAACATTCAATCACACATTTTGGCTGATTGTGACCTGACTTAAAATTAATTTATCTAAGCTAAAAATTTATACAAGTGTGCTTCTTCTCAGTTGAAGGTGGCTCAACACACCAATATATATTTTTATGGATATATCAAGTTCTTGATACTGTTCACAATGATCGAGTATAGATTTGAGCAAGGGATATTTTTCCAGCGAAGGAAATTAAGAGCAATGTCGTGAAATTAAATTTTATTTAGGGATCATTATAAAACAGCTTGACATATTTTTCATCTTATAGCTCAAAGTTTAAATTACTGACGAATACTGACCCCCATAACAAAATTCAGCCTTTATTTGGGGCTTTTTTATACATGATTTGTTGGTATCTTCTAAATAAGAGTAATTTTCTGGATCTACTGTAGTTGTCCATAATTTAGTTCCCAAAATGGCCACCGTAACATATTTTTTTTTTCTGTAAGGTACATTTTTAAAGGAAATAAAGCAATTTTTTTTTCATAGGCAGAATTAACAAGAGGCCCATGGGGCCATGTCGCTCACATGAGCAAAAATACCATAATGAAATGAGATTTATGGAGTCATATACAAAATATCTGGGCTATGTAGTAGAATAATGATATAAGAAGATTTTCAAATTTTTCTTCAGATATTATTATGTTAAACATTGAGCCACTTTTAAACTTTAAAGAAGAAAGGGCAGTAAGGCCCTTTTTTGGCCTCAATTTTAGGCATAAATTTAATAAATGTGTATATTTCTGAAATATTCATTTATAAACTAGTCAAAAGAATATTTGTTCTTTCTAAAAATGTAAAAAAAAAAATTCCGGGAAAATACATTTTTGATGACATCATACTGCCATGGAAACGGTATATTTTGCAAAATTTAAAAAAAATGACAATTTGTGACAAAAAAATGTCATATTCACATGCTCCACAGTTGTGTGCCAACGTGAATTTCACATATATAATTGTTAATTAATTAAAGTAATTGATTCCAAGCAGATTACATTCATTTTTAAAAGGATATTACATTATATTACTTTTCCTTCCTATAACTTATGCTTTCTTTAGATTACATTATTTATTTCTAGTGTTTCCATTTTTAAATGTTAAATGCTTGAAAAAAAAGAAACATACTATGCATTTTGACATGACACCTGTAATATGAATTCTTACTTAGAAGTTTCTTTCATTACAATTTATTATCATCAGTATTTGAGTTACTTGGTCTTTTTTAGCTTTCTCAATGCAAAGTAACGGTTGATCTTTAGGAAACTCAAACTATTGTCAGATAGCAAAATTAATGTGTTAATCCTAAGTTACCTTTCAATGGTGTTTTTCAAGTATATAAATCAGAATTGGCAAAAATATGGGAATACTCATATTTCCTAGGACGGTGGGAATTCCAGTGAAATAAAGTACAACTACATATTTCAAACTTTTAATCATATCTGTCTGGATGTAGAGTGTAAAACATCTTGTTACTGAATGATTAAAAAACAACTTTAGGTGGAAAAAATTGTATTCTGCTATAGGATAAAAAGAGGAAAAGATGATATGGGGCATTTTTTCGAAAATATTCATATAATACTGACTATGAAAAGGCTAAATATGTTGAATTGTGTTTTTATGCTTACGTCTATATATTCTTTTCCTAAATATAAGTTTAACATGAAATGAATTAAATTAACGAAGAATATATTTATAATTTTTATTCCCAGAAATTCCCAGGCTAGAGAAAATCAGTAGTAATTCTGGTAAATGGACATCGATATTTCAAATGCACAAGATCAATAGATGAATAGGTAATTGTAACTAATCTAAAATGTCCTAATCGCCAAGTACCACTAGTAAATTATGATTTCAAACATGATGTTTGTAATCATAAATGTAATAAAAAGTAATCACGATTACAGGATTTTTTTCAGAACAATTTATTAAATTCCTGTTACTTGTATTAAAACTTTTGGGCGATTTCTGAATACTCACGATAACTCAATAATCTGTAATCGATTTTTACAAAAATAAAAACTAGTTCCCATAATTCCTTTAACATTTGACACAGTAGCCAAAACAACTCTTGTATTATGTTTTGAGTAGATACGCGATAAGGTTGCAGATTTTTCATTTGCATCACTGAGATCAACAACTCGAGAGAAAAAATGTCTCAAGAAAGGTTTCGAAGATTAATTTCCTTTCTGGAGATAAATAATCTTCTTAATTTTATTAGTTTATAACTTATTGAAAATAAGTGCTTAAAAGGGGGAGTAGGACAAGTCCTTTGGGGCATAACCTATGTTTTATTTGATGCACCATGACACAAGGAACAATAATATGTATGTTTTAAAGTGGGTATTTCAAAAGTTTTCTAAATATTTGATAATTTCTTGTTTAAGACGATCGGGACCACCCATATGGATCATGTCATTCATACCATTTGATGAGCCATAACACAAGAAACAATATGGTTATGGTATAGATCTCAAGAGTATTCAAGATATTTAGATTTTCCTGTTGCAGGGGGGTCAGGAATACCCCCATAGACTTGTATACCATTTGATAACATAAGGAACAAGGAATTAAATGGTTAAAGTGTAAAGATCTTCTTGGTTTTCAAAATGTTTTGTTATTTTCAGTTCCAGGGGGTTAGGATGACCCCAGGGGTCATGTGTAATGTATCTTGACACGAGAAGGACGAATATCTATAGTTATGGGGTAGGGATTTTTACTAGATAGAAAATGATGGGAATGATTTCAGAGCATTTGCCCAACATACATTGTTAAACTAAATTTAGTGAAGGTTACTCTGGTAACAAGTACGTGAAACTGCAAATGTCAATTGTTCACAAAAACAAAAACAAAAGAAAGGGAGGGAAATCAGGTTTTTTTTAAAAGATTGATACATATTTATTAAGTTATTGAAAAATTTTAAAGAAAACATATTATTCGTATAACTTGCCTCATTCTGTGATATACATGTAAGAACAGTCTCGTTTTTAGAGATTGATAAGTCATATACATGACCAGTAGTTCAACCTTGGAATAATCAATCCCCAAAACGAAACTATACGTATATCTTAATTTTGCCCACATTTAGTAAAATTATGTTGGTATGTTTGATATTAAAGCATTTTTTGCGCAGTTTGCTTTTAGAATTGAAAAATTTTAATATCAACCTCTACGTGTGTATTTTAACCTATTTTCTAATGTATGTGTTTTATTCTATAGTCTGTCCAAAGTTATTGCTTCCATCACTTTTTGATAATTTTTAATAAAAATACACACACATGTGAAAGAAATGCAATTGAAATCGATAAAAAAAAAATATATCCTAGATATCTTCATTGACACATTATCATTTTTCTTTCGGAAAAAATTACAGAATCAATACAGATTTCTTATTATAATGGGAAATGTCATATATCAATTTGTGGTTTATGTGAACTGTGTTTATGTTAGTCCCATGGGTGATTTATTTGCCAGTTTTATTTTTATTTTATTATTTTTATTTATCGGCATTTATTTGAAAATGGGATCCGACACCCCGAGGAGATCAAGGTATTTTTAAACACTTCCATTTTGTTTAAGTTGTGTGAGCATTGCCTTTCCTTTTGGCGATTTATTTAATTATTCTAATTTAATTAAAAAAAAACTCCCTAAACATTGGTGTTTGTGATTTGCTTTCATACCTTGGTTTATCTTATCCTTGTGTATTCCAGTAGATGATGAACATTCTTCCTCTTCATGACTACAGTGTGTGTCATTTTTAGAATGTTTTTCATCACTGAGTAATGGTCCAATCTCATCCTCTTTGTGCAATTCTACATCATCTTTTCTTTGACAGACTGGAATTAAAGAAAATACATTTTCTGTTTTATTTTCATAGAACGGTATGGGCGTCATTTGATGTAAACTATATAACACCACAAAAATGGATATTGTATTGTGTAGTATTAAAAATGATACCCACACTTTAAAAAATAATCAGATATATTGTTTTATGCTGTTTTGTTCGTCCGTCCGTCTGTCGATATGTTCCGTTTTTCATTCCAATACTGCTCTTGCGTTTTATGCATTAGACTTTTCATCTCCTTGAATATGATTTTGATTGTTATGTTGATTAGTAACTATGTTTTTGAAATCTCATTTTCATTGGAGGTAGATAGTTGCCAAAACAAGTTTTCAATGTGACAGCAAACCGGGTTTCATTTTGTATGAACAGAACTCATAATCCCTTTTTTATATATAAATATACAAAGTATGATGCTTATCTCTATGGTTTATATATGTACAAATGAAATACAATTAACCTTCTTGAAAACTGTTAGAGGAGTTATATTGACAAATGACGCACTATAATACTAATATATAGCGAAAAAGATAAAATTCATTCGCATTTTTATGTTAATATCAGTTTCATAAATAGGATGGGTCTAGACATTTAAAGAAATAGAGGAAACTTGTATTTTAATCAATCGTTAAATCATTTGATAAATGCATTGGGTTATTTCACTCATTACGGAGAGAGAAAATAAACATGTTTTCCTACTTATTGAGGTATCGCTAATAATCAAAGAGATGCTCAAAATAAATTGGGATGTAGTAAAAACATGGGGGGGGGGGGGTAATAATATATATTTCATTTAATTTGGATTGAATAATCTGAAAATCTTAAATACCCATATAAGGGAATTACATAATATCTTGAACAAGATGTCAGAATGACAATTTACAAGGTTAAATATTGCGACCTTTTGATCTACTGAAAGTTGTATACTATACACAGATACTGCCTACGCTGATCTTCCTGTGAAGGAAAACTTCAAAGACATTTGGAAATCCTAACCAGTTATCTTCTCTATTTTGAAAAAAAAACTAGTATGTTGAGCAGTGTGGTGGTTTTTTTTTCATTGTTGAGAAAATTGCCCAACCCCCACATATATACTAGCATTGACAGTATTTATTGAATTAAATTCAGAGTAAAAAAAAACTAAGTAAAGTCACTAAAACATTAATATTGAAATCGATAAAAATAATTTCTCCTGGTAATTGAATAAGTTATTATATTTTTTTTTTGCTAATTGGATTCTGATTTTTTAATATATGCGAGGATCTAAGGGGGGGGGGGGGTTCAAGGGGATAATTTAAATTTCTTAAACTTACATGGTACAACTACCCAAAATAGGTCTTAGCTCCCCCAAGAAAACAATGATTTCTCTGCCCCCTCCCCTGGAAAAATTCCTGACCGCGCATGTAATTATGAACTTAAAGAAAAAGAAGCCAATTCTCTCTCTTGTAAGCAAGAGGAAATCAAAACAAATCCAGATTTTGGATGTAAATAATCCATTCATTGTAAGCATATACAATAACTTATAAAAACATGGGTACAGTGGGTTACGGTGCCGCACAGTGTTTGTCAGTACCCTGTACAGTGGTGTACAGTGGGGTACAATGCTGGTCAGTACCCCATACAGTGGCACACAGTGGGGTACAGTGCTAGTCAGTGCGTAGGTACAGTGCTGTCCAGTGGAGTACACTGAAGTACAGTGGCTCTGTACAGTGGGGTACAGTTGGATACAGTATGGTACAGTAGCTTTGTACAGTAGATGTACAGTGGATTTACAGTAGGGTACAGTGATTATACAGTAGATGTCAGAGAAAGTCAGTCAAGTTTCGGGAATATCAGTGGATTTTGAATTCAGTAGTGTGCATGTACCAAATAAAGTGTCTATTTATAACGTTTTGTACATGTAACTATATATATTCATGTCTCCATATTTTAGAGGACAGCAAAATGTTTGACATATACGAGCGAAAACAGTTTGGAATAGTTGTTTTTTATGTTTCCGACACAGATAAAACTGAATGTTTTTATTTGAACTACGTGTTTCGAAAGGGGGGATTAAATGATAGTAAATTTAGTCCATTTTATGAGGAGACTAAAAAAATAAACTTACTTCTTATTATGTAGTAGCAAGACAGCAAGAGAATGCAGAGAGGGATGAATATTCCTAATAATATTGGAACAAATAGAGCGCCATCATTCTCGTTGACTGGTGTGTTATCGAATTCAGGATGCAATTTGGACGATTGCTGAGGACGTGTTGTTGTACTCCTATTCCAATTGTTAATAAAGACATTTTCAAACTGCTGTGTAGTACTCTGAATATGGGTGGCGTTACACTTTTTAATGAAAATGTTTTTCAAAAACATTTTAAAATATCTTTTTTCAATCTTTGAAATATAAAAGACAAACAGATTGCAGTCAAGACTTTACTGTAAGTATTTCCTCAAATTATATGATTTCAAAACTAATGATTCGATTTCTAAAATAAAATATTAATATTTTTGTAATTTGTATCTGATATCGTAATTGAATTTAAAACATATCTGACCATATTTAATCAAAACTTTAAAATACGTGACCTTTTACAAGATGGTTCAGCAAGGAAACATCCATTTCCAAGTGAAATGCAAACTCGGGTCTGCAAAACAATAACGTTATCCTTTTCGTTTGCACACTATCTACATCGTAATTCTGATTTAAAACGTACATGTATAAATGTATACATCAATATACCACAAAAAATGTCAAAAAAGTAACAGAAACGGTAATCTGCAACATGTAACAATTGCTGTCTCGGAAGATAACGATATTGTTTTTATCCATATCCTCAGTAATGATGCATAATTATATTCTTATTATTTATACAAGCTCTGTATTTAAAATTAAGTGTTTGTACTTACATTTATAGATTTTATTGCTGAAAAAAGAGTGATTATGGCATCCCTGTGTAAAATGACTGCAGCTGTATGAATTAGTTAGTGAATCACGTTTCACCAAATATAAACAAAAACCTGAAAATAAAACAAAGGGTTACTCATTTCTCAATTAATCTGGAAATCTTAAAATAAATTGTAAGTTGTTAAAACGTTTCTTTCAAAACAGTTCTTTCAAAATTATTGCACTTAATTTAAATTTGACAAGCAGTTTGACAGAAAATCAATAAGCGTTGGTGTCTGCGAAAAATCTGTTTTGTTCACAGGTCAAAAAGACAAAATTTTAATGCGAATTACAAAATGTGCACTTACTTTGAAATCAAGAAAGAAATGTTTACCTTTCTGAATCATTTCAACAGGAATTATGTAACAGAACTCTAAGAGCTCATCGAAGTTTTCGCTCGGTAAACACGTATAACCGTTACTTTTGTTACAGTTGAGAGCTGACGACCTCTCTGTCCATTCTGTTTCGTTTCTTGGACAAAAAGCTGTAGTGTACACAGGATACTTGTATCCATCAAGCTTTCTCTGAAAGTTTAGAACGTTCTATGCATCAACGACATTCTTGCATTTTAATAAAGCGTTACGAGTACACTAAACTGACATAAGACATAAAGGAATAGTTTATTTATGATGTTCTTATTTAAGTTGAAGAAAACACAAGTGTTAAAAGTCTTGAAATGTTTATAAAAAAGAAAATGTCATTATAAAATATTTCAGTAACTGTTATATTCCATATTTTTCAATAGTCAGAACCACTGGGCCGCTTTAAAACAAAATTAGCACAAAGCATCCTTAGGTAAAGGGGATTCAAGTTTGTTAAAATGAAGGGCCACGCCCTCTTTCAAGGGGAGATAATTAAAAATCATTGAAAATTTGTTGGTATTTTTCAAAATCTTCTCAAAAAGCATTTGGCCAAAAACGCTAAAACTTGTGTGGAAGCATCCTCAGGAAGTGTAGATTTAAGTTTGTTCAAATAGTGATCCCTGGGGCTAGGGTAGGGGTACAATGGGGGGTCGAATTTTTACATAGGAATATATAGAGTAAATCTTTAAAAATCTTCTTCTTTAAAACCGATCAGCAAGAAAAACTGAAACTTGTGTGGAAGCATCCTCAGGTAGTTTAAATTTACAGTTGTTCAAATCATGATCCCCGGGGCTAGGGTGGGGCCACTAAGGGTGTCGAATTTTTACAAAGGAATATATAGAGTAAATCTTTTTAAAAAACATTTCTTTAAAACCGATCAGCAAGAAAAGCTGAAACTTGTGTGGAAACATTCTCAGGTAGTGTAGATTCAAGTTTGTTCAAATCATGATTCCCAGGGGGTAGGATGGGGCCACAATGGGGGTCGAATTTTTCAAAGTATATAGAGAAAAATCTTTAAAAATCTTCTCAGAAACCAATCAGCCAGAAAGTTGTAACTTGTGTGAAAGCATCCTCGGTTAGGGTAGATTCAAATTTGATAAAATCATGATCCCAAGGGGTAGGGTAGGGCCACAGTGGTTGGTCTAATTTTTACATAGGAATATATAGAGTATATCTTTAAAAATATTCTTCTCTAAAACTGATCAGCCAGAAAAGCTGTAGGAAAAGTTACAGCTTTTCTGGCTGATCGGTTTTAGAGAAGAAAATTTTTAAAGATTTAAAGTTTGTTCAAATCATGATCTCTGGGGTTAGGGTGGGGCCACAATGGGGGGAGGGTCAAATTTTTACATAGGAATATTAAGGGGAACATCTTAAAAAAATCATTTTCTAAAACATTAGTTGGCTAGAAAAGCTGTAACTTTAGTCAGTTCAGATAGTGTAGATTAAAATTTTTCAAAATCATAATATTCAGGAATACGCTTGGGCCACATGGCGGCGGGGTGGAAAACAAAGGAAAAGTTCAAAACATGAAAATTAATCTATTCACAAAAACTCAAATATTATACAGTTTTATTCATATGCAAGCATTTTGACATATTGTTGATTTTTAAAATTTTGTTTGGACTCTGGCCCCTGGACAATTCTTGAGTTCAAAGTTTGATGTAGGTTTATAATTCATGTATAAACAGTTGTTTAAGATTTTCTCGAGAACTGCTATGCGCAATATTTGATAAGACTATAAAATCATTCTGTTACAAAGGGCTCAATGAAAAACATAAGTAAGAATATGCAGGGGAAGTTTTTTTTTTTGATACAGGATCTATTATACTATATTGTTCAGATATTTTGTATATGACTCCATAAAGCTGATTTTATTATGTCTATTGTTGCTCACGTGAGCGATGTGGCCCATGGGCCCCTTGTTCTTGTTCTAATGAATAACAACTCTTTCTCTATTATAATATACCCCTTCACATATAAGTGCGCAGCATTTGATAATGTATGACGTATGGGGTGTTGGGAAAGCTTAAATTATCTCGCTTGTTAGAGTACTCATTATGAAGACAATTATATACCTCTTTAAGTTAATTACGATACATATAAAAATCATTTCCAGATGCTATAAGCAAGTGGAACTCACAAAATTCGGTTACTAAGAAAGCAACATCCACCTGTCAATTTCAAAGAAGCATTTTTTATACTACCAGTGATACAAAAGTTTATAAATATTTTCTTCATGGTAAAAGAGCAACTAACATCATTCAAACAAAATTAAGGCACAATTCTTTACTGAATTATGATTTACACATGGAGAAGAAATACTATTGATATCAATTCTCCAAATTGCATATGCAGAAAGAAAGATGTTTATCACTTTTTATATGTTTGCAAACGATTTTCGAATGCAAAAAATACTTTATTCAACGCACTATTCCAAATACATGATTTAGATATCATATACTTGCATATTTTACTATGGGGTAATGATCACTTTGATTATGAAACTAATAGACAACCATTTTAATTCATACATGATCAGAGAATAAATAAAACCGAACGTCAGTATTACCACTTATGGGGGCCCCTCGACTCAAAAGTGACATTAGTGTTTCTGTTTTTCTTTCTTTTGTCTACGAATGCGTTAACCTGCTACCAGCATGCAGACCACGCTTTTGCGTCGACTTCTTCTTTACATATTGAATAGGCTCTTGAAATATCACGTGATCAGGTGATCATGAATATTTAAAGCTGAGGCATTTACTGAGCGGGTCGATCAGTAAATAATTTAATTGGAAATCATATTCAATACTTTTAATTGCGTCTGAATTAAATTGTAAAAATTGAAGAAAGTTTCTAACTTATGAAGATCAGCACACTAACAAAGTTTTGGTCGGTTTCTATCATACCAAAACACAGCGTTAAAAAAAGCTACAAAAGTTAAACAGAAAATGAGAGTAGAATGGTGTAAAAAGTTAAATTCAAGAAAACAATTATATTGGAAACAACTTAACAATTCTAATGATGCTGAACAGTATCAAAAATGGCTAAATCAGGAAAATGCAACTCTTCCTCGGAAATATAGAATAACAAGCATTCGCGGAGAACCTGAAGAGCAAACAAAAATTCGAGTCAATGTTGCGGTAGAGAGAGTCAAAGGAGAAATAGAATTACTGCGTATGAGGTCAGGTATTTCTAAACAAAAGGTCGCAAACACTGACGAGCAAATGATGGCAGAATTAAAGACAAAAGCAACGGGCAGAGTCTTAGAAATTCTTCTGAGTATGTGGAAATTAGACTGTGAGAAAGAAGAAAAGAAATCAGTGGACCGATGACGATACAAAGAAATTTGGTTATTGGATTAGGTAAGAAAATATGACAATAGTTGCATAAAAGAAAACGCGCCAAAACAGGTTAAGACAAATAAGCCAAAACCAGCACATCCATCAAAACCAAGCAAACAAAGGTATGCTGAAATCACTTCTAAATCTCAAACTGTCCCTGAAGTGTTAGACGATAATGCGCAAACTAGCATGCATTCACCGCAAATTGCCGATCATAATCACCAGAGCAATACAAAAAATTACAAACACCATGGGCGAAAATCTACGTTTGAGAATGCCAACAGAAACACATTTAATCAACCATTGGTAAAAAAAAAAAAAACAGAAAAAAAGACCATTGCCTCAAAGCAGATACACTGGCCAAAACCTAGGGAATTCTTATAATCCATCCGGAAATTTATTCAGGAGGAATGGAACTACCTACATCGGCAGTAAGGAGGAGGCAAACCAAGCCAAGGCCAAAAGTATCCGTACAACCAATATCTACAAGGACAGAGGACAGGGCGGAAATGGTAGACCCAAAAGTTATAAACCTGTCAAGTAGACCATTGAACGAGGCTGAAATAAACTTACTTGCAAAAGGATTAAAATTTACACCAACGCCAAATGAAAGTAATCCTCAGAATTTAACAACAGACATTAAGGAATATACTAGAAAATTAAGACTAGCCGAATATTTCCATAATGACGATGACGGAGAAAATACAACTGAAACAGGTCTTGTCAAAAACAAATCTAACTTTAATCCTATAAAAGGATACTGTTTGTGATACTCTTGAAAGTATACCAACTGAGGGAAACCCCCCTAAAAATAAAAGACAACATAATTTATTAAAATCAGAAGAAAATGCTATCAAAGCGTTGGTCAATGACAATTCTATCGTAATCAAAGAAGCGGACAAAGGAGGAGCAGTAGTTGTTATGGACGCAGAGTATTACAAAAACAAAATACTGGAGATGCTTAACAACAACGAGTTTTATTGCAAAGTATCCGAAAACAATGATAAAAAAAACAATTCGAAACGTGAAACGTTTACTTAAAGACTACCAGACTTCCTCCGACATAACAACCAAAGAAGCAGATTTTTTTAACGGATTTTGATTTCCGGGAAAGTGTCTTTTATGGACTTCCTACGATACATAAATCAAAAACAATTACGGATGCCATCAAAACGCAAAATAATACATACATTATTTGTATCAAACCGGAAGATCTGACATTTAGACCTATTGTGGTAGGACCTAACGCTCCAACACAATGACTGAGTCATCTTATGGATATATTACTAAAGCCTTCATGCTCAGAAGTGTAAAGTTATGTTCGAGATGATCTTGATTTCCTGAGACATTTACCAGATAAAGTTAACGAAGATGCAAAATTGGTCATTATGGATGTAACTAATTTGTATAACCACCGATCTCGGTATCAATGCCCTTAAATACTGGTTGAATAAATATCCACAAAATATCAACAGCGGTTTCAGCAAAGAGTTTATCCTAGAGGCAAGCAGTCTACTACTTAAAAATAACATTCTCTTTCAACGGCAAACATTATTTGCAACTTAAAGGAACGGCTATGGGGACTAAATGGCCCCTACTTATGCCACTCTCACATTAGGGAACTTAGAAGAGATTATGTATGAGAAAACTAGACAGCAATTTAGTCAAACCGCACAAAATATAGAAAGCGGATGGAAATGGAAAATATATCTTGACGACTGTTTTATTATTTGGAACGAGAGCGATGCCAATTTAGAAGTCTTTTTAGATATTGTGAATAATCTGGATCCAAACATCAACTTTAGATGAAAGTGCACTCTGTATTCCATTTTTGGATATCCTCATCTCTAAATGCGGAGAAAATATAACCACTGACATGTATAACAAACCAACAGATATCCGTCAATACCTTCATTTCAGTTCTTGCCATCCGAGCCATACTAAACGCGCAATTCCATACAACTTAGCAAGGCGTGTGTGTACCATAGTTAGTGACAACGAAAGACGAAATGAACGCTTACATGAATTAAAAGCGATCCTGATTAAACAATGTTATCCACTAGGAATCATAGATGATGTTATCAAAAAAGCATTAGCACTGAACAGGGAAAACCTTATTAATCCTCCTGAAAACAAGATCTCTGATTTAAAGATATTACCAATGGTAACTACGCATAATTCGAATAATAAAAATGATATTCCTGTTGTACGTCAACTCAACAACATTCTACAAACTGATGAAAAAATGTCCGAAGTGCTAAAAAAAAAAGTTCATCAACAGTAAAAGACAGCCCAAGAATCTCCGAAGGTTACTTTGCAAGTCTTCTTTTCAGCAACATCAATCTTATTCGGTCAACAAGTGTAACGATCCCCGTTGTGGAACTTGCCAATACATTAAAATCGAAAATTCGTTCAAGTTCGGGAACAAGGACTTTATTATTAATGCGAACATGTCCTGTGCCTCTAAAAATGTTATATACAACATTACGTGTAGCGGATGCAAAGAATTTTATATAGGAGAAACTGGAACAACAAATCTACACACCCGTATTCGTATACACAAACAACACGTCAATCAACCCGAGTACAGAAAAAATTAACTTAGTGGATATCTTGATATTTGTGGCCACGGGCAATTTTCAGTTTTCCCATTTTATAAACTTTATACGGAGAACCCAATTGAACGAAGGGAAAAAAAACCATTTTATAAAGTCACTAAAACCTTCGTTAAATAGTTTGATATAGACTGTTTCATCATCTTTGATTTTATTTTACTATATATTTAAAGCTATATAACTTGATTCTATGATTGTTTCCTTCATAAGCATTATGACGTCATAGCATTATTGTTGATGTTATCTCATGGTAAGGTAATTGCGTCAAAATTTTTAACGACTGTAAAACGTCTGAAGATATGAAATGAAAGCGCTAACATTTTACAAGTAGTGTTTTTTTTTCTTTTTTTCATATTTATTACCGGACACTGTGGAAATAGTTTTGTATTTTGGATATATGTATATATATATATATAGATAGATAGATAGATAGATAGATAGATAGATAGATAGATAGATAGATAGATAGATAGATATACGATTAGTGTTGTTATTTTTTTTAATTTTAATATTAATTAGGTCACCTGAGTCACTCCTGTGACCTAATGTAATTGGTCTTCGTCCGTCGTCGTGCGTTAACAATTTTACATTTTTAACTTCTTCTTGAAAACTACAAGGCCAATTGTTACTATTTTTGGTATGAAGCATCCCTATTGTAAGAAAAATCTAAATTGTGAAATTCATGGCTCTACCACCCCCAGGGCGGCACGGGTGGGGCAAAATGTGCCCCCCCCCCAAAAAAAGCCAAATTTTCAAAAATCTTCTTCTGATGTTATGATGTCCATGAAGCCCTCTACCAAAATTGTGAAATTCATGGCCCCTGAGTCAGGGGTTCAGGATCTAGGGTGGGGCCAATATGGCCATTTAGTAAAAATGTGTTAGATCTTAGAAAATCTTCTTCTCTACTCCCATATAAATTTGTTAAAAACTAAATGCATGGTTTTGATGTCCATGAAGTCTTCTACCTAAATTGTGAAATTCATTACCCCTGGGACAGGGGTTTAGGCCCTAGGGGAGGGTCAATGTTGCCATATGGTGAAAAATGTATATAATAGTGTTAATGCATATAATGTTTAAAAATCTTCTTCTCCACTCTCACACATCTGTAAGAAAGATTGCCTTCATAATTATGTTAACCAGGAAGTCCTCTATTAAAATTGTAAATTTTATGTCTCCTAGACAATGGGTGTTGACTCTAGGGCGGGGCCAAAATGGATGTATAGTGTTAATGCATATAATGTTTAAAAATTATCTTCTTTACTCCCACACACCTGTAGGGAAAACTGAATTCATAATTTTGTAGACCAGGAAGTCCTCTACCAAATTTCTTTAATATCATGTCCATCGAGGTAGGGATATTGAATCTAGGGTGGCGCCAAAACACTCATATAGTGTATAGGGTTGGGATTCTTAATGCAGGGTGTGGCCAAAAGCATGGTCATTTAGTGTTAATGTATAGAGAATGTTTAAAAAAGGTCTACCGACACAAAATAAAAACTGACTGTATATTTAGGAAAAAACATTAAGTTGTCATCTTTTATAATATTTCATGCCATCTACATGTAAGGCAAATGTTATGGCTGGGAAAGGTGGGGGATATATTTGTCTTGTTATTTTATTCTGCTCAGGAATTTCAATGAAAGAAATTAGATAATTTACATACATGTGTATTTAGAAAAGAGAAAGCATGAGTTTTCTTCCCTTGCTTCTTCATAATGGAGTTATCCTCCCTTGCTTCTTCATAATGAAGTTATTAATAATTAAATATAATGTAATTAAGAAACTGTATGATCAAAAAAACAAAACTATGCAAATATATTTATTTATTGAAACAAAAACAGTTTTTGAAGTCTTTTAGTAAATGAATAGACTCATTAATAGTAAAGTATTAATTGGTTAACCAAAAATCACTGATAAACAATACATGTAAAATAATTTTTGTATAAATACCAGATGGTGTTGTACAATTTATATAGGACGAGAATTCAAAATTCAGAAGTTGGAACAGAAGTGAAAAGCATATTTAAATCCTAATATCAATAAGCTGTCCACTTTCATGTTTTTTTGTTTAAATGCCCACATGGAGAATTTCTGTCTGCCCCTTGGGATGGGGGATGAGAGGTTGTTTTAATAAAACATGTTTACTAGCCACCTTGTTTAAGTTTATCTATGAAAACATATACAAAAAAAACCTATCTTGAAAGTTAACAAATATGGGAAAATTATTTGCGACTATTTTCTTGTACCTTTTCAATATCAGGTCATGCACTCTATTATGATCTTTATAAGTTTTTCGCTATAGGTTTCAAAGTCCTTTTTGAAAGATTTCAGGCAGGAAGGTGGTCGTCATTACAATATTATAATTTTTTTTTACTCCAGAATGAAACTTAATTAAATGCATATATGAGACTCCTCGACAAGTTTGTGTATGGGCTATGGTACTCAGGTGACCGTTAAGGTCTATTGGCCTCTTGTTGCCGGACACTGTGACTTTTTATTTTATTTGTATATATATATATATATATATATATATATATATATATATATATATATATATATATATATATATATATATCACCATGCTTAAATTTTGGAATGTTTAAAAACAGAGTATTTCTAGCCGGGCTCATTGCGTAAGCAATGTCCAGGCTTTAGCTACAGTGCATGGCGGATGTTGACTGAACAACCGTTGAAATCGTTCTCCGCACAAAAATGTAGTTCCAACTTAAAAGAGAACATAAAATATATATTATGTCAGTTAATGCAAGTTTACATCTGATACGTATTTAAATATCACCAAGTTATTTTTTTCGGTTACATTCTTAATATTGAGCGGCGGAATATGTTGTTTACATGTTTTAAAATTTGAGCTGAGACTACAAATTGTCGCTGGAAGCTTGTACAAAGTTAATCTCATTTGGGGTGTTAAATATCTGACCCTCCCACGATTTATTACATTTACGATATCGATTAGATATGTATTAACGTGCTTATAAACTCAATGCTCAATGTGTCTATTTAGTGTGTAATAATGCCACAACATGAAAACGTTTTCAATAGACATCACAGGATTCATGGAAATCCATTTTTAAACGTTTTTGAAAACTGATATACGAACATAGATTGATAAGTTAAATCAATTTTATATGGAATCAGTTGGCGCTTGTACACGCTTATTTATATACATATAAACTTCTCTAGATCTAATATAAACTTAAGTTGTGTTATCTTGATACACACTTAATGTCGTCAATTAAGCATTGAATCATTATTTTTTTTAAAGATGTGGTCTCATAACTGCAACTGTGTGTGCATATAAATTGAATAACGCGCGCTAGTTAACTGTTTTTATTTAAACCAATGAAATAATCATCAGCGTAGGTATTGTAATTGATATCAGGTCGTGATCCGGTTTGCAGTCGCAAAGAAAGTCAAACATGTTCTTGTTCAAACATCGAGAAATACTGAAGGATATTGTATTCATACGCACCATATTTGGTGATTGGTTCTTCTGTGTTATGCGTATATATCACTCAAATCAATCAATGCAATTTAATAGGAGGAAAGAAAGTGAATGTAAATATATATACATAAATGAACAACAAACATTATTAAGTTCAACTTTGCTTTGTTTTTTGTAGTGCCTTCATCTAAGTAACAGTATACAAATCAATTTATTAAAGATACATGTATTTTATACCATTTGATATCTTAATTTCAAGTTCAAATCTGGCTCAATATAACCCCTCATATCGATCAAATTCGCCGCTCTAATATGAAATACCTTTCGATGCCCCTGTGAAAAATGAGCCCGGATATCTGTACTTTGAGTACTTTGATTTGAAAACAGTTTGAAGCCTCGTCATTAACCGTGAATATTTCTCCTCGGTGGAATTTTACCATGAACCCCACGTACACACTCGTAATAATGAATAATTAACATATGTATGGGCAGCGGAAAGGGCAAAAATACATTTTTACAAAATCAATGGTAATTGAATTCAACAATCCAAAATAATATCATCAATGACCATAAATGCAAAACCAACAGTCTTCTTTGCAATATGAATATACACTGTACATAAAATCAACCAAAGGTGTCTTTATACAAATCAAACAAACAAAAAGTAAAACCAACATACATAAATGCAAAACGAACATACATCAACATAAAACAAGCGGACGCACAAAAACAAACGCCAGGTGGCGTTTCTGAGAAGCATTATGTCAAGTCAAGTCGTACACAGACCATCTCGTACATTGTACATGGTTCATGTCGTATACAAAAAACCAACTCGTATACAAAACCGAGACGTCAAGTCATATACAAAAATATACTCGTACGCAAGGCTTAAAAATATTTTATATATTGTGGGAAGTTCATATGCAAAACGGAAAGTTTACTTTAAGATAAATTGATTACTTTATAGTATTATAGTATAGCAATTTACAGTTGTATTAAATAATTGATATCTTCAATCAATTGATATAATTGAAATATATGATTTTTGATTAAGATTTCAAAGATATAGGAATAAAATGTAATTACAAAAATATCAGTTAATTGTGGTTAAACATCGTAAAAGCAAGTTCTGAGAAAGCAGTAATTCAGATATTCCCTTTTATAATTATTTTTTTCATTATCGAAAGATTGTGGAATCAAAGACATAAATTAAGGTATATCATGTAGAATGACTTATTTACGGAAATTACACATTCCATCCAGCTTTTTATTTTTAAAACATCGTGTGATTATCGTTTTGAGATACCGGAACGCTTTGTCATAAGCAAAACTGTTATGGTTTTCGTTCCACTGTACATGAATTATATTTTAGAAAATGAATGAAGTGTGCAGAGATTGATTTGATGTTTTAAATGTATACTTCACTACTTGTTTTAAATATAAAAAAAACCCCACATATTATCGTTCCAAGTTATGACTCTAGCTAATTAACTCCCACCCCTTTCACGCGATTCAAAAGCTTATAAATTCGTGCACTTCAAGAACCCAGTTTTCCGCTGTCTTAGCTATATTCCTAGTTTCGTGTGTTTAGTTCTATAAAAATCTTTTTATTCTTTTAAAATTCAAAGATGGACAGCAACATCCTCTGTAAAACTCGTCACTTCATGAAGACCCGCTCTATGTGTATAAATTTAATGTTTTTATGTGAAACGAAAGCAGGTCTTGGCGATTACAAAGTTCTTAATTCATTCCGGTTCAAATTTCGGATTTTTAAGACTTATTTTTGCTGATAATTAATTAATTACTTAATTAATGTCGCAGTTGTTATTTCAAAGTTTTTATTTTGCATATTTATATTTGGCGCGCATTGACAATCGAGCGTGTATGAGAGGTGAATGAGTGAATGTATGAATGAGATTTGGTTAGTCACGTGAGGATTTTGTTTACGGGTATATGTTGACAACGTGTTATTGTTTACTACTAGATTAAAGCTGACCAATAGAAATTTACGACAAAATTCATTAATATGCATGACTTTACTAACTCACTATAAATTGCATAAATCCTGCCAATTCCCCAACCCCACGACTTTTATATTCATGGTAGAAACAGAGAAGTGTACCTTTACCTTACCTGTACAAGATATTTCATATATTTTGTAATACCATATTTCTGGATACCTGGTAAGCTTCCGTTTACCTTGTAATTGAAATCTCTAATTATATTTATTGTAAATTACTTTTAATTCATTTTATTCAAATATTCTAAATTATCATGCGATGTTGCGTATGAATTGTGTAACTGTAATGAGTGTGAGTGTGTTTGTACTTATAGGTTTTATTGCTTGATATAATCCTCAAAAAAAAGAACCGCTATGTAGCTGAAATCAGTATTCAGCGTTATTTATTCACAAGACCCTGCGACATTAACACTGATCATTTTATATAGTAGTATAGATATATCTGTTTTAATGAGAGATTTTAAAGCAAAGTCATTAGATTATCGGAATGTACCGGGTAAAATTGCATATACTAGAACATGTTTGAGCCATTTGTTAAAACATGATTTCATATACAAAAAAAAAAACGTTGTGTAAGATTATGACTGTCTTCTCTGTTTTGTACACGAGTTGATTTTTTTTATGTACGAGATGACCTGTGTACGAGATGGTTTGTATAAAACTTGACTGGATACCGCGCGTGTTGCTCCCCTAACACGCCACCTGGAGTTTGTTTTTGTGCGTCCGCTTGTTTTATGTTGATGTATGTTCGTTTTGCATTTATGTCTGTTGGTTTTACTTTTTGTTTGTTTGATTTGTATAAAGATACCTTTGGTTGATTTTATGTATATTTATAATGCAAAGAAGACTGTTGGTTTTACATTTATGGTCATTGATGATGTTATTTTGGATTGTTGAATTTAAATTACTATTGATATTGTAAAAATGTATTTTTTGCCCTTTCCGCTGCCCATATATATGTACATTTTGTGACTTAACAAACTAGACAAACTTAACATGAATTTCATTAACATTATTTCACCCCTTATTTAGTTTCTCCCCAATTTCGAGGCGGGTATGATTGTATTACAACTTTGGCATTCGCTTTATAATTAAATAATAACAATTTGATTTTAAAAAGGTTATGGCAAATCAAAAATAAACATATGTTCATTTTGTTACTTATCTGTTAGAAGTTTTAAATGCGGGTTTAATAAACCCATCGGGGACGGAACCAAATGGTTCACTTTTCACAACACGCCCAAGATGCATTACCTCTTTTTTAGCCGGGCTTTGCTGAAAGCAGAGTCCTGGCTGTAGGCAGGCAAATCGTCAATGTTACTATAAATAGTACAACTTCAAAAGTTAGCTAAAATCCAAAAAGCGTCGAAGTAAAAGCTTCCGCTATACCATATACATGTTGTTACACAGAGAGCCATGCTTTGTCAAATCTATTGGTTTTTGGGTTTTTTTTAAATTTTGTTGGCGAATAAATTTAGCGAGGAGTGGTTTTTTTTTCATATTAATTACGGTTTTAAAATCAATACTAGGCATTTTGGGCACATACAATGTATACAATGCCCATAAATTCTATGAACTACTTTATAAAGCATTGGTAATCAACTACACATGGATTGAGTTTATAACGCTTGTTTCAAAATTCAATGTACTGTTGATTTTTGTTTTACTAAACAGACATATTTTTGTAAATAGGCGCTTACAAAATTAAGTCGCTCCCTTGACCATGAATATTGTCCCCTCGGTGGAATTTCACCACCACACACTCGTACATTGTAATAATGAAAAATTCTATTGGAGTGTTTCCTACATCATTATTTATCTCGGTTTGTTTTCTAAAACGTAAATGCTTCTTAGCGTCTCTAAAACTACAAAATGGCTCTTCATTATTTGACATCTTAACAGGGCTCGATGGTGGTGGCCATTTTTAGACTGCGTTGATATCCTTCAGAAGGAGAGCTTTATATAAAAATATAGGAAAATACCCAGGTTTAAACGGTAAAATATGTGGATTTTTTTTTACGTAATAATGTTTACCTAAACAAACCATTACCTAAACTAAAACCAAAATTTTAGGCAGATCTGATGGTTAATTTGATTACCATTAAGCCTCCTTAAACAATATACAACTTGAATTTTCATGATCCATAAACTTCGCAATAGGGGACGTATGCGTATTTACACTGATGCACATGTACGTGTACTGTTGCTCTAAATGTAGTTCAGTCCTATTCAACCACTGAAATCAATATCTTCTTCAGACAAAAACATTATAATTAGGTTTGAATGTGTTTAATACAAACTATTAATAGTCTGTCCCAAATATACATATACATGTGAAAGAAGAACAATTGAAATGGATGGAAGGGAAAATATCCAAAATATCTTCATTGATACAGTAACGAAAAAGATCTATTACGGAGATTTATAATGGGAAATGTTTATATCTATTCTCCATTCGGAAGTCACTCGGTATACCTCGCACACTTTTTCAACGTTATCATCCGGGTACTTTTCATTGCAAAATCCCCGTAGACTCCTTTATTTTTAGCCGTGTATTGAAACATGATGTACTCGGCATTTCAAAGGAGAAATCTTGGAAATTTTTCATACTTTTGACTGAACACCGTTTGATATACGGGGCATTTATGATTGTCGAGTAATTAAGCAAAATGTGAATCGAAGATATCTTGGGACAGAGTATAGTTTACACATTCTTACATCAATAGCGATGACAATTTAGCTTGATTTAAGTACCGGTATTTGTACATACATGTTGAGTAACATTCAAAACATTTGTAAAACTGCTTCGGTTATTCAAGAAGTTTGACATATCACTTAAGAAACTGGTCAATCTTATTTCTACTTAGTAAACACACGGCCAGTCTCGCACAGATATTTTGACACTGGGCTAACTCATTTACAAAACTTTTTCTCTGTCATCTCCTTTCTCACTTTCGTAAAGGAACTATTAAAAACTGCGTGGATACTATTACATGTAATAATGATAATCAGGAGTTTGTTAGAATAATATATATCGATGTTTTAATATTTTCAGATCTCCAATGACAAGAGATCATTGATTTCGTTTTGGTTGAATAAAGATCCTAACAAATTTTTATGAAACCGAGAAAAGAAAGTTGAGAGCGTATGTTGACGATCAGGTAACGTACGAGCACAAGCATCTGGCGTTATAAATTTTTCTCATAATAAAATAATATACAAGGTACACATCCCCATCTTGAATCTATTTAAAACAGTCACATCAGGTGGAAGTTTCGCTTGAAACTCATCAATTAAATTATTTTGCGATCTTCTCTGTCTTCCGATCGGTCCTTAAACATCTAAGCTTACAACCGATTCAACCAAAATGGCGCAATAAACCTGTCATTAATAAAAACCACCTCTCAATCTGCATTTACTGCCTTAGATATGCGATAGATTGTTAAATGGAGGACTGCGATGTGTACCTTGTGTATTATTAGGCAGAGGGTATAAATGTATATTTTTTAAAATGAGAAAACTACAATACGTTAGATGCCTGTGGAACAACAGAGATTTACTAAATGTACTTTATAGGGTTACATTAAGGGAATTGAAAAATAATGTACATACAGTGTATATCTAAGTGTTACGTTTTAAAAATCGGTATAAATTTACAATAAAATGATGGTAATTGATTTTCTCGTTCGTATCAAAATTGGTTTGATTGCGTGAAAAAATGACAATAACAAACCGTCAACAATCTCAAAAATCCATAAAACGAAATACAAATTCAAAGCAGAGCAACACAGACCCCCAAAAAGGTAGAGGTAGGATCAGGTGCCTAGGAGGAGTGAGCATCCTCTGCTGACCGGTTGCACCCGCCGTGTGCTCTTTGTCGTAATCGGGAAAAAACGGAAAAAGTACGTAGACAATTAGGTGATAAATTATGGTCTAACAATCAGTATGAAAATCGTTAGTCAGCATGCGACCCAGTGGATGATTGTATTTGCTGACAAGGTCGTTGTATCGACCATAGAACTTAATTTCGAAAAGATGACTTCAAACGAGACTGTTGATAGTCCTGTTTTATTAATTTGTTTGTCAGTAGCTTGCCTCGCCTTAGAAACTGTTCATACGAAGAGCATGCCCTTGCGTATCGAATTAACTGAGAGACAAAAACACCATATGCAGATGATGAAGGTATATTGCTACATAAGTAAGGAAAGTTCACTATAGAAAAATTGAAGTCATCGCGTTTATTATAAAGTTTTGTTGTTAGGTTACCATCAATGTCCATTTCCAGTAAAATTTCCAAATATGAAACAGATGACGCCGACTCTGTGGTATCTTTTATTTCAAGTTCACTGGGATATATCGAGTCGACGTAAGTATGGAAATAACAATTGTTAATTGATAATACGTCGTCGATATACCTGAATGTTGAGTTGAAGGCCACAGCGAGTAATTTATTTTTTTCACGTACAAGTTTTTGAATAAATTCTGCTTCATAATAATACAAAAATAGGTCTGCTAACAATGGGGCACAATTGGTACCCATGGGGATTCCAACAGATTGTTGGAAGACTTGATTTCCAAAAACTACATAGATGTTGTCTATCAGAAACTCAGGCATCTTTTTAATGTCAACTTCAGAGTACTTGAGTGTGCAATCAGAATGGTTTTTAACAAAATATTTTTTTAGATTTCCAATGACAAGGTAAGAATTTTTACGACTTCCATTTTTATTGAGGAAACAACTGTCGATGATATCAAAAAGCCTAGATTCTAATTTGTCATGGGGAATGGTTGTATAAAGCGTTGGGAAATCGTACGTTTTGATGCTATTGATTTTGGTAAGATTTTGTGACCTCAAAGTTTCTAATTATTCTTTAGAGTTTTTTAGTATCCACCTCTGATTCACACCACTTCTGGAGTATATTGTTGTACAGTACTCTTGAAGTTTCTCCTTCACTACTGTAACAATTTTAGTAAGGAGTAAAGAGAGAAGTTTGGTAGAACATTTACTGAAACCTGCTATATATCTCTGTTTGTGAGGACTTTTGTGAAGCTTTGGAATCCAGTACAAATAAGGTAAATCAAATTTATTGATGATTTGATTCAGGGCGTAAGATTCGAAGTATTGCATTGATAAGAAAGAAATTGATGAGAACAAAAAGGGTAAAACAAAATATAAAATATAATCATTGATCTACCATGAGTCAATACTACTTCAAGTATATTCATTAAAGGTTATTCTTCCGCTGTATGTAATAGTTCATTCTTTATTCTTAATGAAACTCATAGATATTTGGAGAGTTAATATTAAGAACAAAAGAGAAAAATATACTTACACATTCGTTTAGATCTAGAAGAGAGGCTAAGAAAGCCCCCACTACCACGAGACACACTTTAGTATGCACACTCATTTTGTTGCCTTCAGAAGTAAATAATGCTGTTAAATGTTTAAAAAATTCTTCCATTGTAATGTAAGTCTGTCCTTGTTGCCTTTTTATAACATTTTTTTTTTCCTGGTTTCTTGTTTAAAATATCACCTGTTGGGGCACCAGAAGGGTTACATGTATTTATTATTTATGTATTAAAGAATTAAATAAGAAATATTCTCGAATTCCCAATCCTATAAAAATACGTTTACTTAAACGTAAGAGAAAAAAAATCAACATGTGTATTCAAACTATGTATATAGTCAACGGAATTACAAACCTGTTACCAACGATCCCTAGAGACTACTGTACCTAGCGTAAAGAAGAACTCGTTATCTAAAAAAACATCCTCATATGGGAAGCTTTTTTAGTAATGCAATATTTAAAATCCTCCGGTAGAGGACACCCTTGGAATTTTGATGCGCAGGGTTTGATTACAGAATAAATTGCATGATTAAGAAGAAAGGACAGGACATTTATATAAAGTGATATGAATATATTTTACTTTTTGATTATGACAAACGGAAATAAGAAGACATATAAATAAGCATTAAATCATTATTTTTTGAAAGGCATATATAATCTCATGACTGCAACGGTGTGTGCAAACAAATTGAGTTACGCACGTTATGAATTGTTTGCACATACTGTTGTAGTTATGAGACTATATCTTTCAAAATATAATGATTTAATGCATACATTTATTTCATTTATTTATAACTTTCTACATTGAATGAAAATGTGATTAATATATCAAAGTCCCAGTGTTATCCTAAGGGTAAGTTCAGTGTAACAGTCACAGCCGTGAATTTCGATTTTGGCTAGTGACTTTGTAATTGAACAGCGTTCAACGTTTGTACCGTAAAGATAAACATCTTGGGACAGACTATAGGTACAATTGTATCGATATCATTATGATAAATAAATTAAGAAATCAGCGTGGTTTAACAAATGGATGCAACAACGTAAGTAAATTGAATACAAAATAAAATACAATTTACCTTCTGTTTTTGAAATCATTATTTATAACTTTTACGCCTAGTATAAAATCAAATTATTGATTATAAGGAGAATTCGGTTATTCGTCAGTTGCATTTCGGACACAACGTAGTTGAAATAATATTAGAAGACTCGCCGTCTATGAGGTTGATCAACCCGATATTTTTCCGTAGTCAGTCAGTAACAAACCTAATAAGCCTCTTTTCCTGAGGACTTTAAAGTGAGACATTTATTCAGAAGAAGTGATAATCTACGCAAATCCATGTAAAGGTGGCCTTACATCTCGTCTAATTTTACACAGTCAAACTCTTCAAAATTCTCATGCTCATCTTTAAATTCACTTTTAACAAGATTAGCTTTTTAAAAAAGCTAAGAAAGTCGGCCAGTGGAATATAAATTTTAGGTTAAAAGTGAATACACAATCTATCAAAATACAAGATATATATAGTTTCCAGGTCAACGAGGATGTACATTTAGTTTCCACATTTATTTTTTATGACTATGTGAGGAGACAAGCGTGTAGCGATTTACATGTATACAATGTATGACTGTACACCTGCTTATTATATAGTAATCAACAGCAACTGTGTATGCTGTTTTAAATTGATTTCATGCTCTCCTAATTTCATGGTTTCATCGCAAACCACTGCCAATATATTTTCTCTAGATTTCAATCTCACTGAGAGAGTCAGGAAGATATTTATATATGCAGATTTCGGCTCGTGGCTGCAGACGATAAGACCCGAGAAGTTGCGATTGTTTAAGGTGGAATAACACACCTGGAAAAAGTAACTCAAATAAACAGTAAATTATTATGCCCCCCTTCGAAGAAGTAAGGTCATATTGCTTTGCTGCTGTCGGTCGGTCGGTCGGTCGGTCGGTCGGTCGGTCCACCAATGGTTTCCGTTCATTTTCTTCGCAGAGAGTGCACATACTGAAATAAATTTGGTATACAGTTTTATCATAAGAATGTCTAGATCAAGTTTGATTTGGGGTATGATCGAACAATTTTTGACAGATTTATGCCCCTTGGACTTGAAAAAACAAGAATTCACTGATAAAGGACGCCCTTGGTATTTAAATGCTCAGGGTTTGATTACAGAGTCGCTTGTTTAAAAAGAAGCTCTTCTTTTTTTTGAAAAATGACAATTTTTCTCTATGAACATGCATAGTTCATCAGCTAGAAAACATGATTCTTATTAAATATTGTTGATAAAATTTTGTGATTATATATCTATTTCATGTAAAGTATATAATAAAAGCACTTTTGTAGAAAAGAAAATTGTGGTGTTGATAATTTGACGATATAATAATAGTTTTTATAATGTACTAAATGATAAAAAGAAAAGTACATATGATGCAGTCTGTATGTTATGATAAAAGAGGGGGTTTCGAAATTCACCCTTGGGAGTTTTGTAATTTACCTATAGCAGCTGCCCTTCTGTTAAATAATACTGTGGAACCATCAGAATTCGTAGGTAGCCCTCCTCCACGAATTTAAATCCTCAACCAAAACAATTTTGAAAAGAGTTATCTTTGTTACTGAAACAGTAACCGACGCATCCACGAATTTAATTCCCCACGAATAAGCAAAAAACCCGCAATCGACAAAAATTGGCCCCCACGAATTTAAATGATTCCACAGTATTCATTTTGTAAACTTGTCACAACGCAATAAAAAAGAGAAATTCAAAATTAGCATTGTATGTTATGTTGTTATAATTAAATTTGTACATGTACCTTTACAAACCTAGTATTGTCCAGCTAGTAGTCACGCTGCATAATTTGGTTGTATGTAATCGTGATGTTTGCTGTATTATTGCTGTAAAGTGCTCTCTCGTTCTTTTTTTGTGAATATATCATATTTTAACCGATTGCATGTATTAGTTTCTTTAAAATTGTTCGTAAGATACATATGTGATTTCCAGAGGGCAAATATGACGGATATAATTTTATTAATCAGTCCTGAGAGAGAGAGAGAGAGAGAGAGAGAGAGAGAGAGAGAGAGAGAGAGAGAGAGAGAGAGAGAGAGAGAGAGAGGGGGGGGGGGGTTGAATTTCAAGAGAATCTAGAATGTGAGATACTACATATATACAAATCGTAACGAAGATGTATGTAAATTTTCCAAGTGAAAGAAATGTTTTATTGAATCTACTTAATTCACGTGTTATGCACTCCAGATCCTGGACGCTCTGCTTTGATAGTTTGATAGGTAAGAGTGAAGCGTGCCTGTTTATACAGTGTACCGTAACCTACTTTGTTCTAAAAGTCATAGCTGCAACTTATAATTAGTTGCATGCCTAGTGTTGTGGTCACACGGTTTAGAATAGACAACACCTAATACTTGTTGCACGTACCTGTGTGTATTCTAGATTCCTCTTTTTTAAGTGCAAACATTATTGTTCTGGCACTAGAATGGTTATTTTAGATAAACAACACATAGAAATAACATCCATTTTGCTATAAAAATGTCATGTTTGGTACCTAATATATGAACATATTCCACTGAATTATTTGTATTTACCCGGAAAATGCTTCATCAACTTAATAATACGTGCGGAAGACAAGTACAGTTTATTGTTTTAAAAAGAAATGAAAAACCTTTCCCTGACTTGATAAACGGAGATACCTAGCCTCATCCCAGCCTGTAATTTGCCAATATTTTTATAGTGTATAGTGTTGGTGGTTTTGCTGATATATAGTAGTGTTTTCACGGGAGAGTCGTCAGAGACTATTGACCGAGTCTTCAGGCTGATTACCGATGCTCATTCGAACTGCGATCAATTTTATTAGGTCACCCGAGTAACTCAGATGACCTATTGCAATTGGTTTCCGTCTGTCGTCGTCCGTCGTCGTGCGTTTACAATTGAACATTTTGTAACTTCTTGAAATATTCAAGGCTGATTCTTTTCAAATATGGTATGAGCATCCTAGGGGAAGAGAACAAAACATTGTAAATTTCATGACTCTTATCCCACAGATGCAAACAGGGACAAAAATTGCCAAAATTTGACCATTTTTCAAAAATCTTGTTCTTTACTTCTGCATATTGAAAGAAAAGCCGGTCATACATTTAGTTATGAAGACCAGAAAGCCCTATACCAATATTGTCAATTCCATGTCCCCCGGGGTAATGGGTTTTGACTCTAGGCCAAAATGGTCATACAGTTGCTTGGTCTGGCTTGATTTCCAATTTTATTTAAGCTGCAAAATGGTGTTTTCATTTAATGTGTGTAAAATAACATCAATTAAAGTATTTTTCCCCATATTTCAATGGGAATCTGATATACAAATTATGTTTTCTAAACAAACTTTACATAAAAGGATAACATGTTATTTCGCCCCTTATTAAGTTTCGCCCCCAATACCGAGGCTGGTATGCTTGTATTACGACTTTGGCATTCGCTTTAAATACTTAAAATTAGCTTTTAAAAATGTTCATATGTACATTTTGTCACTAGTCTGTTAGAAGTTTGTTGTGTTTTGATCCGAAGCCTTAAATGTGGGCTTAATAAAGTTTAACCATAGCCATCGGGGACAAAACCAAACGGTTCCCTTTTCACAACACGCCCACGATGCATAACTCTTTCTTTAGTGTGTTCGGACTTCCCATAAAGAAGTTATTATTATTAACTTGAAATATTTCTATCTTTGAAAAGTGACCGATTCTGCTGCCGTAAATAGGCGTTAGTTCTGATATCGTCTCTTTACTTGCCTCAGACTTTCTCCAGAACACGCTACCGACCTCGGAAAATCAAGTATGTTAAATTTACACTTTTTTTTTTTTTTTTTTACATTTTTACTTGTAAACAAACTGCACCACTTCAATTTACGGGACTGGTGATGGTGTTTAAAAGACTATTAGAGGCAAGTAAATAGACGATATCAGTAGAAATTGCATGAAGAATTTAATGGTACCAATTGTTTTCACAGAATTTGCGTATAAATAAGGTTAATTAGTCCAACACTAGCGCACGTTTTTGTGCGCAATAAATACACAATTTGTTTTATGGATGGCACTGTAGCTCTCAGGTCGTCCATCCGATTTTTTTTCAGACCCACTGCTACAGATCTGCAGCTAGCAAATTAGTTCATACTATAATTACTAGTCAAAAAATCAGACCAAGCAGGTCTAATGAATATAATGTTTAAAAATCTTCTTAAACTATTTACTCCTATGCTGATACTGATTAGAAACTAACTGCATATTTAGGAAGACAATAAAGTTATCTACTAAATTTAAAAATCAAGGGGTTATGACTCTAGGGCGGGTCCAAAATGGTCATATTGCGTTTATGTATATATTGTTTTAAAATCTTCTCTACTTTTGCCGATACCGAATAGAAACTGTCTGCATTCTTTTTACTAAAATATGAAGTAAAATGAATCATTTATCGCAGATATGTTGATCAAATTATCACATATTGAAGTTAACATTGAAGCCTATGGGGAAAATGCATTTTTATATATATATATATATCTTAAGTACAAGTAATTTTCTGATAAATCTCTTGATAAAAGGTTGCAAAAGCTCCCCCTTTCATTGAAAATGCCAAAAAAAAATTCATAATTTACCATACATATTTTGAGAAAACGATTTTTCCTAATTTTTGTAAAGGGCAGACAACCCTTTAAAAAAGTTAAGTGCAAAAAGTTCATTCAATTGACTTTATACATACTCCCGAGTTTGGTTTATGTCATCCTCATAATAATTTTGAAATAAGTATTTTAATGTTGTTTAGATCAATCGATATATTCCGTGTAAAAAAATACAAATAATTATTTACTAGTTAGGGAGAACAGCATTTATTTGTATATATTTACATTTGCAAATATGCTTCCTTATAAGAACCTATAGAATAACGAAAACGTTCAATTCTGTGTGAACGTTTCCGTGACGTCACAATGACAACCGCTCGCGCTTATCGCTTGTCGCTTAGATTATTGTAAACATAAAATCTCGGTAATGTTAACAGTTCTGAAAGATTCGTCTCTCTCAAACGTAAATATAAGTAATAAACAGCAATGTTAAAAAGTTCACCGGGATATGAAATTGTTGGTACGTGATCAAATCTACTGAGAAGCCCTTCGGGCTTCACAGGATTTGATCACGTGACAACCAACTTCATATCCCGGTGTACTTTTTAAATTGCTGTTTATTTCTTAAATAGGAGCTTGTACGGATGATCTTTATTATTTTAGAACAATTTGATGTCGCTAGGATACAGGTTTCAGATCCATGATTTGATTGGTTTATTTAGATATTGAATCTCGAATTTCGAATCTTGAATCTCGTATTTCGAATCTCGTATTTTGAATTTCGAATATCGAATGAGCTTTCTGGGCTTTCGTAGATATCCAATCAATTTCACAACAACATGCATTGCAGTGCAGTGACAAGAGCTGTAGACTGCCATGTGAATGGAATGATATACCAGTATAGGTAACACAACAGCGCGGATTTCCATTACGATAGAGGATGCCATCGTTTCTCCTACCCTGCAAAGGCTTATTAAATTGTCATGCCATAGGCCATAATACGCGTTTGCTAACTATAGATACTGGAAAACAATTTTCATACGAATGCAAGCAATAAATGACAAAAAATCATATGGTAACAAAGCTCTCTCTCTCTCTCTTTCTCTCACTCTCTCTCTTTCACTCTCTCTCTCTCTCCCTCTCTCTCTCTCTCTCTCTCTCTCTCTCTCTCTCTCTCTCTCTCTCTCTCTCTCTCTCCTCTGTTCACGGAATAGCCTTAGATTTCAAAGTAGTAATACATGTAGTTACCATGGTAACATTAACCTTAACAAAATGATTAAAATATGAAGGTAAATAAATAATGAAATGCTTTTTGGTGCTTCATCCGGGAAATATTCTGCGATGCTAGCAACCTTCATACCCGCATTAAGCACTAACGAAAGCACTTTATTGTTTAAATGTTCCACGTAATGTTCTACAATCATCAAAAGTCATTTGATCAGTCACCCCTCAATCACTAATTCTATTTTTGACTTAAATGTTCAACGTTTCCCTCAATAGTTCAAATTTTACGAAGTAGAAAGCGGTCCTTTGGAGGTTTTTAGAGAACTAATGAATGTTGTGCTGAAAAAAATTATGTTTGCCAAATATCCGGCCTATTTAATAATCACAATATACACTTATAGCCATCTTCTTTCCATTAGCAGAATCACTGCTCAATTCGAGTGCAATTTGCACTTCATGAAAGATTTGTATGTTCGAGAAATGCTTATTTCAGCATAATACTGAGGGCAAATGAAACGCAAACTAAAATTTAATCATTGAAAATCGAATTGACAATAAAACAAACTGGAAATAAACCTCAGATTAAGTTTGTATTTGGCCAACTTTGAATTATATCAAAGGATTTTGACTCGTGTGACAGATGTTGAGATTGCAAGTTTTGATAAAAGAAAATTAATACCGATATGCCTTACCCCTAGGTAAAAAGCACTAGACTTCATTATACATTCCATATTTTTTGTAACTACTAGAATACCCGACGATTTCCTAATTTACGGGGCACTTTACTACTTCAATAACCACGTTTAATAAATACATGTAATTTATTTCAACGAAAATATGGTTATTTCAATCAATTTATTTCATAAATACACAGGCTTAAACACACGACAAACAGTTTCAAAGAAATATAATTATGCTAAACGTAAGATGATATATCATTTGTTACATGTAGGTTGATGGTTGTACCTGTATTCATACTCTCCCTTAGACAATTATATACTTATCCAATATATGGTAGTAGAAGGCAACACTCATTGCCAATGATAGTTATACCGATCTTATACTTTTCACTCACTCTACATGTATGTGCAAAAAAGAACCAGTCAATCAAAAAATAAGCAATCTTTTTCCTTAAAGATCACTTTACTTATCTAAAACAATTAAACACACACTTCAAGGCTATCCAAACGTTTGTTTTCAACATAAAGTCTGCTTTGATATCCTGAATTGCATAAACGTATTTAATTTCTCAGTTCACCAAATAATATAAATGTTATATGATCGTGAAACCATTTATACTCGTTCTTAAAATATCATTCCACTCTTTCTACCTGGCATGATACAAACAGAGAAAAATATGAATCCGGGTTATGCAAGTTACTTGAAATGTTGTCTTTTTGTAATAAATATACAACTGTGGAGTCTTGTTTATCAAAGCAATGTACCAAGGCAGGATTGACTTCCCATCCACAAGCCAGGCTAGTGTCTGCGCCGTTGTTTAGCAAAATATTAACAGTTTCGTAATATCTATTCTCAAAAGCATAAAAAAGAGGGCTAACCCTGTCTTTCGTACATGAATTAATGTCTGCTCCATTACTCAGTATAAGTTGTACAGTGCTATCATGTCTGACAAGCTTTAAAGAAAGGACTGGCTCCTTCCTTCATACATAAATTAATGTCTGTGCTCCATAACTCAGTAAAGGTTGTACCGTGCTATCATGACTTTTAAAACAAGCTGCAGTAAGAGGACTGATTTAGTCATCCTCATCACTTAAAATAACGTCTGCTCCATTACTCACTAAAAGTTGTACAGTGCTATCATGACCATTAAAACAAGCTGCATAAAAAAGGACTGGCTCCGTTTTTTCTAAATAAATTAATGTCTGCTCCATTATTCAGTAAAAGCTGTACAGTGCTATCATGACCATTAAAACAAGCTGCATAAAAAGGACTGGCTCCGTCGTTCTCATCACATAAATTAATGTCTGCTCCATTACTCAGTAAAAGTTGTACAGTGCTGTCATGACCATTAAAACAAGCTGCATAAAAAGGACTGGCTCCGTCGTTCTCATCACATAAATTAATGTCTGCTCCATTACTCAGTAAAAGCTGTACAGTGCTATCATGACCATTAAAACAAGCTGCAGTAAAAGGACTGGTTCCGTCCTCCCTACATAGATTAATGTCTGCTCCATTATTCAGTAAAAGCTGTACAGTGCTATCGTGACCGTTTTGACAAGCAATATAGAGAGGACTGGCTCCGTCGTCCTCATCACATAAATTAATGTCTGCTCCATTACTCAGTAAAAGCTGTACAGTGCTATCATGACCATTAAAACAAGCTGCATAAAAAGGACTGGCTCCGTTTTTTCTAAATAAATTAATGTCTGCTCCATTATTCAGTAAAAGCTGTACAGTGCTATCGTGACCGTTTTGACAAGCTGCATAAAAAGGACTGGCTCCGTTTTTTCTAAATAAATTAATGTCTGCTCCATTATTCAGTAAAAGCTGTACAGTGCTATCGTGACCGTTTTGACAAGCAATATAGAATGGACTGGTTCCGTCGTCCTCATCACATAAATTAATGTCTGCTCCATTACTCAGTAAAAGCTGTACAGTGCTATCATGACCATTAAAACAAGCTGCATAAAAAGGACTGGTTCCGTCGTTCTCATCACATAAATTAATGTCTGCTCCATTACTCAGTAAAAGTTGTACAGTGCTGTCATGACCATTAAAACAAGCTGCATAAAAAGGACTGGCTCCGTTTTTTCTAGATAAATTAATGTCTGCTCCATTATTCAGTAAAAGCTGTACAGTGCTATCATGACCATTAAAACAAGCTGCAGTAAGAGGACTGGTTCCGTTTTTGCTAGATAAATTAATGTCTGCTCCATTATTCAGTAAAAGCTGTACAGTGCTGTCATGACCATTAAAACAAGCTGCATAAAAAGGACTGGCTCCGTTTTTTCTAAATAAATTAATGTCTGCTCCATTATTCAGTAAAAGCTGTACAGTGCTATCGTGACCGTTTTGACAAGCAATATAGAGAGGACTGGTTCCGTCGTCCTCATCACATAAATTAATGTCTGCTCCATTACTCAGTAAAAGTTGTACAGTGCTATCGTGACCGTTTTGACAAGCAATATAGAGAGGACTGGTTCCGTCGTCCTCATCACATAAATTAATGTCTGCTCCATTACTCAGTAAAAGTTGTACAGTGCTATCGTGACCGTTTTGACAAGCAATATAGAGAGGACTGGTTCCGTCGTCCTCATCACATAAATTAATGTCTGCTCCATTACTCAGTAAAAGTTGTACAGTGCTATCGTGACCGTTTTGACAAGCAATATAGAGAGGACTGGTTCCGTCGTCCTCATCACATAAATTAATGTCTGCTCCATTACTCAGTAAAAGTTGTACAGTGCTATCGTGACCGTTTTGACAAGCAATATAGAGAGGACTGGTTCCGTCGTCCTCATCACATAAATTAATGTCTGCTCCATTACTCAGTAAAAGTTGTACAGTGCTATCGTGACCGTTTTGACAAGCAATATAGAGAGGACTGGTTCCGTCGTCCTCATCACATAAATTAATATCTGCTCCATTACTCAGTAAAAGTTGTACAGTGCTGTCATGACCATTAAAACAAGCTGCATAAAAAGGACTGGCTCCGTCGTTCTCATCACATAAATTAATGTCTGCTCCATTACTCAGTAAAAGCTGTACAGTGCTATCATGACCATTAAAACAAGCTGCAGTAAAAGGACTGGTTCCGTCCTCCCTACATAGATTAATGTCTGCTCCATTATTCAGTAAAAGCTGTACAGTGCTATCGTGACCGTTTTGACAAGCAATATAGAATGGACTGGTTCCGTCGTCCTCATCACATAAATTAATGTCTGCTCCATTACTCAGTAAAAGCTGTACAGTGCTATCATGACCATTAAAACAAGCTGCATAAAAAGGACTGGCTCCGTTTTTTCTAAATAAATTAATGTCTGCTCCATTATTCAGTAAAAGCTATACAGTGCTATCGTGACCGTTATGACAAGCTGCATAAAAAGGACTGGCTCCGTTTTTTCTAAATAAATTAATGTCTGCTCCATTACTCAGTAAAAGCTGTACAGTGCTATCATGACCATTAAAACAAGCTGCATAAAAAGGACTGGTTCCGTCGTTCTCATCACATAAATTAATGTCTGCTCCATTACTCAGTAAAAGCTGTACAGTGCTATCATGACCATTAAAAAAAGCTGCAGTAAAAGGACTGGTTCCGTCCTCCCTACATAGATTAATGTCTGCTCCATTACTCAGTAAAAGCTGTACAGTGCTATCATGACCATTAAAACAAGCTGCATAAAAAGGACTGGCTCCGTCGTTCTCATCACATAAATTAATGTCTGCTCCATTACTCAGTAAAAGCTGTACAGTGCTATCATGACCATTAAAACAAGCTGCAGTAAAAGGACTGGTTCCGTCCTCCCTACATAGATTAATGTCTGCTCCATTATTCAGTAAAAGCTGTACAGTGCTATCGTGACCGTTTTGACAAGCAATATAGAATGGACTGGTTCCGTCGTCCTCATCACATAAATTAATGTCTGCTCCATTACTCAGTAAAAGCTGTACAGTGCTATCATGACCATTAAAACAAGCTGCATAAAAAGGACTGGCTCCGTTTTTTCTAAATAAATTAATGTCTGCTCCATTATTCAGTAAAAGCTGTACAGTGCTATCGTGACCGTTATGACCAGCTGCATAAAAAGGACTGGCTCCGTTTTTTCTACATAAATTAATGTCTGCTCCATTACTCAGTAAAAGCTGTACAGTGCTATCATGACCATTAAAACAAGCTGCATAAAAAGGACTGGTTCCGTCGTTCTCATCACATAAATTAATGTCTGCTCCATTACTCAGTAAAAGCTGTACAGTGCTATCATGACCATTAAAAAAAGCTGCAGTAAAAGGACTGGTTCCGTCCTCCCTACATAGATTAATGTTTGCTCCATTACTCAGTAAAAGCTGTACAGTGCTATCATGACCATTAAAACAAGCTGCATAAAAAGGACTGGTTCCGTCCTCCCTACATAGATTAATGTCTGCTCCATTACTCAGTAAAAGTTGTACAGTGCTATCATGACCGTTATGACAAGCAATATAGAGAGGACTGGCTCCGTCGTCCTCAACACATAAATTAATGTCTGCTCCATTACTCAATAAAAGTTGTACAGTTTTATCTCTTCGCTCTGCACCCGATTCTCTATCGTTATAGTCTCCGTATTCTCGGGTATCGTTACCAGCTGCTAATATAAGGGGAGTCCAACCACCATTAACGTCAGTCTTTTGATTAACATGTACACCTATCTTAATGAACTCATTCAGTAGTTCATAATTATGGAACACAGATACAATGTGAATAGGGCATAAACCTCCCCATGTCTTTTTCAAAGATTCTTCTGCATGGTCTTTACAAACATAATTAAACAATTCTGTTGAACCATTGCAACACATTGCAGAAAAACAGCTGAAGTCGGTATGCTTTTGTTGTAGCATTTTAAAGCAATATAGTGATAGTTGTGTATGGCAAAATACAATCAATGCAAACAGTAGCGATACCTCATTTTCAAATTCCAAAAAATCAAGTTTATTCATTAGTTCTGCTTTAGAAGTCAAATCAAGCTCTTGTTTATCAACTGTAAGTTTCTTTGTTTCTAGTAACATTTGTAGATTTTCAGGATGACCTGCTATCTTTTTTTTCAGTACTTCGATTACGTTTTCATTCCTTAGACAAGGATTGAGTACGACATCTATAAGGCGCTTTCCAAACAGTTCAGTAAAAAGCCTTTCTCCGAGTTTATCTATGTAATTGTCACTTAAAAAGATAGTGAACGGATCGTTGTGTTCGTCGCAATTTCCCAATTTTACTCTTCTTCTGAGGAATCCGATATCGGCGTATTTTAAAGTTTCAGCGGGATAATATGTTCCAAAGTCATGAGTGGTAACTTCCATCACAAAGTCATGATAAAAATGATACGTGGATCCAACTTTTTTGACAAAAAAGTTCTTAAGGGAGTTAAAATTGTCCACAATATCTGATGGTGGTGTGCTCTCTGGTAATCCACAAAGTTTTAACGTGTGTTTAAATTTGTTTTCCGTGTCTTTATTATTTAAAAGATCATTTACGCAAAGATCATCGTTAAAAAGAACAAGGAGAGCCAACGCACAATATTTACCCTTGTCTTTTTTTCTTAAACCTAGTATTTCCTCTTTTAGCACTGTTACGGGTTCTGTAAAAAATTCTATACCATTATTTTTGTAATCTTCTTTGCTGGAGTACAATTTACACAATAACGGGAAATACCTTTCTACTTCAACGATCTTATCACGATCTTTGTCGGATAAATTCATATCGGACGTATATTTGTTCAAAATCTGCCGTTTTTCTTCAACAGATAATTTAAATTTGTTATCATCGATGTTTACGATACGCTGTTGATTTACGAGATAACGTGTCTTTCTAGTGTCCGAAATAATGTGATTTCTACACGACATCACAAGTTTTGCTGTTTTTAAGTACAGGTTCAATTCTTCCTCATATATTTGCCATGAATTATTCAATATTTCATCAAATGATTCTTTTCCCAATGGATCATTGAAAACACAAATCGTTTTATTCTTTTGAAATCGACTTGAATCATATTCATCCACAATATCTTTTACTTTGTTTACTCGTTTTACAGTCCAGCCCTGTTCTCTGTATTTAAGCGCAATATGTTGAATAATGGCAGACTTTCCGGATCCTGAGTGACCAGCCACAATAACCAGATTCCTGATTTTAATCATTTTTTCTACTTCTTTACAAGCATTTGTAGAAATAAAACAAAAGTTGTCTTGCTCCCATTGGTTAAAAATGGACCTTTCCATCTGTGATTCTGGAATCAGAAATAGTCAAATACTCAAATAACATTAAAATAAAATAACTAATACTTTGAATTTAGAATTTATATATCCTCATGATCAAATAATCAAAAAAAGAAACGATAGGAAATATAAATCAAATTACTTTTAAATAATGAACGGCATTATATTCTTCATAACTTTATACGTTTTATACTTCATACTTGTTTTTATACAATTGAAAACAATCAACGTTCATTGTGTGAGCTGTTGTATAGTGTATACACATAAAGCTTTCACAATCTATCGTATGATGAATCAATCAATTAGCATTGAGTACAATTTCGTAACAGCGTTAATGTATAATAGTGGAACAGAACCACAAAATATAGATTTTAATCATGAAACTGAGATAATCCATTTTTTGCATTTTGAGGAGGTAGCAACTATACTTCCAGAATATCAATGCATATGTTGACTTTTGTTGGTATATATCGACGGGGAACATTCAATCACACATTTTGGCTGATTGTGACCTGGCTTAAAATTAATTTATCTAAGCTAAAAATTTATACAAGTGTGCTTCTTCTCAGTTGAAGGTGGCTCAACACACCAATATATATTTTTATGGATATATCAAGTTCTTGATACTGTTCACAATGATCGAGTATAGATTTGAGCAAGGGATATTTTTCCAGCGAAGGAAATTAAGAGCAATGTCGTGAAATTAAATTTTATTTAGGGATCATTATAAAACAGCTTGACATATTTTTCATCTTATAGCTCAAAGTTTAAATTACTGACGAATACTGACCCCCATAACAAAATTCAGCCTTTATTTGGGGCTTTTTTATACATGATTTGTTGGTATCTTCTAAATAAGAGTAATTTTCTGGATCTACTGTAGTTGTCCATAATTTAGTTCCCAAAATGGCCACCGTAACATATTTTTTTTTCTGTAAGGTACATTTTTAAAGGAAATAAAGCAATTTTTTTTCATAGGCAGAATTAACAAGAGGCCCATGGGGCCATGTCGCTCACATGAGCAAAAATACCATAATGAAATGAGATTTATGGAGTCATATACAAAATATCTGGGCTATGTAGTAGAATAATGATATAAGAAGATTTTCAAATTTTTCTTCAGATATTATTATGTTAAACATTGAGCCACTTTTAAACTTTAAAGAAGAAAGGGCAGTAAGGCCCTTTTTTGGCCTCAATTTTAGGCATAAATTTAATAAATGTGTATATTTCTGAAATATTCATTTATAAACTAGTCAAAAGAATATTTGTTCTTTCTAAAAATGTAAAAAAAAAAATTCCGGGAAAATACATTTTTGATGACATCATACTGCCATGGAAACGGTATATTTTGCAAAATTTAAAAAAAATGACAATTTGTGACAAAAAAATGTCATATTCACATGCTCCACAGTTGTGTGCCAACGTGAATTTCACATATATAATTGTTAATTAATTAAAGTAATTGATTCCAAGCAGATTACATTCATTTTAAAAAGGATATTACATTATATTACTTTTCCTTCCTATAACTTATGCTTTCTTTAGATTACATTATTTATTTCTAGTGTTTCCATTTTTAAATGTTAAATGCTTGAAAAAAAAGAAACATACTATGCATTTTGACATGACACCTGTAATATGAATTCTTACTTAGAAGTTTCTTTCATTACAATTTATTATCATCAGTATTTGAGTTACTTGGTCTTTTTTAGCTTTCTCAATGCAAAGTAACGGTTGATCTTTAGGAAACTCAAACTATTGTCAGATAGCAAAATTAATGTGTTAATCCTAAGTTACCTTTCAATGGTGTTTTTCAAGTATATAAATCAGAATTGGCAAAAATATGGGAATACTCATATTTCCTAGGACGGTGGGAATTCCAGTGAAATAAAGTACAACTACATATTTCAAACTTTTAATCATATCTGTCTGGATGTAGAGTGTAAAACATCTTGTTACTGAATGATTAAAAAACAACTTTAGGTGGAAAAAATTGTATTCTGCTATAGGATAAAAAGAGGAAAAGATGATATGGGGCATTTTTTCGAAAATATTCATATAATACTGACTATGAAAAGGCTAAATATGTTGAATTGTGTTTTTATGCTTACGTCTATATATTCTTTTCCTAAATATAAGTTTAACATGAAATGAATTAAATTAACGAAGAATATATTTATAATTTTTATTCCCAGAAATTCCCAGGCTAGAGAAAATCAGTAGTAATTCTGGTAAATGGACATCGATATTTCAAATGCACAAGATCAATAGATGAATAGGTAATTGTAACTAATCTAAAATGTCCTAATCGCCAAGTACCACTAGTAAATTATGATTTCAAACATGATGTTTGTAATCATAAATGTAATAAAAAGTAATCATGATTACAGGATTTTTTTCAGAACAATTTATTAAATTCCTGTTACTTGTATTAAAACTTTTGGGCGATTTCTGAATACTCACGATAACTCAATAATCTGTAATCGATTTTTACAAAAATAAAAACTAGTTCCCATAATTCCTTTAACATTTGACACAGTAGCCAAAACAACTCTTGTATTATGTTTTGAGTAGATACGCGATAAGGTTGCAGATTTTTCATTTGCATCACTGAGATCAACAACTCGAGAGAAAAAATGTCTCAAGAAAGGTTTCGAAGATTAATTTCCTTTCTGGAGATAAATAATCTTCTTAATTTTATTAGTTTATAACTTATTGAAAATAAGTGCTTAAAAGGGGGAGTAGGACAAGTCCTTTGGGGCATAACCTATGTTTTATTTGATGCACCATGACACAAGGAACAATAATATGTATGTTTTAAAGTGGGTATTTCAAAAGTTTTCTAAATATTTGATAATTTCTTGTTTAAGACGATCGGGACCACCCATATGGATCATGTCATTCATACCATTTGATGAGCCATAACACAAGAAACAATATGGTTATGGTATAGATCTCAAGAGTATTCAAGATATTTAGATTTTCCTGTTGCAGGGGGGTCAGGAATACCCCCATAGACTTGTATACCATTTGATAACATAAGGAACAAGGAATTAAATGGTTAAAGTGTAAAGATCTTCTTGGTTTTCAAAATGTTTTGTTATTTTCAGTTCCAGGGGGTTAGGATGACCCCAGGGGTCATGTGTAATGTATCTTGACACGAGAAGGACGAATATCTATAGTTATGGGGTAGGGATTTTTACTAGATAGAAAATGATGGGAATGATTTCAGAGCATTTGCCCAACATACATTGTTAAACTAAATTTAGTGAAGGTTACTCTGGTAACAAGTACGTGAAACTGCAAATGTCAATTGTTCACAAAAACAAAAACAAAAGAAAGGGAGGGAAATCAGGTTTTTTTTAAAAGATTGATACATATTTATTAAGTTATTGAAAAATTTTAAAGAAAACATATTATTCGTATAACTTGCCTCATTCTGTGATATACATGTAAGAACAGTCTCGTTTTTAGAGATTGATAAGTCATATACATGACCAGTAGTTCAACCTTGGAATAATCAATCCCCAAAACGAAACTATACGTATATCTTAATTTTGCCCACATTTAGTAAAATTATGTTGGTATGTTTGATATTAAAGCATTTTTTGCGCAGTTTGCTTTTAGAATTGAAAAATTTTAATATCAACCTCTACGTGTGTATTTTAACCTATTTTCTAATGTATGTGTTTTATTCTATAGTCTGTCCAAAGTTATTGCTTCCATCACTTTTTGATAATTTTTAATAAAAATACACACACATGTGAAAGAAATGCAATTGAAATCGATAAAAAAAAAATATATCCTAGATATCTTCATTGACACATTATCATTTTTCTTTCGGAAAAAATTACAGAATCAATACAGATTTCTTATTATAATGGGAAATGTCATATATCAATTTGTGGTTTATGTGAACTGTGTTTATGTTAGTCCCATGGGTGATTTGTTTGCCACTTTTATTTTTATTTTATTATTTTTATTTATCGGCATTTATTTGAAAATGGGTCCGACACCCCGAGGAGATCAAGGTATTTTAAAACACTTTCCATTTTGTTTAAGTTGTGTGAGCATTGCCTTTCCTTTTGGCGATTTATTTAATTATTCTAATTTAATTAAAAAAAAACTCCCTAAACATTGGTGTTTGTGATTTGCTTTCATACCTTGGTTTATCTTACCCTTGTGTATTCCAATAGATGGTGCACATTCTTCCTCTTTATGACTACAGTCTGTGTCATTATTAGAATGTTTTCCATCACTGAGTAATGGTCCAATCTCATCCTCTTCGTGCAATTCTACATCATCTTTTCTTCGACAGACTGGAATTAAAGAAAATAAATTTGTTTATTTTCATAGAACGGTATGGGCGTCATTTGATGTAAACTATATAACACCACAAAAATGGATCCAAGATATTGTATTGTGTAGCTTTAAAAATGATACCCACACTTTACAAAAAATATCAGAAATATTGTTTTATCCTGTTTTGTTCGTCCGTCCGTCTGTCGGTATGTTCCGTTTTTCATTCCAATACTGCTCTTGCGTTTTATGCATTAGACTTATCATCTGCTTGAATATGATTTTGGTTGTTATGTTGATTTGTAACTAGTAGGTTTTTGAAATCTCATTTTCATTGAAGGTATAGTTGCCAAAACAAGTTTTCAATGTGACAGCAAACAGGGTTTCATTTTGTATGAACAGAACCCATAATCCCTTTTTTATATATAAAAATACATTGAAGTATGATGCTTATCTCTATGGTTTATATATGTACAAATGAAATGCAAATAACCTTCTTGAAAACTGTTAGATGAGTTATATTGACAAATAATGCACTATAATACTAATATATAGCGAAAAAGATTAAATTCATTCGGATTTTTATGTTAATCTCAGTTTCATGAATAGGATGGGTCTAGATATTTAAAGAAATACTTAAAGAGGAAACTTGTATTTTAATCAATCGTTAAATCATTTGATAAATGCATTAAAATAATTTCTAAAAGTGTATTTAACACGTAAATTACAATGCCAGCCACTATACTTACTAAATAAAGTGTTTATTTATGACATTTCGTATCTTTATATATTCATGTCTTTATATTTGTTTTTGTTTTGTTGTCAAAATGTTTGACATAAACGAGCGAAAACTGTTTGGAATAGTTGTTTCTTAAGTTTCTTGCACAGGTAAAACTGAATGCTATTATTTGAACTACGTGTTTTGAGGGAGGGGTATTTAATGATAGTAATTTAGTCCATTTTATCACAAGGGGAGACTAAAAAAATAAACTTACTTCTTTTCATGTAGTAGCCAGACAGCAATGAGAGAATGCAGAGAGGGATGAATATTCCTAATAATATTGGAACAAAAAGAGCGCCATCATTCTCGTTGATTGGTGTATTATCTAATTCAGGAAGTTTGGACGATTGCTGAGGATGTGTTGTTGTACTCCTATTCCATTCGTTGATAAAGACATTTTCAAATTGCTGTGTACTAGTCTGAATATGAGGTAGCGTTATACTGTGAAATGAAAATGTTTTGAAAAAATATTTTAAAATATTTTTTTTTATTTTCAGTCTTTGTACAGTATTCTTCTTTATTTAATATAAAAGACAAACAGATTTCTGCCAATACCTTAGTGTAAATATTTCCTAAAATTATATGATGTCGAAAATAATGGTTCAATTTTGAAATAAAATATATTTTATCATTTGAATCCGATATCGTAATTGAATTTTAAAACATATCTGACCATATCTTAACTTTAAAACAGGTTACCTTTTACAAGATGGTTCAGCGAGGAAACATCCATTTCCAAGTGAAATGCAACTCGGGTCTGCAAAACAATAACGTTATCATTTTCGTTTGCACACTAACTATATCGTAGTTCTGATTTTAAACGTTTATGGTTACAAGTATATACATCAATATGCCACAAAAATGTCAAAAAAGTAACAGAAACGGTAATCTGCTACATATTACAGTAGCTGTCTTGGAAGATAATGAAATCGTTTTTATCCATATCTTCAGTAATGATGCATATCTTATTATTATTTAGACAAGCTCCATGTTTAAAATTAAGTGTTTGTACTTACATTTAAAGATTTCGTTGCTGAAGAAAGAGTGATTATGACATCCTTGTGTAAAACGACTGCAGCTGTATGAATTAGTGAGTGAAACGCGTTTCACTAAATATAGACAAAAACCTAAAAATACAACAAATCTGGAAATCTAAACAAGAGGCCCATGGGCCACATCGCTCACCTGAGCAACAAAAGGCATGATAAAATCAGCTTAATGGAGTCAAGATACAAAATATCTAGACAATGTGGTATAATACATGTAGATCCTGTATAAATAAAAATCCATTTTCCCCCTGGATATTTTTTTCTAACATGATGATTTTATAGTCATATCACATGTTGAGCATTGCAGTTCTAAAAAAGATCCTAAACAATTGTTTATATATGGGATATAAACATACATCAAACTCTCTGAACCTCTTGTGAGGCCCAATAATCGTCTAGGGGCCAGAGTCTAAACAATTTTAAAGAATCAGCAATATGTCAAAATGCTTGCATATAAGTAAAACCATATATGATAACATTTCAGTTGTTGTGAATAATTAAAATGTTTCCTTTGTACAATTGGATCCCTAATGTGGCCCCACCCTACTCCTCAAGAATTTGATTTTAACGAATTTGAATCTACACTCTCTGAAGTTGCTTTTACTAAAGTTACAGATTTTCTAGGCAAATGGTTTTTTAGACGAAGACTCTTCAAGATTTTTCACTATATATTCCTATGTAAAAATTTGTCCCCCCCCCCCCCATTGTGGCCCCACCCTACCCCCGGGGCTTATGATTTTCACAACTTTGAATTTGAATTTGAATTTGAGGATGCTTCCACACAAGTTTCAGCTTTCCTGGCTAATTGGTTTCTGAGAAGAAGATTTTTAAAATTTACTCTATATATTCCTATGTAAAAATTTGACCTCCCATTGGGGCCCCACCCTACCTCTGGGGGTCATGATTTTCACAACTTTGAATTTACAATACCTGAGGATACTTCCACATAAGTTTCAGCTTTCCTGGCCAAGTGGTTCTTGAGAAGATTTTTGAAAATTTCTCAATTTTTTTCAATATATCTTAATTATCTCCCCTTGTAAAAGGGCGTGGTCCTTAATTTTCACAACTTTGAATCCCCTTTGCCTAAGGGTGCTTTGTGCCAAGTTGGGTTGAAATTGGCTCAGTGGTTCTGGAGAAGATGTTGCAAATGTGAAAAGTTTACAGACGGACAGACAGACGGACATACAGACAGACGGATAGACGGAGACAGACGACAGACAAAATGTGATCAGGAAAGGTCACTTGAGCTTTCAGGTCAGGTGAGCTAAAAAAATATTGTAGATTGTCTAAACGTTTTCAAATCTTTCAGAATTAGTGCACTCAATTTAAATTTGACAAACAGTTTGACAGAAAATCAATAAGCATTGATGTCTGCAAGAAATCTGTTTTGTCCACAGGTCAAATAGACAAAATTTGAATGCTAGTTACAAAATGTGCACTTACTTTAAAATCCAGAAAGAAATGTTTACCTTTCTGAATCCTTTCAACAGGTACTATGTAACAGAACTCTAACAGCTCATCGAAGTTTTCGTTCGGTAAACACGTGTAGCCGTTACTTTTGTTACAGTTGAGAGCTGACGACCTCTCAGCCCATTCTGTTTCATTTCTGGGACAAAACTCTGTACTGTAAACTGGAAACTTGTATCCGTCAAGCTTTCTCTGAAAGTTTAGAACGTTTTATTCATCAACGATATTCTTTAAAAAAGCGTTGCGAGTATTTTTTTTTATTACTAAACTGATTTAAAAAATAAAGGAATATTTTATTTCTATTGAAGTTGAAAAAACCACCAAACTTAAAAGTCTTGAAAAGTTTAAAAAAAGAAAAACTGTCATAATAAAATATATTTATATTCCATAACTGATAAGATTTTCATTCAGTTTGCTATCGTTTACTAGTATCAAAGCTTCCCCAGTCTGAAAATACAACCGACTGACTCTTTTTTTTTTTTTTTTTGAAGATAGTCTAGTCAGTTCTAAATTATTTTTAATTCAAATATTGTTCCAATCGAAAATATCTTACTATAAATATAGTAATGTATCGAACAATGAATTTAAAGCACATAAAAATTAAAGTGAATAGCTACATTTAAAATATCGCCAAGCACTCACGTCCAGCATTTGCTTACTGATAGTCCGAAATATCTGACGTTTTCCTGGATTTTTTTACGGATTTTGATATTTTACATGCCAGGAAAACGTCAGAACCGGCGCCTTACGAAAACTGGAAATTCAGCATCTCGAATTTTATACTAAATATACCGTTGAATTTCTTGAAGGAAATGTTTAAAATTCATATTTTAAAAAAGGTCTCATTTACATGTATCTAGCCCAAAATTTTGTATAATGATAAGGTTTATGATTATTATCCATTGTGAAAAGCGAGACAACTCTTTTACTGTCATTTTTAACTAATCAAAATTTATCATTTTCAACACCTTAAAAACCAATTAAGGAGTCAAAAAGAGGCCCCTCGGACAATAACGTTTAGACTGTACTTTCTACTCTAAACTTTACACCAAAAAGATTTCAAAATTCGGATGAAAAATAAAGAAAAGCTAAAGGACTGTTTTGAACGTTGCCCCCTGCAGATACCTTTTTTTTTAAAAAATTTCTACCCAAAACCTCTTCCGGTCTGCGCATCTGGTGTGTTAATATACACATGAAATAGTTTTTCATTCCCCTTGTATCAAGTTTAAGGCAAAACGGTAAGTTACAGAAAAATGCATACGCTTATAATTGTGTACAGCTAGACGAGACACATCGTATTCTAAAATTTGAATGTCCTAATTCAAAAAGGAAGAAAGATATTGCGTCTCATCGAATTTTTAGTATTTTCCTAGTGAAAGTCTAAACATTTACCTAAGTGTGTCATAAAGAATTGCTAAAAGACAATAATTGCATGGTTGTTTCAATATTCCTTTCCGTTTTCAAAAAATCACGGACGAAAATCCTGTTCAGAATAATTAAAAAAAGACAAGATGAAAAGAATAGGTCTTTCATCATTATTTCAATTGCAATTTAACTCTCTTTTTCTTTTAATGAAGGAATTAATTTGGTATGGGACGGTTTATGTTCAGACACCTACATATTTTTAACATACCATGGGAGAACAAATTGCTTGACCAGTTTTTCTTTTACAGTATCACTAAACTTTATTTACAGCAAAGCTTATCCCCTTTTTCCTTTTATTTAAACTTAAGTTGCTGAATGTCATATGTTTTGGAAGGATAGATGAGGGGTGGGGACTTTTCTCCCGTAATCAGTTGAATGATGTACTGGTAATTGAACTGTATCTTTGGTTACCCGGTCCCCGTTCTCAAAGACGGAGCATCATATTCATCAGTGTTTATAAATCAATATACTATCAACTAATTAAGGGTTAAATCGCAAAATTGATGGCCCTCTAAAATGAACATCAATTTACTGTAATAACCCCCCCCCCCCCCCAAAAAAAATGAACATCATCAATTTCCTGTAACTCTTTGCTTCATTTGTACGGATAAACTAGTACATATTAATTTTTTTTCCATAATTTTATTTTCATCCAAATGCCCACAATTTTGAAATATGACAGCAAAAGGTCAACCTTTTGCCCGCTATTTTTAGAATAAAACGGCTTTCTTTCAGAAAACATTGAGCGATTGCTTGAAACAAACTATTTTCATCAAAGATGTTTCTATCCAACACTAAAAATTTTTAATGTCTTGCAAGTGGAGTAAATGAAATACTTGAAATGTATATGAAATGTAGATCCTTACAAATTCCGATATCAATGTACATGACCAAAATGTTTAAATGTGTCATTTAATATATTTTGGTATATTAAACGCTTCAGGGACCATTTAAATGCTTTTGACGACGGTTTTGAACGATGTACATTATAACAATGCGTTAAATTACATAGTCTTTTAACTGTATCGTTGGCCTATGAAGATCCTTTAGGATAGTAACAAAAGAATTTGCTTTGTTCTCTAAAAATACCGTACGTATTTACATTGATATAGGTGTACGGTGTGCTCATTGTATTTAATCCTTTTCAAAACACTTTAAATCCATATATCTGAACTGGAACTAAATTTCATTAAAAAAAACCTTTGTAATTAGCTATTAATGTTTGATATTCAAACTAATTTTCTCGTTCGTTATAAAAATGGTTCGGAAATTCCATATGATGATAAGATTCAGGGCGTAAGTTATATAACATTACTGAAAAATAAATTGTTGAAAATAGAAAGGTAAAATAAAAGATACCCATTTATTTGTTCTTCCTTGAATCAATACTACTTCAGGTATATTTCCCATATGTAAATCTTCCGCTACATGTTACTGTAATCTATCCATTCCTTAACTCTTTAACTCCTAATGAAACTTAGTTAGCTATGGATAAAAGAAAATAATGTACTTACACTTTCGTTCTGAACGAGAATGGAGGCGTAGAAAGTTCCCACTACCAAAAGACACACTTTGGTATGCAGACTCATTTTGTCTCCTTTAGAAGTGTATGCGAGGACTCTAAAATAATGTTGTACAATGTCTCAAGTTTCTTTTTAAGTGATATCAATAAAAATAAAAACATCTCTCTCTTTGTTTATACATATTTTCTTGGTTCTTGTTTAGAATCATGTTACCTGTTGCAGCACCAGAAAGATCATTTAGATATTTAAAAGTTCAATATTAATAAATATCCTGAAAGTTACCTGTTCTCTGTTCTATATGAAATACATTTACATTTCCTTACACTGTTCTCTGTCTCTATCGTACGTATGGCACTCGCGCATATCACACAAACAGTCGGGTATGTTAACGTCACGTGATCTCTCAGAGCCAATAAAAATCCCGCACCTTAACGCCACTGTTTACGGTAATGGCAGCTTCTACAAACATCTATCAGCACCTGTGACATTGATTACAGAAAATATATAAGCAAGGTAAAACAGAACGAGTTGTGGAAAATTCAGCTTGCGCACGAGCTAGCCTGGTTCCTGTGCGGGATTATGGGTAGGCTTAGGAAACAGGCTAGCACACATTTATCTGAATCGGGAATTCATTCAATGAGCACGTGAAAGTTAATAGTAAAGTTAGCGGTATGTTTCTTGTAAAGAAATAATAGATACCAGCTGTCACCATCATGAAATAGGGTTACATTATGCAAAAACTACAACATGCTTCAAATAGCATAAATCGCGACGGTTTTTTGGGTGGGTTTTTTTTTCGAAAAAAGCTCGACTTTACTTTTAGAAGGCGAGCTAGGCTTTTGTTCTTACAAGTAAAAGTTAAACGCATCAAGGCAAACAACATTGAATAACTGTGTGACTGTATACATGATTGAATAATTATGTGACGATATAAAAGTTTAAATCTTAAGAAAAATGCATCAAAATATGAAACTTGAGAATTTACACGATGCTGAAATTCATCGAATGTTTAATACTATACATGATATATCCACTATTATAACTGTGTTAGAAGCATGAACATGGTTAAAGGCAATAGCCAGGCTTGCTTCTGTTATTCATCATAACACTTTTGCAATTAGAGGTATCCCCTGCACATGTCATAATATAAAGGAGGGGGGGGGGGGGGGGGTTCTGTCGGTGGAATCTCGGATAACCTTCAGGCGTTCAAATTCGTTAGAAACACGTGCATATGATCCACGTATTGGAGTCCTATTTAAAGGACAGCAACTTATTTTGATAATTTGAAAGAACGTTTTATTATAACAGATCTGAAGCGTATTCAACGAGTAGGTTGCACAGCAGTCAGCGAGTTTCTATTTTAATACAGTAGACATTAGGAGGATTTTTAAACATTAAATACATTAAAACAATATTACCATTTTGGCCACGTCCTCTAGTATACTAAAATCACTATCCTGGAGATCATGAAATTAACTATTTTGAAAGAGGGCCACATAGTCTTTCTCAATATGCAATTTCTATTCAGTACCAGAGGAAGTAAAGAAAAAGAATCTTTATACATTATATACATTTACACTATACGAACCATTTTTTGAGATACTTAGGTGACATATTGCAATTGGTCTTCGTCCGTCGTGGTGCGTCATCCATCGTGCGTTAACAATTTTACATTTTTAACTTCTTGAAAACTGCAAGGCCAATAGTTACCATTTTTAGTGTGAAGCATATCTACTTTAAGGGAAATTTAAATTTTGAAAAATTATGACCTTACCATCCACGTGGTCTCATAGCCATGGCCAAATATGCTAAAAAAAAAAAAAAAAAAGGCAAAATTTTCAAAAATCTTCTTCTCTATTCCGTCAAATGTGGGAAAATCTAAATGCATGGTTATGATGTCTATAAAGCACTCTACATAAATTCTGAAATTCATGACCCCTTGGAAAAGGTTCAGGCCCTAGAGTTGGATCAATATAGCCATATAGTGAAAATGTATTTAATCTTAGAAAATCTTCTTGAACACTACTTCCAAACATATTTGAGAAAAACTAAATGCATGGTTAAAATGAGAAATTTTCATTTTTCTTGTACATTGTACACGTTCAAAAGACGTACATGCATGTATATGTCAACTCGGCATTAGCACACACATGTCTGTGTTTGTGACTTAAAAAATACGTAATATATTTATGTAGTATCAGCAATGAGTCAAGCAATAATGAATAGTTGAACTTTCACCTTTTGAGGAAACACTTGGAAAATTCCAACGCAACATGTGAGGTGTTATGTATACATCCACCTAATATCGGGATATGCATGTCAATGCACGTGCAGAGTTTTCAAATCATTTCTCTGAGTTTACACTTGACAGCTCACATGACAAGGTTAGAAAAAAAATGAACGAAGCACTTAGCACTTAAACTCTACAGTAAATGAATCCACGTAAATGTAGAATATACACAATGTAACCATCTGTCACAAATCAAGGAAGTTAGGGGAATAGGGCGGGTAATAAGCCTATATTATGATGAATGAGATACTGAAGAGCAAAGATATCAACAGAACTTTCCTATATTTGTTCCAAACGACGTATATTCAACATATTAACATCGATTTGTATTCCTTCAATAGGTTCAGTACTTAAAATTTGCGCCATCTTCTTTTTATTTTTATTTTTGTCATATGCTTTAAAATGTTTAACATCGATATTAATCATATATATATATATATATATATATATATATATATATATATATATATATATATATATATATATACTGTACTTATATTACTTTATACATCTCATTCTTTATTCAATGGAGGTGGTTAATTCATTAAAAATAGAAAAGAATGATTTAAGAACTTAATTTTATAAAAAGATAAGACAAAAGATTTCCATTCAAAACAAAATCTCATATGAAAACAATGGTGCACCAGTCTGCTATTTATTTTGCATACTCAATAGATAATTACACTTCTTAAAAACATTTTTTTGCCTACTTGTAATTTGTATGATTGTATGATTGTCTTTCAAATTAAAGTGATTTCACAATATGACAGGAATATGAGTTAGCATAATAAAAGATTTGGAAACATACGCCACAAACAATTACAAACACTTTTTAAAAAAAAAAACTATCTTATATAAATTCAATGTCATTCAAAGGTGATTTAACAACATGACAGAAAAACAAGTTAGTTCAATATAAGATATGTTCTTTAATAGAACTATCACAAAAATTATTTGAAGATATGATTTAATGAAAATTTATAGTAAAAATGAAATTATTTAAGAACTGAACATAAGGTTCAAGATGAGTTTTGATGGTACTTAAGCATAATTTGAAACTTGCATTGTGTACGAGTGTTCGTACTTTTTGTACAATTGATAAATGTCCATCGCCGAATGAAATCTGTAAAATATTGTAATAGGGTATACAACATCGTTTACAGCTTTCCAATATTTCTCTCCATAAAAGCTCGCTTCTATGTGCCTGGCACTACCCACTACTCTCCCCATGTAGCTATTCACAAGCCACATTATAATGTTAATCGTAAACAAAACACAGTGTACTTTATACACAGGTATGTACCTTGAGACTTTTCGATCGCGAACCGTATTGTATAATGGAGATTGTAGAATGAGTATTGTTTGAAGATAAATGCAAGCTATCTCAAAGATTTTTTGAATAACTAATGCTAAGGAAATTGTTTGAAAATCTATTCTTTTAATAGACATCACACCTGCAATTAACCCAAACGTACTGTATGCAACAGCTCCTGCAGTACAGAGAATCAAAATATATCGACTGCTATTTATTTTATCTGCACTGTATTCTTCCTTGTATTGTTTATTGCATAGAAAGAAAGCCAACAAAATCACAGTGATGAGTTGAAGTTTGAAAACACACTTGACTATTCTTGATGATAGTTGGTAATGGTAAGTGTAATTTCCCACCGCTGATGCCATGATTACAGTAGTCATAATTGGCAGGCATAATACGATGCCCACTAAGACGCAGATATATACAGAAGAACTTCGGACAGCGGATCTAAAGCTATGCGTACGTGCAAATCCTATTTGTATATTCCCCAAATTGCGTACTTGGGGAGAACAAGAACCAAGCAAAGGGGTTCGTTCGGTGTTAACTGAAGAAACAAAGGACGCTTGTGTATCCTCTTTTTCAAATGATATCCACATTCGTAACATGAAGCAAACTGCAAGAAGACTGTACTCTGTCAGGGTTGGTTCGACGTACGGTTCGATAGACTTCCGAAAATGTGTCAAATCGGTGTTCCAATAACAATTGTTTAAGAAACTTTTGGTATGATTTGAGTTATCTATCAAGTGATTACTTAAGAGTGACGTGAAAAGTGTTCGAAACCACCTTATGACATGGGTTAGAATAATTGTCGATATTCCGTAGTTTATGAGAGTTGAAGATTTTAATCGATATTCAGAGTAAGAACTTATAAATCCAAGTTGCCCTGTGTTAAATATTATCTCAAATATGTGTGTTGCAATGCTAACTATTAGTTCTCCAGGAAATTGTTCTCTACCATGCTTGTCGATACAGTCACAATTTATTGCCATGTTAATAGCAGAGTTAAGGATATCAACGATTCCAAATAACCAGAGAAAGCATAATTTCATTCGGATTGTAACATCTTTTGTGTTCTTCTCCAGAGACCGATCTCCATTTTTATGAACAACAATCCAGATGATGTATGTAAACACTCCACCTATGGAAGTTAAGATGGCCTCCAACCCCCAAACGACTGGACTATGTCCAGCGTATTCTCGAACGGTTGAAAACACTATGATTATTACTAAACAAATAGAGCAGGCGCAAGCCGAACCAACACCTGAAAAAACCCCTTTTCGTTGCTGAACATTCGCAGAAGTCCTGTCCACCGGAATCATGTCTGTCAACTCGGAAAGGGCTGTCATTGTTGACTTTGATGATCCCTCAAATCTTCTGAATAAAGAGATGTTTCTTCTTCAGTTCAGTTTTAATACAAAGGAGACAATGCACGTTTCAATTTTTTAAAAGAATCTTTAAATAAAAAAAACTACCAGTCGATAAAATTAATCCTTCAACAACAAAAAGAATGCTTTTAAATTAAAAAATGAAATAAAAAATCTTGATCTTTACCTTAACAATTCTGATCCTTGCTTTGTGGTTTAACAGTTGAAATAACAACAATCCAAATAAAAAGCTTTATACCTCCCATTCAGAAAATATTTGGCACATGATTAAAGCGGAAGCATGGTATGGAAACGGGAAGTGTTGCTAAAATCTGAGAGAGAGAGAGAGAGATTTGATAAAAGTTATACCCCGCAGTGTGTCATATCTGTGTAGAAAACTCATCAAAAATTCTGATAGAAATTGTGTCAACTGTTAAAATGCACGATTATGGATATTGTCGGTTTATCTTAAAGGAAAAGATAACCTCAAGAGTGATCTTAATCAAAATTTGTCCAGTTTCTGTTGCCGTTTAATTTCATATTTCAATGATAATTCAACCATTGAACTAATTTTTCATTTATTTTTAAAATGATATGTAAATTGATATCTAAATATTTATATAAAAGTCCTATTTTCATTCAGAGATGAGAGAAATCACGAAGATACATATTCCCGTCGGGTTTTAAAATCTTATTACCACAAGTTCTACTTTATGGGAACGTGTTATCCAAAGTTTAATGTGTTTTTTTCGTACTTGAAGACATTCTCTTCTTGGACAATTTTTTTAAAAGTACATGTGTATCAGATAAAATGGTTCAAAATGAGATACGAGAATTTTAATTTTTTTAAAAAAAGTTATGTAAAATAAATCATATCTATTGACAACATCATTCCTTTAGGATCAGGGAGGAGGTGTTTTCAATGGCGTTATATTTCACTAAAAAAGTTTTTGATTAATTTATTTTATCAGAAGTAAGAAATGTGTATTAAACCAAGTTAGTTTAAAAAAAGTTAACACCTTAATTTAAACCTTGTTCCCTTTGGTTCAGAGAAGTCTGATTTGAATCAAGAAGGGGGTAAAAGGTTTGCAAATATTTTACCCATAGGAAAAACACTTAAAAGCAAATGCTTTATATAGTTAACAAATTTCTTTAGAAGGCAAAATGTCTTAATTAACGATTAATGATTACGCCACAACAATTATTACATGGTCATTTGATTTATGACATAACTTTGTATTACCATCTTTATTTTTAAATGTTTGTTTACATGAAGGTGAGATCACCCTGTCATTGTTGTTTACCATTTTGTTTATATAATACGTTATCTGGTAATCTCCAAATTTGTCAAGGTGTTTTTAAAAACATGAGGTTTTTTTTAATAAGTTTAAGAATTGAATTTGTCTGGGATCTCCCTGTTAGTAATGTGAAGTTTATTTGTAGTAAGTTTGATTCGTCATTAATAGATGACAATATTCGTCGATGAGAATTTAGTTGTTTTATAGGAAGTAAAAATTAACAAGCCGCAGATCAAAGATGAAACTTGAATAGATAGTTGTTGGTTTATAAATGCTTTATTGGCCACCTTAAAGATCAATAGATAGGTAAAACTGTATTCATCATTTCCTTGATACTTTACTCTTTTATTACAAAAAAGTTTCATCGGGGCTAAAACATTTAACTTCCTTATATAAAAAACCCAGGAACGTTATTGGAATGTAACTTTGTTTGAATGATATCAAATTTCGGGCATCTCGAAGGTTTTCATCACGTATTGATCTTTGCAAGTTCCTTTATCCGTTTACAAACTACTGTGTGGTTTATATAAAAATGTACTTAATTTAGACATGTTTTTATCATGAAATTAAAGTAAAATAAGTTTGCTCAGATCAGCATTCAGTATTGCAATAAACAGCATAGTCTATGGCTTTTTTTCCCCCTGCATTATTTAAATAATAAAATGTTTTCTTTGGAGATTTATGCGGGATATGAAGGTGGCGACATTGCAGAAAAAATACATAACCCGCTACCTTCATCACCCGCATTAGTCACAAAAGAAAGCATTTCATTGTTTATATTTACATCTTTCTTGTAACAAATTAATAAATTGATTGTAAAAAATAAGTAAAATTCACTAAATAACTTTAATGTTCATCAGAACGTTGGCTAAAAGAAACAGCCAAATCATCTCCTATGGGAATTTGAGTCTGACATCATCATGATTATTTCGTGCAGTCCGTGATTTTCTTAGGTCGCTGTAGGTTTCGGCCAATCGATAAACGGGGCGTGTAGATTTCACACCTGTCAGTTTCCTGTCAGTTTCAGTCGCTGTAGTTTTCGACCAATCGGTAAACGGGGCGTGTAGATTTCAGTCTGGCTGTTTCTATAGAACTATGAATTAACTATACGTTAGATGTAAATATACATTTGTATTAGGAAATTTCTAGTCTCATTAATAATAAACAAAAATGAAATTGTATACATGTATATGAACGCCACACAGTCGTGTCTATATTCCAATTCTATAATGGCGGAATAATGCACGTGTGCTTAATCCTTCTCATATTGTTCCGCTATGTTTACGTTATTTTTTTTGTAAGAATACAAAATAAACGTTAATTATCACTTTTAGATGGAAATATTCAAATGCTAGTATTCGACGATTGAATTTTAAAGAGCCCCCAGTAAACATTACTTAAATCGTGTATGTCGTACAGTGATTCAAAGACATGTTTTCGATGATTTTTATTAGTTAAATATCATCATCCTCATGAATTAAATATACACTCATGTAAAATGACGTATTTTGAATATATAAAGTGCTGTAGAATACATTTTGCATTTCTAATCAGATATGCAAGTTATTCTCGAAAAGACCTCCCCTATTAGAATAGGTAAACTTTCTAGTGGTACCAAAGTTTTTAAATTTTTAAAACACGATGTGTGTCATCTTGTATTTAGTCGTTGCAGAAAAAAGAAACATTGTATTTGACACACGTAGTATTCCAGTCAATATGACAATTCGCTTCCTGCATAAAACACACGGCGAACTTAACTTAGGGATGTGTTATTTTCATTTTTCCTGCAGGTGTTTCTCATACGGAAATTAGAACTAAATCAAATCACGTTTTAAAACCAAAATATTAGTATTAAGGTAAAAGTTTTACATGAAACATTTTATTTTGAAAGAAAAGATATATAAGATAATTGAATTGAAATTACTGTTATTATTAGAAACAAACAAATGACAGATAACAAACACCAGTATGGTTATGGTATAAATTGATAATACTTTAAAATCATCTAGATATTAACATGCCATATTCGATGAATACTCTAACACGTGTATACAACAATAGTTCTTAATCATCCTGCCGTTTTTCAGAGTTTACATTTCACAACAAATATAATCGTTATTTTTGTTTACTTTTCATTATGAGTAAACTTTAATTTTTTTTACTCTTACCTTTTTGGAACAGAATTTTGCCTATTGCCTGATCCTAGCTAAAGTTTATCTTAAAAAAACTAATTTTCATTTAGTAAAAAAAAAATTATTCATTCAATTCTTAAAAGGCAACAACAACAAAACAAAAAAACCAAACACGTAAATGTTTGACTTTCTATATTTAACTTTTATTTTTCTTTCATAAACTCGAATCATATATAATTGAATTTGTTTTCTGATGTAAGAAGACTGAAGAATTTAAAATATGATAGATTTATCCATGTTTATTTACGTCGTATGCTTATTTTGGCTTTTTCATATCAATGGAATGAGAAAATCCTAGATTTCCGTAAAGGTGGTATATGATATTTATTCCCCGGGATACACAACGTTTTGTTCGCCCTGTCATGTGATTGTCTAGACCAATCAGATGCCACGTTATATAGAATAATCATATTAAGGTATAATGATACCTTTTCGTTACATAATTTAATTATTAAGTGTTTTAAAGGTATATCGTAGCTTAACATATCAATATATCAATCCATAATTAATGATTTTCTTAATATTTCATTGTAATCAAATGTTATTGTTCAAACGACAATATAAGCTTTTAGATAATCTGAAATGATTGATTTTCTACTCTAATCAAAATTTTCTCCGATTACAGATTATATTTATAATACCATGTTCTCACAATGTCCTTTGGATATTTACAGACTTAATCAGCGGAACATGGATTGCTAAGAAAAAGCTGACCCCTATAATAAGAGATAACTAAGAGAACTTAGTCAAAAGAAGTACTAATCTATGGGAAATTTAGAAAGACAAATGTCTTTACTATTCTATAGGTTTGACTAATTCACTTATACAAGGTATGTCCACAAGGTCTGCTAAAAAGCTGTCTACTTCTGTCTTTTGAACCATTTTAATTGGAGCTTGGACTTTGGGTAGTTTTCACAAACAGCATTGTGACGTATGCCTGTCTATTTCATTGCTGGCCACTCAGCCATGGCTCTTTGAAATCAAGAAGATTTGTCTGGTTTCTGAGCTAAGACTACGCAATCTATAGTCTGTCCCAAGATATTTTTGCCGCACATTTGGACGATCTTTAATAAAGACACTTGTATATACAGTTGCAATGTATCAAAATTGATTTGTGATTTACAGCATCTTTGTGATTTTGTCTAGTATGCTTACTGTTATTCTTTTAAATAATTATTTATTTATAATGGGAATATTTTATTTTCTATGATATAATATCTTTAAAACATCCTGTCGGATAACGATATTTAAATAGGGAATTTATTGCTTTCAATTTATTGCTAAATTCAATTCCTCAACGACAAAATAAATTCTTGAGAACTAAAGCAATTATTCTAAATTAATTTATTTTGTAGGAAATAGAATTCCAGTTGGAATTTTACATTATCTTTTAGAAACTGGAAATACCATCTGAAAAATATTATTTTCATTCTGAAAAAATGTTTGAGAAAAAATGCTTTTGGCAGCTTAAAGTTGTACAGTCTACTAGATATTCTTCAACTTGTAAACCTCTTTTAACATATATTCAATCATTTAACCAGTAATTCAACAAAATGCTAGATAATAATTCAAATATTTTGAATGAAGCAGAGTAAATGTTTTATTTTAAAACAAGCTTTACATTTAAATTAAAACAAGAAATTCTAAAACATGCAATAAGGTAGTTTTAATTCTGATCCTAATGATATTTCCTCCAACGTTCGCAAAAGTACATTGATAAATGAGAACGATAGAACACTGTCATTGGAAACACTCCATCACGAATCTGATACCAAAATTCCGTAAAAACACGCCTCAATCATCGTCGTATGCCTGTCATAGAGAACACTCAATACCAGCCAGATAACCAAGTTGATCAGTCAAAAGTGTTCCAAAAAGCCTTTTGATGGTTGGTATTTTGTTTAAAGTTGTGCATTTCTCCATGTGGCAATTAGTAATGGTTGTAAAATCTTGGTAATCATTTCAAATAAAGTCTTCATACAAACGTAATGCGGATTTTAGAATCTAAAGAATCAAACTTTGAACAAGTAGTTACTTGGATTACAGCAAGTATTTCGAGTGTGCTATAGACTATAGCTCCTGTCAGGGTCATAAGTAGAAGGATGCTTTTATTTTTAAAGAAGGTTGTTATCCTGATATCTCTCCACTGAGAAAATTTCCGAACTTGAAATAATGTCATCAAAATAAAAAAAGAAGTGTTCAATGTAAAACATAAGAAGTAGTACTATACATGCTTCATAAGGTCTAAAACTGGGTTGCTCCGAGTATAGAATCACACCGCTCGAAACTACAAACGGAAGACTTAGAAGAGTTAACGTTCCAATCAGTACACATATATAAAAGGTATTGGTGCTGAAATGTTGCTTTGGTATTTCACTTCCGACTGGGTCTTGAATTAGAGATCTGATGTTGTTTGTTAACTCTGTAATATAGTTGAATTCATCTTCCTCATTATTAAAAATATCACTGGAAGAATAAATCCACATCATCATGAGCAGTTCAGCAGCTAGCAGACTGAACTCTGTAATAGCTGGTTTAGAGAACGGGTTCAAATTATTTCGGAACACTTGGTTATTCGGCTGAAAAAACATGAGTAGTTTATTTCGTTCTGAATGTTCTGATGCACTTTCCTATGCACTGTTCTGTAAAAGTTCATAAACAATATAACTATATGTGTTAAGATAATCCAAGAAATCATTCTGGATGATAGAAATTACAAGAGCGTAACCGGCAAAAGAACTCAAAAAACCTAGTAAATAATATAACATTTTAAAACAATGCTTTGCGATGCCTAATTCGAATTGCCCTTCACAGCCAGATCGTAACATGCCATTATTATGCATAACAGTCCAAATATCCACAAAAATACTATCTTTATTCTTTGGGAAATATCTTTGTTTGAGTCATTTCTCAGTTGTCGTCTGCTCTGCCTAAGCACAGAAATCAACAATCAAATAGATGAAAAAAAGATCGAACAAAACGCAATAAGTAAAATTCCGGACGAGGCCGACGAAAATTGTCTATCTTGTCTATTGATACAATGGTTTAGATAGTTAACAATTTGCATTTTGATTGTGGTGTATAAAAAGTAAGCCCTACCCCTTTGTGTTATTAAAAGAGGGTGTCAAAAGCGTGTGATCCATTCTTCCGTTTGGTCTAGTAAAAAACATAGAATGCTCAAAAATGATTATCAAAAAGAGCTTAGCACAAACCAAATAGGTATTTTGTTCAAGGACCCAATTGCAAAATATATCCTCATTGCTTTTACAAGTTTCTCCATTACGCATTTTATCCTGTCGATGTTTTAATATCAGAAAAAATTGACTAGTCGTTGATGTACATCGTTCTGTTTTCAACAGTCAATAATGCTAGCAATCACATTGTACATGTAATGGGTTGTCAGAAAACGCTATATTGAATTGATATCAAAATAAAAAGAGCAAATGGAAGAATATATGAATAACAGTACATTAAATGGATAAAACTTCCAAGCTCACAGTACATGTAAGTGACGAGTTTTTTAGCTGAACTAAAACATTAAAACACCTCCCTATAAAGGACATCACGGAAACAATTATTTGGGTTTTTAACAGCCAACATGTTGGTTGTTCAACATGAATTTTTTATGTCACATTATATGTACTTTATTTGTATAAACCTAAGTATGTGTGATCTTTGATTTGTCTGAAATGAACTTAATGATAAATGGCAATGTCAAAGTAACGTATAGAACTCTAGTCATCATGTTTGCAATGACTGAGCTGACATATGCATGTATTTACAAACACTCTCTTGTTTGGTGGGCCAAATATAAACTGTTAATTTTTTGCTTTTTTTTTTTTTGCATTCCATAAGTTAACTGTATGTTCCAAGGACTGATACCTTTGATGTGTTTAACGGCTATTCCACAGGTATTTATGATCTCATCTGATTTTATAGATCAGAAGTACTCGCACTGTATGTTAAAAGCTTTTTCTTAAAAAGTACATTTTACACCAAAATTTAAAAGTTGAATGTTAAAATAAATTTTCTCATTTCATGGTCCATTAAAGTTTCAATTTTGAAATATGATGAGTTTATAGTATTTGTGAAAAAATGGGGCTGTTTCTGTGGCAAGTATCATGGCAGAAAGGGATCATCATGTATTAATAATTGTATCGATAAATTTTTAATATATGATTATGATTATGATTATGGGTTATGATTCCAAAGATAAAAAAAAGTATTTGGATTTCACCGTGACCGATAGGCCTATGCAGATTTTAAAAAAGCAGGCGAATGGTAAACGAGAGAATACCTGGGTTTCCGAAATATCAAAACATATTCAAAATGTAATCATCTAAAACATAAAATGCCTTCCGCGTTTACTTAGAGGTTTATCTATATTCTGTGAAATGTCGCTACCTTCATATCCCGCATGAATCACCAAAGAGTTTATATGTACATCATTCTTTTAACAAATTAATGAATTGATTGTAAAGAGTAAGCTAAAGGGACTAAATTATTGTTAACGTATACCAGTACGTTAGATAAAAAAAAAATTAATAAAATTATCTTAAGTTTCCAGTCGGTTTACATAAAAGATAGGGATCTCAATGCTCTCTTATTATAAATCCCACTCTTGTGCATACAGAACCAAGGGACAGTGCCTTTGTATGAAGCAGCACACCTTCAAAACTACTGATCAAGTTAATTGTTTTCAATAAGTTTACTTAAGGGCAACTTATTTTCCTGTAGGAATTTACTTTTAAAAGATAGATATCTCACCTGAGAGCTGAGATACATTAATAACAAAGATGGTTATAAACTCTTTAAGCAATGGTCTATCACATGGCATATTTGAATTAATAGATACATGCAGCTTAGACGGGTGCAAAAATGTCACTTTGGCACTGGCATGATTATCCGGCACAGTGTTGTTATATCGTTTCGCTGCCAAACTCTGGCTCTAAACTTAGTAATGCTTGTTTAAATAGAAAAAACAATTACTTTATGTTTAAGGACGGTGTGAAAATTTAAAAAGTTAAAATGTTATTTATTTAAAGGGGCTTGGTCACGATTTTGGTCAAAAATTATTTTTCCGATTTTAATGTTTACAATGCTTCAGTTAGGCATTTTTAATAGGCGACCACAATTTGAGTGTCATTCATTGAGTTATAAGCGTGTTACAGAGCTTACAATTCTTAAAAGTTTGCTATGTAAACATAGCTTTTGTTAACATTTTGAATGTTGAAGTGAAAATTCCAGTTTTAGACCTAAAATGATTGTGTTGAACGCTAGGAACTGTTTATTTACGCTTAAAATGAATAAGAGAATATACAAATCCGCTTGAAAAAGATTTTTTACTGACATATTGAACCTATGTAAGCAAAAACAGGACAAGAGCCTTGTTGACATGACAAATAATTGTGAGCCCTGTATCTTGCTTATAACTCTACGACTGACCCTCAAATTTCATTTGATCATTAGAAATGCATTCCTAAAGCATTGTAAACAATTAAAACAGGAAAATAGAATTTTATCAAAATTTTGACCATGCCCATTTAATAAAAATGTGTATATTATATACACACATCGAAGTAAACCGGCTTTCAGTACTCTCAATACTTTAATTCACCTTAGGTAGGGGGCGCACTTGATTGGGACCCTTCTAGAAGCAGAAGGGAAGGTCAGAAGGAATTTGTTTGTCTCAATCGAGTGTTCAGAAGGGTATTGAATATGACGGACTATCAACTGAAATTACTATAGTTGTGGGTTTTAAAGAATTTGAATTCTCTAAAACATTAAATATAATATCTAACGGCAAAGAGTTGACTTTGTTATTCTGCATGTGTTGCAAGCTCAGCTATGTCAGTAAATTCTATACAATTTTACTTAAATCTTAAAAACTGGTCTGAGTGGAGAATATATTTACGGAAGAACTTTAAACTTTAAAAGAATACTAGTATTATTGTATTATCAAAAAGTCCAAGTCATTAAAATGCTTATGGTCAAATTTTCACCCCATATTATGCTATTTGCAATTTATTATACGGGTTTTATGCTTAATTTTGAAGATTTATAGATGATATAAGCAAAATAGATGGATATGTGGAAAGAGTGATTACATTGTTCTTACACAGAGGGAAGAATAGCATTCCGGTATGGCGTCAAGATGGTGGGGGAACACTTTGAAAACTATTATTAATGATTGACGCCATACTGGAATGCTATCCTTCTATCTTTGGCGCAGAAAGCTGAGAACGCCTTCTAAGTCTAACCTACCAAACCAATCGACCGGACGGAATGATTATTCCGGAATAAGAAGGGTTCCAATCGAGTGCGCCCTAGACCTTTGAATACACATCCGGTTGCGTAATAGTTTTGGTTACATGACATCAAGCGTTTAGCATATACGCTAACCGCTGAAAATGAATTCAGAAATAAAAAAAACAGAGGTTTGATAAATTTTACTGTCCTCCTTTAAAAGACAACGTAACATGTACTTTAAAGAAATTCAGAGGAAACGTAATTAAATGTCAACATTTAATGTTATTAAATAATTATAGGGTACATGTAGTAATCTATCTTTTTTCAGAACGTACATGCTTGTATAAATTAGTCCGAAATATCTGATGTTTTCCTGGCTTTTTTAACTATTTTGATATTTTACATGCCAGGAAAACGTCAGAACCGGCGCCATTACGAAAACTGGAAATTCGCCGCCTCCAACTGGAGGCGGCATTCTCGGCTCGATTTTAAATATTTACGAGTTGAATTAAATGTTTCACTCACAACCAATTAATAAGACGATGATTTTACTGCTCACTAATATCGCTTTTAATAGTCCTTACATCCCATAAACAGACTATTGAACACATTCTATCCAACTGTTGAGATTTGTTTTTATTTCGTGCATTTTTGAAATCTCGCGAGAAAATAGGTCAACAACACTACTGTTTATCAGTGTAATTATCAAAATGTGCAGTAAAATTATATTTTAAGCTGTATTATTGACTTTAAATATTTATTTATTTAACATCGAGTCTAGAATGCCGCTTCCAGATGGAGGCGGTGAATTTCCAGTTTTCGTAATGGCGCCGGTTCTGACGTTTTCCTGGCAAGTAAAATATCAAAATCGTTAAAAAAGCCAGGAAAACGTCAGATATTTCGGACTAGTATAAATAAGCAATGGATCGAATTAGAAATCAATATACATATACATATTGTATATTCAATGAAAGAATTAACCTTACTCTTTAACTTTCAGAAAATGGAACCAATGGGAGGCCTTTCTTCCATCGTTGTAGTGGATAGCTACGTTTTCTGTGACAAGAGGCATGGTCTTTATTGCAATATTCACTGATTCATGCATGTCCTGGTACTGTTGATCATCTGTATCAATAAAGATTCTAGTTATTTTCGTTATCAAAGCGACTTTTTCATGGCAAATTTATATGAACTATGATAGCAATTTCACAATTTACTGACCATTATCCATCTATTTAGTTCTTGTATGAAAGAAAGGAAAGTTTTAACACTCGCGGCAGCCGGTAACATCCAAAAACGTAACATTAAATACTAGTATTAATACTCTTATTTTGGTGGATTTTTTGTGCATGAAAAATCTATTAAATTGCAATAGTTTTAATGCTTTTCATTTTTCATGCATGCTTTCATTAGATAAACAAAGCGTTAAGAAATCAAAAGTTCTATAATATCAAGCGCATGCGTCTTGGAAGTTAAAACAAAACATCCATTTGGTATTGTCCTCCTAACGCTTTTATTGATTCATCGCATGTTTCTATCGTTCCCATAAATCCAAAAAGTTTCAAATATGTAATTGGTTGTGGGTTTTTTTCTGCCGTTTCTGAAACAAGCTTAAAATCGAATGCCATATGTTTGCATATGTCTGTAACTTTTTTAAAATGTGTTTTTTTATTATAATCTTTTTGAAAATACGTAGGTCACAAAAAGACATGACGTTCATGTACATCTCTATCATAGCAATATTAGACATTTTACTTATTATTTCATAAAAGACCGTACGAAGTCAGCCTGAACAACATGAATATATCCGTCGTTGGACTTTAAATTTAAAACTCCACATCGTGTATTGTTATACACGACTGATTGATGATTTGGTTTGCTTATACTTTCGCGTTATTTAAAGTTTATCGTCAATTCAAGGTAACACGTCGCTTATTGTTTTGTCTATGGTATCCAAAGAGGAATGATATTTCTTAAAATTAGATTTGAATATATTCAGAGGAATTTTTTTATGCTTTATCTGTCTTAATAGCTAATGCTAAAACGGATTTCCCAATATGGCATTTTTTTTTTTTAAATATAGATGATGAAAATAGATCTACTATCATAACGAAGTGTTCTCAATTTATTTGTAAACAAGCTGCAAAAACTTTAAGTATTCCAATTACTTAAAATATTATCACAAAACTTTATTTTTTTATGCCGTAATAATTTTTTTTAAATGCCCTATCAAAAACGTTTTATTTATATATATATATATATATATATATATATATATATATATATATATATATATATATTTCATGATGCGATTTCTTAAAATGATCGATCGAACTCCAATACACATCCTGAGCAATGACATCACATATGAATAGAAATTAAACGTTTAAAAAAAAAAAAACTCGGTTTATAACTTCCTTACTTTTTCCCAAACAAAGGAGGAGCCATTCTTAGGGCCATATCTTCTCTTCGCTAAGTGATTTCACTCGAGCAATGCAACAGATATTCATCTTTTCATCATTACATTGAATTCCTTTTAAATACCATTATTTACCCTTTAACAAAAACCTCATAGAAATGGAGTCGACAAAGATTCTTTTCGTCAGTTTGAATCGATCGATCGAATAATAATCGGCGTAGTTTATTTCTATAAAACTTTTTTGATGACTTTATATTTAAATTGATTCTGATCTTGATATCACGACACCTTAAAAAAACCGTAAGGGAACAAGCGAAATTTGTGATGTTTAAACAAGGATTTGTTTATGTTTTCATTATTTTTCTCTCTGTGATATACTACAGTAATGGTAAGTAAACCACACTAAACCTATATAATAAAGTAATATTGTAATGGTCTTGTAATAGTGATTTCATTTAAGCGTAATAGGGTTACAGAAAATAGTGATGTGTAAACAGCAGATTTCTTCGTTTTTGTCGTGTTCTTCTCTCTCAGATAAACAACAGTCGTAATTGTAGACAATTTGCTAGATCATTAGCCTTTTAAAGATTAAACTGTTGCTTACACAAGAAGTGACATTGAGATTAACACTTTCAACAAATGATGAAGCCACTTGCAAAATTGAAATCTAGAGACGTTACGGCGCCTTAAAGAACAATGTTTTCTCGGGTAGGCAGAGCATTAAATATATTCAGAGAAGACTTGTCTGTAAATCACAGGATGCTGACATTCATTACAAGATCATTCGCTTTTGACATTTAACTACCCACCCAAAGTTCGAAGATACCGTAAACAGATTTGTCTTGAAAGAAATCATCAAGAATTGATACCGAAGACATAGATATTGTGAAATGTTTACAATCTCATATTTAGAGATTATGGTTTGTTTTGGGTTTTTTTTTTCATTTTAGCTCAGCAGTGAGAGAGCCTATCTGAATTTTTTTTATCCAATGTTTATCTATTTCTCCGTTTGTCCCGTCTGTCTATACAATTTTTAAAATGAGCCAATTTCAAAAAAAGCTTTGCGGATAGTACCCTTGAATAAAGAATTTTCTTCAAATATTCTATGGAAATATGATATAAAAAGATTCCCAGTCAGAGCAATAAATTTCGTATTTGTTGATAACTCCACGCTAAATAAATTTCCGATCAGCCACGTATGGATTCAATTGTGTGTAGGGGTGGGTATTGTTCATATCCGATATACATGTAGCTGTCGAATATGAACATGTCGCTTTGGGAAAAGTCACATAATAAAGGAACTGAGAGCAATATGAAAGGACAGATAATATTCCGCAACAACACTAGTTAGAAAACCACAAAGTAACACACATGTATATGTAAGATATACCTTGACTACCTTGACTTCATCGAAGATCTACAGGCCACCAATCTAGGTCTCTACTTGTTGGTTTAATGAAAATCAAAAATGACTGCTGGTTTGCAATTCCGTACGTAGTCGCCACCCCCCCCCCCCCCCACCCCCCGAAAAAAATGATTAGACTTATACTACAAACCGACAATCCTTGAATTATGATGACTTTTTATTCAGAATATACTCAGACTGAACAAGAAAATATTATGTTCTACAACAAAACGTACGGTTTTCCATTCGATCAAACAAGGATTAAAACGTTGAATAACATCAAATAGAACCATTTTAACAGGAGCTTGGACTTTGGGTAGTTGTGTCAAACAGCATTGCGACGTAGACCTGTCCATTTCATTGTTGGACACTCACCCACTGCTCTTTGAAATCAACAAGATTTGTTTGGCTTTTGAGCTAAGACTATGCAATCGGTGTATATTTCACTCGAAACCAGCGTCATTTTTAACTTGTTTTGACGCAAGAAAAAGATAGTTACATCCTACCGAAAGTCCAAGGTCTTGTTAAAATGGTTCTAAACAAACGGCCACCCTAAAGTATACATTGTAATTGATTGTACAAGACTAACAAAAAAAACAGCCAAATCGGTGCGTATCTGCAAATATTGTAATTTAGGTGAAGTCGAGGATGAATTCCATTTTATACTTATCTGTCCTTTTTATAAATATCTAGTACGTGTATTGTATTTAAAGAAATATTACTGGACTCGTCCTTCAATGTTTAAGTTAGTTCAACTCTTTTCTATTCATAATCGCAAACAATTGTGCCATCTTGCAATGTATCTGCGTGAGACAGGTAATAAAAAACGGGAATGTCTGACTACATCCAATTAATATATTATTATTATCATTATTATTATCTACATTACCATTCGATTTATTGATTTATAGGGTCTCTCCTCCTATCTACGAATAATTTTTTAGAATATTGTATAACGTTAAAAGTGACTTGTGTGCTTGTCCTTAGAGAAAGTGCAGTGTAATATGTTTATATTATTTTCCATTGCTTATAATTCATATGAATTTTGGCAAATAAACAATACAATACAATGGGGAGAATTCTCCCACGCAGCCGTTGTAAAGGACTGTGCGTGTACAAAGTAAGGCAATTTCTCATTGTAATCTCAATTTGATGCCCCCGGTGCAATTTCAATTTTATACGTGTAGTTTCTTGTAATTTGATGTAAGTATTCACCAATTTACAAGAAATATCTTCTTCTGATAATCCTCCAATATTTAAAACGATACGTTCAGAACCAGGTATATTCAGGTATTGTGTATAATGTCGCCCTTGGTGTCAAACACCTAGTCACAAAATGCATGATTATAAATGAGTGGGTATTAAGTCTACTTCTGCACGATCATAAATACACGTACATGTAAAATTGAATGTGTTGGCATTTCAAAAGTCATTACATGTGTTCAAAAAACTCAACGGGTGTCTGAACTGAATACTGCAATAACCTTACTGATTCACACTTTAATGGAGATGAGTCGCAAAATTCTTGATTCTTGATATATTGTCTTAATTTACAGAAATGTTTTCAAAACAAGTACCAAAGGAAGGTTGAGGCTGACACGGCACGATGGTACTAAAGGCATCTAAAAGAGGCCCCATTCTTTACTTAATGAGGCTGGGAGGTCAATGAATTACCCACAAAGCTGCTGTAAAGCTTGAAATTTGATATTATAGGTCGTAAACTAGTACGAAAAAATCTAAATATTTTAGCTTTAAAATTTGAATACATACAGAGCCCTTCATCGCAAGGAGACTATAGTTATATTGTTATATTGTAACACTGTATATAGTCATGGTCACCCCCATACAGCCCTCTCAGGGCAGCAGTTTACAAACAACAAACATAATTATTTTGAACCAAATTGTCAGCTTCATCATTAAAATCGAAGAAGGGTTATTAATGGTTTATCAAATAATAAGGACTGTGTCAATCGCAACTTCTTGGGCTTTTCGACAAGCGGAAAAACAACCTGTAATATATCGTAGGCGTCCATAAAACCCCTTTTTCATACAAATGTATATGAATATAAAACTGTATGACCTGTTGAGAAAATTATACCCAAAAAGAGACATTTAAGGCTAACGAATACCTAATTTGATGGGAATTCGAAGTAACTCTATTTTTGTATAAACAATTTTACATCCGGTCATGATCAGGCGCGAATATACATGGCAGTCCAGACCTCAAACTTCTTAAATTCGCATAGTAAAATTGCCGAAAATAGGCCTCGGACCCCCTTGGCAAAAATTATCACCAGTTTCTGGATCTTCGCATGCATCCGGTGATGCAAATACATTCCAGTTGTTTTCTTCCCGAGCTCGGATTCAAAGGCCTGTGAAGAATGTAAACTTCCGTCCACCCTTTAGCCTTTTGTCGCATATCTAAGGCAGTAGATGCAAATTGAGGGGCGATTTTTATTAATGAAAGGTGTGACGCGTCGTTTTAATTGAATTGGTTGTAAGCTTAGATGTTGAATGACCGATCGGGAGACGGAGAGGATCCCAAAATAGTATTACCGATGAGTTTCAAGCGAAACTTCCACCTGATGTGACAGTTTGAAATAAATTCAAGATGGCGGCGATGGGTACCTTGTCTATTATTAGGTATAGGGTATTTATTTTTATTATGAGAAAAATTTATAACGCCAGGTGCCTGTGGTTAATGATCACGTACGGTTAACATTTAACAAAACCACGTTTATCGTGTAGTATAATTTTTTTTATGAAATGTTTTCAGGAAATGCAGAATTTTTTTTTTTGTGAATGTACCAAATATATGTACCATATTTTTGCTCAAAATACTGTGATTTCAAAAATATTCGGTCAACATTAATTTTCGTTGATTACATTGTTAGGGCGATTCACGAAAATCAACAGAATATCTAATAAAAATATTTATGTGCCAAGCGTTTTAGATTATTAGACAATATAGTGTACAATTTTTTTATCCACGATTAAAACAGTCAATTTTACTGCATCGCTGAGAATTGCTGGTTGCGAATACTAATGAAGATAAAGTAGTCATTTATATTTGAGAATGTTTCTTTTTAGCACAACCCTTGGCCATCACGAGTCTACCCACCGCCTATGATCTCCCAGAAGACACCATAGCGGAGACTCTCCTACACACGGTGGTGTATTCCGGGGTCACCGCGGGAGACACCGTGACATGTAGCATGAACACCGTGGCCAACTTCTTCATGAAAATAGTCTCCGGCTCAAGTAGGTGTTGCATACTATAGACGTAATAATTAACTTGTTTCTGTCATCTTTTAATAAATTTGAAGATTTCATTACGTGAGTTTAAACAGTAAAATCCCATTTTCTGGTAGGGATGAAAATTTCAACCGATCACATACTGATCAATGCATAAAAACTCTATTAGTATTATTTATAAACATATGAAAAATAAATGATTTTAAACACTATTTGTTATAAATACTTTAATGAACGTATTTTACTGTTTTTCATTTACATTCTCTTTGAATACTTTTTAATTTGTTCATCTGGAATGGGTGAAAGTACACTGTATATCAGTTAGTTCCACACAGAGAAGAGCCAAAACGTCCAAAAACGGATAAATAAATAATAAAGCTGTTTTGTATTTAGCGGTCTGATTTGAGTCTATGTATTCAATATTTGCAATGTAACTGAGCGTCTCTATCAAATAAGACTCATTGACGTATATTAACACTTAGTGCAAAATGAGATCTTGCCAATATTTAAACAATCAAATGCTTTCTTTGTTGATTCGTGCAGGATATGAAGGAAACGACATTGCACCCGCGTTAGCGGCTTATTATTTTTTTTCTGCAATGTTCGCCACCTAACTAACCTGCACGAATCTTTAAAGAATGCCTATTATTGTTCATATTTACATCTTTCTTTTAACAAATTGATGAATTGATCGGAAAAAGTAAGTAAAAGTAAGTAAATTATCGTTAATAAACATATGTACGCTAAATAAAAGAAACAGCCAAGTCGTCTTATATGGGAATTTGAGTCTGACATCATCATGATTATTTCGTGCAGTCCATGATTTTTTTGTGTTGCTGAAGATTTCGAGCGAGCGATTATGCTATAAGACAGGCCCATTTTGTGTCGCTCATCTTTTATGAAATTATTGGGCTATAAGCTTCAAAATTGATTCGTAACGTTATTACAGACAAAGACGGTTGAAAATGTAAATATTGAGAAATAGAGAAGAAATACTCGGTAGAAGTCAATATAAATAAATGTTTTCAATGTTTTCAATGTAGCTGAACACCTCAATTGATCATGACTTACAATGCATCTACGCAGATAAAAACTCAAAAGTACAAAATGAGATCTTGCCAATAAAAATAAATGATTACAGCATCATTTATTAAAGGTATTTGATTGCTAGTACAATGTATACGCTGTAGGTAAAGGTACATGTACTCAATACTGCCATATTATACAATTTTTATAACCGTTATAAAGAAGGGAATGCCTAACTATATTCATACACAGACAAATAGCTTTATACTGGTAAGATATACATATGTTTTTGTACATGTACCGAAAGTAGCAAAAAAAAAAATTTAAGAAGGAAAATGGAAGGAAATTGAAAGAAAATGAAAATTTCAGTGGAATAAAAACATGGATTTAAGTATAATTTGGTACTTATGATATATGATGTCATTTATTTACAGCAAGCTATGGTGTATATGTAAACGCCAATCCAACAGGTCTGAGTTATCCCAACAGCTACGATATCACGGTCACGTGTACAGGAGCGCCCTCTGGTAGCACCGTCTCTCAGATTCTACAGGTCCATATGACCAAAAACAGTCCACCGACCATCAACAATGTCCCTAGTAAGTCAACAAGAAAAATGTCTCCTTGTTTTGGTGGGGATTATTTTTTTTTTTGAAAGTGGGGTGGCGGATGGGGGGAGGGGGTACGGATGTCTCATTCTACGTTTCGTATGATTGGCGGTTTTTTTTTAACATTAAATATTTAATACAATTCATGTATATATATTCTTATAAATGGTAAATGTTGAAACATGTGTACCAATGAATAAGAAATGATTTTAATTTTATTAATATAGCGGGCATTAGTGTCGATAGCACTAGCACCGGAGATGGCGTCAACATATTTACCATAAGTGCTTCCGACCCGGAAGGTGACCAATTGTACTTTGAGATAGTTTGCGACCCAACAGGATGTCCATTCCAGGTCTTTGCTTGTGAGTTTCAGCATTGAAATATATGTAAAACCAGCAAAGGCAACAATTTGTATCAGTACTGTATATCAAAACATCATAATAATGGTTTTATTTTAAATTTATTTATTGAAACAACAAAGGGCGCAATGTTTTGCATATTAACCTTATATTAATAAAAGTTTGAAAATCTTTTGTAAACAAGGGTTACACTTATAAGTTTTCCAGATATTTGTAGTTGACTGATTTGATTAGAGTTATAATGGCTATCGTTGCTCTTGTTAGCAATGCAGCCATTGGGCCTCTTGTTTTTGATATATAATAATTGATTGTACATGAAAAACATATGACTATTTGTTATGCAATCCTAGCAAGTCTTTTAGCATTGTATGATGTATGAAAATATAGACTTTTCTTATCCTTTTTATTCCTTACAATTCATTTACTGTAGTTTTGAAATTCATTAATTACAAGCAATTTTAGATTTTAAAGCCTTAGGATTCAATTTTTCATGCCATTTGTCAAGAAACGTTACATGTAGTGAAGATGTCTCAATCTTATAATTACTTTAATTAAATTAACAGCACATTTCATAAGTGTCAGACATATCTATATCAGGTTCATATAATTACATAATTCATGTAATTCTTTTATTGTAATTAGCGGGGGCTATCTTAACTACGGCCTCTCTGGAAGGAACGACCGTCGGCGGATATGACATCAATGTTTACGTCAATGACAGTAGGACAAAGGTTGGACCAAAAGTTCTCTCCGTCACCATTACTAGTAAGTCTTTGAAATGAGAAATGAGGAACGAGAGAAATTTTCAATTAAGTTTTGTTTTCTTGTTTTGTTAAAGGCAGTACATTTCACACCCCAACCCCATCCTCCCTCCCCCCCCCCCCCCCCCTCCATTTTAATTGTGCAGATTTGAAAATAATGCCACTTGTCAAAGAAGTTTGAAACAAATTACAATCACCCACTTTGCAGGACGAAATTAATTCAAGATGGACAACCAACTCCTTCGTATATCAATTTAGATAACTTAAAGTATTTCTAAGGCAAAGTTGATAGGTACGAAAGCTTTTAAATTATTTGTTTTCAGTAGTCAATTAATTTGGCAAGAATACGAACTCCTTCGTAACTTAGCTGCTTTTACAATCCAAATTCAGACTGCTCATCTGGGGGTTTATTTAGTTAAAAAGTAACAATATAATTGTATAGCACTACAAATATCATTTTACACAGTGAAAATTGAGCTAATTTTATTTTTAAAAACATTATTTGCATTTCCTTGCGTATGCGTTCACGACCGCGAGTAGGCTGGGGTCCCTGAAGGTATTCACACCTGTAGAAAATAATCCCTGCCCTCACATGAAATTGACTAGCCGGTTCAACCTTCAAGAACAATTTTTTCTCCTGTTTTTTGTCAGATATCCCGTCATAAATATCAAGGTTAGGCTTTCATTTGTCTGCTGGTATTTACTTCGATAGCCGTATGTGCTACTGTTTACAGTCTTACAATCAAATGTTGCAAATGTATACTGTACGTATAATGGATCTCGCCATCTTGGTAAAAATCTTCAAAGAATGGGTATACATCATTCAACATTTTTCCATTGTCTGTTATTTTTCTTGCTTTCACTTGAACCCCTTTCTTGGAATCTGTAGAGTTGCTTGGAAAACCCAGAACCCATAAGTGAGTATGTAGGACTCTCTAGGTACATGATACATATAATATACCTTTGTAGAGAAGACAGTCCTGTCTGCTATTCTCTCTCATCTTGTAGAGGGAAAAGATTCGGTTTCACAAATATTGCATTGAATATACACGTAAACAATATCCATTGCAAGAATGATTGAATGCTGTTCATGTTCAAATTGTACGAATTAAATACTAAGTCTGTCATGTGGGACACATGTTTGTTCCTACTTGTCTTTATTGGTTCATCTTAGTATCAAAACGCTTGGTCAAACTATTTGTTCAGTGTAAATATGTCGAATTTACTTATTTTCAAACCTTTGTAAAATGATACCTGTAACCACTGATTTCCACATCATATATTAAGCTGAACTCCAGAAACAGGGGTTTTCATAAAAGAGACTCGCCTATGAAAAACATGCAGTCACAAATACACATATTTTTCATTATGAATAATGTTGCTCTTGCAATTTTTAAGAAAACCAGATTGACATATTCAATAAACAACGAAATTAAATACATTGTTGTGATCATTATATTTTGAATTGCCTTTCTTTGTGCGCAAACATCTCCTATGACAAACACACTTTACACACTTTTTATGAAATTCTTTCTTTTCTAATCAGGGGCTGAAAAGGCAGAATGTTGATCCATAAGATAATACTATAGCAGATCATTACATTTACCATAGTGCCAATACATTTTCGACTTGCAGCTGCAACAGGAGACCTACTTGTTGCTTTTTTGAAAGCCTTACTCTGGTTATTGAGATCTTTTTATGGAAGTAGTGTACCTTTTGATTTAATGTTGTTATTCTTAATACATTCAGGGCGCACAAACATTTTTGTTACTATTTAAAATACAGTGTATAATTATATTTTTATAGATGTGAACTCGGCCCCAACGATCACCAACAAACTTACCACGCCAGTGTCAGTATCCGAGAATGTGGCGGTGTCAACCCTCGTCAGACAGTACACCGCCACTGACGTCAACGGTGGCACACTGACCTACTCCGCCACCTACAGCCCCGCCTCGGGAGGAACATACTTCACCATTGTGTCAACATGTAACATTTTTCACTTTTCCCCTACCTAATTTGATATTTTGACTCATTTGAGTTTTTAGAACCGGAACAGGATCGTCGTAAATTCTAACGTATTTTACAATTTTATTTTGAACAGCCGGTATTGTACAAACTGCGAGCTCTATAAACTATGAGACACTGTCTGTGGCAGAGCGGACTATATTGATTACTGTCACTGTCAGAGACACAGGCGCACTGTCAGACACAACAACACTCACTGTCAGTATCATTGACCAAAACGAGGCACCTGCATTTCCAAAAACCACATACACGTTGGTTACAGATGAAGCAGGGGTAAATTTACAAACTTTATTTTTCCTATTTTAAAATCGGTTGTTTTGATTGTTAGTCTATTGAATTTTTCTTTCATTCCATCAGGAAAAAACAATTTTTAAATCTGTTGCTTTAAATTAATTAACCAACGAACTTTTTTTTTCTCGTTGCATCAGGCGGGGGCTTCCATCGGGAATCCAAATTTTCAGGCTACCGATCCTGACGCCTCTTCTACGATAACATACAGCACGACCTGTACGGAGGTGACAATCGACTCTGCGACCGGAGCCGCCAGCTTCACTTCCGCTTACGACATGGACGTGGCAGGAACAACTGGGTCGATCACGTGTCCAATCACTGTCAGTGACGGGGCTCTGACAGACACAGCTACACTGACAGTTACTGTCAACGACATTAATGACAACACGCCGACGTTTGGTCAGGCGTCATACACCTTCACAACGTCCAATACAGCAGCCGTTGGGACGACGTTGGGATCTGTAGCCGCAACGGACGGAGATTTAAGCACATCTTCCTTTGGTTCGATCATTTCGTTTATATTTACGACAAAAGTATACATACTAATAACAAAACAATAACTGTTTAAAAACCGAATGGCTGTGGCATGCAATATTAAAGCTGATGATTAATTGATCAATGATTAATGATCAATTTTCACCAAAAAAATATTTCAATGAATATCCGAGTATTTTCAGAAGTGACAATCTCATTTATTTAAATCAGGTCAAATAACCTATGAACTGAATCAACTAACTCTTGGAGGAGACTACTTCGGAATTACAACGACTGGTAACCTTTATGTCAAATCGGCAATTACATCGCTCTCCGTTGGCGCCACCTACTCAATGACGGCTACGGCACGTGACGGCGGGCTTCTGTCTGACACCGCGGACATTACCATTATTATACCGTCTACCACCACCACCACCGCTGCGGCCACCACCGATAGGTCAAAGACGTTCTTCGAGGACCCGCGAAATATCGCGTGGTTTACTGCGGCCATGGTTATCCTCGCTTTGACGATTGGCCTCATTCTTTACATGTGTATTAGATACGGATTCCATTTCAAAAAGTATCAGTACGTGTATTACATGCTATACCTGTTCAAAAATTTGGAATTTTTTAATTCTTCCTTTCTTTGAATAATAAAAAAAACGATACTTTTCTATACACTAGTATTTCAGCCATCTCTTCATCTTTCAGAAGTTTTTAAAAGATTGGGATATTTATCAAATTTACAGTTTGAACTAATATTTATTAAAAAGTAGAAAAAAAAACACTATTCAATATGAACAATTAAAACTAATGTCAAATATGCTAGGTGTTGAAGGATATAGACGAGACAAAAGCTGTTTATTCTTTTATTGTGTCTTCAAATTAAGAACTATGAGTAAACAGGCAATTTGATTTTTCTATTCTTTGCAGAACAAAGAACAAATAAAAAAAAATAATTGTGAAGATGCGTAATGAAAAAAAGAAACGCGATAAATGTCTTGATTTTATTATCATTTTTTTTTTTTTTTGCATAAGAAATGTCGTTAACACCTATGTAATAATTTTGTTTTTCCACTTGTTGAAGAGACACAATACGTTGTGATTTGAGACATCTGCTAAAATTAATTTCTGTTTCAGGAAAACGTATAGATCCCGTCGAGTAGACCAGGACAGGGAAAGATTAGGCGGTAATTCTTATTTGATGTTCACGTTTACTTTAATTACATCTTTTTAATATCTAAAGAAAACCAATAGGCAATTTCTTATTTTAAAATAAAATCAGTTTGATCAATGAAAGTAGTACAGTTAATCGGGAAAGTGAACATATCGATGCCCTGACGGGCGGAATAAACCTCCGCAAATAAGACATTATGATTATATTTCTTGTTTATTGCTAGTTAATTACGAGGGCTGTTCGGAAATTATTGAGACATTTACTCTTATTCCCTTGGGAACAAAGATAAATCCTTGAAATTTCACGTAAACCAGGATAGAGTTTATCAATGTGAAAAATTTCTAGTCCATGGCATGATTAGATAATTCCTGGTGACCAACTTGCCTTCCTACAATGACTCGGAGCAACCTCAAACTTATCGCAACGTCCCTTGAACGCTTCTTATATTGCTCCTGTGTTTGAAACACCCTACAAACGAACGGAAATTAGAATTGTTCTTCATTTCCGATCTTTTGTTTTCATTTCAAGATGTCAACATTTTCCTATTCTCTCCATTCTTTTTTCGAATTTTTTCCCCCCAAAAGTCAGGGACTCGTAACATAAACCGTGCTAAGATTTTGACTTAAGATTTTAAGGAGGGTCATAAGTAGGACTTAACGGAATCTTATGACCTGCATAAGTCTTACTTAAGTATGTGTTATACCGTAACGTAAAGCAATCTTAGCAATGTCTTAGCCTAGTCATGCTCATGTTAAAAAGTAAAAACGTCTTCTACAGTCATTCTGTACATATTCTAAAACTGTATACGTCAGTTAGTGTGTAAAAAGTACTTGATATTTAGTCCCTTTGTTTAATTATAGTTAAACAATCAGTGAAAAAAGATGATAAACTGAAATTCTTTATCCTTTTCCATCATATATTTTTGTTTAAGCAATTGCATGGCCTGAATAGGCCTTCTTCCCAGATTTCCACCAATTTAATGCTTTATTCGCTGCGCCTCCTTGACGTCAAAATTCAGTATACCGTCTTGGTCAGATTTCTGTTGTTTGGTAAATATATTTGTACATGTACCATATACATGTACATGTACGTATTTCAACTCGAACACTAGTGAAACTTGCTCAAAAGTAAGTTACAATAAATAGCAACATGATTAGATATAATTTGATTTCTTTTACTCCAAGGACACTTAGAAAGCAGATGTTAAAGTTTTATAATCTCCGAGTTCACGCCTGCGCCGGGTACCCCACCCACAGACATGTTTATCTATCGTCGTAAACAAAATATTATATTTTTTTTAATATTACCTTGTTTAATTACTTGTTTGTGTTTCTTCAATGTTTATGTCAATTTTCACCAACAGTAGTGTCTTTGAAAGGAAAACATTCGTGTTGTCTCAATAATTTCCGAACAACCCGTTCTAAACGTAGTATTCTAATGTATATGATAGATAAAGTTAACCTTCAAACCCTTGTTTTATGAATCATAAAAGAAACCATATTTTTTTTTTAAATGTATATATTTAAGTTTGTTTGGTTGATTTATTTCATTTCATGAGTTACATTTCTCCTTCTTATTGGCTTTAAACTAATTATCTTTTTATATATTTTGACAGAATTTGTCGAAGGAAAATGGAGACCATGGAAAGTGTGGGATAAGCCCCGCTGACATTGCATACCGAAGATCAGATATTACTTCTAATATAAAAATATTATTATCGTAGATTCATGAAATATTTACTGGCTCGTGAACAAATTTGGAATTTTTAATACTATTTTGCAATTAATCAGCTTTTGTTTTCAGAATAAGGAGGTGTAAATTTCTTGCAAATGAGCCTACATCAAAACAAAAGAAAAGTGTATTTGTTTAAATTAACATTGTAGCAAGATGCAGTTGATATTTATTAATTGTGCCAATATGTCAACTATGGTTTGTGAAATGAATTGACAATGTGTAATGTGATTGCATTATTTGATACATGTTTTTTTTTGTATAAAAAAGATGATTGCATAATCTGATCCATGTTTTTTAATAAAAAAAACAACTTTCAGATGGTAAGGTGATCCAGCGACATTTTTATGGCATGAACATTAATTACATGTGTTTTAAATAAAAAATGGGGGGTTTTTTACGATACATGTATTTAAACTGTGATATAACTATAAGCAGTTTTTGAATTAAATTCTAATATACGTTGTGAACATTTATTTCATATTTACTTTCAAACGTGTAGACATTATTGGTTATTGAATTTTATTGTTTTGATACAAAAACATCTGCAATGTTGTTGAACTAAATGAATGATGCAGCTACAGAAGGTTCTAGTTTATTAATATATCAAAGGGACAGTCTCGAAACAATTCATCCAAGAAGGATTAAACATAGAGAATGAAAATATAGAACTAGACATGTCTATAATACCTGTATGAATTTAAAAGTTTTGTTATCCTTGTTCAATGATATGACACGGCATATCACATGAAAGTAAAGTAATATGACTGGCTAGAAAACATCAATTTTGAAAGGGTGTGTGTGTGTGTGTGTGTGTGTGTGTGTGTATATATATATATATATTTCCACACACACACACACACACACACACACACACACACACACACAGTTGTACCTGCTTGTTCCTTAGTAAAACTGTTGTAAACAATAGTATGATAAAAAATACTTAATAAATGGATTGAAAATACAATGTATATATACGAACCCCCCCCCCCCAAAAACCAAGGTGGAGTTTTCATTTGTTCCTAAATATCATCATGAAACAAAAATATTGATAATGTAAGGAGGGGAAGAAAGTGACCGTGTGCAAAAAAATGCAGTCAATGTTTTCGAAACAATCAAGGTTAGAATGCACATGCACGGAGAAAACCCTTCTCAAATAAATAATGAATTGGTGCATGCGCAATATATGTTCTATAAAATGGCAACCATATTAAGGTCAGACGACACCTTCCTCGAAAAATGATAAATATTTTTTTTCAAATTTTCAACGACCTGATACTATACCAAGTAAAAGTATTAGTATTTATTGTCATTTTTAAATGATTAAAATTTAAAAAAACATACAGAACTTTTTATATCAACAGTTCAAGTGTATTTTCAATAAGATTATATAGGAAATTGCATACTCTAGTATCTTGCACAAATACCTGGTAAGGTACCTTAATTTTTGCAAGAAAGCATGTCAGATTAGTAGTAAATCAATAGCAAATTCCAAGAAAAAGTTATATAAAATTGAGGAACGTGTCGTCTGACCTTAAACTTATAAACTTATTGACATATCATGCTTTAGGTTTGTTTTTAACATTAAACAAAGTAGTTAGATTGGCCGTTATGATTTATACTTATTTATTTATACAGAAATAAATGACAAATACCAACATTTGTATTATTTTCTACAAAACCTATCACATGAAAAAAATACCCCCCGCCCCCCCCCCCCCCCCCCCCCCCCCCACAAAAAAAACAAAAACAAAAAAACAACGCAACAAAACAAAACAAAATCAACGTAATTGGCCGGGTAATGTTCATTGATTTTATATAATTATAGTTTTTCTGTGAAAATGTTGTGAAACGATAAAATGTATATTAAACATTTTTGTGTTTATTTAATAAATACTTTCCTAATTCTTAGAATGAATAATATAAATAAGCGCTGTGAATTAACTTAATGCTTTTATAACTATTTTGTGAGAGAAGGTTTTAATTTCCAGTGCAGGTGCGACAACTCGTTGATCAATTTTCACTGTCAAGTGTTTTCCTGGAGATTATGGAACTGTTATCACTTTGTACAATATAATCAAGCCTCGAGTAAAACTGATTTTTATAGACAATTTATAGAAAGACAATTATCAAAATGGCCATTTTTTACCAATCAAACAAGTGAACCATAAAATGATTTATTGATATAACGGATTCAAGATGCACTTTTGAAATTGTCCCTATTTTCAATCCGGCATTACAGTTATGTGTGAATACGATAAATAAAGAAATAATACATGTATACATTCTAATGCAAATCTCCCTACCTATTGTCCTTAACAGTAATTTAGATTATTGGGAATCACAATTTTGTCATGTATATAAATTTTGATTCCCATCAATCTAAATTTTTGGAAAGTACACTACAGCCTTTGATAGTCATTTATACGAATATTTTTCTTTGATCAACTTTTTATCGCCAGCCGTCAAAATCTTGAAAATTGATAATTTATAGTTGTACCAATCAGGCGTCTTTCTATGTTTCTTGTACTTGTGAATGTCCATTGGAGGAGTGACATATTTATTACTTGGGTATTTAAAGATGTACCTACAGTAGCCTGAAATCAAAATGTTTTTCACGATACAAATATGAAAAATAAAATCATAGCTTATATATTTTTCACAACGATTTACATGCAAGTTGAATTAATAATAAAATAGATTATTACGTTACACAGTTTGTAAGGTGTTATGTTTTGAAAAACTGATACAAAACAACTGAACAAATAAAAAGAAAAGAAGAAATGTGCGGGTACCTTTCCATAGAAGAACATTTGTGGAAAAAAAAACTATAATTTGAGTAATTTATTCGTAATTATAAAACATTTTACAAGCAACGAAAACATTCACAGAAAAAATATATTGAAACATAAATAATTTTTGTAATGTCTGCGAAGATTTTCTTATAAAACTGATATATCAGTTATAAAAAAATCACATTCGAACTAACATAATTTTTGCTTTTTTCATCAAAGTGATCCTTAAAACGATTCTTTTATAAGATAATGGTTATTCAAGGGGAATTCAGAGGAAATTTTGTAAAGTGCAAAAAGGAATTAGATAAAGTACGATGATACGAATCCATATGACATTTTTATTTAATTTTTAATTTTTTTAAATTTAACAATAAATGGCATTTTGAACGTTTGAAGTAATTATAATTTCTACGAGAATCAGTGCCCAACGATTTTCAAAAAGGCGGTCGGTTATATGATATGAAATGATATTTCCACGCTTGCGTCAATGGGTTTCTTGTTTGTACAAGTCTCAGATAATTATACGGTACCGGTGGACATGGTTAAAAATATCCGCGATTAATGTTGCCGAGGTGATAGACTGATTATATGCTAAAATGCTAATACGTGCGCGATCAATATATTTATGGTCCCTTCGAAGGAGGAAGGGCATATTGCTTTGCTGCTGTCTAGTCTGTCTGTCTGTCCGTCGGTCCACTAACAGTTTCCATGTGCGTTGTATAATGTCATTATCTCTCAGCTTATCAAATAATTTAGACAGTGTCAACTGTAACATAGCAATAATTTGTGAATATAAACCCACACCAACTAGCGGAAATTACCTTGACACAATCAACTCAAAATAATTTTGTACTTTGTACATTTACACCATAAGATCACAGCTGTAACAATACAGATAAACCTTGTCCTTCCTTTGTGGGAAAGGGAGGGATAGGGAGTATGTATATGAAATATCTGCACCACATAGTGTCAGAAATACCTGATATAATTTCTTCTCGTATTATAGGAGTTGAAGTTTAACTCAAACACCAACGCTCGTTGTATGTTTTAGGTGTATATCTTCTATCAGACAGCAACATTCAAACATATCAAATTGAGTTAAACCTATTAGATGCATTGTTTAATCACCTTTGCACTCTTGGGGATGTAATTATCGTCGGAGATCTCAATGACAGTTTTTATGATGAAGAATTGCCTAATGTAAACCAATACAAAGCCAAAGATTTCAAAGATTTGACTCTTAGTAACAATATAATTATGTTGTCCTTCGAATGATTTTCCAAAGTTGAGTCTAGTTACAGTTGTTTGCAAACAAAGACAACATTAGATTTTATCCTGTTTAGTAGGTCTTCTTTCAACAATGTAATTAAATATAGTATTTTGGAAGAAGGTACGTTCAATTCTACACATGACCATCTATCTTCCAGTTTTGATGTCCATTGATCTACATGTAAAATACAATTATTCATGTAAAGAAAGCAACTCATTACCAGCGTGACATTTGACAGATGTATACCAACTGCAATATTATGAACTGTATATTAACAATGTTTCAGACGTTTTACTTCATAAAAGGTTGAGATCTGCTGTAGATATCGATAAATTTTGCAAAGAATTGTACCACATTTTATACAATGCTGCATCTTTTTTTATCCCTGTGGCAAACTTTAAACCTCACTTAAGACCTGAGTGGATACCTGAAGTCAAACACCTTCACGACCGAGAGAGCCATATGCAAAATATCTGCTAAACCCGAATTCCAATATGAACTTAATGCTGAACACGACAGATACATGACATCGGTATTCCACGATATTGATAACGCTTCCGAGTGTGATGCGCGGCTCTTTTGGAAGCCAGTCAAACGCCAGCGACCCAGAAATACGAGATTTTTTTCGGGAAACCCGGATGAAATTGCTAGCTGCTTTGCTGAATATTTTGAACACCTTTACAACCCAACAAATAGCAAACACTTTGATTCTGAAATTTACAATTCTACAGAAAACGCACACTTTTTTATTCAGGAATATGCAAACTTTATACTCTATTGAAATTACCGAAAGGGGGGGGGGGGGTGAAATTACTGTTACTGAAATTTCCAGTGCTCAAACGCAGGAAGGCACCTGGGCTCGACTATATCCAGAATGAACATCTCAAATTTGGAGGATCACAACTCCTTACTATTGATTGAATACCGAATTGTCAAGATTTTCCTCCGTTTTTCCGATCATGATATTTTCCCCAAATTACGACATATTTCCCGATAATGCCATTTTTACCGATATGACATTGGGCGCACAGCGGGTGTGACCGGTCGGCAGAGGATGCTTACTCCTCCATGGCACCTGATCCTACCTCTAATTTTTTTAGGGGTCCGTGTATGCTCTGATCCTGTTTTGTATTTTTCCTTTGGACTTTTGATTTTGAACACTGTTCGTTATCACCAGATGTCATTGTATCTCATCTCATATCTCTTTAACGCAATTATCAACATAGGCAGAATTCCATCTATCTGTAAAACAGATCTCATCATTTCTTTTTACAAAGGTAACAACAAAACAAAGAGCTCACCTGACGGCTATAGACCGATAGTCCTTCTTCCTTGTTTGATGAAACTTTTAATTCCTTACGCCGATGATTCGTGATCGCGTTCTCCCTTACGCTACCTTTCCAAATCCACAACAGCAAGGATTCCAGCCAAGGCCTTCGATACTGTGTGGAGACATGGACTCATGTGTAAATTACATCAACTCGATGTGAAAGGATTGCTTTGGACCCTTATTGACGATTGTCATACCGACACATTTTGCTCCGTTGCAAATCAGAAAAACTCCGACTGGTTCCCTATCTCTCAAGGAGTGAGACAAGGTGGAGTCCTTTAAACATTCCTTAACTTAGATTTCATAGACAGTCTCCTACAAGAACTACAAAACCAAAGCCCAAATACTGGAATTCACAGCATTTGATCTTCAAACCCAGCACTAGCAGATAATATTTCCTGTACAGCCTTATTACAACGAGGTTTTCACACCCTTCCCTTCTTAACACAGCTTACGACTTTTCTACTCGATGGCCATTCAACTTTAACGCAAGCAAATCTAATGTTTTATACTTCTTTCCACCAGACATCAATAACAATTCTCTCTCATGGAAACTTGGCCAAGAAACCATTACAATTACTAAATCATATAACCATCTCAGTATTTTTCTGGATGCTTAACTTGTCCCAACCAAAAGAACAGCGAAAGCATACAGAAATGGTCAACAGACGTATTTTGCTCTAAAATAAGGGAACACCTTAACAATGCAACTCTTTCCAAGCTCTACAAACGGGTAGATATATTTCCTAGTGTTCCGTAGGGTACAATGGTGTGACCTTAAATAGAAAAACAACCGCGCCATGGACGTATTTCAGCACTTTATATATAAACACGCCATGAATCTTCCAAAACATACAAGATCAGACATATTCGAGTCAATCTTTGGACTTATACCAATAGCTTCTGAAATTGATAAACGTAAACTACAGTTCTTCGTTCGTCTCTTTTAATGGATACAAAATACCTCACGAAAGAGATCTTTCTTCATCGCCTCTTTTCATACCTCTACTCTCCAAACTGCAAACACTACAGTTTTATTCCCGATTTAATTCACCTTATGGACAAATATCTCTTAGAACACCTGACCTCGTATCTTCAAAATGGAACTTTTCTAAAATAACTTGAATGGAAACTCAGCTGTGCTATACCACTTTACAACTTCCAGATCAAACCGCATGCTCCGAGACAATGACTTTATCCTATTTAGACATATAACTGGAAACAGTAAAACCAGACTGGATTTGGAAACTTCCTACCGAATTTCACGAAGTATTTCTTTGTAAATTTATTGTTAAACTTTGGACTCTCCTTGACCTCCCCTCTGCATATTTGCAGCTTATGTCAAAAATCGTTCACAAATGTATTTGAACATGTTTCTACTACTTGTGATGGAACTTATTTATTTAGAGAAGCCTGGTGGGAAACTGTTATAGAAAATGTCGACAATATTTTAGGAGCAAGGTCACTCCCAGGTCTTTCATTTACAGATTTTTCGTGTAGTTTGCACCTTCTTAATTTCCACTTAATTAGGGATGCAGCAACATGATATTATAGAATGTCACGTGTAGCAGCCTGTCCTTACACATTGATGTCACAATTACAGTGTATTACAAGTATCAGTGTTTCGATTTAAGTGCGTGCTTGCCTGCAAACTTGTTGTTAATTCTGCTATTATATGTACTGGATCAGTGCATCCCAGTAAAGCTACATTATCTCTTTTTGCTTATCATTGCCTATATGTTTGTATTCTTGTAAATATGTAGTAATAATCCCCAATTGGATGAAATAAAGAAAGAAAGAAATAGGTTTCTTGTTTGTACATGTCTCAGGTAATTATACGGTGGACACGGTTAAAAATATCCGCGGTTAATGTTGCTGAGGTGATAGACTGATTAATGCTTAAAATGCTAATACATGCGCGCTCAATAAATTTATGCCCCCATCGAAGAAGGGAGGGCATATTGCTTTGCTGCTGTCTGTCTGTATGTCGGTCGCTCCGCTAGCAGTTTCCGTTCATTTTCTTAGCGGAAGTTACACATAGTGAAATGAAATATCTAGATCAAGTAATGTTTGGGTACGATCGAGCAATTTTTGACACAGTCATGCCTCTTGGACTTAGCATTCTCCATCTGATTTGTATTAAGTGGACAACTCCTAATGATCATCGCTCTGATCTGATTTGGTCAGAAAAGCTAAAAAGCTTTAGATAGTCTACTGAAATTATACTAGGAAAATTTAACTACTGCATACCTAATATTTTCTGTCTGTATATCAATTCTTTTATATTCTTTCCTAATCTATCATTATTTTCGATTTCTGAATTGCTTTTTACCAATAATCATATCATTCACAATGTTAGCGAGTGATCACTTGCAGTTAAGAATACATCGCAGATTTCGCAAACAATATAATGATACGCAGCTAAAATACATAAGTAATTCTGATATTATCAAATGCTTACTTAACACAGTTTAATTTGATTTTAGATTAGTTTGTCCTTAGCTCAAATGTTTTCACGGCTGTCACATCTTTATACTTAAGGAGTAAATATTTATCAAAGATGGCTTTTAGAAGTGACATTTTCGATAGCATTTACATCCTTCAAAATATGTTGTTGTTTTCTTTTTAATTATATAAATCAATTAACATCTGATCGGTCTTTATCACCAAACTTGGATTTTTCTAATGTCTCAAACATAAAATTATACTCAACAGAGTCTCAAGTTTTCTCAAAATCAAGAAGAGAAAAATACCATCTCATGTAATACCGGTACTCAAATATATCTAATATTAAACACGCATTTTCGCCAATGTATCTTTCTTTTTTATATATGCACTTTGTTCACGGCCTATAATCTTTTTGCCACTTTTTGCAAACGGTTAGCCAGAGCTTTTTGTAGTCTGCATTTTGTAAGACTTATAATTTTTAATCGATCTTTTTATCCTTTTTATGAATTAACGAGAAAATAGCATTCCTTTGTGAAAATGGCGGCATGCCTTTCTCGATACTTTTTTTTATTGGAGATGCATAATATGCATTTTTTATTTCTTCCCAAAAATATTTGTTAAATTCTACTGGTAAACCATCTTGTCCAGGTTATGTCTTTTATATTATTTAGAGCCTTATCACACTCTTCTATAGATGCATCTTCCCTAGCCAAAGGTGAATAGAGAAACACTGTGGATCGTCACCCTTGGCTAGCGAAGATGCTATAGATGGAGTTTTATCCCAATTTTCTTGTTCTTCGATTGTAAACGTTTGACAATTAATGTCGGACAAATAGTTATCGGTATCATTATTGGAATATGTTTACTAGCAAATTACTAATTGACAAATTGTAAAAAGTGTAGAAGCATTTCGTTATGTTATCATTATCTGAGTAAACTGTATCATTCTCATCACGAATCTGATTAATATTATTATTTATAAGTTGTATATCAGCTTAATATACTTGGATATTTTTTCTTGAAAACCCCACTCCTGGCCGTCACGAGTCTACCCACCGTTTAAGATATCCAAGGAGACACCACGTTGGAGACTCTTCTAAAAATATAGTAAAAATAGTACCCGGTACAACTATGTTACATGTTCGATGTAGGCTACCTTAAATTAGTATTAAAAGTTACATGCGCAGATCAAGGGGGGGGGGGGGGGTCTTTATTCCTTTATTCTTGTCTGCCAATTGTTTTGGACCTATCAAACTAATTTAGGAATATATTCTGTAAATATTTTCATACCTAAAAAGTCTTGAGGTATTTTACTACTGATTCACCACTTTCTAACTTGCCTCAGACATTTTCCTAAACACCCTTACTGACCTCGGAAAGTGAATTCAAATTAACGTCGGGATCAAGAGTCACAATCTTAAAGTTTACCTGCCACACCATTTCACTTTACGGGGCTGGTGAGGGAATTTTTTGTTTTAAAATTTTCACAGAATATATTCCTAAATTAGTTTAATAGGTCCAAAACTTTTTGTGCGCAATAGTCGTTTGATATAATACAGTTTTTTTGTGTGGATGTAGCTGTAGCTCCACGGTCCGTCAACCCGAATTTCCCGAGGAGCTTCAGCTAAACAACATGCTGGTTTGATCCACTTTTACTAATATAAGGTACAGGGATGTGGTAATCATAACCAGTATTCGTTATCGACTGTAATCGATTACAGGTTGCTGAGTAATCATGAGTAATCAGTAATCACTCATTTTTCTGATTACAAGTAGTCGTAATTTAATCGATTACTCTGAGAATAGGCCTGTAATCATGATCAAATTTTGATTACTTTTATGATTCCAATATTAAAATAAAGAAAGCTTTAAATCATAGTTCATTAGAAATATTTGGTGAATAAGGTTCAATTTTAGATTGGTTTAGTTTAAACAATATTTATTCATTATTGATTCAAACACATTAACATGGTGACAATTGCAATTGTAAGATTGGGAAACAAGCCATAGGGCTTATATTAATCCCTCTCTTGCATACACTGCAGAAATGATAGGTGTAAAATGAGATGTAAATACAAGGAACAAAATAGAAAAATATGTCGAAAAATAAAGTTGGAAGCACTTTTCATGAGATATTGAAAAAAGTCAACAAAATATCACAAAATAGAATATTACAATATATGTTTTGGTTGAGAATCATAACAGAAATGTAATATACACAGTCATGTGTTTATGCTCATACACATCCATAGAGAAGGAAAGGTGGCTATTTTTTCTTACATCAGTTCTGTGTACTTTTTCAGTATACACATTTATTTTATTTTTTTCGGAAATTTTAATCATATACATGTACTAGCACATCATAAAAATACCATTGCCGATTTCCATTAAACATTGTCATAAATATAAATGGTGCATGGAAATAAGATAAACAGGCAATTGGAAAAAAAAAGTGTAAATAATTATACATCCATTACAATAAATTTGAAAGTTTTGGGTAAAACGTCAAGATCTTGTTTAAATCGAAACTTTCTTATCACTAAAAATATGTACAAGGAAAATATCAACATTCTACGTGATATCATGGTTGCTGAATCTTTTACTATCCAGTATAAATCTTTGTACGGTATGAAAAATTTGTTGATTGTCTGCAATACTGAGACAATTTGATCCGTAAAGTAGTAAGTTAAGATCTGTAGAATTTGCGAGAGTGTTTATTGTTGTATTTCGTATTGTAGCATATTTTGGACAATGTAGAAGATAATGCTCAGGACTTTCTACTGACCCACACGAACAAAAAGGGGATGGACAGAGGTTTCTGTTGAACATGTGAAGTTTTAAAGTACTACATTCTAAACGTAGTTGAGAGTGGAGAATTTGACCTATTCGAGACCCTATATGATAATATTCGGGAATAGTTATATTGTTTATATTTAGATATTTTTTGAAGCTACTTATGGAAGGATTGTTCTGTATGTTGTTTGGTATTGTGTTCCAAAGTCGTATTGTATTGGGAAGAAAAGAGTCGTAATATAGCTTAGTTCTTGCGTAGATTTCTCGTATTGAGTTTGTGCTTCTTGTATTATATGATTCATTGGAAGGTAGCTGAGTCTGCAAAAGGTTTAAAAGGTAATTAGGAACTTTGCCGTGGAACATTTTGAACAAATGAATAAGCCGGTGGTCTTCCCTACGCTTAGATAACGGAACCCAGCCTGTTTCTTTATATAGGAGAGTTTTGGAGGCAAGTCTATTACCCCCTGTCACAATTCGCGCAGTTTCAAGCTGAATGTTCTCGATTTTCAGACTAAGATAATCTGGTATATTGTCCCAAATAACATCGGCATATTCTAGGACTGGTCTAATAAAGGAGAAGTACAATTTTTGAAGACTATTTCTATCTAGTATAAATTTTACCTTGCGCATTAGACTTAATTTCGCATATGCTTTAAATAGAATTTCATTGATATGCAAGTTCCACGATAGATTGCTGCTTATAGTTACTCCGAGATGTTTATGCGATTCAACATCTTTGAGATGGACATCGTCGAATATTAATGAGGGATGAAAAGGTTTCTTTAGTTTAAGAGAAATAGTCATACATTCCGTTTTGTTAGGATTGAAGGATACAAGCCATTTTTTCGACCACTCATTTATTTTTTCAAGGTCAGAATTTAATAAAGTTCCGGACGTAAATGGATTTTCAACAGTCATGTAGACTGAAGTGTCATCGGCAAAAAGTTTGATGTTGCATTCGATATCAACCACTAGCTCGTTTATATAGATAAGGAAAAGGAGTGGACCTAAAATACTGCCTTGCAGAACTCCTGCTTTGACGTTCATAAGATCTGATTGAGAACCGTTAATAACAACGCATTGTTTTCTATCATGGAGATAACTACGGAACCATTGTAATAAGTTTCCTCGTATACCTATTTTTTCGAGTTTATACAATAGACCATTATGCCACACCTTATAGAAAGCTTTACTGATATCAAAGAATACCACTCTGACCTCTTTGCCTTGATCGATAGCCCGATAAAAGTCGTTTGTTATACATAGTAGTTGATTTATGGTGGAGTCATTTTGACGGAATCCAGATTGTTGTGGAATTAATATGTTGTTTGTATGGAGATAATTATATATATGCTTAAAGATGCATCTTTCCATACACTTTCCAAGTACACTTAACAATGAGGTCGGTCTATAATTACTAGCAATATTAGCTGATCCTTTTTTAAATACTGGTATAACATTTGCAGTTTTCCATTGACTCGGGAAGGATGAGTTTTGAAGAGAATGGTTGAAAAGTTTTGTGAGAGGATATGTAAGTTCTGATGAGGCTTGTTTGAGAAGCATTGGGTTTAGGTTATCAGGGCCGGTAGCTTTGCTTGTGTTTATCATTTGTAAAGTGTCTTTAACATCTTGAGTAGAAATAACAATTCTATCGATAGTGAACCGCGAAGCATTATTTGGGTTATTTGGTAGTTCAATATTTTCGTCATTGACCTGCGACTGTAGACAAAATTATGTATTAAATAAATTAGTTTTTTTCAAAATCGTCGCTTGTCGGTGTACTATTTTCAATTAATTTGATAGGAGGATATGTAGATTTGTTAAGTTTTTTTTATATTACTAACTCTTTTCAGTAATGACCACCATTCTTTTTGTGACAAGTTTTTTGATTTGATTTGGTTGGCTAATTTTAAGAAGTATGTTTGCCTTGCATTTCTTACTTTATTTACACATTCATTTCTAGCTTTTCTGTACTTAGCCCAGTCTGCTGGAGATTTCGTTTTTTTTGCTTTAGTATGCAATCGTTTGCGTTGCCTTATTGCTTTGCGGACTGCATTGTGCAGCCACGGGGGGTCGCTAGGACGATAAGTGATTACCTTGTTTGGTATATTTTCTGATGCAGAATCTAATATTTTTCTTGTAATTTCATTACAGACTTGATCTATATCATCCCAAATTAAACTATCCCAATCTTGATTTTGCAAGCTGATTTTGTAATCATTAAAATTTGTTTCAGCGAACGACCAAATTTTCCTTGTGAATGTCCTGGAGTATGATTTGGGTAGTTTTAAGACACAATATACAGGACAGTGGTAGCGTGTAGTGCTTGGAAGTACATTATCACCCACCCCAAAGAAATCAATCTTTTCCGTATCGTTTACGATTAGTAAATCTAATATGGTTTCGGGATTTTCCGTAAAATGAGTTGGGTTTGAGATTAATTGAGTCATTCCAATGTCTTTAATAATGTCACTAATTTTACAATTTTTTAAGTTGCAAAGATTGTCATTAAAATCGCCCGTGATAAGTATGTTTTCTATATTTGTGTTTTTGGCTTTTTCCATAGAGTATGCTATTAGATTCCATTTTTCCCTGTCGGCATTCGGTGGACGGTAAAAAGTTCCAATAAGAAATTTTTTCTTGTAAATTATGCATTCGACCCAGATGCATTCGATTTGGTTTACTTCTAAATCCGTTCGGCGTTTACATATTATATCACTATTAACATATATCATCACGCCTCCGTATCTATCGTCTCGTCTATCTCGCCTAAATGGCTCTTGAAAGCCTTGGATCATCAGAGTTTCAGAGGTTGTATTATTGTCTAACCAAGTTTCGTTTAGCGTAATAATGTCAAATCCCCCAAATTCTGCTTGGATTATATCAAGCTTATTACTTATACTTTGAACATTGAGGTGTATTAGAGTGATTGATTTCTCTAGGTATGCTTCAAGAGAATCTAGAGAGCTGTCGTTGTCATGGTTTATCACTGGAGGGCCTGGATTTTGTTCGATGTCTCCGCACAGTAAAAGTAAAATATAGATAATTATTGACATAATTGTCATTGTCCATGTGAGTGTTGAAGTATATTTATGTAGGGGCAGGTGAAGGCTGAAGTCGTAGTATTTCGGTTCGTTGTGCGATGTAGGAGATTTTTGGTTTTTACTTGGCAATATGGTTGTGTATGTATGTAATATGCATAATATTAATATGATTAGTAATATTGATTTTAATCCAAACTTAAGTAGTAGGTTGACCATCAAAATAGTAAGCAAATTAAGAAACTCATTTTTCTTTTTAGCACCACTGTATAACCCTGTCCGGGTCCTGTGTGTGATACTGTTTACTGGCATTGTTTAAGTAATTGGCGTGAAAAATACATATAACAGTAAAAAAAAAAAAGGGGGGGGGGTTACACAGGATCCAGAGCTGACAAAAATGGGAAAGTAATACACATTTAATGTATAGAACAGTGACTTCACTTAAGGATGATAGTCTAGGTTTCTTTTGTGTTTCCAACTCAATAGATAACCAAAGGAAAAATAAAATATGGAAAATATGTACATTCAAGTCAAAAGTAAACATTTGTTTTCTTTTGAGTGCTGTAATGAAGGGTTTGTCTATAAACAAAGGATTTTGTTTGTAATAATTGTAAAAAAAAAAAAAAAAGTTTAGATGACCAACTTATGAGAATCTTAGGATTTATCAAAAGTTAGTGATGATTACGATTTGAACACATACATTAAATGCTTTTCACAATACATGTATAATGTCATGAGTGGATCTTTGGATCCAAAAATACCAAGATTTTTGCGACTATCACGTGCGTGGCAGTTCGTATAAGTGCGTTACCACACCTTGAAAAAAGATTTAACCGTCCGCTGTCTGTCGTCCAATATGAGCAAGGAAATTGCTCATGTCTTTCGAGTTGAGGATCTTGTGCTTGCGGTCATGCAAATCAATAACGAAGATTTTTCCGTCCCAAACGAATGTTGATTTGGCTTGTCTGGTTTTAACGAGTTGCCTAGCCTCGTAGGCTAGCTTGTTTCGGGTTTTAGTAAGATCTTGGTTTATGGCGACCTTGTCCATGCCCGGAACGTTTCTGAGGCCTTTGCTCGACTTGAGGAGGCGATGACGTAGCTCGTAATTTTTGATACGGGCAATGATTTGCCTTGGTTTTGCCGGAATTTTTGGTCCCACCCGGTGGGACACCTCAATGTCCGCCTGCTTTAGGGGAACGTCGAGTTTCTGGGCGATGTCCAACAGAACTTGGTCGGTATCCTCACACTCCTCGGATACTCCGGAAACCCTGACACAGCTGCGTCTGCTGTACATTTCGAGGTTGTCAATCTCATGCTTGAGAGTTTCATTTTGTAATGTAATAATTTGACTTTTTAACGGTTCAATGGCGTTATTTAATTCTGTAACTAGGAGACCCTTGACAGCTAAGGCTATCCGTTGTACGTCGATGTCAGATAGTACCGATTGTTGGGACTGCTGCTGAGGCACACCCACACCCACACCGTTTGTGTTGGGTGGAGAGGACGAAAATGACCCGGGATGCATCATGTGGGCTAGATGGGGATGATACGGTGACATGGGTGTAAAGGACCCTGGGGTACTTGGTTGGGGTCCTGCAAGGATCCGTGCAGTGACATGGCTGGGGTTATGTTCGTATGGTCTTTCGGTTTTTTGTGCAAGTGAGTTGTGCTTGGTGACGGTTCAGAGTCAGAAGAGCGGAATTCTGATCGTTTTCGTTTGGATTGTTGCTCGAGTTTTGACATACATATGATACACAAAAACTACACAAACTGCACGAAGACAGTTCACAGTACACTTTTGTTTGGTTCGCTATACGCTTGGCTGGGCACTGTTGATCAAGTTTATCTTCACCCCCCAAAAAAACCAACATGTACATACGTACTTGTACATATAATTTACATTCGGAAACGTTCAGAGGATAAGTAATAATAAATATCTTTCTTCAATTCTGTCTTCAACTCAAGATATAATCAAGGCAAGTTTAGTACAGCGACCAAGGGAATAAACAATAAAACAGTGAAAAGAATGCGTGCGGGGGTGAGCGTAGACTCACCTGGCTAAGAAAGTTTAACAGGTGTTCGGGTAGAATACACTATAAATTCCAAGCGAATCTTCAACTGTATGTCCATTAAACACAGTCATTGCAAAATTTACCCTTCACTATCAGGCACAAATAAGTAAGACTTACATATTTCTAATTTTCGCACTCCGTTGAATATCCCCCTCTCACCTGTCTAGCGCACGCGTATTGGCTTCTGATTGGTTTCAGTAAGGAGTGAGTGTAACTATGTGTTTTAGCAACAAAGATAATACAGGTGTGCTTTAAGTCAGCAATACAGGTGTGTTTTAAGTCAGCTCAGATAGGCTTGTTCCCATTTTTAATTTAAACATTGTGAATAGCAATTCATAAGTGCAAGTAGTTAGTGCTTGGTGTATTTCAGTAGATGAATATAACAACAAAACTATATTATTAGACTAAATTTAAATTTTTTTTTTTTAAAGAGTTAAGGTCTTTTGAAATCATTGATCTAAATAAAGTGCACCACCAGAATACATGTACAGTAAAATTCACTAAACTCTTCTTTGAAATGCATTTGAAAAATACAGGTAAATCTCAGGTAAAAAGCAGACTTGACAAAATTGTTATCAAAACACAATTCACACCTATTGTTTTGTACCTAATTATCAAATGTATGCAAAACGGGAACACACCCTAAGATAGTACCGTTATAATAACAATGATATAGCACAGTGTTCCTAGTCAACCATTGTGTTAATTGCAGTAAAATACTAATTTGTAAGTTCAACACATATCTATACAGTCAATTATCTGTTTAATCTATAAAATTACAACTGTGTCTTATTTGATGGGTGAATTAAAGATGATAAAATGTACTAAAAAGCTTGTAAAATTTGATAACTTGATATCAGAATTAATACTCTTGTCCAAAATGCATTTTTCTTTCCAAACCATTAAACATATAAACTTAGATAAAAAAAAAAACCAGAGAACCCCCCAGCACCACCAAATACTGGTAATGTAATCGAAAGTAATCATAAGTTATCATGATTACAAGAAGGGAAAGTAATATAATGTAATCGATTACTTCTAAAATTGGATGTAATCAGATTGTAATCGATTACTTTTAAAACCCAAAGTAATTGTAATTTAATCGATTACTTTTGGAAGAAATCGGGGGGGGGGTTTGCAGAGAAGTTGAATACTCTATACATTTAACAGATTCGAATATGTTCTTTACAAATCATATGTACATTACATTCATAGATTGATCGTTTTCCTTGTTTCAAGTAGAAACATGAGTGAATGAACTAGTATTAATAATGAATTATACAGTGAAAATGAGTTTATTTTGTGATCAAATGTTTGTTGTTATTCCGATGAGAGAGATAACTTCCTTAAAAATAATTTTTGTTGATTTTGTGACACTTTGGAATTCTTCAGATAATTATTTTCAGGATGTAAAAAGTTTTCTTTAGAAAGTTTGGCATTTTGAACGTCACGATCCGCGTGGTGTATTTGACAACTGCAAAGTGTTGCAGCAGCTCTTAGAACTGACAGTTCATTAAACACAGGTTCATTTTTGAAACACATTTTATTACCTCTGAAAGTTCTTTCCTTTTTTTACGTTTCAGTGTGACAGGAAATTGAATTTTGAGACTTTGATAACCCTTGTTTCAGACAATGCATCATTCCCGAAATTATAACAAAAAAATATCATCATTAGGTGTCTCTTTTCATCATTTAGAAATTGCATTGAGAAGAAAATGGCCAAGATGGTATGTACATTCTTTTTACTGAGAAAATAAATGTTTGTTCAAGGGTCACTAATAGGAAATTTATGATATCCTCTGTGTCTTTGTTTTTTTCAGGAGAGGTAACTCTTACAAATACAGGTACATTTCTTAGGTACATGTAGATGTTTTGAGAATTTATTGTGACAAAAGAAACAGCGCTTCCCTACATCTTATAAACTGTTTTATATTTTCTTGATACCATACATTGTTGTTATATATGGTAAATATTTTTAATTTTATCCTTTGATAATAAAATGAAGTATTTTCTTAACAGTGTGTGACCTTTTCTTTATATCATGAGCATGTTTATTATCAATATTTGAGCATATGAGAACCGCACGGGGCATTCATATACCGGGGTGTGTTATTTTTATATCACAAGACAAAGTGTACAATAGAAGATTATAAAAATCTTCGCGTATTTTGTAGCAAAAGGTTTATAAACCTGAAGACAAACTGAAGAAAGTGATAAACTCAATATATGATCCATTTTTGAGCATATGAGAACCGTACGGAGCATTCAAATGAATTATTTTTATATCATAATACATAGTGTACATTAGAAGATTATAAAATTTTCCGCGTATTTTGTAACAGAAGGTTTATGAACCTAAAAAAATGAGACAAAGTGAAGAAAGTGAAAAACTCCACATATGATCAATTTTATTTTATTTGCTAAGCTTTTATACATGATGATCAGAAACCTGTGTCTTTGCTTGTAATTATCACATTCGACCTCCTTCTGGAGGAAAATTGTGACAACGAATGATATCTGACTCTACACGATATCAGCTTTATGAATATTTTAGTGAAATTCTGCCCGCTGATACAGTACAGAAAAAAGTTAATGGAATGGTTGACATACATCAACAGCTCGCAGATAGTTCGCGCTAGAAGTAGTGCCGCTGATTTTGTTGGTGATGCGTTCTCTTGGAATAAAACTTCTGTTACCATCAGGATAACCATTGGAGTGGACGATATGCAGAAAGTAATCGATACAGTTAGTAACATTATATTAAGTTTGATGTCACGCCTCTGTCTTTTTTTTAAACCCGTAGACGATTTACGTTTAAGATGTTGCAGATTCCGCCTCTTCCTGGTGGCAGTAATGACTTTAGAAATGATCACTGTGTTAAGCGCTGAAATAATGAACAAAGGGAGAAAACTGTATGCGGTAGCGTCCACCCATGTCCACACTTTTCTAATGAATGTTTTATAACCATCCAAGGCGTCACAAAGTCGTGAGCTGCCAACGTTAACTAGTCCCGTTGTTACTAGAAAATGTGCGTTGAAACACAGGCTAAATACCAGAAGAAAGATGATGATTCCAATTGCTCTGTTTTTGTTGCAAATTCTGTGTGCAGCCAGAGGAAAGCAAACGACTATGAACCTCTCCGCAGTAATGGCAACAATCAACCACACTGAGAATATGCTGGAAGTAAATGCAATCACATTCCAAATCTTACATAAGATATCGACGCTTCTGAAGTAATCTACACCGCTTACTTCCTGCACCCATATAGAGAGAAGTCCAGATATCAGCACCATGATATCAGCTAGGGCTAGTACCGACAAATAGGCATTGATGGACATTTTCTTCTCTTTGTCATGCCTGAGGATCATGAAGGATAGTGTATTTCCAATCAAACCGATGACCAAAAGAACTGGTGAAATATACAATTTAAGGTTTTGCTGTAGTGTATGAATCCGGAGTAAATCAGTGGTGTCCTCATGAATGAAATCTTGATCTCCCTGTGACGAAAGTATTGCCTGCAACTTAATGTGTACCTTCTCCAAAACAACAAACGAAATATTCGGGGACATCATATACTCTTTCAGGCGTTCAAAAATCACAGAGGTGTTTTGATGGTCGTAAAGAATAAAGTCTTCAACTGAACTGCTGCTGTAATGAGAAATCAAAAGCAATTTTTAAAAAATACAAGCATATCTAAAAGGAGACAATAAAATGATGTCAGTAGCTTATTGCATTTATGCAAATTTGCTTATCTTGTACATCTCATCTTAAAGATACTAGTATGCATCAATTCGATAAATATAGTTAATGATCATATTATATAGTCTAATACATATATCTACCTATTCTGGACCATTGTTATCTGTCATTGATAGACATTTATACGTGTATCTTTCTTATATGCAATTCGAACGCCAGACATCCAAACCCTACAGGGAATTAATAACATTTGCACCAATCAGACGTCTTTCTTAAATTGTTTCTTAGTGTACTCGTTAATTGTTGATTGGAGGGAGGACATGTTCTTTACTTACGTAGTTACAGGTGTATCTGGCATGACGTAACAACTTTTCCAGGAAAGAACTATTATGTAAATTGATACATTATATAATCGAACCCAATTGCATGTAAGTTAATATAACAATTATTACTTTTCAAAGTTTTAAGATGTTTTGTATTGTGAATTTAAAAAAAACATATATGCAATATACACTAAGAAACGGAGAATGCAAATAGTAAACATTGAACGCTTACTCTAACTTGAATAATATTTTTGTAACCATGAAACATTCTACAAACAGGCGAAACATTTACAGAGAGAATAAGCTAGTCTATTGTTTAAGAGCTTATTTTGAAGATTTATAATTAAGTGTTTGTTTTAAAATAAGCCGCAATAAACAATAAACGTAGAAATATGATTTTCATCGACTTACATTATTTAACTGCTGAGTTGGATACGTAGCACATTGAATGAAATGGATATCGATGTTGTTGTTTTCTTAAACAACATAAATTGCTGTATAGGATCGTTCATTTTTAAAATATGTGGAAAGATTTCTCTTTCAAAACCTGCAACATTTTAGGAAATCGCTTTTTATCTTATCTTTCTCAGTTTTCTCTTTTTCCTTTTTATCGTTATAAAATGGTCGTTATTTTAAGGGCCATTCAGAGGAAATTTTGTGAATTGTGATAATTAGTCAAATCAATGACTAATATAAAGGACGAGGATCTATATCTATAGCTATAATTGTGATTTACTAATAATGATGTTGGCCTTTTTGATATAATAAAATATAATACATATAATTAAAATAGAAATTCAACGGGGAGAAAGAGGTCCCCACCTATTCTCCTGTACCCCATTCCATAATATATATTTCAACCGTATATAATTGAGTGATTTTATACGTATCACTACACCGTGCACAAAGACAAACATATCTCACTGACGCTGTTAGTGACTCTTATTAAACATCGCTGGGGTGGGTGCTAGACTAAAAGGTGCACAATATCTATATTTATTGATAAAGAGTTTGAAAAATTTAAGAGTATTTACCTGCTGAAAAACAAACTGTGAATCAATCCTGGACAATATGATGTATTATTTGTATTATTGTTTTCTTTTCAAATACATGATGTATATGCAATATTCCCAGTATTGTCCACGTGCGGCGTAACAAACAACCATACAAATCCTGAAACAAAAATCAATTCGCTTGTAATATCCCTGCCTTGTATAAAAACAACAACTACTCAGTGAAAATTTTTAAAGAAGAAATTTATTTATCCTCTTGTAATTAAAGCGCTAAGCATAGCTAAGCGTTTTATTGTCGTTAGACTTCTACTTCCGGTGCATCAAATAACCGCCACCTATGAGCAGAAATATACATCATCTAAACTGGTAAGGGAACCAGTTTCAGGGGTTTACGCACATAATTGCACGGGCTATTGTAAATGTAATGTACGGGCTATTGTGAATCTAATGTGCGGGGCTTACGTTCATCATTGCAGGGGCTGCCACGCAATGATGAAGAAATTCAACTTTACAGAAGCTGAAATATAGAAAAATCAAATCGATTCTTTCTAACTATGCTTGCACGAAGTAAATCTCCTTTAGAACCAAGTTAGGTTAGCGCTTTTCAGTATTATCAATACTTTGATTGTAAAAATTGTATTCGAACAATCTTACACTTGCAACCTTTGTATACCTGAAATCAGAATACATCGGAGATTTCGTTAAAATTGACACGGAGCCAAATGTAATTATACGGTATATTTGGCGCCTGGCTGTGGTATGCTTGAAATATAAAAGTAATCAAATGCTTAGTTAAACAGGTTGACTTCGGTTTTATTGCATAAAAACTACAATAGAAAAACTCTTCGTTTCTTAACAATGTGTAAAATACACCAACTCTAGTATATTTGCAAAGTTTTACGAAAATCTATCAACTGTTTCATTTTAGGGATTATCTCAAATTAGATTTACATTTAAAGTCGGCCACCTTAGTCAGCTGGAGTACATGTATAATACATGTAGATGTTGGTTCTTGGTTCAAATGTCGGCCACCGTAGGTCAGCTGGAGGACATTAGTATTTGTTTTCTTAGTTCTTAGTTCACCATTACCTGTCAAGTCCTTTTTTCCGGTAAGAAAATATTTATCAAAGATGACTTTTAGAGGTGACATTTCTGATGACAATAACATCGTTCATTATATGTTATCCTTCAGAAACAATATGAATCCATACGACATTTAAATTATTTAACACTTGTACTACTTTATCACGTAAAATGGTGCAGTGTATGAACAAAACAATTTAAATCTGCATAACCGCCTGATCTACATGTACTTGTGTATTTTCCTTTATAGCACAGCCCCTGGCTATCACGAGTCTCACCACCGCCTACGATCTCCCAGAAGACACCACGGCGGAGACTCTCCTACACACGGCGGTGAAATCCAGGACCACCGCGGGAGACACTGTGACCTGTAGCATGAACATCGTGCCCATGAAAATCTGGCATAAATAAGTTACATGTACCTGATAAATAACCTACTTTAGATGAAAAATTCAATGCTAGTAGTTGCCTGTACTTTTGGTAAAAAAAATTAAACTTTCCGATTGACCATACAATATATCCTATAATTATAATAACCGATCGAAAGATTTTTGTCAACTCTTTTCTCTAGAGTCATCGATTTTGATAACCAAAATGAGTTTTGTAACGTTATTTTTTTTTATTGACCTTGCCTGGTAAATAATAAAATGAAGATGATATTAATGCAATTCCCAACTTTGAAGGATAGAAAATGGCTTCCATACAACATATTAATGCAGTTCGATACAGTACCGACCAGACACAACCTAACACCAAAGCAGACCCAAAAAGCTGACCCCGCCTCTGCTTTGGGTCCGCTCGGGGTCTGCTGTGGGTTTACTCGGGGTCAGTTCTAGGGGTCTGCTTTACGCAATGAAGTGTAAAGCAGACCGTTTTTTTTTTCTCACTGCCTGTTGGCCCGCCCCTTGTATATTCCAAAAACACATATAAAGACATTTGGCCATTTTTCAGTAGCGATTTAAGGTTCTTTTTCTAAAATTAAGGTCTGCTTTCTATGTCCGCACTGTTCTGGGTCTGCGTGGGGTCAACTCTGGGTGCGCCATAGCAGACCCTGAGCAGACACAAAAAGCAGACCCGGGGCTTGGTTTTTGTTAAGTTGGGTCTGGTCGGTACAGACAACAGAAGGTTGATGTTCCATTAACAGTTCCTAATCATCACAAAGACTTAGTTGTATTTAGAGCAGATATTTAATTAAAGTGTATATTTGTTTTGTGATGCTATAACATACATGTAGCAAATAAAATTATCGGCATCTGGTCATTTTGACAAGATACTTCCTAAATAAACAAGAGGGGAATTATTTGATTTATTTAGTGAAAACTCGTCTGAAACTGTACTTGACAATATTCAAATCTTATAAAGTGTTGTTTTCTCATAGTCACAATTATTGAACATTTTTTTAAAATTTGCCCTTATTTGTTTAATTTATTCTGTTAATTTTATTTGCATTGACAATTTAATTAAGTATTATCTCGATATGAGACCGGCAACTGGTCACATGATGCATAAGTTTGTTGATCACGTGACAGATATTTAAAATTAAAGTTACATGTAAAGCATCATTGCAGATGTTGAATTACCAAGCCTATCTCTATGTAGATATAAGCAAATAAAAACCACTTAACAACAAAACAAAAACATGTATAACGGTTTTAAGTTCTGATCAATTTGTTTCGAGACAAAATAACATAACTTAGGAGCCCATATTAGGAAAATTTAGCATGTGAACATGAATCCTCATATCAGTAAAGTAGAAAATAGACTTTGTTATGGCTGACTGAAAGGCTGGATGGTCAATTATCACTCTACCAAATTCCATCGGAGGTTATTTTCATCTTGCTGCACTCAATATTGAACAATGGCATAGTTTCTTATAGATGTAATGAACGAAAATCGAAAAACATTTTTATTACTTTCATAATCAATTGCTGACAGATGTTACCAGTCCTGTGCCTTCGAGGGCTGGTGAATCTGCTCGACAGCCTCAGAGAGGGTTATGTTCAGCTTATATGCAATATGTTCATAATATAAAAGGGACATCTTATTAATCAAATCTACTTAAAATTGACCCGTATCACGTATAGTTATTTATAACAAAATACATATACAGACCTGTAAAGATGCATATAAACAACATGTACCTGATGAAGAACACATGTACAAGCATTGAAATAGCTCTAAATCAACCGCAATTTTCCCTAACTGGTAAATTCGTCTGTCAGGTGTATTTTATAATAAGAGCACCGACCTACATACTGTATTGTACATGTAATTATAATGCGTGCCATTTTTAACGATGACTAGCTGTAGTCGTCAGATGAAGTGCAATTACTGTTTATACTTCAATATCGTGGGTCTTAATCTTGAAATTGAGAGAGGGAGGAAGAGAGATGGACACATGCACGTAGCAACAAGGAAGAGGGGCACTTGTTTCAACAGACCTTTTACTTATATTTACACACATAAAGTTAAAGTTATAACTGAACTGGTTTGTAAACGTTTCCATACAGTGTATTGATAGGTAACCCCCCCCCCCCCTCCTCCCCCCTTAGGGCCATGGAATATGATTAGTGTTTCCTTTCTTTATTTGTTTTTTGGGTGGATGGGGCTGGGTTTTGTTTGGGTTTTTTTGGTGGGGTGGGGGTGTTAGGGGAAGGAGTGATAGGTTTATCCCCCTCCACCGCTTCCAAAACCGATGCTAATTGCTAGAGAGAGAGAGAGAGGGATTCGGGGTGGGGTTGAAACTTCGCTGGAGCCCAAAGAAGCCATGTTAAGGGTGTTAAACAAATTACCCAAGAGATCTACCTCAAAATTTAAAGTAAATATGATTTTTCGCCATAAATTATATCGTTTACAGCGAAGAGAATGTCATGTTTTGAATTTACTGGGTGGATGTAAATACAAAATCCCAACATGACAAGTTGTCTTGTTGTGAATTTTGTAGTTACACCCACCCAGGAAATTAAAAATTCACAACACGAAGAAATATCCAAAATATCTATACATTGTATATTTTTCCTTATCTTTATTCATACGCGTAGCTCTTTGATTCGAATAGCGTTTTGAAGAAATCAATATGATCTTACATTTGTCAGGACCACCGATCTCTCTTAAATTCAAATCATTCTTAAAATTAGGTGATTCTGTTTACATGGATAATTGTGTCTTTATTTTATCCGTTGCCAAGATCAACACTATTATACGTTTTTGAAGAAACGAAAAATAGCTATGAACGAGGCACTTACATTTCAGTTTTATCTTACAGGAAAATATCATAAAGTGTAAATAAAAGCCATTCATCTCTTTTTTATTAAGATTTTTTGTGGTTATGGTGACATACAATATATACATGTACATGTACAATGCTAAAACAAGCCCCATATATATTGAATTCTACATCATAATTTCATCTAACATGCAAAATGAATCGGTCTAACAGTCATCGAAATATATTCTTTATGGCGTATGTACATTTAGACCTGTAAAATGCTACAAGAAAAAAAGCTGCATATTGACTCTATAGCATTAATAAACCAGTCTAATAGTCCATCAGTATGTGTGAATTAAGAGATTGGAATTATTCCGGGGAGGAGGGGAGTGGGGGGGGGGGGGGGGGTACCCTCAACATCCCCCTATTCCGGATCCAAGCATATGGTTCAGCAGTTTCGGATCTAGTTCGTTTCAGGGGGCTTAACGATGAAACTATTGAGTTCTGTACTCGTGTTCTTTGTATCACCTCCAGTTGTCAAGTAAAATTTATCGCCACAAAGTCCTGCATCAATGTTCAGCGTGGGGGTTGAACTGTCCGCAGTGAACGTCGCCTTCTGACATTTACTTTGACAATCGTCTGATTTGCTGTAACAGTCTCCAAATTTAGCGCTGCGAATTTCGCAATGACTGGCGCCGTCACGGCGGAAATCTTCAACGAAAGAGTAAACTCCATTTAGCAATTTTCCGTTGGCAATCGTCTTCATTGTTGCCATATGAAACCAATCTGAAGAGTTCATTTTAACATAACAAGAGTAGGCTGTCCAAGTTCCATCGACGTCTTGGGCTTCCATTTTGAATTGCACAGATTCATTCAATTTCCACTCTAAAGGCATCATGGTCTTTCCCCCCGTTCCTTCATTTCCAAACCGTGACACTTCAACTCCCTCGCCGCTGTATGTTACCTGAACCCGTTTGTCTTCTGAGGGATCCGTATTTGAAGAGCTGTCCCATACAGAGAAAATTGCCATTTTCTTCCCATCATACAGCTCTTGTATGCCGCTGTATCCTCCACTGAATCCGATGACGCAAAAATAGCTCCCTATCTGTGATTCGGAGACGCATACTTCATTACAGACGCATTTTGCGTTCCGTGGCAAATCAAACCAAAGGTGGACGGATCGCGCTGCGGGGTGTGCCATTTCACTGTACCTAAAACAATAATTATGCATCATACATGAGTTAAATTGTGCTCTTATGAATATTTCTTGGCCTATTCCATTCAAAGGTGCATTTGGCGCAAGGTTTAATTGAGCATGAATACTATATATTATATATGTAAAGTCTTAAGAGTTGCGTAAATATTTTATATTTCCAATTTCGAAAAAAGTATATAGAATCTAAACATTCAATTTGAGTTCATGCTTGAATACATTTAACGCTTCACGATCTTTCTTATAAATTCAAAATTAATAAAACGTAAAACTAATTAAGCCTTTAATGAACAAACCAGGATAAATTTACAGTTTTCTCATCGAGTTGAATCTTTTATTGGAATCAATCACGACAAGAGAATCAAAATACGTTATGTTGTTTCGATCATGAATTTATTAATCCTGGATTGGGTGAATAAGGCCTAAGAAAACAAATTGTGTGTTTAGGGTAACACTGATGAAAAAATTAGGTTAGGTAGGTTGGGATTTTTTTTTTATTTTTATCATATTTTTTCTGCATGAGGGCACAAATACAAATATAAAATCCTAAGAAAGTTTGTTTGTTTCATATTTAAAAACGGGGTTTTATTGGAAATAATATGAAAATCATAGTCTGATGAAAAAAACATCTAAAAATGGTAGGTAAGGTCGGGTTACCCTAAACACCCAATATTTTTTTAGGCCTAAGCATCAACACAACTTAAAGTAATACACAGATAGAATAAAATTAGAAATCAACAACAGATTCCTTCTTTTTTTTAAATATCACTCCGATTTGTTTGGTTGGTTTGTTTTTGTTTATTTATTTATTTATTTATTTTTTTTTTTTTGGGGGGGGGGGGTTGTTTTTGGGGGGTTTTCCCATTAAGATTTTAAATGTGTTTATTGATAGCATTGTTTGGTCGGAGAATTTAGAGCCTCTTCAGTCGTTACCGTCTTTTTCAGTTTACATTTGGCAAAATCAAAATCAATAATATTAAGGCGGGTTATATACTAGTCTATTTGAAACAAAAATATTCACCGCACAACATATTTTACACAGTTGTAAACGTAATGCATTCTTCAAAGTGCAAGTAAATCACCAGCATACTTTTTGTTTCAGTCTGTACATGTGCAGTTACGGACTGCAGTGCGTGCTCATGATATTTATACAGTAGTTTTATCTTGATAATCATTACAACTTGAACAACATTCCTGCAGACGCTAGTGTGATAACACTTACCTGTTAACACGTATACGTGGACTGGGGCAGAGTTATTGACGTGCCGCCAAAGGACTACAGAACAAAACGAAAACGAAACCCGAGATCGATTTAAAGCTTCCTGTTGAATCAAAGGACTGAAAGTATTCATAGTAAAATATGTACAGTATTTAAGGAGGTCGATTTGGGTTATTTTTGCGGAATAAATACAATAGCAAAACTCTTTATTTTTTAACCACATATAATTTAAACCAACTCTAGTTTATTCACGAAGTTTCAATAAAATCTTCTCTCTGGTTCCTTTTAGGGGCCATCTCAAAATACAGGTACATTTACACTTGGAATATATAGAAAATTGTCATTTTCCATACCTCGAAACAGATTTAAAAAGTACCACAATAGCCATTTTCCTCAAATTGTAAATTGTGATTGGTAATATTATTTGCTACCTTATATGTAAAAAATACTAATTTTAAAGTCTACCTTCTGGTTTTTAGAAGGGGTCATCTTAAAATATCAAAATGCACCATATTTTGCTGTTTATTTGGAGTATTACAAGTGAAGATTGGTACAATAGATTTTTTTTTAGAATAAAGAAAAATAACCAAAGGATCCCATTTTCTGTGTGTAAAATTTAAAAATGTGTAAACTTTTTACTTTTTCTTTTATGTTATTTCTTATAACTGACGTACTCCTACAAAGCTTCATTTTATCAGAACGTCATAAAAGCACAATACTAAACAACAGGGGAAATCGTTTAAAAAATAAGATTTGCCTTAAAAAATCTAAATATTAAATGTATTTTGTTTATTGTGTTCAATTTCATAAATGGTATCGAAACAATTTCATAAATGTATAAATATACTGTATTTTACTAGAATGCACAAAAACAAGCCCAATGAAAACTAAAGTCGGCCTCCTTAAAGCCCTTTTATTGCAGTAAATCAAAAGTGGATGAAGATAGCTTTGGAGAACTTAAGACCTAGGTATGTTAATTTTACCACATTGTCTAATCATCAGACACGAAAACATTCTCAGTAAAATATACACGGTATGTACAATATAAAATCCACAGCCCTTTTATTCTAGAAATTTAAATCGTTGTAAAGCTAACTGAGCTAGGAAGAACGTACACCTAGAATCAATTCTCCACTTTTCTTTGTAAACATATAAATGTACGTAAATCATTCTGTTCACATAATTAGTTTATTTAGGTGATGGAAATTAGTCTGCGTTGACCATAAATATACAAATACATGTATGTAAAATAGAAATGTTTTGTTTCTATGTAAATACACTATGCTCATAAAGAGAATGAGAATATAGCCTAATCCGTCACATAAAGTCCCACTTCATCAGGAAAAATCTACTCCGCCATTTCGACAACGTGTAAGTAGTGTCATATTTTTCACTTACACAATTAAATAGCTCGACACATTTCAGAATTTTAGTACGGAAACAGGATTTGTTCGTAAATTCTACATTGTGTATTGTATTGTATTGTATTATATTATATTGTACAACTTTTACAATTTTATTTTGAGCAGCCGGTATTGTACAAACTGCGAGCTCTATAAACTATGAGACACCGTCTGTGGCAGAGCGGACTGTATTGATTACTGTCACTGTCAGAGACACGGGCGCACTGTCAGACACAACAAGACTCACTGTCAGTATCAATCATTATTTTATAGTACATGTATTTTTAAGAATTTAGGATTTTTCACTATATTTCTTATGGTATGGCAACATATGAACTAAAGGTATCCAACTCGTCAAATTTGTTTTATCAAGAATTTCTTGAGAAGTATATTATTGAAATCTGTAGACAAAACATACTTAAAAAATACAAAGAAAAAGGGGGGTCAGTTTTCATCCGTCTGAGTTATGGTCCATTTTTGACCTTTTTGCGCCTAAAATGCAATTTCAGCCTGATTAGGATTTTTTGCCAGTATTTTTAATGAAGCAAATTATTTCATCAAATATTGTTTTCAATTATGTACATTGGTCAGATGAATAGAGGAATTATCAAAAAAAATTGTATGAAGCTGCATAAATTTTTTTGTGGCCTTTTTGCACTTGAAATAGACAATTTCTATAATAGTTACCATTCGATTTGAAATAAAAACTTTTTTAATATCAAGATTTTTTAAAGATTAATTCAGTTTGCCTAGATATGGATTCAGAATTATTTTGGCATAATAAAACAGGTGGGGGGGGGGGGGGGTCAGTAATGTCAAATTTTAGATATAGGCCTTCAAAGGTAAAATTCTTGCAAAATTTGGCTTTAAAAAATTCAGACATTTTCTATATATTTGAATGATTTTATGCTAAACGTCTATCACAAGATTTAATTGTGTACATGTCACACAGAACCTTCAGAATGTGTTACAAACCTATCAAATGTTAAAAATATGCGTAACGAATAAAGTATGATAAAAAGAAAAGTATATTCATAAAATTGCTTGTTTCTGTCATTTTTGTCTAAAAAAAACCTTCCGCCCGAAAAAATAGTTTTTGTTTATTGAATTTAAATGGATTTTTTTATGAATGGTGGGTTATTATGAAAAAATAATCTTTCTGTGATGATTAAATAATTAAAAATCAAATTCATTTTAGATATAATGATCAGTGCGTAGTGAAATCAAAACGTGAGGAGTGAGATACCTTAATCAACTAACTCTCGGAGGAGACTACTTTGGAATTACAACAACCGGTAATCTTTACGTCGGCAACTCTCCCTTGGCGCCACCTGCTCTAAGATGACGACGGCGCATTCGCAGATGTAGAGAGGGGTAGGGGGTCAGGGGGGGGGGGGGGGATAATAGGCCTTGGGACCCTCTAGGAAACAAAAATATTCCTCGCCCTCCCCCCTGGAAAAATTATCTGGATTCGCACATGACGGCGGGCTTCTGTCTGACAACGTGGAAATTACCATAATTATACCGTATACCACCATTACCACCGCCGTCACTATCAGTTGCTTTAGTTGTCATTACCTTGCTTTATATCTTTTTCTATCATATTTGCGCCCAGACAATTTTAAAATCAAATTATTATGACGTATGATGAATACTAGTATTATCATACGCGGTGTGTTTATATCCTTGTTGGTAAGAAATAAATGAATGGACATTTTTTTTTAAAAATTCTAGTCTGATTTTAAGGTGGTATGGAACACCTGCCAATTTGATTGTGGACGTGTAAGTTCATTATAATCAAATTTTAATTTCACCAGTATATATTTTACAAAGTTTGCGATATTTGATAAAAAAAGATGTGTACTATTTTTTAAAAATAATAAAGCCCCGGTGCGATTCGAACTCATGACTTTAAGGCTCTAATCCACTGCGCTACGATGTATGTAATAATTTTGGTAAAGAAAATGAATAAAATTATACTTGATTTTATTGTTTATTTCGATAGGAAGTACGTCACAATATGTAACATACCCCTTTAAGTGTTTAATTTCTTATATTTTACTGTTATCTCGATATTTGAACACAGCAATTAAAACGTGACTAAAGTAATTTAAGAGCCATGATTAATATTCATCATGTCAATGTGGCTTAAACTATCAAATTTGTTTCTGAAGTGATGAAACACCTTAATGCAGGGCGATATTGAGTACCACCCTGCTTACTTTTTTTTTATAACTCTCGCAGCCCAAAACTTGGGGAAAGAAAATTATATTAATTTTTAATCAAAAATCAGTAGGAGTATCATTGATTGACACAATTTTAATGAAATGTTACATTTCATTTTTTGTCATTATGCATATCACCTGTTGCTTTGAATAACAAAAAAAACGAAACTAAACAAAAACGAGTACCATATTCAGCGCTTGAAAGAAGAAGGTTTTCTCAAACATTCAAACCTTAGAATTATTATTTTTTTTTTTCATTTTAAAAGAGGCACTTAAAAGGCAATTGTACCTTTAAAGAAAAATAGAAAACATGAAGTTACTTAAGTCAAACTGATTATCAATTCGCATTGGTTCCATAAGATATCTAGACGTGAGTCTTAATACAGTCCAAAATAGTGCACAGATATTTTGCACAAAGGGGTAATGGAATAAATTGTTTACAGGCACAAGTATCATAATTATACTGTTATAACAATTGGTAAGATATTTAAATGTCTAAACTGCGAAATCTCTTGGAGGTGGTAATGTTTGCGCACGAGACGAAATTGCATAAACATATATATATATATATATATATATATATATATATATATATATATATATATATATATATATGTTTGAGATGGTTTGATTTAAATTTTAACTAAATGATGACAATTCTTGTAATTATATTATTATGATAATTGTTTAAAATGTCACAAAAATTTATACATGTGTAAATGTCTCAGCATAAACATCATCGTCGCAAACAACGGCCAATACGTACAATCCTCTCCCGTCTGGCAGTTCTTGCATGAGACAAGAAAATCTCGAAGTTCATAATATTGACGAATACGAGTAAGTATATTCGGATATTGACCTTTGATGTAACCTTTTATCGTCCAATCGCAGTTTACATAAAATATGTTGTTTACTGCTGATGTGGTAACAGAACAGTAAAACAGGTTCAACATGATGTAACAGATGATGTAACAGATGACATATGAGTATTCAAATTTATGATACTTCATGGGTTCAAGCAGCCACGGTTAGGAGAGAGAGCTATGCGGACTCCGGGTCGTGGCTTGAGACGATACAAATACATTTCAACAACAAGTCTCACTCACAAATATATGTTTATGTTTTAAACAAGCTTGTCAAAAATAAGTTGAGATATGAATTGCACGACTGTTCAAATGAATATGTGATGCAACTGCAAAACTCTTTTTATTTACAATTTTTCAAAGAAAATCATACAAACACATCTGAAATTAAAACCGTTTACATCACAATGTTTAGGTCCACATGGTGTATAAGAGCTTGATGAAGTTCCACAGCTTCGGATATATTTTCAAATCTGTTCAATGTTACACTTGCTTCTCCGTTTTTGTTCCTCCTTGGTATGCTGTGCATAGTAAAGTATTCTTCTGTCTTCTCTTTCCCTGTCAGGTATTTTCTCCCTTTAGCAGGCAATGGCTCCTGCATTCCGTTTTGTCTTTCAGCAAGTGCTTTTGAATTGGAAGCTTTATTCGGCGAGATGTCCTCTCTATCTGAGCTGACATTTGTGATGCTGGTGTTTGTGGACGTGTTGGTGGTTCGACTACTCCCTGTACCACTGCTGTCTGTCCTAGAATTCCTCACCCCATAGGCGAGTGAAGAGGTTCCAAGCAACGAAGACAGCTCTCTTTTTCTCTTGCTTGTGTATTTTGTTTTGTTAACTTCGTCGTAATATTCTCTTGCGTCAATTTCTGAGCGGAGTTTCCCATCTTCAATTTTTAAAAAAGAAAAAAAAAAAAAATTAAATATGACTGGAACGATACTTATATACACGAGTAAATGCTCAAGAGCTACATAATCAAAAAAGTATGATAGAGTGAATGCTCATCAACATTGGATACATACCAATATTTTGTTTCCACCGCTTGTTCTGAAAATTAAAAGTATATTTTCTGAGAATTTCTAAATGTTAAAGCTTATCTGAATTATAAAAATATAAAATGGTTACCTCTTGGTAACCGATTTAAATTTATTTTTACCTGTGTTATATGAGTGTTCAATAACCAAGTGTTTTTTACTGCACAGTGTTTAATCTGAAAAAAAAATATGCATCAAATATAACACTTAACCTTAAAAAATGTATATTGTGGTTGATTTTAAATGTTTTATGTCCAAAATATTTATACAGATTACTTTTTTCCTTTAAATTCATCATAAATGACCATATAAATTTTGGGATTTTTTTTCTAAAAAGGTTTATTTGTTCCACATACCTTGCCATCTAATGCACATCTAGTGACAAAGATACAAATAACCTACAATTGAAATAAAGCCAAAGATACACCTATTGTTCTCCAAGTATATTGATAAAATTCTGTCATAAAACATCTGAAAAAAATTAAAGAAATTATTTGTTTAACCTGCGTACATATTTGCTTTAAAATAAAGTTTTACCAGGCTTATCTTGGATATGAAGTGTAAAATTAGTATTGAAAGCTGCTGTCCATTCATATCCATTCCTAGGAGGGACTCAGCCACCGTCAATACTAAGAGTGCGAGAGATTTCAGGAAAATTACTCTGAAAGTGAAAGTTTTAGCAAAAGTTTTACAGCTGAAAGACGACTTAAGAAGGCTTAAGAGGTCGTGGCCATTTTTAAATTGTATTAATCTCCTTTAGAAGGAGAGCTCTATATAAAAATATAAGTAAATACCCAAATTTAAAAGACAACACATATGGATTTTTTTTCTTTACGAAATAATTGTGAATTGCTGAAATAATCATAATTAAAAATGTTAGGCAGATCTGATGGTTAATTTGTTGACCATTCAGCCTCCTTAAAAGCAACTTACAATGCAATTATAAATCTTACTGTAAGAATGATAATTGCATACATGTATGTGATGTATAATTGTTTGGTGTTTGTAACAGTATTTGGCTTTGGTGCAAACTTATTGTGATAAATTGATGGAATGCCACTAACCCTAAGCGTCTTTTAAACACCATTTCGCTTTCTTCAGTAAGTTTCACACGAATGTTCCAAACAATGACCATAAATATGAAGAAAGCCTGCAAAATTAATAAATTTGTTTTTTTTAGGTAAGCAACTTTGATACAAGACAATTACAAACAAGTTGATGAACTTTTTTTATAACACTGAATCACATCATATTATTGATACTTACTGCAACTATAAATGCAACCGGTAGTATGAACACATGAAATTGCCACGAATACTTAGAAATCCAACACCTATAAATTGTAGTTGTATATGTTAAAAACATGCTTGGTTTTAATCCATAATTTAACATAAAAATTATAGAAATAGAAAATTTTATTTTAAACCATATTAAGAAATGTACATAGGTATGGCACTTGCAAAACAGAACAATACCCAATCAAATGAAGAATTGAACGTATTATCAAAACGATATACCTACAGCATTCTTTTCTCAGGTGATGATGCCTTTGGAATAGTTACAGACACAATGGAGAAGAAAATGGTAAGAACCAAAGGTATTCCTATAACACGATAGTAAAACGTTAAATCATTCACAAATTAATAATGGATTGTAATAATTTGTTTTTCATAATGACGGCTGGAGCTTTAAACTCAGAAAAACTTTTTAATTACAATTTTAAATTACTCGATTTCAGCATAATAATATTAATACATTAAAATATAAAAAAATCGAATTAATATTTCCCAGGTCACTGAACGTTGCAATGAACAGTTGCTTTGATACAAGTGACTAAGGTCATTGTATGTCTGTAACGAAATTCTCCACTCCCATTCAGAAATAATACCCTAATCTGCTCCTATCGAGGCCAAAAACCTATTTCCGAGAGAAAAAAATACTTAACAAATCATATTTTGACGTTTGTAAGTGAGTTGGATGGTCGTGACCATTTTTTGGCTATATTTACCTCCTTATGAAGAAGAGCTCTATATAAAAATATAGTAAAATGCCCAAATTTCAGAGAAAAAATATTCGGATTTTTCCTTTACTAAATGTTAATTTGGGGCCAATAGTATCATTTGTCAAAGTTTAAGGTAAACCTGATGGTTAACGAAGCCTCCTTAAAACTCCCGAAGTTTAATCCCCAGAGAGAGTTGACAATCCATACCATACGCACGTTGCCGCTTTACATGTAATAAACCTTTACTTTACTCCTATCTCTAATTCAACTTCATTTCCTGGTTTTAACTTACCAACTGACTGTGTAAAGCTAACCCCACATTCAGATGTAAGGATCGCACTTTGCTCCTGACTCCCAAGTACCCATTAACATTATTGTAAGACATGTTCTACCTAATGGTTGCCATTACAAATAATAACATTTTAGCAAAATGCACCAGCCTTAAAAAAACAGCAACTCAATTTTAAAAAAAAAAAAAAATTGACGGATACTTAATCCGAGTTTTTTTTTAATTACTCTATTATATTTTGTTGATTATCCAGAGGGCTGGTTGGTCGTGACCCTGTTAGTCTATATTACCCTCCTTTAGAAGAAGAGCTCTGTATAAAGATATAGGAAAATGATCAGTATTTAAAGCTAAAATATTTGTTTTCTTTACTTAATAATATCCATATTTAAAATAATATTAATAAAAGGCTTAGAAGACGATTTTCACTTTTATTGCATTGTTCAACTTATTTAAAACTTTGAATCGAATTCTTTACCAGTATAGGCTATGACTCTTCATTACTTATTATTTACATTTTCCAGTGTCTTTTCTGCGATAACACTACGAATCGATTTTGTAAAATATAGTCTAATACTGTTCATCAATGATTATTTAACATTCAATCGATATATAAATGTAAGTAAAAAGGAATCATTCTTTAAATATTATAACGTGATCAAATACGGTCGGGTGTGATTAAATCTATCATAAAGCCCTTCGGGCTTTATTTGATTTGATCCCCCCTGACCGTATTTGATCACCTCATAATACTCAAAGAATAATTCCCTATTCCTTATTTATTTCAGACTCAGATTGTTGTACTTTTCTTTTATCAAACTTTTTCAGACAATCTGCCAAATTCTTATATTCAGCGTATGTGTGCAGGCAACCTATCCTATATAAACAAGAGATGTTTGTGAAACACTTATGCCCCCCTCCCTTAGACCTGCGTGAAGAAAATGAACGGAAACTGCAAAACATTGAAATTTTTCTAAGTCAAAGGGGCATAAATCTGTCAAAATTTGTTCGATCATACCCCAAATCATAGTTGACCTAGATATTCTTATGATAAATCTGTATACCAAATTTCAATTCAGTATGTGCAACTTCTGCGATGAAAATGATCGGAAACTGCACAAAATTGAGATGTTTCTAAGTCCAAGTCCATAAATCTGTCAAATATTTTCAATCATACCCCAAATCGAACTTGACCTAGACATTCTTATGATAAATCTATATACTAAATTTCATTTCAGTATGCGCAACCTCTGCAAAGAAAATGAACGGAAACTGCAAATAACTGGAATTTGTCTAAGTCCAAGGGGCATAAATCTATTAAAAATTGTTCATTTGTACCCCAAATCGAACTTACCTAGATATTCTTGGGATAAAATTGTATGCCAAATTTCATTTCAGTATGTGCACTTTCTGCTAAGAAAATGAACGGACCATTTGTGGACCGACCGACCGACCGACCAACAGAAGCAAAGCAATATGCCCTCCCTTCTTCGAAAGGGGGGGGGGGTCATAAAAATCAATGCGTAACTAGTGGGTATTGTTTTTTTAACAAAAAACACATGTCTCCCCTTTGTTATGTATTTGTAACAAAATGGAAAGAACCTGAAATGGACCTTCAGTTTTAAAAGATAGGAGGGAAATTTTAAAACAAAACATCTTGTTACATGTACCGGTAGATGGTATATTGAGCTGACCCGCCTCTTTCTTGCTCTTCATGGCCAGAGACTTGAGGATATGTGATATATGTCATATGTGATATATGTGTCATATGTGATGTAAAATAAAATTAAGTTTTATTTCTATTTAGTAGGTTATATACAATCTATCTATGATACAATGAATGAATGATGAAATGCTTGACCTTGAAATAAAAATTATAGGTCAAGGTCAAAACTTTTGGTGGCGTGCACTCCTTCTCAATACCATCTACCTATGTTCCAAGTTTGAAGTCTTAATGTCAAAGGGTATTAAGGTTATGACCCAGACAAAATTTTATTATTTTTTTTCTTAATTTGACCTTGAGTAAAAGAAGGTCAAGGTCAAATATTATTCAATAGTACACCTAAGTGTATTATTATTGTTCTTTGTTTAAAGTTTGAAGTCCTTCTGTCAAAGTATATTCAGAAGTTGAACAATGAAGTTTTTTCTCATATGACCTCGAAATAAAAATTCTAGGTCAAGGTCAAAAATTTTGGTAAGGTTCAACTAGGTTATATACCATCTATCTATGATACAAGTTAAAAGTATGTATGTTAAAAGAGTCTTGTGTTATGGTCCGGACAATATTTTTTATGAAAAGCTTGACCTTGAAGAACAAAATAGGTCAAGGTCAAAACTTTTGGTGGCGTGCACTCCCTATCAATACCATCTACCTATGTTCCAAGTTTTAAGTCTTAATGTCAAAGGGTATTAAAGTTATGACCCAGACAGAATTTTATTATTTTTTTCTTAATTTGACCTTGAGCAAAAGAAGGTCAAGGTCAAATATTATTCAATAGTACACCTAAGTGTATTATTATTGTTCTTTGTTTAAAGTTTGAAGTCCTTCTGTCAAAGTATATTCAGAAGTTGAACAATGAAGTTTTTTCTCATATGACCTTGAAATAAAAATTCTAGGTCAAGGTCAAAAATTTTGGTAAGGTTCAACTAGGTTATATACCATCTATCTATGATACAAGTTAAAAGTCTGTATGTTAAAAAAGTCTTGTGTTATGGTATGGACAATATTTTTTATGAAAAGCTTGACCTTGAAGAACAAAATAGATCAAGGTCAAAACTTTTGGTGGCGTGCACTCCTTCTCAATACCATCTACCTATGTTCCAAGTTTGAAGTCTTAATGTAAAAGGGTATTTAAGTTACAGCCTGGACAAATTTGGATGAAGAAGAATAAGAAGAATAAGAAAGTCGACAAAAACAATATGTCTCCCCTTTGAAAGGGGAGACATAATGATAATTTGTATTTTTATGTATAAAGAGACATATAGGTCCTATAGGGGCCGGGTGTTTATACCTTATATCATTATATAATATACATGTCTCTGTAATTGTTTATGAAACACACCTCACTATAATTAATAAATCACTTACTTTACTTAAAGGTTTTTGGCTGAAATAAAATAAAAAAGTGACTGTAATATAAGAAATAAGATTATCTTTTGAAACTCACCCCATCCAGTAATAATGAATCTTGAACATCTCTTGTTCACCGAGTATTCTTTTGATGTTAAAGTTAGAATGAAGAAATGGAACATTTCCATCAAAAGACAAGTAAATGCAGAAATGTATAGAAAATAAACTGCTATTTCTCCAATAACCCACAGCATCTATCAAAGAAAAAGTCATGATTTTAGATAAATTTAGATCACAATCTAAAAGAAAGTTCTAAGGTTTTATCATTATTTTTTATTGTTGTTATATTACATATGAAGTCTTTTAGTTTTTTTAAATCAAGAGTACCACCCACTTGCATTGTCTTTCAAATGAGAAAAAAATGGCCATCCTGCCCCAGCAGCTGACAACCTTAACTACATTTGTGCTCTCTCTCTCCTCTCTCTCTCTCTCTCTCTTCTTTCTCTCTCTCTAAGTTTATATAATCTTGACTAATTGCATTCATTTTTTAAAGCTCAGCGGAGCGATAATATATTGATTTTTGCAATTTTACCTTGTCATCCAGTCGTAGGTGACAGACCAGGAACACAATGTTGTTCACCAGAAGAACAAGGATGTAGTTGGTGTAGAAGACATAGTGTTCACCAGTCAGATACCTAAACGTTTACTATGTCGATTTAAAATATGTTTTACAACCATTTTAACAAGAGCTTAGTCAGACTTTGGATAGTTGTGTCAAACGGCAATGTGACGTAGGCCTCTCTATTTCACTGTAGGTCACTCAGCCATGGCTCTTTTGAAATCAACAAGATTTGTCTGGCTTTTGAGCTAAGACTACGCAATCGGTGCATATTTCGCTTGATATTAGCGTCATTTTTAACTTGTTTTGACCCAAGAAATAGATAGTTACGTCCTATTGAAAGTCAAAGGCCTTGTTAAAATGGTTCTATTAAATTAAACATTTAAACTTTTTTCAATGAAGTAAATGAAGGATAACGATAACCGGTCTAAATTACTTATACTTGTTTTGTTAAAAACAAATCCATGAAAATCATATTGAAAATATTTGTTTTAACATGATGCACGGACCTCCAGTTGGCAGCAATGATCGCTAGACATACAAACAGGCCACATACTGACACAGCATGACTCAGGACAATGCTGAGAAAGACATCAGTCCCTGTGTCGATGTTATTTATCTGAAATTAGAACATGTTTAATGTTAAAACTGTTTACTAAAATAAAATTGTTGAAAAAATATGTTCAACATTTGCTAATGGGTTTTAGCTGAAGCACAGAAATTGCTTATCACGTGTTCATAAAATCCACTCTCACTGCTAGTATGGATTCTCACTTCAATATGTTTAAATTATGATCTTTTTACAAAAAAGTCGATTAAGAATCCTAGTGTTTTAATTGCACAATATTATTTGATATAAGTAACATGTAAATATATACACTGGAAAATGCAAATCAAAAAACCAAATCTGCAAGCTATTTGTCAATATTTTGCTTTCATATGAACTATATACGGTATCATGTATCGGGAATTTCCAAATTTTATGCATACTGGTGTATGTATTAACCTTCAATGTGTTTCTTAATTCCGTGGTAATATCTTAAAGTGACACGGTGACTCAAAATACATGTTTTACTTTTTGATTATGACAACGGAAATCAGAAGAAATATACAAAATTTCATCATACGGAAGGTTTCATGCATCATAAGTCATCATCTATCAGTTTACAAGTCAATAAAACGGAAAATGCACATGTAAACAAACCGAGTTGATTTGGACATTGATTTTAGTGCCACGTGATTGCGATTGCTGTCTGAAAATAGTTACAGTGGGATTGATGCACTGTGAAAAGAATTTGATTGTGAAGGTATTCGCTATCTGTGGTAAGAAATATGTATTCATAGAGAGTGCATATTAATAAATTTGAAGTTTTTGATGACATCAGTTTTCAATGAGAGTCCACTAGCTCATGATATATGTCACGCTGCATCATTTCCATCCTCTGCGTTTGCGTGGCTTTGAAGCGGAAGGGAAACTCAATATTTTTGTGTTCTATTTTTCTCTTTTTAATTTGATTTATTTACTTTTGAACATAATTTTTGAAAACTTCACCTTTTCATATGATAAATAGAATATGTGGAAATCGTGTAAAAATTCGATATTTGCTAAATCATGGGTTTCTGCGTCACTATGTCTCTTTAAACATAAACAATTTAAACAAAAGCTAAAAAAAGGTGTTATATCATTATTTACGTCGTCAATTTAGGAATCTCAAAAATACTGAAAATAAGTGGCATTATATTGAAAAGAATCAAAACGACAAAAATAATTGTATTCACAGAGAAAATACGTCATAAAGTATGTTTGTAATTGCATTTACAGAGACAATACGTCATACAGTGTATTTTTTATCGCCAATCCATTTGTTGTTGTGTTTGAAAATGCACCTGTGGAAATGGGGACGTTATTTAAACGTCTAGACTATCGCAGTATTCCTCTCTTTGCTTATTACGTCACTCGCAGGTGTCATTTCATTCCATAATGTTTAATGCCGTTATCATACGTAAAAAATGAAAACACTTAAACAAAATCAATTGCTGCAACTAATTTAATTACCTCCCTTAAAATCAAGGAATGGTGAACAGTGTTCTTGATTTTATGATCATAAATTTATCGAAGAACTTAGTTCTTACGGGAGAGAGATTACATCTGCGGAAAGTCACGTTGTTGGTGTTTTTTTTTCTACTATAATGCAAATACCTTTAAAAAAAAATTTTTTTTAAACTTGATGGCCTATTTAATGCTTTGCATCGAAATTATCATGAGAAAATGTGTCGAAGTATTCATACAGAAAATAATTGACACGTGTACTTACCGTGATATTTACGTCTTTTTCTACCACTATGACCTCTACCGGAAGTTGACAGTGACATGTGACTACTCCTGCAGTAGCAGACACCACAGAACAGCTAGCATTCCCCCATGACGGAGATGAAGTACTCCTAAGAATACGAACAGGTGGTTTTTGAAGAATTTAATTATTTTTGTTTTTAGGATGGAATTGACAAATATGACAAAAGGTTTACCTTTTCTTTCTAATCCATGATACACATTCAAACTCCATTGATTTGTTTTGTATCTAAATATTAAAATTTAAAAAAATTAAAAATGAATAATGTTTGGGGTATTTTTTCAGATGTTTCATAGAGAGAAAATTTATCTCAATTACTTTGCATTTACTTGTTTAAAATTTGTAAAAATAAAATTTGTGGATGTTATTTCAAATTTGTTAGAATAGTTATTAGGGATTTTTTTTTTTACTAAATATATGGGTATGTCCATAGATTGCCCTTCCAATGGTGATGAACTACGGTCCGCATAAACAGCCACAAGATCTGATGAAAACCTCAATGTCGGATTTCTAAAACAATAGCAACATTTAACTTTTTCTTGAACACCTCAATATTGAATTTTTAAAACAATAGCAACACTCAACTTTTACAAAACATTAAGAAACAGGTCAAGATAGTTATGCAAATATTTCTTGAATGTCCTTGACGGTTGTATTTAAGTTAATCCTTAAGTATGTAACTTACTTGAAGGATGTTTTTGATGTCAGATGAGTATCCAAACTTCTAAATGTAAATGAGGTAAATCGGAAACCTGTGTAATTCATAAACTTTCAACATTAGTTTTGATATGTAAGTATGCTCATTGCTATCGAAACGAAAAAAAATAAAAATATTTGTTTTACCATGTGTCTTCGAGGAACCATTTTCTCTGCTTTCTTTTTCCTTTACATCTGAAATAAGAAATTAGAATTGCTTAATACCTTTATCAATTTTATTACAGTCAGTAAAAATATTTCCCCTGAATTTTTCAAACAGCCTTACCAATCGTTTGCGTCTTCATTTCCTTTTCAGTTTCGAAGCGAAAAAGCGTCTTAAATGACTTTTGAGACAAATAGGCAGAAATGTGCAATATATTTTCCCCTAGAGTAAGTTTCTGCAAAAATTGTACATCCATATACATTAACTATCAATTTATCAGTTAATAAATGAAATTTGTAGCAGTTTCTTTCTTGACTAAGGTAGCTTAATGACTTAAAAAGCATATTCAAATTTTTAAGAAGAATTTTATCTTGAAATGACATCTTAAAACTGTACAATGTTATCAAGATCTGTTTCATTTAGCTCGAAATAAAATAAAATAATAACTCTGCATATGATTAAGTTTCATGTGTCAAGTGAATTATTCTGATTTCACTTCAACAAACCACAAACAAATAATCGATATTGAACATTTCTCTACGTTTTATACCTGTTTGATTTTCAATGGCAAATCTTTAGTCGCAGTCAAAATGCAATCCATAACTTTAATTATATCCTATAAACAATTGAAATAAACGTTATATATACATGTATTATGCATATCTATAAAGGATAAACAATAAATTAAAAAAAAGATGTAACAAGATCTTGGTTACAAAAGAGTTACTTTGAAAGAAACTCTTTCATTGTTCGTTGCTAGCATTGGATATTGGCGTTGATATTCAAAAATCCTCCGTAGAATGCTTATCGATAGTTCTGCATCCCCAACATGAATATTTGGATTTTTCATACTTATAAAGATGTGAAGTTCATCTAAAATATGTGATATCGTAGTTGATCTGTATCCATGGTAAAGGATTTCAACCTAGAATTATAATTTTTGGAACTTTTAATTCAATTCATAAAAAAGTTATATTTTGTTTACTCAATTAGTTTATTCGCATGCAGCTACCTTGTCATATATTTTAATCAGCTGATTAGATTGGCAATAAAGGAATGTTGGCTCATCCCACTTGCAGTCACCTCTAAGGTCGCAATAACAGGATCGTTCTGCATATCCTGACATAATACAGATATAAAAACCTAATTGCTTTGCGTCTGTTTTCAAAGATTTAAAAATTGTCATTACTTTTTGATTTTTCATTGATGTGTTTTCAATGTTTAAAGTATACGAGTATGTTACAAAATTATTCAATGAGCTTTAACTACCTCCAAATCCATCGGGACAATTTTGTTTTACCAAATGTCCATTTCTTGTTTCAGGCCAAAGAATGCCCATATGTATTTCAGCATGACACATCAACTGGTGATCTTAAAAATGAAATGTGTTACTTTTACTACAAGAAAATTTACTGGGGCTAACTTCCTTGTACTTTTTGCCACAAAAACCCATGCCACTAATTTCGTTACCTTTCGCCACAAAAACACGCATGGTAACATTGACAGCTCCAACCATGCTTGCAACCCTACAGGTAAAGTTTGTATTTTGCGATATTCTTTTAGCAAACAATTGTGTCCCAGCTGGTAACAGACTTTCTACAAAACGATTGTTGGTATGCCATTGAATCTTGGCTCCATTTTCGTACCACTCGTATTGGAAAGAGTTGTAAGGTTCGTCGATGGAAAAGCAAGGAATACGAACGGAAGCGTTAGCTGTCAGCACCATTTGCCTCCTAGGTATGTAAATCTGGGGTGTCGTCTGAACAATCACATAAGTAGATTGGTGTTTTTCAGAATAACCATCAGAAGCCACACAAGAAAAATAACCTAAAAGAATACAAGGCACCCAACATTTTGATAAATTAAGTTCTGCGCACCAAATATCAAATGCATGACACCATTTACTTTCAATGGTGTCTTAATTTAGAGCTAAACGTGTTTGATTTAGTAAATTCAGACCTTGATCATACTTCTTTATTTGTGTATAATATAGGACAGAGCGAATAGTCCCCTCAGTTTTAGAATGAACTGTCGTGACATATCCACCACGTGGCGAGATGGAGAAGTCAATCTGCATGTCATCTTTGTACCACTGAAATTTCGTAGTGTTCCTTCCGTTTGCTATACAAGAAATGGTAAGGAACTCATTCTCGTTGATATAGCCCATAGAAGTTGGACCACCATTTCCAACAACTAAGTCAATTATTCTTAACCCTACAAAGAAAAAGAAGAACCGTTATTTATATTTTTGGGGTTTTTTTTTGATAATATGATTTTAAGATACATGCAAGATCCTTATTTACGATACAATCGTTGTTGTATTACCTTCTGCCATAGAAAAAGTCAATACAATTTTGCCGCCTTCGTTTTCGTATAAATGGCTCTTTATATTTTGCAACACGTCCACCGTCGAATTTTTGTCCTTTTTGTTAATAATGAATTTCAACTCCATCACATCAGAGTTGATTGATCTGAAGTAGAACGCATTTCATTTGAAACTTTTAAGAACCAGATCTTTAGAGAATAATTTGAATGTTTGTATACCTTTGTTTAGTTAAGTTTTGTTTTTTGGGTTGTTTTTTTTATTTGGGTGGGTGGGGTGGTTTTGGTTTTTGGTTAAATCAATTAAGATTAATTACTGATAATCATAAACAATACATATTCAACTTTTTCTTTTGCTGCACGACATTGATTATCAAAACATTTTTTGTTGTTATCAAACATACCTTCCTCTGATATTTGTGACATTGCTTATATTCTTGATATGCGAAAGGTGTAGTTCTCTGACAACCTTTTGAAATACACAAGATTTATGAAACTCAAATAAAAATATATAATGTTTTTATGATCATCACCGAACGATTCAGCTTTCCATGCATGTGACTTACATTGTTATAAATGGTTCGCCGTTCTAACGATGTTGTCGGTTGCATGGAGCCATAATCAAGACGAACAAGTACAATCAAGTTTTCTGTTTTAATGATAATAATTAAACGTGATCTTACAAACCATTAAAACACACACAATATAAAAAATCACCATGAAATGTGAACATATACTAGTACCCTAAGAAGCTTTTAGACCAATACCTTTATATTGTCAAATTAAAATCGGAAGGAGACTTAATATTTAGTTTAAATTAAAAATAGTTTTGAAAAGAAGAAAACCAGAAGATACATTGTTTTGCAAAAGCAAAACAATGTATATATGGCACATAGCGTAAGGTGCAAACTTGTCCCGTTGAACGCTACCTTTAGCGATGCATGAGTGCCTGTCTGGTCCAAGCTGGTACCCTTCTTCACACTGACATCCCTTAACTCCAGGTAATACTTCCACACAAAGATGTTCACAACCAAGATAATAACAATCTGGAGAGAAATGAAACAAAATTTGAATGCTTACTAAGAAACTTGATAATAGATCTCTTTGTAAAAAGTTTAGTTTTTTCATATGAAAAATGTTTTAAGCGAAAAAATTACAGAATTTATAAAGCTGAGTAATATTCATTATTTTGTAAAATATTGTACTTGGATGTTGACATGGTTCAAAGGGTATGGCTTTGTACAAATTGAAACTGAATATTAATTAAGGTGGCTCACTACAATTTAACTTAAAATTGTTTCTCAAATCAGCAAGTGATTACCTGATTTTGATAGATAGCATGATGCAAAAGAAGTATATAAATCAAATAGGCGAAAAAAAATATAATTTTTGATGGGGAAAAATATACTTTTTAAACATTAAAGTTCAGTAAATACGAACAAAAGCTCCAGGCTGATTCAAATTCAAACTTGATTGATACAAACAATTTAACAAAACAATCGCCATCTTGTGACGCAGTGTCTTAAAAGTATGTCTTGATGTCGTGAGGAACCTTATATACGTTATATAATATGATGGAGCACACATGTTGTAGTGCATACCAGAATTACAATATACAGAGATGATGTCGATTGTTCGTGACGTGAACGTATTTTTACAAGTCTCACACAATAACTCACCATCTTGCTTTATTTCACACCAGTCTCCTGTGTAACCTGAAGGGCATTCACATATATAATTCAGTGACCCGTTCAGGTAGCTGAAATCAACACAAACAAACGAATTATTTCCCTTTTGAAACAAACAAACGTGTAGAAGAATAAATAGGGTTGGGTGATTGTGGCTATTTTAGACTATGCATACATCTCATGATGAAGATGAGCAGCTGATTAAAACCACCACCCCATTCTCCTTACACTCGCCATGAATTAATTTTTCTATCTCCTCTTGACGAGTTCCAAAGATTTTTTGAAAGCAGTGAAAGCGCTGCCCCGATTGGTTAGAAGTAAAGGTCGTGTGAAGATGACCTCCTGTCGATACCTGTCAGACCCTAACGAGTGTAAGGACAAGGGGGTGGTATTAATTAGACTGGAAGAGGTCTAAAAATATGGGAAATATTAAAAAAAAAAATAAAATGTAGATTTAATGGATACGTTGTTGACCAGCCAGTCTCCATTAGTTCAGATAATTTGTTTCTGATTACTTAAAAAATATAGTAGACTGCATTAAAGATAAACCTGAGTAAAAATTATATAAGAAGACATTATAATATCCTATTTTTTTCTATAAAATAACATATTGTGAAGTTAGAAATCGGTCACACCAATAAGATGGTAGGTGCAAAATAATTTGGCTCTTTCCCTTCTATTTGAATGAAACCGCTTCTGTCATACTTGTGGATATAAATTCATGCATGTGCATAATTGCAGTAGCCTACTTTTACAATGACCCGTTGATTCGAGGAAAATGCCTAAACCTGCTTTAAGACAGTGAGACATTAGATAGACATTAATGAGGTGAACTCGCCGGAGAATATAGGCATCATATATTTTATAAATAATTCAATTATTCATGCGAATGTTGTTACATTAACAAAAACAGAGCTAATGATAAACAGACAATCTGCGCAGAGCATAAATTGCTATTGATTTCGAAATCAAAATAGGGCAGAGTCTTCCATTCAAAATGAACAGTGTGTAAAGTAGGTTCTGGTCTGGATATTTGCTTTTGAATGTAAAGAAAATAAACAGAAATATTATGTTTGCTTTATTCTGTTTATTTTTTTAATTCAATACCGTTCGGCCAGCATTTTTTAAAATTTAATTATTAATTTAATTATCTTACATAATTTTTTCGGTATACGACAGACTTAATCACCAAAGATTTATTCAAATGAAAAACTAAAACATGTGTAAATCATGTCCATTGATAAAAATTTTAATATAAAAACTTCACTTTACCTGCAGATTCCTCCATTGTGACATCTGTTGGTCTTTGTTTTGGGGTTGCAGTCTGGCCCGTAATGGCAATAGTCTCCAAAAAAGTTGTTAAAACAATGACATTTGTATTCCGAGAAATCCTCCGAGGCGATGCAATTTCCAAGGTAAGAACAGTGATACGCAGTACATGTTTCTTTTTGATAATCTGTTGTTGAATTAACGAATTCGTATGTAATATTAAAACCGTAAACGTTTGTCATATGTTCCAAGACGCGTATATTTATGTCGCCCATTTCATGGACTCCAAACCGAAGAACGGCGTACGGAGCCGGAATGACCATTGTGTACACGTCATGGTAAGCGTTTAACACTTCCGGTCTTGATTCGTTTCTGTACATTTCAGAATTCGTATATTCCTGAAAAAACTGCACGGTAAAATGACTTTTCAAATAAAATTGAGTAAAATGGATTAATGTGAACTTAGTCTGTCGGTTGAGGATAACCCATTCGCACAAAATCGGTGTGGGAAACTCATTTGGAAAGTTCGGAGATGTTACAACACCTTTCGGAGCATGGACGATTCCTCCGCAGTTCCTAAAAACACAAAATGCTAAACAAAGCAAATTGAATGATACAATTATTCGCACTAGAAGACTTAGGCCCCACATTTTACAACTGTCTACTCTACGTAAGATCATCAACTTGTATTGTTGTGGGCTGAAGTTTCCACTTTAATATAATCTAATTTTCCTGTACTTTATTTTTTTTTTTAATGTTTTTTTTTTTATGAAACGTATTAAATTTTAATGGAAACTTACCAATCGGCAGTGCTTTCCTATTAGCTAATCTTAGATTTCTGTGTCATTTTCAGAGTACATTAATTTTCTTGATTCATGAAAATCATGAATTCTAGGTAATTAAGCCCAAAACTGAATATCTACTTCACCATTTGAGAAGTATCCTGTGTCTTAAAGGGGATTGTTTTCGGCCTGGCTTTGAATGTTTACCTGCCCTATATAGCTAATGGGATAAACTATTTTAAATGTCCTGACACACTGCACTTTGACACTTACAGATGTTGCATAAGCAAAATCAAGCCTATAAGCTTTATGGCACTAGTTAGCCGTTAGCACTAGATAAAATTCAACCTGACTTTATAAAATTCAACCAGACTTTATTTTATTGAAAAAAAAACAATTTCTGAATAAAAACATCTATAAATATATTCATAACTCATGATGAACATATGATTAAAAACTCGTATTCTTGATCTTGAATCATGGGCTGTGTTTTTTTTTTAAATCCGTAAAATTGATTCCTGAACTTGAGAAAATACAAAAAAAATATAAAAAAAAATTTTCTCTTGGGAAAGATGAATATAGTTTTGTATACTAATGAATAAGTAAATTCTGATTTACTTATAGACCAAAGTAATGAGTGCATATATCAAACCATTGTTATATTTTGGTTAAAATGACAATTTACGTTACATGTGTATTGAAGGACGACTATTTATAACACAAGACAGCCACTCAAAGGGGCATGGTCACGATGTTGGTCAAATTTAATTTTCTATTTTAATTGTCTAAAACAGGAATATTTGCCTCAGCATTCAAAACGTAAACAAAAACAAAAGCTTTGTTTACATGACAAAGAATTGTGAGCTCTGTATCTCGCTTATTACACGGCGACTGACACTCAAATTTTGGTTTACTATCATAAATGCCTTACTGAAGCGTTCTAAACATTAAAAAGGAAAAATAATTTTTGACCAAAATCGTGACCATGCCTCTTTATCTGAAAAAAATGTGCATATGTGTTCTTCCTTACTGAACACAAATGAAAATAATTTTCTTTGAAGTGAACTTTATTTATTTTACAACGATTGATAAACCAAGTTCTATAAATTATATTTAAATATCTCTCGTTGGCACGGTTGTTAACGCGAGAGGGTCATTATTGTGGGAGGAAGCCGGAGTACCCGGAGAAAACCCACGTGTCCAAGCGGGCGACCGCCATACTCTATCACAGAAAACGCAAAACCACTGTCGATCACGGGGATCGAACTCGGGTCGCAGCTGTGAGTAGTGAGTGCATTTTTTTATCCTTAAAGTTTATTAGAAGTGAATGCATTGGCCACTGCGCCACTTGGACACCCAAATAATTTACATTCGGTTTTTTAACGGACAACATATAACTATTTGTCGTTCAATAATTCAAATCAAAATATATGAACCGATCAAACTTTAATTCATCCCACAAAAAGTTTAAAGCACTTGACCTCTTGGTAACATTTATTTTAACTCGCAAACATGTTTTTACATAATTGATACCATATCAAAACTAAAACTCAAGGAGATCAAACAAATAGTACGTACGTCAAATAGAATATGAAAAATGGAACCGAACAGCTATAATGTCATACAGCATGCTGAATGTATTTTTATTGCAAAAATAGTTACTTTTTTTTTGTTTGGTTGTCTTTTACACACGTTTAAACGTTTGTATTATATGTATAACTGCAATACAGCTTTCATGTACAATCAATTGTGAAATTTAATATTAAAGAGAAAAGACATGCATCAAAGTTACTATGTCACTCGATATTTTTAAGAGATTTTAATACGTAACACGAGTCGCCTGAACCTACCTCTGAGTGGTACTACAGCGGTTCGGCCTAATTCTGACTTTGCATCAGATGTCGTTGGCTACCGTTTTCATTCTAATCTTTGATCCAGACAAATGTATAACGTAATCAGATCAACCTAGTCCAGACATATAAGTCGTTTGACAGATGTCGTATTATGTAGGGTACATGGAGAAAATGATAGTTTAAAGAACTCAAGATGCCTCAGAAAGGATAAAATTTGATGATTATAAATTGTTTAAATGACCAACTTTCTTGTGCCTTCTCTGGCGCTGATGTACATAGGAAATGACACAGTACGAGGTAGATTACACGTACACGTGTACTTATCGTAGAAATCTTTGCTTCTGCGAACCCAATTTTTTTTGATCGGCCTCGACCGATCACAGTTTTCTCCGTATGAGGCTTCTTGAAAGTTTTACTATTTGTGCACGCATTGCGCCTAGCACTACTTTGTTTATTATGCAGTGACAGCTTCATGTAAATTTTTAATTACATGTAGATTACTTAAAAACATTAATCTAATGCGATTGCCTTTAGATTAAAACATTTGTACAGTTAAATAATAATTCAAATCACGTTTTTCTTTACATGCGTTATATTTTATATCGGAAGTACACTTTACCTATTAAAAGTAAAGTCTATTCATTCTTTGCTGTTTCGGAAATCAAAAAATAAAAACGTGCGATATATCCTATTTATCATGTGTATTGCTTTCGCTTTACATTAACATAAAGCTGACCAATGATATCACATGCCGATCGTTCATTTTAAAGGAATACGTGGGGTTTTTTTTTAACTTGCCTTTGTTTAAACAAGCATTTAGTTTAAACTTATAAACAAAGATTAATTTTTAAATTCCCTCAGTAAAAAATTAATTTTCTTAAACCGATGGGATTTGATTAGATCGGTTAAGTAAGGGAAAAGGAAGGTACTGCTTCACTCAGATATTTTTTATCATCGTGATTACAAATTGAGTTGCAATCATATCCATGGTTCGTCGGTGGTATAAATAAAGACTATTGTTTTGTTGTTCACCGATCACCCTTCCATCCCCCCCACCCCCCGTGTATCACTCATATGGAACCTCACAATCAACCAATCAAAAACTAAATGCTTTCTTTCTAAAGACAAGTTCACTCTTGAATTCAATCTGACTTTCTAAATTGAAAGACAAATGAGACTGAGATTACATTATTTTTCACATTTCATATATAAAGAAAAATTGAGAGACTGAGACCAAAAGTGAGATCCTTGTGGACTACGTTTTATGGTTCCGAGTTTTTTTTTTTATACCGGCGGTGATGAGCACAGCAATTGATACAAGTATGCTACGTCACTCGGGGCCAGCACCAACTGTAATAAAGGACCATGTGTCTTACTTTTACTTTCAATTTATACTCACTTTCAATACCGCTTTCACTTTCCTCATATAAATTCCATATATGAAACTGAGAGAGCTTGGATATTTTGTATGGACCCAGAGCCAAATATTTGTCGCTGCTAATTCTTGGTATTCGAGATGTTATATTTATCACCTTATATATTACGACTATTTATCCGTGATTTTGAAGACATATAGATGCACACGTGGAATATATTTTGTCAAGGATCAATTCTTATATTTTTCTGTATTTCTTGCTTCAAAATTAAGGTGGTTAATATTAATGTTTTCATCTCCAAGAACCCAGTAATAGATCAATCCACACTTTACAAAAAGTTATGTCCCTTGATCGCCATCTTTGAGGAAAACCTAATATATTTCTCACAGTAGCCTTTGTAGTTTAAAATTCGTAACTTTGTCATTTGACATTAAAATTCTGTTTCCGTTGTGTATTTTGATTGCTTCAGGATGTGGCACACATCGAGAGAATAAATTAAATTCAAAGACTTTTCATCCCAAATATTTGGTTGCATAAAGAAGGGGAAAGTTGGGTTTTTCCACTTTTACCTTTGGATTGACACCGCAAAGGGGAACCTCTTTTGCTAAGTGTGGTTTAAACGTTAGTCTTGGCTTTTTGATGTGAATCAAAGCATGTATTTCAAATGTCAATGTGTCTGCGAGTTACCATAATTTATTAATTTTAGTTAACAAAGTACTAAGAATAAGCAAACAAACGAACGATGACTGTTTTCTAAAACACAAATCTCCTGGTAAATACCATTGCCTGACGTCATTGACGTCAGGCATATCTAAGGTTTGAAAGTTGATAGTTTGAGAGTTCTCATCCGTTGAGTGAAAGGTAAAGCAGGACTTTGCGCCATATGTTATTATAGTGGTTCAATCATTTCAAAACTTTTTAAAGTATTCTCTAACAATGAGAATGCTGTGGAGCATACCATTTTCATTTAGCTTAATTGAAAGAAAACTTTCCTGTTATGAGAAACATTTGCTTGGAAATGACAAATGATCTAATTTTGCCATCTTAATATTGTACGATTTAAAACAGTTTTCGTTGCCACACCACTTTCATCAATTATTTTGATACTTTTCTGAAATAATTATAAAGGATGAAATAATTTAATTGCAAATAAAATTATTATATGCGCTAAAATCAAAGAAAAAAGCCTTATGTTGATCTTGAATCTGCACGTTCTGTTTATATACAGGAACGAAAATTTTTTTTTTTTTAAATAAAATAATTGATGCATGCTTTCAATGGAATAATTTGATAAGTAGGCAAACTCTTTGGAAAGCTATTACTTGTATAAACGTCTGTTTATGGTATTGCAGGTATTAACCTTTTCTGCAAGCATTGACCTTTTCTTTTAATAGTATTCGAAAATTTCCTATGGTCAAATATCATGAAGTCTCGATAGTTTAGCAAGATCTCCCGCGGCTTATACCATCATGTATTGTTAAGGTCAAGATCTAGTAAATAAAAGGTGCCTACAGGCTTATGAAATTCAAGATAGAAATTCTTTCATTGATGCTTCATATTGATACCTTTGTTTGATAGGGTGTATCGGGGCTTAAATTTTTAGTAAACACAATGAAAAATCGTGTTTTAAACAACCATTTTCTATGAAATTTGAAGGAAATAAGTTACAAATCTCGGAGTTTTGTCATATTTTGACAAATGAATTATATCTAGAATGCCTACAGTCTCCAAAAACGGCATTAAACAAGCCCTTGACCTCTTTAAAATGATGTCAAATTGAATATAGATATCGGGATTACTTTTCCCATGATTAAATATAGAATGCCAAGAAATGGTTTCATTTTCTACATAATTCCTTCAAAGCCGTAATGTACGGGAAAAAGATTCATCTAATCAATTATTACGTAATAATGGCTCTAGCACCAAAAAGACTCTCTGGAATCATTTACTAGATCTTTACCTTAATAAAGAAGGTTGTACAATGCTACCAAAGGGGTTATTCCCTCACTCCTTTATAAAGTGAAATAATACTGTAGTGCAACCAGCAATTATTGAGTAACCCTCACATTCCAAATAACATCCCAGAATTACTTTACTCAAGAAGCTCGAATGAATAATCAGTGTAGCATTCATTTGTTTTTCATTTTTTTTTTTTTTTTTTTTTTTTTGTAGTTTTATTTTCTTTAAAAAAGCAAAAGAAACACTTGCATATAACAAAAGACTTGACCTATAGGGCCGGTATTGGTTTCTGTCTTTACAAAAAGCATATCGATTACCATTCCACTTCTTGATTTTAGGCCATACACAGTAAATTCTTAGGTTCTAGCTCTCCGAATGTATCATAGAACCATTTTAACAAGAGCTTGGGTAGTTGTTTCAAACAGCATTGTGACGTAGGCCTGTTTATTTCATTGCTGGCCATTCAGCCATGGCTCTTTGAAATCAACAAGATTTGTCTGGCTTTTGAGCTAAGACTACGCAATCGTTGTATATTTCGCATGAAACCAGCGTCATTTTTAACTTGTTTTGACGCAAGTCCTACTAAAAGTCCAAGGCCTTGTTAAAATGGTTCTAATAGTGATTGAAAAAAGGTTTCACAGTCGTTGTCCGAGCAGTATGAGTTATGAACGCTTTTTTAAAAATTTTGTTTTCAGTTTACATTCTATTATACGATACATGTTCTTTTTATGCGTTTATTTATAACCAAGGACATATAAGCAACTATTGAAAGTCTCGCGTGACGCGATTTCAAAGGTCGCAAACCCTTCGACTCTTTGCGACAAATAATGAACGTCGCCTTAGTTCTTCCAACAGAAATAATAGGGAGAATGATGTTTGTAGGTGTAGAAGGATTTTTACGAGGGTTCGAACACTATCATTATTCACTGTACATTCAACTGAACTCTTTTCCGTATTAACAGCTGCATCCCTTGTATAAAGAGACGTACCTGATGCCGGAATGGCAAGGGGACGGAAAACTCTAACTGACCCACCCCCATTTTTTCTAATCTATAAACTTTCCTCCTGCATTTTTGGCTTAAAATGTCACCAATGCACACGTTCTTTGCAAAGAACGAACTGTATCTTCTTTGCAGTACTTCTCCCACAATTGTACCATTTCCTATAGATGTTCTGGATAGGCAAACGCAACAGGTTTTGCTCGGCATGATTTTTTTACTTGGCACCTGTCTCGAGTAACACAGAGTGAATGGTTCTTGTCCTCAAACACAGCGTGCTTACATGTACATTAGGGTATAGTTCCAGTTGATTGCTTTTACATGTAGTCAAGGATATACTTTTTCCATCGATATTTTTAATTCAAAGAGCAAATGTGCATTTAAAGAAGAAGATCGAAGTTTAATATACAAAATGCACAATTCTGCATAAAAAATTAAAGTAAAACGGTGTTTATAAATGCCGTTAATTTTAAAAAAGAAAAAGTATGCCCACAAATGGAATCGAACCAGGGCACAAAAACATCATGTGTGACATAGCCAGCTCTGTAACTTAGTGAGCTATCCAGGACTTACACATTCAGAGTGATTTTTTCCGGGAAAACCATCTCCCCTATAGGTCATTTCTTTTGTTATTTGCAATAGATCCTTTGATGATAAGTGTAATTTATCACGTAGCTATTGCGGCTCGACCATGTTGGTATTTTGAATGTTATCGTATGGATTTATTAATCTTCATGAATTATTATACTAGTATGCATACTATTATTTTAAGATTAATGAAGACACATTACTATTGTTATCTAAACTAATGACCATATTTTATATAGTATTAGTATTACCGAATCTTACTTTTCTTGTAACGATATCACTTGTCTACGAAGACACTGAAATAAGGTATAATAACCCAAAATATATTAAAGTGTTTAGTATATATTCATAAATGTTTGAAAGCTTTTTCCTGAATATTTTTTTAATTGGTGGGCACATCGAAGTTTTCTTGTTTCAAGAATTGATTATTGATAGTAAATTGTTGCACAAAGTTTTTCAAATTATCATGTACTTGTGGATCTTTGCTGATATCATAGATATATCTATACGACATTTATTAAAAGGAGTACATTGTATTTCAGATTACAATCAGCTACAATTTTCTTTAAAGGCCTGAATGGTACTGTATACAGGGTTATTGTCGCCGCCCCGTGTGTTTTTCGCTCTTCACTTGCAAACAGTTTTGTCCCGTCTTGAATTCACCCAAACACAGTTGTTTTTAAAGATAGATAATATGAGACATTAGAATTCGTCATCTTAAATTCGCTTGCAGACAACGAAGGTGAAAGGGGCGAAAATAAAACGGAGGCGAATATTTCCCTTTATACAGTAGTATCTATTTATCTCATCGAGGGGAAGAGTTAGAGGATGTTAAAAAAAACCCACGCACATTCAAATGTTAAAGCTAAGATATTTGGAGTTTTTCTTTATTAAATAACATTTTATGGTTACTAAAATTTTAAGGGAAATCTGATTGATAATTTGTTGACCATCCAGCCTCCTTGGCCCACTTTTATGTAATACAAATTGCAAGTGATGAAGGTTATCGTGGTTTTTCTATTACATCCATAGTTAAATTTTCTCCTGTTTCGTATAAATTAATCATGCAAAATTCGAAAATCAGACTTTATACGTTTTCCTTACTTTGATTGGCTTGTTTGTTAAAATGTCATTGCTATCGTCATTGAACTCACTAAGTTACAGTAAAATTTTGTCTTATTCATATATCTGGTTGGATATTTTTTGATAAAAGGGAAATGAATATGAAAATATTTTTGGGCTCAAACACATAAAAAATTCCAAAGACTTATTTGCTGATAGTTCGTGTATTAAAAAAACTAATATTAACAACAAGAAAACATTGATGACCGCATTAACGGTCGACATGGAAAATCATTAACTAAAAGTATTTTCACATCATAAAGTATGGGTAAAATGAATGTTTATACAAAGGTATTAATAAAAACTTTCTATATCATTGCTGGGAATCGTATCAGTATTGTGTGAAAACACAAATAGAGGAGAAAGGTGCTGTGAATTGTGAAATAGATATATGAGAAAGGTATATGACAATCCTACTTGATCAGGCCCCGCCGTCACCAATATTTTCAAATCACTCAACTCAGTCCTCAACTCAAATCCTTCAAGGTTAAGTTAGTTAAATCCTTCTCCGTGCCATTAAGGCGCATAGAGCCGATGCTTATCCCCGGTTTCCGTGGTGCTAAGCGGATGATAGTCATTGACTCCCCCTGGATGGACACCAGTCCATCGCAGGTTAACTCCCAGCATAAGCCGGTACCAAATTTCAGCTGGGTGGACTGAGACAATGCAGATAAAGTGCCTTGTCTAAGTGCACAACACACAACGTCAAGTGACTACAGCGGGGTTTGAACCAGCGACCTTTCGGTTACTGGCCTATGGCCCATAACCACTGAGCCATGTGCTCCACTTCAAAGAAAAGTGTATAAATTTGAGGTCAATACTCAGACTTGAGGAAAGGAGAAAACGATGGAGACTGCCTAGTAGGTTTAGTCCTTTAGCTCGATCGGTAGAGTGCTGACCGGATGTTCATGCCAGAGGTCCCGGGATCAAACCCCAGAAGAGTCAATATTTTATTTATATGCACATTTTTAATTTGAATATGGTGTAACAATCCCCCATACCAAAAATCCCAAGTACCTCCATGAAGTCACAGTAAGCAACACTGATGCATCGACGGCACTGACTCTACTGATTTGCTGATTAGAAGCATTTTATCAAGTAAAATGTATTAGGTAGAAAGATGAAATTTTGGAGTTGACAATAATTCTATATCTATTTAGACCTATCCGGAAAAGAAACGCCAAAGATTCGATACGGGTACGACTTTTCCTGAAATCATGCTATTGAATTCTTTTTTTTTTTTTTTGGCTTCTATTATAATGTGTAGAACGTTAGGCCATTTGACCTTTTTAATTACATTAAAGGGGACAACATGTTACGTCAAAAGCTACCGGATGAATATATTTTAGCCGTTAGTTTTATTGTGATGCAGGCAACATTGCTTCCAAGAACACGTGGTCATCGATTCAAATAACGCTCCACAACCAAACTAACACAAAATATTATAATTTCAAATTCATATCTGAAATGAATGGTAGAAAGTTATATGAAAGTTATTCACTCAAATTTTACCTAATCCTTACAAATATTATTCACTCAAATTTTACCTAATCCTTACAAATATTATACAAAAAACTGTCTCGAGTGATCTCAAAGCACTCAAACTGCGCTTAGATCCTGCTGTGATTTAATCGTTAAACCTTTCTGGAAAAATGTCAGAACTATCGTCATTTGCAGGTGTTGACCAATTAAGGGTCATTTTTAATTTTTATTTCTAATGTGACATCAAAAACTGTTAATTTCTTGATTCAAAATTCAAATTAAAGTCGTCTGCTAAATATCGAATTATACTCTAAACAATTAAATTAAATATCAAATATTTTATGCATGCACATATATACTCGCGGTTGAAATCGATTGTAATAAAAACATTAAAGATTCCTTTATCGATATCGCCTTCTTTAACTACTATGAAGTACTTGGACATTTTTAAACACCCTTGTACAATTTTCCTACGTTTTCATTCGGTTACATTCATGTGGCTTGCAATTCTAAATCCCAGCTTTTTAAAACTCCTTTATTTCGGTCCGTACCCTTCAACATGACGAAATAGACCTTGTCGGTTAATTAATGGCCGTGATATCATTATAGTCCTGATTATGAATATGTCTGGGTTTTTTTCAAAAGAGAAAAAAAAATACATGAGAGTAAAAAAAGAAACGAAAGGCATCGATATCTTATATAATTATTTTATAATATGGTGATTGATTCTTAAATTCAAATTTAATCGTTGAATGAACTGTAACCAAAACAAAATATTAGATAAATACACGTCATCACTAATTTCAATTGATCAAGATTCATCAAGGTTAGATAATAGAAATGTTTAATTCATCAAAGTCAAATGCTACTTCCTCAGGAACTGTTATTCTTTCAATATTATAAGTGCGATGAGAGAAACCATTAAAGAGTATTTGCTAGACACTCTCGTCGGAAATTAATAGTTCTTAAACCGTCGTTATCGTAATTTCGACGCGTAAATTCGGAAAAATTCCGGATCAAGAATCAGTCGATGACCTCTGTTTCAACTTTTCATTCACAAAAAAAGAAGTTTTTTGTTGTAAAACTGAATCCATAAAAATGCCTGCTTTTCCCTAGCCAGGATCGATACCTCGTTTGCATAATTGCTGCAAAAAAAACCTTTCTCGAGTACACCATTCATGGATCTCGGCTCTGAGATTTTTAGTTAATAGTCTCCTTGGAACGTCTCATAAATGCGCGGCCCGTGTACAATTAGTTCTCCGCAGAATTCATCACAAAACTCGCAAAAAAAATGAAAGAAAGAAGTGCTTTAGTAGGATAAAACATGGGTAATGAGCATATATACCGGTCAAATTCTTGCATTGTATTTAACGAGTGTCTCGTGATAAAAACTGAAAGCAAAAAAATGAACAAACATTTAGCGCTGCTCACATTAAACTGAGTTTTTTTTTTAAAGAGAACATTGAAGGATTGATTGTAACCAACATACTTTTCAATATTGGCATGTAAAATAATTAAAGGTGTTTTATACACGTTGTCTTCGTGTTATTCTTGGCAAAGAAATCTAAACATTGCATGTAGAAATTGGTCAATAAGGATTTGCTAATGATTACAATTTTATGTGTAGGGACTATAGTTTATCAAAATTTGTGGGCCTACTGTAAATATCACAAATAAATTGCCATAATCATGAAAAGATGAAAGTCATTCTTAGAAACCGGTATACGTTTGTTCAAGAATTGTATGCCATAGTCTGACGGCGATAAAAAGAATATCCAAATAGAAGTGGGAACATATCCAGATTAAGGGAACCATATAATTACTCAGAGCAGCTGTGGGTATAGAATTATTAAATGAAACTATCTCTGCTCTGATCGAAAAAATGTGCGGAATTAATCCTAAATTGAATAAACCTTTTTCTTTTTAGTCCAAAGCAATGAATTATAGCCTTTGGACTCCGTCACATAAGCCCTTGCTGAATACAATCCTGTTACCATGGGGACAAGGATATTAGCCAACCATTTTTGATTGAGGTTGAACATCGTTCCTTTTTCAAAGATGAAAATAATATATTTCTTAATCAATCTACATTTTTGTCCAAAGTATTCAGCAAACAGATTATATAAAAAGCCAACATAGCATAACCATATAAAATTTAGTTTATAAATATGTAACCAATAAAGCAAAAAATAACCCAGTAAATTTAATTAATTTGGATTTTTTTTATAAAGAAAATCCACTCACACGTATAGAATTCAGGGTTTGGTTTAAGGTTTCACGAGTAAATGTTGCTTTTTGATTTTGCTACAATACAACATAATGATTGGTATTTGGGTGAAAAACGATATTTTGGAAAAGATTTCAACATGACATGGATATACATAAATGTTGATGACCTAGTTCACGCGATCACCACAGAACCGCTTCCATCACTTTTCCAACTCGTGCCTTCATCTCCGCCGATGGCCTTTTGGGGTGAAAACTGTGAAAATTATTGAATATTTTGCGGTTATAATTGGAGGAATCAAGCAGGAAAACCTGCACTATATCTCACGAGACTTCTCGCAAGATCTCCTTGATATTTATAAGCGGTTAATTACGAGCAAAACACATCTGTATATTATTCCCCAGATGCTGAATTATGAAGTTATCGCATTAGGTGTAGAATATTGATAAATGATAAAGTAGAGACATCGGTGAGAGTGGACGGGGATCAACTGGGGTTATTATTTAATGACGCTCCTTTCAACTGGACTTTTGGGTGAATGACAGTTTTGCTACCTGTCAATCATTTGTACTAATACTTATTTTTCACCCTTCTTGTCAATGATGTGGATGGAAGGATGGATGGATAGATAGATAGATAGATAGATAGATAGATAGATAGATAGATAGATAGATAGATAGATAGATAGAGGTGTTTACATTTGTTTTGATAACCAGCATTGTCCTATTTTTCATTTTTGATCATCAAATCACAACTTTAGTTAATCAACCGCATTAGGAAAACCAATCTGATGATCTTTAAAGAAGAGTATTAATCCTGTTATATATATTGATTTCTCCATTTTATTTTCTCCTTCAATGAGTTCGCTTTTCTTTATAATATATCTTAGTTTATGAATGGTATAGAAAACTCTCTCTCTCTCTCTCTCTCTCTCTCTCTCTCTCTCTCTCTCTCTCTCTCTCTTCAGTTATACCTATGATTATCTTTAAGTTCATTTAAGACCAGATTACTAATGAGACGATGTTGCTTCTGGTTTTCGCTTGAGCCGACAAATTATCGAATACTTAAAGTATTAAAGCTCGCCCTTGGATATGAAACTTGGGAAACCGATACAAACTCTGATGGTTAATGGAATTATATCTCGGTACTCAAATAATATTGACATTAACTAGTGGTGTTTTATTTACAAAATTTATTCCAAATATCTTCATATATATTCATATCTATTATTCAATTTTGTTGGTACATGTATATGTCCATTTGATTACAATGGTAAAAAAATGATCTTTAAAAGGTACTTTCATTTTCTTGATGTCCCCAATCGTCATAATGGGTAGGACATGTGAATGTACCAAACAATAAACGAACGTGTATCGTGAGACTATGTTTGTTGCTGATTCAGGAAACCCCTTGATAAATCATTTTTGTCATGCAAGACATTTGAGTTATTTGATTATTAGTTGTTAAACACAAAACACGTCACTTTTGTTGACAATAATTAGATTCTAGATCGTCCATCGATCGAATTCGTTAGAATCACAAAAGATGTTGTTAGTTGTCAAGATCATAGACAGGGATTGTTAAACAAAATTAGAGCATGGTCAGACAAGGAAAAGACGGTCTTCCAAATAAAACCGGATAAATCAATGGATTCTACATGGTGAACAATTCCACGAGGTTATTCACACTATTCATGTTTGCCCTTTAAACAATTCTTAAACTCTTATAGTTATAATATTTCCAAAATGGAATATTTCATATTTGATATTAATCATAAATGATTCAAAAAAGAAAATACTTAAATGTTTGGATGCTCTGTTGATTCTAAGGCAGTCGGTCCATCTTGTATTTACATGTGTATAATTTAGTTCCCAAAACATAAAAAAAACCCGCATGCGTTGGATTTATTCTTTACAAATGCAGGCAAATAAAAAACCCAACAACATATAGTGTCTTCGTCGTACTGTTAATTCTACGCATAGTGCAGAATTTGAATTTACTAAAACAAGATGAAATCGAATTTTTACAATTTGACAAATTCATGTATTTCTTTAGTGTGTTTCTCAAGAATCTTCTTTAGATTCTACTTTCTTAAGATTGCTGGATGGTGGTGGCCATTTTCAGACTAAATTAACCTCTTTAAAAAGAAGAGCTTTGTATAAAGATATAAGAGAATTCGAAATTTCTCAAATATAAAATATATGGATTGTTCTTTCATCAAATGAAAGATTATGGCTAAAAAAATTATTTCTAAAATTTTATGGAAGATCTGATGGTTAATTTGTCGATCATTCAGACTCCTTAAACAGAGTTGATCCTTAAAAGTGATTATCATAGGCAAAGTTGCCTTTGTTTTGTTTAATGGTATCACTATGTTATGTACTATGCCTTTTTAGAATGAAAACCATTTTCTGTACTATTTATTTTATTTTGTAATTTTTTTTGGGGGGGGGGGCTGTTATGCAGAAAGGAATGTTCTTGATAACGGAAGAAATGTCCTGAAAGACGAATTTTGAAGAATATCGGTCGTGTGAAGTGTTTTAAAAGATCTCTTTGAATGTTCCTGAAATGTAAATGTCATTAAGGTTTCTTTTTAAATCAATCGTTCACCAATCTAGAAAATAACATTTTTGTTTCTTCAAAATATGTTTTTGACATTTTTATACACGTCAGATATGGGCTTCTTAGTGTGTATTTTATTGAAACAAATTTGATTTTTCCTTCACTTTTGAGTTAAAACCGTTTAGGGGAGAGAACATTTAGCTTTCAAATAATATACAATGGATGCCGAAATTAGATGTATACTCGTATTGCTTCAATAGGTTACAGCTAGCAATTTTACAAGCGACGTTATAACAGTGTAATACCGATACAATGATGTAATGATTGTTAAACACAGGTGTCAGTCATGTTACAATGTTAATTGGCAGTTGAAGTGTCATTGTAAAATTACGATGGTGTTACGAAAGGTGATGATGTGTAATGACGTCATTGTAATAAAATTATAACAAACTAGTGCTGGGGATGTTATTGTATAATACCACAGCAGAGCGTTAGTAGCTTCTGTGTAGTAACAATATTTCATTCACAAAACAGTTGGAGAGTGATATATGGTTTAGTGACAAAACGGATAGGTTAGCTACGATAAGTTAGGGGTAGTGAATGTGTAGTGATTTGTTCTCTAAGTCATTTTAATTTAGAATAGATACTAGTATGTGGAAGTCTTCTAAAGAGACAATCTCAGTATATAGTTTGTATATAGTTTATAAAACAATTAGTTATATACTTTGGCGATCCTGGCTAAAGCTTTGTCTAGGTAACATACATATAACACCGTGCACAACCCCCAACGCGGGGGAGTAAACAAAGAGTAAGAGGGAGTCGATTCCAACGTATGGGGGAGTCGATTTTCTCCGCTTCGGAGACAGGGGTATTTTAGGTCACGCCTTTTGCAGGTATTTATAACAAGTATTTCCAAAAAATATATACCTCACGGACGACAGCAATAGTCAAATTTTTTGTTGGTCATAGGTCCGAGTGTTCTATGCGTCTTGTAGTCTCAAACACTTCGAAGCTGTTTGGCAGATTTCAAATCCACTGTAATCGAGTGTCAAAATATGCATGATTTGCAAAATATACCAATTGCTTTGGATTACAGACATTTAAAACGAACAAATGACTAACCTTGGAAGTACAAATCATAACAAATCTTACGAACACTAAATAATCGGGGCATTTTCTGTTCAGATGTTACGGTGACGTAGGGGGGAGTCGATTTACGGAAACTAGAAAACGGGGGAGTAGAAAATATTGTATGTTTAATTTTACATTGAATTTTCATCATCTTGCAAACCTTATTTGATATCAATTGTCAATAAATAAAGTAAAGTATATATAAATGGTTTTATAAACAGTAGCTAGAAATGCAAAGTATGTGTTCAAGTAAAACAATATATATTTATAATTATCTGCAGGTCTGTAGCTCCCGATCTGGAAAAATTCGGATGGACGACCTGGGAGCTACATTGCCACCCATTGAAAAAATTGTATATTTATTGCGCACAAAAACGTGCGCTAGTTTTGGACTGATTAACCTTATTTATATGCAAATTCTGTGGAAACAATTAGTACCATTAAATTCTTCATACAATTTACTACTGATATCGTCTCTTTACTTGCCTCTGATAGTTTTTTAAACACAATCACCAGCCCCGTAAAGTGAAGTGGTGCAGTTTGTTTACATGTAAAAATGGCGACCTCCGATCTCGATGTGAATTTAACATACACACAGTCTGTATTTCATTTTCCGAGGTCGGTAGCGTGTTCCGGAGAAAGTCTGAGGCAAGTAAAGAGACGATATCAGTAGTAAATTGCATGAAGAATTTAATGGTACTAATTGTTTCCACAGAATTTGCGTATAAAGTTAATCAGTCCAAAACTAGCGCACATTTTTATAAATATATTTTTTTCAATGGGTGGCACTGTAGCTCCCAGGTCGTCCATCCGAATTTTTTCAGACCGGGAGCTACAGACCTGCAGCTAATTTATAACTTGACTTTTTAATTTTCTTATAATTTATGTATCTTAATCCAAAGCAATTGGTTATTTTGCAAATCATGCATATTTTGACACTCGATTACCATGGATTTGAAATCTGCTAAACAGCTTCGAAGTGTTTGAGACTACTAGACGCATTGAACACTCGGACCTATGACCAACACAAAGTTTGACTATTGCTGTCTTCCGTGCGGTATATATTTTTGGGGAATACTTATTACAAATACCTACAAAAGGCATGACCTAAATTACGCGTTGGGGATTGTATACGGTGTATATGTGGTTAACGCGCTCAATTCTCACCGATGCGACCCAAGTTCGAACCTCGTGATTGGCATTCTTCGTGAATGTGAGAGGATATGGCAGTCGCCTTCTCAGTCACGTGAGCTCTGGCTTCTTTCCACGTCACTGACCCCCCTCAGCGAGATATTAATATGAAGTTGTTGAACTTGTGTATCAGTTGTTTTAAAATAAAACTTTGATTATAAAAGTTCAATGTTTTAATGCATTTTGTTGTAGCTACATTTCTGTCGAATCTCCATAAGACATGATAGTGCTAATGACTTAAATTTGGAGTGATAATGTCTAAAACATTCACAGAGGTTAGTGACAGTGAATGTTTAAAGCATTGCACGATAGCAGAGGACATTGGTGTTGTGGTGACATCAGACAATATAAGGATATGTTTATGGTTAAGCTTGCGTCATGGCTAAGGTCCACGTAGATTAGCGGTGTTGTAATTGTGTATAGATATTAGTTGTTAACATGCGACAGTAGACGTAACAATTATACTAACATTGTGTGCAATATAAATGGACATTCTGTACATAGTGACATGATCTATAACATAACGAAAGGTTAGGTGACAGGAATTTGAAGGAAAAAATATATTAGATTGTAATGGTTGGAATTGAATTTGAAAATATTTCAGTAATTTAACTCTAGATAAGTGAAGTACTTCGACGATGGATTCGATTTTGCATTTTGGCTGATTTTGTGGTAAAAAAAAAAGTGATTATCATTGAATTCAAAGAATTCCTAAACCGTCCACAACCACATTTGGAAACATATTTTCATTATTGTTTGAACAGTTTATGCAATATATTTGCATGCATCCCTATTGTTATCTCGCTGTCATTTTGAGATCCCTCTCAGATAAAATCAGAAAAATAAACATCTCAATGAGATTACTGAGATATCTCAAAGGAAGAAACCTACATCAATAGTTTTAGAAATTAAAACAGTAACTTATATATACAATATATATATATATATATATATATATATATATATATATATATATATATATATATATATATATATATAGTGTACAGTATCTTCCAATGATCATGGATTTATGATATGCAATTACTCTGCTTGCAAACCGGTATCATGGAATATATTTGCCGGTAGAGAAATTCCAGTTTATAACGCTATGTTCCATATGGAAAACGGTGTTTATTGTTTCAATTTGTCACATGTTTAGCTCAATATGCGGTGGGTATCACTCATGTAATATTTTTTTGATATTACACTGTATATTCTTACGCCATAATTCAATATTACGTAGCTGTACGTCGGATGATTAACGTATATTAAAAAAGTAACGAAATAGTACAGTTGAAAAGTCCGGAGTTATAATTGTAAAGTATATAATGCTGTTTTCTTAAAATTTCTTAAATTTTAATAAATAAATAAGTTTAAGCATTTACGTTCATTGTAGCTGTACGTCGGATGATTAACGTAGATTGAAAAAGTAACGAAATGATACAGTTGAAAAGTCAGGAGTTATAATTGTGAAATATAATACTATTTCATAAATTTTCTTTCATAAATTGATCAGAAATGAACGAAATATTTGTTTGTTAAGCTTTAAATTTTTGGGGGGTAAAATTGTTGACATCTTGTAGTAAATGTGTTGTGAGGCTCATAACTGTGATGTTTATAGAAAAAAAGTTAAACAAAAGACGTGTTAAAACATGTGATAAAAAGAATCTTTCATGATCTCTCATGATTTGCGATGGTATATGATTTTTATCCAATGAGTTATATGTTTTCTATCCGCGAGCCTTTATATATATATATATGCAATGAATAGAAATTTGATTTATTTCCCCCTTTATCTTTATTTTCTTCATTGATTTATGGGAACGCAAACGATGAATTTAAGCAGCTTTATAGGAATAGAAATAAATAAATTGACATTGATGCGCTGCAAGTCTCAACAGAAGGGCTGTTTATAGAGTTTTATCCATTTCCTGTTAAACGTATAGAGTAGGCTTTGTGGCAGTGACGTTCAGTATTAGAGGCGGGTCGTCCATGCGTTAGATATATATCTGGACGAAATCCACATATACATGTACGTAGAGCGAAACTGCTGTTAAAGTGCTTTGATAAACGTTGCCTGTGTGAGAAGACTGTAATTTTGTTTTACTCTTACATAAAAGTGTGTAGGAGAAATGCATCATTGAGTTTAAAAAAATCAATTAATTGGATTGTTTGAAGTTTTATGTTGGCGGGATTTTTTTTTCTAATTTTAACAGAAACATACCATCATAAGTGAATACATACATGTGCACTGAATTTTATTTATATATCAATTGATATGATCTCCTATATGGGGTACAACTTTTTTTTTTTATTAATATTAATACATTTGTACATGCATGAAATGTGTTGCAAGTACGAGGAGCAAATTGTCAAAACGGGATTGGGGTTTTTTTTTTTTTGGTAAATGCCACAATGAATTGTAATTACTCTAGATCTACATGTATATTTACCATGACATGCTATTATATATGAAAAGTGAAATATGCAAGCAGTGCTATTACAAGAACACAGAGTTTTCTGCTTATAGACACACCATATAGGCCGTTGTATTCATTTAGTTTGTTTTACCCTAAAATGCTTATGATGCTGGATGGTCAACAAATTCGCATTAGATCCACCGTAAAACTTTCGAATAAAAATATTTTTTAGCCGTACACTATGAAAAGTTGAATATTTTCCTACATCTTTATACAAACCCCTCCTAACGGAGATAATTAGAGTTTAAATCGGCCACAACCAATTAGCTCTTTTTATAATGTTCATTTCGCAAACTATTTTTTAATGCAAATTGTTAAAACACCATAATTTAAGAAATTTACCCCTTTCACAAATATAATTCTAGCGTGGTAATCGTCGATAATTTACGCAATTTGAGGGGAAAAAATAAAATGCCAAAATGCTGATGAATTTCCAATATAATGAAGAAAAAAAATTACGATTGATTGGCCTTTTTTTCCCTTGGGCGCTGAAAAGCTATAGATATAAATATGGCAAATCTCGCGATTATACCATCAATCAACTTTTGATATCAGTATGTTCTTACAATCCATTGTTTTACATCAGAAAAATCTCATCTTAGAGTGAAAAACATCATTATTGGCGGGCTGGTTTTTTTTTTTTTTCATTTTTACTCGACTCGCGGGACCAAGTCTGGTGAGGAACAAGTTTATGAGATTGATGTGTTTTATTGAAACGTGTCCTCGATTATATCGCCTCGTTATTTTTTCGTCCTTGACAATATAATACAAGGAATACCCAGGGCTATATACAATGATTGATAATTTTAAGATTTTCATCAAAAGATGAAGGTCACGTGTTATAATACTGTGGAATCATTTTTATTCGTGGGGGGTCAATGTTCGTGTGTAGTCAAAATATTCCTGGTTCGTGGGTACGTAAGTCCGTTGGTAGTGTATTCGGGAATATCAAACAACTGCTTTTATATGTAAATTCATGGGAAAGGGCAACCCATGAAAGCCACAAACATTGGTCCCCCACGAACAATGATGATTCGACAGTACTTAATTGGAATATTATATTTGAATGTCAATTTTTCAAATAAATAAGTATTGAAATACATTTGATACTTGGTCATGGTAAAAAAAAAAACCCCACAAAAATAATGAAAAACGAATGTGAAAGTCGATGCATTAATTGATATTGCTAAATTTTGTTACAAATATAATGTTTTTATTTTAGTCGCATTGAATTATGCATATCGTGATATTTTTTAATGAATACATTGTAAATACATCAAAATAAGAAAGATGGATTCAAATATTCTAAATATCTTACATTTTCGATAGTCCGGCGTCTTAATCTCTGAATATATTTTAAGTTACATTAACTTTTCATATCTAACTCCTCATATTTACCACATTTCGATGCAAATTTGCATTTCGTGAGTTCCTCTGGCATTTTACGTGCTTCCCAACTAAATATGTAAACGCTTTTCTGAAGTCAACATTAAACACGGTATATATGACTGGGTTGAGAGCTGAATTCACGTATCCGAGAAATGTCATTCCCAGCTCCACACCTGGAGTCAAATTGCAAGAGCTACAGAAGGGAACGGTTACGTACATGATGAAAAACGGCAGCCAACAAAGAATGAACGCTCCTACTATTATTCCAAGCGTTCTTGCAGCTTTCCGCTCTTTCGACAAAGATATCTTTTGCCTTTGGTCAAAAAAGTTTTGCATGGTGTTGGCATTTTCAGTTATTCTTTCGTTTAGAAGCAGGGCTGAATGGTTTGGCGTGGTGTTGTAACTATACTCTCGGTTGTGGTTCTCATTGTTTTCATTGCTGTCTTCAGATATTTGCTCCACCGCTAGATTTGGAGATGGTGGAGATCTGGTTTTTAAGAGCGCCATCTTGGAAGCTGCTGATGCCTTGGCCCTTTTTCGTAGCCGCTCCCTGGTCGCAAAGAAAATTTTAATGTAAACAAAAGTCATAATGATGAGGGGAATAAAAAAAGATCCGAAGGAGGAGTATATTATATATCCTCTCTCGGCGGTTAGGCTGCACTGCTTCTTCTTTTCTTTGTATAAACTATTCTCTGGGCTGTCAATCCACCCGAATAAAGGTGGTACACTAATGATGGAACTGGCTACCCAAGCTGCCACTATCATGAGCAAAACGCGTGTAATTGTGCGTTTCTGAGCGTAACTAAGAGGGTCGTGAATGGCAAAGTACCTGTCTAACGCAATAACGCAGAGGTTCAAGATCGACGCGGTGCACAACAATACGTCACAGGTGACCCAAAAGTTACACAAAGGTCCACCAAAAGTCCAGTTCCCTTGCAGTTTGTTGGCGATGTGTAGGGGCATGACTATGATAGCCACCGCCAAATCGGCCATCGCAAGAGAAATCAAAAACAAGTTTTGCACGTTGCGTAAAGGTTTGTATGTGAGAATGGCCAGAACCACAAAAATATTGCCGACTATCGTTACTGCTATGGTCACAATCATGAGAAACGTTAGTACGTAATCTTCACCAGAGTTCACAAAAGTGGCATCGTCCGTCATATTGGAAGCCGAAACGTTCCCCCCAACCATGTTGGCTTCTTCTGTCGTACTCGTACGACTGGCGGCAGAAGCTAGGCGACGAATCGAAGCTTATTACATGATAATTAGAGCCTAGACAAACCCTTGGAATGTTTCGCCAGTGACAGCCTTCTCTCCATCTAGATTAACAGAACAATGCTCACCTTCTTAAGTAAGCCTGCTATTGATTGAAGTTCTATGTGATAAAATATATCTCCCGGTTTTCCCCCTCTCCAGCACTTCCAACAATCGCACGCATGAGCAATCGGAAGCGTCTCTGTGATCAAATTTATCTAAATACCAAAAACCCTAATGCAGGCTCTTATACACATAGAATGCTATCTTCTTATAATTTTGTAGCAAAATGATTTTTTTTCAACTTTATTTAATTTGATTATCTTTATAAAATTAAACTTTCACCCAGGAGAGATTAAGCGTTTGTCTAAAGCTCAATGAACTGCATATACTGAAGTAATAATTTTTAAATGTATTTTTTTGAAAATGATTTTAGTAGTTTTTTTTTCTTTTGGTTCTCTATTGCTTCTACGTAGTTGTATTTAATGTATCAGATAATATTTCTGTATTAATGGAAAAATTAACTTTAAAACTACACGGTTTAATATATATGCTACTCGAGTTCTCGTGAAATTAAAATTAAATCAGCCAAGCAAAATGATAAAAAGTAAACCTAAAACGGCAAGCTACAGTATCCATTAGAGTCTGAATGAAGTGCAAGCTAAATACATAAGTAATGGAAACGTATATTTATCCATTTTCTTAAAAAAATACATTTCATCTGGTACAATGATGCCAAACATATATGCATATGTTGCGGGGATAAAATTCAATATAACTGAACATGCAAGGTAATACTAGAAATATTGAGAAGAAACTGTTAGAGATAGTCGGATGTTATTCCTATATTTCTTTATATGCCTTCGGGTTTTTTTTTTTTCAATTGCCTTTATCAACCCCGTAGAGAGAAGAAGAGGAGAGTTGCTCTTGTTTCTCACATTAGGATGGCGACAACGATTGCCTGTAAATAAACACTGTTTTTTATAAGTAGTACATGTAAGTGTCTTCCAAGAGAATTTTGGAACTTTTTAGTGTTAAATATTATGGCAAGCTGTATTTGTTGAACTACTTTTTTAAAAATCTTCAACATGATCATGATCAAAAATATTTGTATTGATATAGATCAGATTAAAGACATTAAAATGTTTATCATAAGAAAAATATGTTTATCTATCACTTTTCCTTGTATTTATTCCTGTGAATATTTAATTGCAATGTCTGTATCTACATTTAATTAACATATAAAATGCAACATATTTAAAATATATATAGAACCATTTTAACAAGTCCTTGGACTTTTGGTAGGATGTAACTATCTTTTTCTTGCGTCAAAACAAGTAAAAATGACGCTGGTTTCAAGTAAAATATACACAGATTGCGTAGTCTTAGCTCAAAAGCCAGACAAATCTTGTTGATTTCAAAGAGCCATGGCTGAGTGGCCAACAACGAAATAGACAGGCCTACGTCATAATGCTGTTTGACACAACTACCCAAAGTCCAAGCTCCTGTTAAAATGGTTCTAGTATGTCATATATCCTTAAACAACATGTAACTATCAAAGTACATAACATGTATAGTAGAAACTCCAATGGTAGATGACCAATAACACGAACGATATAAATAATACAGATGCATTAAGATTCCAACAAAAATAGAAGGAAAAAAAAACGTTACACAAATAAACGCAATCCACGAAGCACTTTCTTAGTAATTAATGACTAGAGCCATTTCGTGACCACTAGAACACTTTCTATTGACTACTCCCCGGGTCTAAACGAGTGATCATACGGAGTGTTTGACATGTGCGGTGTATCACGGGAATAGAGCGAGATTTCAATTAGAAATCACTACCGTGGCTTTAAGTCTTGGATCCTGGGGACCATGGCTGTACGTAGACCCATTAGCAATTTCCTACACTTCTACTCTTAAACTGGTCCATGGTTAGGGTATACTAATTTTTTTTCCATTTATACACAATAGTTACCTAGTGTACTCCGGCAATCTTGGCTGACTTCCAATGTCATTTTTATCTCTTTAGCGTAATTTTTTTTCCAATTCATACTCCATGTTTAAAAAATACGTTTTGGTTTATGTTTTTTGTTATTGGTATTCTTGCATGAAAATTGATGGTATTTGTTTCTAATGTTTCATTTTAAACATGTTCAACACAAATTTTTGGAACTTGATAATACAATTTATCATATTCCCTCTCAAAGTTAACTTGTAACATTCAAATTAGTGTAAACCTGTTTCCATGTATTGATAGGTACAAAAAGGCATGTAATATATCATCTAAATATTAGCATTAGATAAGAATTTAAAAATTGGTTCACTTCAGTTCTTAATGCTAAATCATAGTTAGATTTAACGAGTTGTTGCAAAATGCACTAACAGTAAATACGATCAACCTCTGGGTATGTTAATGTGGCGCATTAATTGCGTTTTGTTTTTGTTTGTTTGTTTGTTTGTTTGTTTGTTTGTCTGTTTGTTTGTTTGTTTTGTGGGGGTATTTTGTTTGTTTGGTTTTTTTTTTGCTTTTTTTGGTTTGTTTGGGGGGTTATTTTGTTGTTGTTTTGTTTTGGGGTTTTTTTTTGTCTTTTATTTTATGCATATCTAGATTATTTTATTCAAACAATGAATAAAGGACCGATACATTTGAAAATCCCGAAAAGTTACCCCCCAAAAATGTCAAAATTTGAAATAAACACATGCATATGAAGAAAATCGACCACTTATTTACACCATGTAAAAGATAGAAACTTGAAACAAAATTTATTCCTCTCGCCATGAGACTGCACTAAAGACTGATCCACAATTGTTTTCACTTACTGAACAATTTAAATGACTTATTGGAAGAATGATCGACAGGGTCTTGTCTTGTCACTGATATCTCGGCGACCAATGTTAGCGCATGCTCCATGAAAGGTAAGGTTATTTACTGCTCAGCTTCGCTTAATGAGTCAGGGGAGATGAAATTGGAGCCAATCTAACACAAAATTGAACTTTTCAACCGTGATTCGGAGGACCAGGATTGTCTAGTTAGACATTTCTATGTAAATAAATTTCAAATCATTCGTTAAGTAATTTGATCACTGAAATTATCGCAATGAATAAAAAGTTAACAAATGATGATGGTTCTGAATTTTTCATCGGGTTGGTAATCGTATTGGTATTTTTTAGAGGTATATTTTATTTCATTTTTTATTCCTAAATATTTATTTATTCCTATATATATATATATATATATATATATATATATATATATATATATATATATATATATATATATGTATATATATGTATATATATATATATATATATATATATATATATATATATATATATATATAAGCACTAGAAATGGCTAACGACACGAACAATTTGTCAAATTTTCGGGACAACCAGTCCCTTCTTCAGGACAAAACAAATAAATTACATGGATAAAAACAAAGAAAATAAAATCTAGCACTACAACTAACACTACTAAAGAAACTATATACAGAACAATAACTACATTTTAAACATTTTTGGATCACAATCTTAGAACAGGTGTTGGCAATACGTCCGATCGCTATAAAGTATGTATATATATATATATATATATATATATATATATATATATATATATATAGAGGATATCTATATTGTGTGATTTTATATTTGCTTTATCCAACGAGTTGAAATGGTGTATATATTCGCGAGTCTTGCCGAGCGAATATAACCATTTCAACGAGTTGGATAAAGCAAATATAAAATCACACAATTATAGATGTTCTATTTATCTCATACAATTTGATTTATATTATGAAGCTTTTGAGACAGCCCCTAATATGACCCGAAATATGACCCGAATTGATTTTTTCAAAGATTAAACGATGATGCAACGTTGTGTTATGCGGTTAGTGTGACCTTGCGCAATACAATTTAGTACGTCATTTCGGAGATAAATATAACTGTTTTAATGTAAAGTTTCACTGAAATAAACCTTAAAATAAAAGTTTATCTCTAAATATTTTTTCTTAGAGCTTAATCACTTAATTAAATGGAAATACTGATCAGAAGACTTGAATAATCAAGTTTGTTGACATACACAAAGTTGCGAATGCTCGTTAGTTTGAATTGACTCGAACGAGGAACAGTTGTTGATGTTTTATAATACGAACACTGGCCTAATGATTCGAAGTTGAAAATATTGAATAAGGATGCTTACTGCTGGTGAAATAAAAGTCTTGGGAGACATTATTTCGGTAAGTTCTTGTATAAAAACACAGCCAAAGCGTTCTGTTTTCATTTCGTCGTCAGAATGAACTCGTTGATAGCTATATATCTAGATTTGCAGTTTTATAAACTTCACAGTTATGTGTTTTCCTTTATATTTGTAATTTAAATCTTCAACAAACTCCATTTAAAATCAATTTTTGGTAGTAGATATAGCTTTATGGAAAATACTAGAAAGTCTTCGAAAATAGGTCACTGAAGCATTGAAGCGAGGGGCTGTGTCAAAAATAGTTCGGACCGGAAGTATTTGATATAGCATCACCCGTTTGATAAAGCAAAGGTTTATCACACGGGTAGTATACACCACACGTATGAGATAAATATATATATATATATATATATATATATATATATATATATATATATATATATATATATATATATATATATATCGTTCGAAAGTATGTCGTAACAATGAACAAGAAGTTTTGGTTAAGATACATGTAACTGATGCATTTTGAATACAACAAAAAAGCGAAACAATGTAAACATCTAAACAATAAAATTCGACGTCAGTTATCATGTAATAATTCAATCAGTTGATTCATAGCGGTTGCGTTGATAAAACGCCGTTATGTTATTAACAGAAACAAAAATATGAAGCATTCTATCGATACGATATCATGTCAACAATACAATCTTTGAATTTTTAGATTTTCATCACATAGGGTTTCATATTTTAATGTTCTTGTGCTCAAATTTTATGGTAACGTCACGGTTTTGATCTTTGTGGATGTCGCCACAACTTGCTTGGCGTTCGCAACTTCTCGGGCCTATCCGGCAGAGCTCGGAAAATCACCTCCAATGGATTACATGGGCGTCCATGAAAATGGCCCTTTTCATAAAACTTGATACAAATATAACACATTTTACGATCTGTTGAGATGTGAGCTAGACTTCATTAAAGTCAATGATATATCCTAAAATATACCACAGAAGCGACAAACAAGGCTATCTAACCGATACTTATTTTAATATGAAGCGACTCCATTTTGTATAAAATTCTAACATTTTAAGGTTAGATAATGTTAATACATTGGAGGTGTTTTTCCGAGGTCTGCCGGAAAGGCCCGAGAAGCTGCGATTGCTTGCTTGTGAGTATATTTCAATGGATGAATGATTTTTGGACTTTTTATTCCATGCAGCGAGGTTTTTGTTCACTCACTAGAAGAAGACTTAACATGTTCTGTTTGATTGATACTAAAATACACCTTATTTTTATTTATCAAGACTTGTTTGATATTGTGAAAATTTCGGGCCTCACGTGAGATTGTGGAACAATGTACACAACAAATTAATCAATAACAAAAATGTAATACCAGTACATGTAAAATATTATAATGTAATTTGTAAATGTAAATAAACAAATCATAGATTTATCTAAAAAAAAAAAATTCAAAAACAATAAAAGTACTCATCATTGCTGAATAAGAAAGGAAAGCTATAATTAATATTTTTGATATTTAAACAATTTTATGTGATGATTATTTGATCAGTAAATAGAGCAAATACCTTTATTTCCAGTGGTTTAAAGAGCAAACAGCTTATCGTGCATTGTTGGCCAAAGCGAACGGAGGGTCATGAAGAAAAGTTTTACGACATCATAAATTTAACTTATTTGTTTCATTGGATTTTAACAATATTTCAATATAATATATTGTTAAAAACTATGTCACACTCTAAATGTAAACACATCAACTGCATTTAAGGATTAAAGTAGTCCTAATGTAGAGAAAGTGTTCATTTTCAAAGTGTGAGATACATATCTGGTACATTAACTTGTTCACCTGTATGTGTGCACTACTTCATGGTACGGTACGGACGAAATGTCGCTGTTCAACAACAAGGATTTGTTTTATGGCTATTCAAAGCATGGTATTAAACTTGAAATCTCAAAATGAATTCTTACAGGATGACGGACATTTTAAGTCAATTTACATTGGTAATCATTATTCTTCCTTTGAAGTTGGATCATCTTAATTAGATGCAATGATTAGATGTACACTTAAACTCAAACAGATACGTTACATGGTTCATGCAGTAATGAATAACAGTACAGGTTATGTGATTTTAAATATTAAATAGCAGAAAATAATCAATATGCATAAGTCTTCTCAAATCACTATAGCAGCTATATGTGGTGGTGTGTGAGAAAATTTAAGTCTCCCTTTTACTAAGACCTGCATATGAGACGTTTCGCATTTACAACAGATATGTGATTGTTCATCACGTGATTTAACTAACAAATCATTTAAAGAAAACTATATTTCTACCATAGATGAAATTCTATGACGTTTTAGTAATGGTTTCATTCACACTTTTTCTTTTCTCATTCATGATCAAAGAAAAAAAGTTTTGGCAAGACAGATACGTGATACCGTGATACGTTACCGCTATTTTCATTCCTACCGATAACCGGGACTTTTCCGTGTTTGGTTATTTTTGCTTTTGAGAGTCGCAAAAGGATATCCGATTGATATTTAACTTATTGCCGCGTGTTTTTGAAATGATATCTGGTCAAGCATTAAAGACTGTCAAATATATAATACTTAATAGTTTTATCCTGGTTAAAAATTGACATATATTTTGAATCATCTTTAAAACATCTAATTAGCATGCTCTCATATGCTATGATAATGACATTGTGATGTTTTCAACAATACAACCAATCAATTATCCGATAAAGTTATGATAACGTACCTGTTCTGGGTGGTAACATATCAGATTTTATGAATTCTACATGCATGTTATTTTGGTTTGATTTTTCAAAAAATCAAGTCCCGCTGTATTAATTTTTTATACATTAAATTTTATTGTTGAGTCTACTTCTGGCTTCTCTGTGTTTTAATTGACAATTGGATTTTTTTTAAAAGAGAGGACCCCTCCCCCGTCCCATTTTATCTTCATAAAAAATTAAAATCACTTTACCCATTTTCAGAAAAATATAAAATATCAAGTAGTCTAATAAAAAGAATTATAATAAATCAACCTTACCTGTATTTTTTAACACTGAGACCTTAAATATTATTACCTGGTAATTATCGTAGTACATACATTTATCTTTCATTTTTCATGCTTTTCTTATGTGTATGTTATAATAATTGCAATTTTTGTTTGATTAGAGATAGCCCAACCCAAGACGATTGGCAAAAGCAGTTCGTTGAAAATGGTCATTTGGTTATTGTATGAATGAAATCGCTGGAGAGATAATGTTTTCATGGCAACATATTGAAATCGATAAATTTGTATCTGTAGCGGTATATGTATATGGAAGACATTGATAATATTTTGTTAAAGTGTGTGATAATAACAATTAAAGAAAACAACGAGGAAGATACATGTATTACGTTCATGGAGGTGCGCAATATGCAGTGCCAATGCCCTTGTAGATCAAACAAAGTTTATGTGATCGTATCCGAGGTTCTTTGTGCAGTACTGTTGCACCTATTACACTGAAAATTCTAGCCGCATGTTTAAGCTCGTGGATAACACCAAATAATGATATAATTCAACGTTTTAATAAACCTATACTACACCACAAAGAGTGAGAACTGACATAAGGTCCAAAAATATGTTTGTACTTTGAATTTAGAAGAAAAAAAATTACATTTTAACAAACAGATGAAGAGAAACCAAAAATGATCAACGACTCATTTAAGTATTAAATAACAGATCATTTAATTTTGTGTGGTTTTCATGATTATCTTTGTTAATGTTGATACCATGTTCGTTATTTTATTTTTTTTTTTTCAACTTGATGTATATTAGTATATTTGATTACTAAAAATAGTCTGTAGCTCAAACAGATACGTTACCATTTCTCCGATTTAACTTGCCTAAATATTACATCAATGTGGCGCTGTATTTCTTTCTGATCCAGCATTTATTTTGTCTTATATGTCTGGTGCTTTGTTTTGAAAATAGACACAGTAATCCAATCAGCATCGTTTAAAAACTCAGATATATGTTTTAAAGTGCATTCTTATCATTCTTATTTGAGCGACTTCTTGTTATGCTGGAAATTGAAAATTGCTACCTAAACCCTCGATCATGAAATGATGTATACATTTGTTATTTTTACAATTAAAATGGTTGATCAATGAGATAGCACGAATCTTTTGACCACAGCATGTGTAAATCTTGCTACACAATTATTAAATATTATATACTAGTACCCCCTGTAATGTATCTGTTTGAGATATTTTTACTACCCATGTTAAGAAAGATGTAACTGACAAAGATCGTCCACTTTGTAAAAATAAAGGTATGTTATATTGCATTTTAAAACGCAAAACAGTGAAAACGAGAGAAGTTTTTTTTTTAAATCCACGCATATAGCAATTTGGTGGAGAATTTGCCTTATACACTATACTTTTATCAAATGGCTTTGAAGATTATATCAGCTGTAAGAATATGGCTGCTTAATAATATTGCTATTGAAATGGTTTTACACAACTCCGAATACTACTATCTTTTTTCGTTTAGCATCTCAAATTATACTAATTCACGCTTATTTTTGCCCCATGTTTTTTTTTTCGCCCTTCTACACTTCATTACAAACGATTTCGCCCCGTCTTGAAATCGCCCAGACACAGTTGTGTTAAAAAGACAGATAGTTTTAGACATTTCTTGAATTCGCCCGCTGACAATGAGGGCGAAAGGGGTGAAAATAAAACGGGGGCGATCGTTTTTTTGGTATATGGTATTGCCAATCGCAACTTCTCGGGTCTTTCCGGCAAGCTCGGAAATACACCTCGAATGTATTAACATTACTGGATGTTAGAATTTTATACAAAATGAAGTCGCTTCCCATTAAAATAAGTATCGGCCAGACAGCCTTGTATGTCGCTACTGTGGTATATTTTAGGGTATATCATTGACTTTAACGAAGTTAAGCTCACATCACAACAGATCGTAAAATGCGTCGTATTGATGTCAAGTTTTATAAAAAGAGGGGTTGTCATGGACGCCTGTGTAATACATTGGATGTGTTTCTCCGAGCTAGCCGGAAAGGTCCGAGAAGTTGCGATTGATGGTATTGCACAACACTGCATCAGTGATTTGTGTGGCTGTAATTGACTGATGAAGATACCCAGTACTGTCCACTAATAAACGATGGAGACAGCAATCGATCGACAGTATATATATGAACCTATTCTTACTATATCATAGTGATATGTATTGTTTTGAGGGTTTTTCTGCAGATTTGAAAGTATTTAAAATATTATACATGTATTTAAATTCTTGTCAATGAAAAGAAAGCAAGGTGGGTTGGGGTATTATTTGTTAGAACCCAAATACTACTACATATCCAACCCCTCCAACCCCCTATACCCTTGACGTTTTACTATTAAAGACACTACGTATTTGTTATCTTAATAAAAGGTTCGAAATAAGATCAAATAAAAATGCATGGTCAGGGAACGCGGTAAGTATGCATTTTTTTTTTTACCATTTTATCGCTTTCCGTGAAATCGGATAGATATTGCTTCGATAGAAATGCGATGGAAAGAACGATGGACACAACGAAATTGAATATTCTCTGTCCGCTGTATAAGAACGACTTCTGTATGTGTCGAATCTCAAGCCTTATTTGTTTTTCTATCTCCTCCAGTATACATATATAGAAAAGGCAAAGGCGTATTGCCGGTTTGAATGCGATCCGTAAATGATCATGAATGAAGTGCTTCGTGCTGGAAGGCAAAAGGTCGAGCTGTTGAATGCCCTTCCGGCGGCTGCAGTGACAGCATAGTCTTTATTGGTGCTGTAGTAATTAATTGAGTACATATTAATACCATTTGATAGTTTTCGCTTGACCGAACGCCTTCTAATTAATTTCCTGTAATTTTTTCACCAGCACAAAAGTATCGCGTGGCCATGAGGCAGCTTTCTTTCTTGAGGATCTACCATTGCCTTGATTGCTCCTTATACACTGCTGATATTATTAGACGCCTAAGTTCAATGGTAGGCCAATAAAAAGACAAAAAAAAAAAAACAAGCTCACCATTTGGTTAAAGAAAACTTACGATACAATTTGTCACTCACGGTGTCTCTTCGAACCATCTCGATTGCGTGTTAAATGTCAATTATTATTTACAGTCGAAGTTGATTTATTATCCTACTACTGGTTAACAATGAGAAAAGGGGAAAACTAGAAGGTGTAAAAGCAATCGTCAAGACACAACGAGTTTGGGTTTTTTTTTTCTTTGTCTTAGTCTATTCGATTAGGCACCGTATTCACGGCATGTTGAATCAGATTAGTCAATATTTGGCAGGTTAATTCGGACGTGCAATTTATTTTTTCTTCTTCTTTGTAAATTGGATTTTCTAAGTTGTTAATGACGATGGGAATTTCGGGGTCTGGTGTGTGAATACCATACATAAATTGCTTTAGGAAGGGATTAAAAACCATTCGTTCTTCCGGGGTTAAGCGCGGGTCAGAGCCAAAACAACGTTGTATCAGTGAAGCAATAACGTAAATTATTCTTGGTTTGTGTTGTGCGGTGCCTCTGTTAGTCTCAACACGTAGTAATTTCCAATTTTTGGGGTCCCCTTTGTCTTTCACGTCATCAATCAAGTCACAACCTTTAACATGCAGACGTCAAATCGCCGTGGAAGGTCTGCTCTCGCAGCTGAAAATGGTAGTTTTCACCAATAAAGTCCCAAATTATGATCTTTACATGTATCAAACACGTTCTTCTTTTGCTTAGATACAAGCTTACCAGATTTTAAATGTTATAAATATTAATAGACCTATTCGACTGCAGAGAGACATGTGTATTTGCAATTTGTTATTAACTGTACCTCTAGCGTTATTTTCAAAAAATCATTTTAAGTGCATATAGATTTTTTTTGGGGGGTGGGGGGGGGGGGGGAGTGGGCATGGGGCCTTCTTGAAAAACTAATGAAAAACACTGATAATGCTTCTCTACTTAGTATATACCGGTGTATGTCTATAATTTCAAAAACATCACAATTTACATCGTAATTTAATTATAACAATCATGCAATCAAGAGACAATGACGATCAAAAATTATTAATAAAACCCACCGAGCGTTCGTCGAGTTCATCCAGTTCAAACCGAGTCTCTTCATTTGAAGGGGAGCTAAATTGTCAATTATATATTAACCATGAGATCTACCTCAGAATTCAAGACAAGATTTACAGAGTCATAAACTATTACCTAATTATTTAATTCTGGTTGTAACGCGCTTTCTCATTGGCTAAAAATATTATTTTATATCGTATAAAGAATGTTGACTACGTCATAGTAAGACTAACGTCAAAAACGTATCAATCCGCCTGACGTTACGTTTGAATTTTGTACAATTTGACGTCATTTTAAAAGACAAATGACCGTTTTTAACTACAATTAAGGGAAAAAAAATTAAATTATAAGCAATGAATTCAATATTTATTAGTTTTATACGATATAAAATGGTTTGAAACAGTTTACGTTTTTTTATAAACCGCTTCGCGGTTTATAAAGCGTAAACTGCTGTGTTGAGATATATTATTTCATTATAAAAGATAGTTAAAATACCTCTTGCAATTTCATGCATATCTATTCAAATGAATACTCTGAAATATACTTGTATATTCATTTCTATGTATTAAAGAGAGGACAATCTAAGTCTAACTTGTGTTCAATCCTTTTGACATCTTTAGTTAATAAACTATATATGTTCAATTCAATTCTCGGTGTAATTCAATGCGGATTTAGTTAGTAATTTATCCATCTTCATGACCATCTGACATTGTAAGGATTAATTTCTTTTTCTTACATTGCATTTTTCTCGTCCGATGCAAATTTTTGGAAATAAAAATGATAAATAACTACATATTATCTTTTTTCCAATAGTAAATGGAAATTGGTACACATACATGTACCAATGGTTGCATCGAAAAACTACTTCTTTTGAGTTCTCCGCGGATGTTTTATCATACGTACTAGTATTGCTGTATTTATTTATTACATTAAAGAAATCTAATGCACATTTAGACTAACATTTTATATAAATATATTGGTGTAATATAACTGTCATTTTAACAATATATATCTACTCTTTTAATTTATCTAATTAAGAACCTCGTATTTGCACCAGGTACGTACATTAATCAGTTATTGTGCCATTGACAATATTATTTTAATAAATGATTTTCAAATATTCAAATATTATCTGTTTAACAAACCCCATGTATCAACGTATGGAGAAACTAAGTGAGTAATCGAATTGAATTGTCTTTCTTTTTTTCTTTTAATTACAGTCATAATTATTTTTCAAACCTTTCTTCCAATTAAATCTGTTCAAAATATGGCCTATCATTTAATCACTTTCTTTAAATGGCAGTTTAATAATATTGAGGAAAACGTCTAGTCACAAATTAAATATTATTTGATTAGTAGTTGCCAAAGGCAACATTATAAGGAAGTAGACTGTTGAAATTCAAAAGTTAATGCCCCTTAGAACATATCCCACTTTTTCATCCAATCAGCAATCGCTAAATATTCTATTAAGTGATGTATTTAATCGTTAAGAATTTCTCCATGTAATAGTTAGATCATATTAAGTAAAATTTACGCGATTAAGAAGGGGCGGAGGGAGCGAAGCTTTTATTTGCGACGAATTTATTTCGCGATTTACAAGAGATAAACTGGTTCGCAACAACTATTTTTCGCGATCACGCTTTATCCACGCACATTTTGTTATAGCACCCATACGGTAAAGACTGGTTCGCGGAGAGAACTATATTCGGGACAGCAAGGCTCTCGCCAACCTCACGAAAATTTCTCGAACGCGAATAGTCTAAAAGTTGGTTTACAGTATACGTCATCTACAGTTGTTTATTTCAATAGTGAATGAAAACAAAAATAATATGCGGAGTCAAAGAGGCCCCCCCCCCCCCCCAAAAAAAAAATAATAATAATAATAAAATTGAGAAATATGAACTATGACGTAGAAAGTCTATTTTCCTGAGATATCTAAGCAAGTCTTACTTTTTTAAATTCAGTAAATTTTAAAAGTACATGCATCTCTTATACATGTATCTTAACGTCTAACATATATTAGATCTTGGAAGAAAATTTTTTTTATAATGATAAAGAATATTTTGAAAAGATAAAAATCTCCCTTTTTAATTTTTCGTACCACTTGATGAGTAAAGGAAGGTAAAATGTTATAAAAGTCTCACTAGGTTTGATTATGCTGGGAACATCAGCCACGTACATGTACCATCGTTTTTTGTTTGCTATTTATTTTTTAATGAGCAGGGTTAATGCCGACCCAGTGAGCTAAGCCCCCCCCCCCCCCCCCCGACCGGTCACTGATGAATGTACCCCGGGTCACAATTTTTTAACAAAGAAGTGGATGAGGTACCATCTCTCCCCAAATGTTTTAACAAACATAAAATTTGATGGTATGGTCGGTTCGAATTTTCTCATATAAATTGTGACAAGTAATATGAATTAATACTAAGTGACTGTCAGCTGTTAGGACGAATTAATTCAGTCTATTAAGTTTTTAGTCTGCTTTGTAAAAATTGCACAACTACACAAATGGTTTTCTATTATAGATGTGGCTTATTTAAAATTAAACTTACCTGTGATTATGTATTATAAATCTATTTTTATTAAATTTACATATGTGCGTATAATGGGGCTTAATAAATTTTAGCGACTGTACAGATGGAAGTTTTCTTTAAAAAACCTTTGATTTATTTTAATTAATTATTACATAATCACAATTATCCATATCTCTCCAGGCTGTTAAAGGTCGTCAATGTTTGAATGCTTGGCACAGCGAAATTGAAAATTGAAATTGAAATTGGCGCAATCTGGAATCAATGAACCTTGCCCTGAAACGTCTTTCACTTAAGCGACATTGTTTGGGCCACTTAAGTAATAGATAAACTTGGCATGAAATAATCTATACCCAGTTTTCCAAAAAAGTTTTGTTTCATGAAAGATCTCATCTCAGTATTACGAAGATTTGAATAGAACCGCCCGTTTCCAAAAACAAAAGGAAAGATAAATTGTTGAAAGGAAATTCCCTTCCTATACTGATGTCAGAAAAGATATAAAATATTTGTCCATCCCCAATGCTTTGTCATTTCTTCACAACAAAGTCTGCCAGGTGGTATAATTTTGAGCATCGTTGTACTCTGAAGGAAGCGTAAATTGCTAACCAGGACTTTAGAGATGAGGTGGAAAAAATTAACTCCCAATTTTGCGTTGAGTTTCGTGAACTAAGTTTTTGGTTAATGGTCTTTTGTATTTTGGGGATAGCGCTGGTGTTATTAAATTTCCTCTTTTTGCCAATGCTACATGCTCGTTTTGGTTAATTCAATCACAGATTGCTTTTCTTTTTGGTCATTTCATTACTGAAATTTGACATCATTGAGATGGTGACCAACTCAAAGGCTCCGCTTAAATAATGGACATTAGGATGAAGAGTATTTCAGAAGACTTGCTTTGAACCTTAACCTATGAATTTGAGATTTTCCAGTTGGCATAAAACTTTAATTAAAACTCTTTGCAAACCTCTTAGGCATTCGTTTGGTTTAATCTGAGCAAAATTGAGCTAAAGGGAAAGAATTTATGGTCCAAAACTGGATTTTAAAGACATCAGTTATGACCTTCACATTTGACTTAAAAATATAGTTCAAGGTCACTACAAACTCTTTACCTAAAAGCTCTGTTTATCTGAAGTATGCGCCAGATAGGGCTAAGAGGAGAAAATACATAATATGGAAAAATAAAAATGGTCTAATATGACCTTAACCATTGACCTAGAAACTTTGTTCAATGTCAATGAACACCCTTTAACCAAAGGCACACTGTTCGTGAAGTATGTACCATATTGGACCTAGGAGAGAGAATATATGATCCGGGTAAGAATTATTCACATAATTCTGCTATATGACCTTAACCTTAAACCTAAATATTTGGTTCATGGTCACTGCACACCATTTGCCCAAAGGCACTCTGTGGGTGAAGTATGAGCCAAATTGGGTCAAGTATTTCTCTTATGGATACCTATTTCCTCTCTATAAAGAATGTTTTGGTTAAAAGAAATAAACTTTCTGTCATAAGAATCACATTTTTGTTTATCAAATACACCGAAAATAACGTATGTCGCCTACCCTAATTATATATTGTCAAAGTGCTTTGGTTTTTCCAAAGGTATCTAACCCCCTTTATTGCCAGTGTTAGCTTGTAAGTAACTGTTTTCTTCCGTGCAATACGTTTGGTAAACTAAATTTATTTTTTAATGACACCAATAAGTCTTTGAATCACATTGACATATTACAGATTAAAGTTAATGAAGAACAGAACTGATAATCGCGGTCCCCGCGATACACCGATTACGGTCCCCGCATGTGGGATTGTACGCGGTGAATACTACATGAACAACTTTCAATATCATTTTTTTTTCTTCAAGAAGTGGAAAAGCGATTGATTTGTCACCTATAATAGCAATTCTTTGGAAAATTTGATGAGTCCATGTCTATCACATTTATATGTCATCATTATGATGTGATCTTTTTTATCTTTTGTTAGGTTTTGAAGATTGGCCTCCTACCGATGCAATAACTTATCGGTAGGAGGCATAACATTTAAAAAACTAAGATCATTAAAACAATTGAAATATTGATGTGGTAGACAGGGAAACCTTACATTTTCGATAAGATTCCCCACAAAATAAGGCGGTGTATTATAGTATCAATATTTCAGCTGCCCGTGGGAAGGCTAATTGTCTTAGAAATTCGAAGAAGCCCTCCCTCCCCCTCCATCCCCTCCACCCCCTCCACCCCCGTTTTTAATCCTTGCCCGTCCCGTTGCTATGTATTTTTGTTTATAAACGATAGCCAAAGGAAATTAACTCAACTGTATGCTGATTTAACCCCTCCTCCTCCCCAACCCCCCCCCCCCCCCCCCCCCAAAAAAAAAATAATGATATATATATAAATGATAAATTAATTAAGATATGAAGAAAACAATATTTCTATGAAGATTATGCATTTTTATTGTAAATTCAGCATTGGTAAACATTTTTTGACCTTTACTTTGATTCACTGATAGAAAGATGTCCGACCAATATTATTATTATATAATCCTTTTTTTATATATATATTATTAATATAATTTACATTGCCGAAAATGATATCTTGTCTCTATGACAATATTAATAATGTAGGTCATCAGTTTGTGGTAGTTATAGTTGTTTGACAAGAAAGACAACTCTCGGTCACCGAATATTGGGAGGGGGTATTATTTGATGCATAAAGGCAGATAAACTGTTAGATTTTATCATCGTTGTACAAGATTTCAAAAGTAAAATACAAATTTCTTTTAAAATTGATATTTTCAAAGTTGCTATGGTAACAATCTATCGCAACAAAACGCTAGAAAAATGAATGCTAGAATTACAAAAAAAACCCACAAAAAAAAACCAGGTAATTAAAATTAAACGGAACATTTCCAGATGTTTTGGAAATTTTAGATAGTTTTGTCCGCTCCAAGCAGTGATTGCATCATCAATAGAAGTAATGCTGTAGTAATATGGGATACCAACTAAACTTATAAAGTTAATAAAAAAAATAGGTAGGGGTATGAAATGCCAGGTGATACATGGAGGAGATACAAGTGAAGAATTTTAATTAAAAACATGTGTACGACAAGGTTGTTTGCTCTCCCCCTATCCGCTTTTTTGACCATTGAATTGGATTATGATAGAACAACAGTAGGGAAAAGAAATGGAATCCAGAGGAATCTTATGAACCAACTTGGCGACCTAGATTTTGCTGATGGCTTGGCTCTTTTATCCCATACGTACTGTCCTTTCCGATATATTTCATTTTATCAAATAAAATATACAAAAGTAGTCATGTTGTATATTTTATTTGATAAAATGAAATATATCGGAAAGGACAGTACGACCAAATGCAAGAAAAAAAACATCAATCATAGTCGAAAATGCATCAAAGACAGGGCTCCGAATCAACAAAGAAAAAACAAAACTTATGAGAATAAACACAAACGTGGCGTCAATCATTTATTTAAGAAGTGTTGTTAACCATCGTGGAATACGTAAAACCACGCCTGGCAAAAGCATATACTGCATTTGGTATGCAAAGAAAGGTATGGAAGTCAAAGTATATAACAATCAAGACCAAACTCTGGATATTTAATAGCAACGTAAAATCAGTTCTACTTACGGGTCGGAAACATGGAGCCTCACAATGGCCAACAGGGAAAAACGCCAATCCTTCATAAACAGAGACTGAGAAACATCCGTCTGATATGGTGGCCAAACGAAATAACAAATGGAGAGATTTGGCAAAGAACTAACCAAATCTCTATTACACAAGAAGTTAAAATAAGACAAGAGAAAAGCAAACCGGTTTTTCTTTGGTGTGAACAGTATCCGTAATCCATTTCTCAACCGCTGAATTGATGAACACTACCTATATCCAGAGAAATGGGGTACTCTATATGCAATAATTTTTGCCAAAAAATAATTAATTTCAACAGCTGGTATTTTTCATCAAAATCCTAATAATATACACACCTCTGATATATGTACAATTTATCTGCAAAAGAATACATTCCTATCTTGAAAACAGTAGAAGAAGTTATCAGTACAATAGCGGTACCTTACATGCAATACTTTGCCAAAAAATGACTAAGTTCAACAGCTGGTATTTTTTTCATGAATTATCAGAAATCAAAAGCCTAGCAATATGCACACCTCTGAATGAACAACTGATCCGCAAAAGAACAACTTCTTATCTTGAAAACTGTAGGAGGTCAGTTATCCGTACAATAAGGGTACCCTTTTGTCAGCCGAATTGTCCATGGCCTATGCTCCATAGGGGAGTGAAAAAAGGCTTAAGTCAAGTAAGAAGATATCTAGGATCTTTTCCCTTTCATCGATTTCAATTGCACTTATATCACATGTATGTGTATTTTAATTAAAAATTGTCCAAATGTGCTGCATGGACTATAGTTATTACCTAAATAACGCTGAAGATTACTTCGCCAACATTCAGTACATGACAATATGATTACATTGAGGAAAGAACGAATTTATTGTTTTATTTCAGTCGTCGTTGACTAGGGAAAAACAAAAACTGAAGTTACTAAAGACAAACAATATCAATCTCCGGTTGCAGTTTATAGTCTGTCCCAAGATATTTATGCAGCACATTTGGCTGATTTTTTAATAACAATACACATACCTGTGAAACAAGTGCAATTGAAATCGATGAAAGGGAAAATTTCCAAGATATCTTCATTGACACATTATAATTTTTCACTCGAAAAAATTCACAGAAACGAAAACAGATTTTTTACGGAGATTTATAATGGGGAATGTTTTCATCTTTTCTCCATTCGGAAGTCATACCTCGCGCAATTTTTCAGCGTTATCATCCGGGTCTGCTGCAATACAAAATCCCCGTAGACATCACATCACAAGACAGATTTTGAACATAGTTTTATCAATGTAACAGAATTGCCAATCACCATTAAGAAATATATAAATGAAAGTTGAGCTTTCAATACTTCCAGTACTTTGATTTTCGTTCATGCACCGATCGGGTTCGGGATCGGGTTTGGGTTTACATCATTTGAGCGTTTAGATCAAACGAAATAAAATTACCATTAAAGAAAAAAAGTTTGACATTGAATTCAAAATGCTAGATCTGTTTCCAAACGCACATTTCTAATGGTTTTTTCCAGTGAATACAAGAAATGTTTGGACTTAGAAAATGGATAGGATTAGATAAAGTATCTAATGAAGTGAAATTTATTTCAATTGCTTCGTCATACAAACGAAGTCTCATTTCAATAGGTAACTTTAAAGAACTAATATCATATATATAGACAGCTGTCAACGTTAGAGATTGTATCCACAAACGTATTGTCATTTTCTTTTCTATGAGAGTGTAGAATTTTATGTATCTTTTTTCTTTTGTTACAGCAATTGAAATTATCATTTTTTCAAATAGGCTATTTGTTTTATAATTGAACTAAAATTTCATATTCTTCTTGCAGGTTGTTTGTCTGTGGCATTTACGACTGTTGGGTAATTATATATTTTTTACAAAGAAATTTCGTATAACTAATGTCCGTTATAATTGTGAATAAAGTTTATTTTTAACGATGGTTTAAGCTGTAACCACACAAACATATCTTTCTTTAAAAGTATACCAGGTTTGTGGGTCCATTAACATGGACAACATTATACAAATATTGACTGGGGTTGAGGGCAACATTGATTATATTAGTCCCCGAGGGACAAAATATTGCCCGACGTGAAGCGGAGGGCAATATATTTGTCCCAAGGGGGCTAATATAATCAATGTTGCCCTCAACCCCAGTCAATATTTGTTTTGTTATATGAAGAAACAAACGAAAGTTTAAGAAAGGATTTGAAAACAGATAGTCGTAATTTTCTCAGCTCAACATAGAGTTCATGAATTCAATTTTGTGCACAGTTCATTTCCAAAATATAGTCAGCATCAAACGGTCACTGGTGATATTCTGCCGCCTGTAGGAATTACGTTACAGATGTTCTACCTGATTTTACTCCACATTAATTCGCAAATCCTTATATCCGTTATGATAGCAAACCGTTGCATTGCGTGTCAGTTGTTTACTTGCCTTGACTGATTGCCTATTATGATGTCACCTTGTTTTGGAGTCACGAAGAGTTATTTACGTCACTGTTAACGAATCAACAAATCAGAAACGATTAATTGAAAGAGAGGGAATATTCTCTAGATATTATTCCTAGCCGGTCAATATTAAAAAAATATTGACCAGTCAATATTTTTCGGATGAGCTAATATTACATTTATTGACTATTTGTCTATATAGGGTTATATAGTAAGAATATATTACTGAATATTACAATACTATAATAATTATTACACATAGATGCTGCTTTTAATCAATAATGAAACAAGAGCTATGCATTGATCATGCAGTACATTTTTTTTCCAAATTTTTTTATGAATTGTGGTTGTTTATGATTTCTATCATACATGCACACTTGTACAGGTTGTACATTTTCTATCATTGAATCTATGGGTGGGGAGGGAGACACAAATCAATTATAGCAGAATTAGGTGGATAAGAATCATATATCATCATGCATGTATACCAAAAAAATTAAATCAATTATATTTGGCACATTCAATAACTCACATATATATAATTAAGTGATTGTTTATTTGATATCTACTAGACAAACATCGAAATCTTAAGATAAGAAAGTTCAATTCTACTAAAAAAATTCGTACTTTTCGGCTTTAAAGGAATTATGTAAAAAAAAAAATGAAACATTTTCTTCGCATTCTTTATTAAATCACCGAAAAAGTAATCCCGTCACCTATATTGAATTTGACATCATTTTAAAGAGGAGGTCAAAAGCTTGTTTAATGCCATTTTTGAAGAGACTGTAGGCATTCTAGATATATTTCATTAGTGAAGAATGAACAAAACTCCAAGATTTGTTACTTTATTTCCTTCAAGTTACATAGAACTTGGCTGTTAAAAACATGATTTTTTCATTGTGTTTACCAGAAAGTTTAGCCCCGGTACATCCTATCAAACAAAAAAGCTATTGTTATGAAACATCACTGAAAGAACTTATATCCTGAAATTCATAAACCTGTAGGCATCTTTCATTTACTAGATCTTGACCTTAATGCTTGGGACCACATCAATGTATAAACACAAGTTTCTGATGAAAACGGTATCATTCAACAAATAAATGACTGTGCATAATAATTTATCGTTACCAAAGACAGATGCTATTAGATTTATAGGCCTACATGTAAAATCGTTTTTTAAAAAAATGTAGATTTTATATAATTATTTCTCTGGCAGGTTTTATATCATAAAATATCAAATTTTACGAGATGAAAATTTTCGAACTGTTACTGATGCTTCCACACAAGACAGGAAAAAACATATCAACACAGTTCAGGGGAAGATCAATAAAAATAATACAACAGGTAAGGTAGAATCAGAGATCAGTAGCATTGTATTTTACATTTTTTAACATTAAAGTATTGGAAATAGGATAAAAACTAATTTTAAACTATATGTTTATGTAGCTTTTATTCTATCATTATTTCAATGTATAATGTTATTATTTTCTGTTATTTTTACAGATATAAAGACACGCAAGAATATCTTGGACACAGTGAAAAATGATCTTGGTAATCATTACTTGCACTGCATTTAAGTCATCAGTTTATTTTTTTTTTTATAAATCTGCAAAATATAAGTATGTTCTAAAATAATGTTTGATTTAGTATCATCCAATTTGCAGTGAATCGGGTAGGGACACATGTACCTATTCCTCTACTCAAAATTCTTCGAGTAAATGACCCCCAAGTTTTGATCTCATTGACCAAGTCCAAGAATCCAGCCAAAAGGAAGAAGGCAGTCCAAACCTTAGGAACTATTCATCATTGGCCTGGTATTCATTTAATACCAATAATTTTTTTAAAAACAAATTTGTGGTGTCTTTTTCTTTTACATTTTCTTTTGTTATCAAAGACCATGTAAGCAAATTAAGTAACATTTTCAAAATTCCTCTGATAGTGCATAGCAGTGGTATATTTAAGAAATTAACAGCAATTTAAAAAGTTCACAGTGATATGAAGTTTGTTGGTCATGTGATCAAATCCTGTGAAGTCCAAAGGGCTTCTCAGTAGATTTGATCACGTACCAACCAACTTCATATCCTGGTGAACTTTTTAACATTGCTGTTTATTACTTATATTTACGTTTGAAGAAGGAAAACCATTCAGAATCATTAAAATAACTGTGTTTTTATGTCATGAAAAAGTTCACACAGAATTGAACGTTTTCGCTATTCTATAGGTTCACATTGGGAAACATATTTGCAAATGTAAATATACATGTATTTTTTTATCCCTGATGAACATCAAAAATATTACCAAAAAATGAATAGATATTAAAGAAACATCCTGATCAGAAACCTGTGAATTAAGCACACCTTATTCATGTGAAAAGTATTGCTTTGTTTAAGAGGGCTGGATGGTTGTTGCCATTTTTAGACTGTATTGATCTCCTTTAGAAGAAGAGCTCTGTATAAAGATAGAGGAAAGTGGTCAAATTTAAAAACCAAAATTTTTGGAATTTTTCTTTACTATTTAATAAATGTTTATAGTGTAACAAATCAAGTTTAAAGATTTAAGGTAGATCTGATGAGTAATTTGTTGACAACCCTGCAGCCTCCTTAACATTTATTTTCTGTTTTTAGACAAAAAGTATGAGAAAGTTAGGAAAGTGTATGATTCTAGAACATTGGTGGGTTTGGCAAGAACACAGGAAGTAGATGATCGTTTCTTTAATCCATTCCCTACTCCAGACAAATACGAGGTCAGATACGTGTACATCGTAATTTTTTCAGTTACTGCAGTTTTCTCTGTCTGTACTTCAGTTGTTTTGGAAGGGGAATTACTGCTTCTTATAACATTGACTCATTAATTTCTTTTTCATTTTTTTTAGTCTCTCAAATGGTAGAGGGAATTTAGAAATAATAATTTCATTGTTAAAAATTTAAATGCTTACAATACATATTTGTCTATTTCTCTGATAGTTTTTTTGAACAAATGTCATGTATTTAAGATCGAGATTTCGAAATACATGCTTATGTCAACCTGTAGAACATACATGTATATGTATTATGAACACTTTCAATAAGCAGTGAGTAGGAACTGTAGTACCTTCATACTTAAAGAGTTTCTTTGTGTTCTAGGAAGATCTGGAGTCTGCTCTGAAGGCTCTACTGTCTTCCTTACCAAAAGATGGATTCAGCAAATGTGTGGAATATTTTACAACACAGGCACTCATTGAAGGGAACATAGAAGAAGAAAGGGTAATTCTTTATACTGAATTGAAGAACAAATATTAACTTAAAAGGTTATTCAGTTTGAATGAGTATACTTAAATATACAATACCCGGTATATAATATGGATTTTCACTGGAGTAATATTATGTATATGTTTTGTTCAATTTTGTACTGACTACTGTACAGTATGATACCATACTATCAAATAATATGATACTGGTACAATGTACATTACCAGGTACATGTATTTTGAAATTAAATACATATACATATACCTGGCAAGCAAGAGAAAAAAATGTATTATGTGAATTGATTTCTGATTTCTTTGGATTTTAATTTTAATGCCTACATGATCTGAGGTGTGTTTAGCAGATCGAGTGCCGGCAGGTGATTGCAAGCACTCACCAAAATTTGTGGTGCAGGTATAGGACTCGCCAGCACCCGCTCTCTGAACAAACCTCTGTTTAATATTGTACTGTAGTCCATTATCTTTGTCAGGGAGGATATTGGAGTTTTGGAGGACCAGGGGTGGAATTTGCCAAAACAGTCAACAGAGGTCCAGAGGAGAGGGTAGAAATCATTTGTTTGCAGGCTTTAATCAGTCACTCCAATGTAAGTTTAATTCTTATGAGTTACTGCAAAATATGTAAACGTATTATATTTTATGTGTACAATATTTGGCAGAATATGATTTTTCAACAAGTAAGAATGGATTTGATTTAGCGCATTTCTGAATGTACTTATTGATCTACTAATATATTTTACATTTGGCGATGTACTTGATTTAGCGGACACCGTTTTCCGCCAAAACGCTAAATAGAATACACAGCGAAATGTAATACGTTTACAGTACTGAATACAGGGAAATATTTGCCCCTGTTTTATTTTCGCTCCTTTCACCCTCGGTTGTCAGCAGGTGAATTCAAAACAATTTTTTAATAACTGTGTTAATTGGAATGAGTATCTGTTTCAAACTCTGTCTTGGCTTATTTATGAAGGAGTGAAACCATTTGCAAAAAAAAAAAACCAGGGGCCAATAAATAAACCCGTATACAGTACTTTTCATCTACAGTACAAGTACTGAAAGCAAAGTTGTCTAAGAATTCTGTGACTTGGAATTGAAATTTTATAAATTCATGGTCAAAGAAGCATGGTAAAATATGATAGATTTACTTTGAAGGAGCGTCACAATTGTTTTGAAATGATGAAGTTGGGAGTGCTTCCATTGCTTCAACAGACTTATCACAGGAGGAAGTACAGCATCGTGATGAGGAGACAGATAGCAAGGATTCTGGGAAATCTGTCCGTTCATAAAGAGTTGCATAATAGAATAATCAAAGAAGGTTAGGAAATTAAATAATTCAAGAAATTAAAAACATTCTATTAAACTTTCTGATGGTCTGATAGGTGTTAATTAGAACTGTTATTTATTTCAATGTGTGATGCATGATTAAATAAGACACCTACTTAAATACAGCTACCTTACCAGTACATTAATATCTTTTTTTATTATACGTGTAATTAATCTAATATAATGAGTCATCTAATTGGTCTAGACAAGTCCAATTAACGGGGGAATAAATATCATATCCACGTGTTCCTCATTCTTGGGGGCCTACCAGTAATTATTTATGAAACTGCCTGAAAATGGGCAAACAATGTAACCAAACAAATTATTGATTCTAAAATTTCATCAAATTTTAAAAAACAATTTAATCCATCTAGATCAAAAAACAAATTAAACTTTATATAAATCAGATGATTGAAAATGAAAAATTAACATAGAAAGATAAACACTATCTCATAACGTTTTTGCTCTCAAAGAGTTGAAAAACTATTAGAACTGAATGTATTCTATCTTATTGTACATATGTATGTTGGTATGATAAACAATTTTTTGCACAAATGTTTGGGAGATATGGAGATTTATTCTCCATGAAAAATAATATTTTCCTCTAGCATTGCCTTGGGAAATATGATTTTTCTTATAGGAATAAATAATAGCGAGCAAAGCGAGCTCTAAGAACCAGTGAGTGCAGGAAAAAGAACAAACTAAACCTACAGATTCATCAAGAAAAATGTTTTGGGAACATCCCATAATGCTCTCTAACGTTTTCTCCCCTAGTGCTATGCCAAAAATGGGTAACATTTAACTCATAATTTATGGTGTCTTGAGGGTTGAAGACATGTTTTGATTACTGCACAAGCTTTGGTGAGACCGAAGAGATTTTTTACATGCTTTCATTCCCTCGTATTGAGTTGAGAATCGTAAACAAATGATTATAGATTTTAACGTATGATGTCACAGTGATCTCGGGCTATATTTCCCGCAATAAATTTAGAGGTGGATCAAACATCTGTAATGCGTGTACTAGCTATTTCTGTATAAACTGCGATACCTGCCTCAGATGATTTGTTTTTAATTTTTTATTTGGTTTTGATAGAGAGATTATATATATACAAGCAATGGCCATACTTTACTTTCATATCGATCCAATTTTAAGCTAATTTTGCATGCATGTACAGAAGTATAAATAGAGAGGAAATTTAAACAAAATAGGTCATTTTGAACTAAATATAAAAGAATAAAGAGAAAAAATAAACAGTTAAAAAATCTACGCAGATATTGCATATTGTCAAACCATTAAATTGGAAAATAGGAAATTACACACCTACAAACAGGGACTGGGGGCACAGATACAACGTATGTAAGTAGAATGCAAAAATAAACAAATCTAAAAAAAATTATGAACCAGGAAAAAAAAAAAGATCAGATAACAACAAGGTACAAAAGGAAAATAATACAGTATATATATCGTTTACGCTTTTGACCAAATTAAACACAAATTACATTTTACAGACTGATCAATTCTCTCCAAAAGTAAAGAACGGTTTTAGGGGGAAGCAAGTCTATGTATTTTGAAAGAATTTTTTTAAACTTAGAAATATTATATAGTTCTCTCTCTCTCTCTTTCTCTCTCTCTCTCTCTCTCTCTCTCTCAAAAATTCTTTGATATTAGTTGATAACTGGCAAAATATCACTATTAAAGTTGACAATGATGTAAGGTATGTGTATTTCTTGCTGCGCTCGCCACAATGGTAGCACTGTAAAACATATTACAATAAATATATAATATGCTTAAAATTGATTAATGGAAACATGTATCAGACTACCTGGTGAATTCATTCAAGATAAGTAACACTGGCTATTTTTAATAGCTATAGATTGAAATTTTAGAACATTTATATGCTGTACCCCGGTATATAATGTTTCTGGTACATAACTTTCACAAATTCTCAGGATGGGTGTCAATACTGTATAAGTGGTCCAAATCAGCAGACCTCCAGTTATCTCTGCATGCCTCCCGAGCTCTGGTCAACCTGGACCGGGATGAAGGGACAGTGCTGTACCCCAGCGGTGTGTACCTCCTGCACCCCACCCACAGATCAAGGTCAGTACCAGCAGGGTCAGGGAAGATATTTTTTATATACATGTACCAGTACAGTAAAACAGAGTTATATAGGGAGCCCCAGGTATGACATCGGGGGAATATTGTTATATGTATGTAACAGAGACATTTTTTGCCTCTGCTGGGGTTTGAACGCGGGTCCTCTGGCATGCCAGTGCAGCACTCTACCGATCGAGCTAAAGGGTTAACCCACTAGCCAGAGCTAGTCGGAATGCAATATACCTGACTCTACCACATTCTCGTCCTCCAAGAAAAGAGTCGTCCTCGACTCTTCCGGAGTGCCAGCACCTATGAAGCGAAGTACTAGAGACAATCTCTCTCACCCGCCAGAGAATACCCAGGTCCTAACGTGGACGCCAAATGTAATAGAGACACTTTTTGCCTCTGCTGGGGTTTGAACCCAGGTCCTTTGGCATGCCAGTCTAGCACTCTACAGATTGAGTTAAAGGGTTAACACGCTAGCCAGAGCTAGTAGGAATGCAATATACCTCACTCTACCACATGAACATGTATCTGCATATACAGAAAAACACAGTTATCACAAAGCCCCAAGAAAGAATCTAGGGAATATTGTTACATGTATGTACATGTACCAGTACAATAAAACATGCTTATAGCAAAGCCACAGGGACAAGTCAGGGAATATTGTTAATACATGTACATGTATCTACAACATTACAAATATAAGAACATTGGAACACAATTTTAGCAAAGTCCCCTTGAACAAAAGATTTTTTCTATTAATCATAAACATTATTTGTTTTATTTACATTTTAAGAATAGGGAAATGAAACTGACTTCACTGTAAGCAAGATTTTGTTATAAGTATGTTTGTTGTAACTGTTTTACTGTTCTCCCTCAGGATTAAGCAAAGGTCTTTGAATTCAAGAATGTACACATTCACCATGTTTTAATTATTAATTATTTACTACATTTCACTGCTGTAATCTGTTGTCTGTCTATCTTAAGAAAAAAAATATGATTTAAAGAGCAATTTACATGAATGTATATTCTTGCATGAACTTGATGTCACAGAAACATCTTTTTATGATTAAGATTATTCTTATGATAAACTCTAATGAAATAAAGCTCACTTTAAATGCAGTGACCCATTAATGGCTGACGTGGTTTTTGTCCATGGTTTACTGGGAGGACCTTTTAAGACCTGGAGACAACAGGACAGGAAACTTGCGGACAAAGACAAGGTGTCAGATGGACAGGAGAGTGTCCGCAAAGGAACCTACACATTCTGCTGGCCAAAGGTACGGGTATACTGTAGATTTCTAATTAAATGCAAGGAATTAATATCTGTGTAAACTTGTTTGAAACACCCTTAGCAGATTTTTTTTAATCTTGCTTTAAGTTTTCTGACATTTGTGAACTATATGAAATTAAATATATAAAAATATGGCATTCATAATTATATATTCTGGCGATTTTGATACATAAGTTCTTGAGTAAAATAGGAAACTACAGTAAATACTGCATAAACTTCTTATATTTCTTTTTGACTTTGTGGCAAGTTCCATTTTTTCATTCAAAGACAAACATGTATTTCAATTTTTAAAGTACGGCATGCATTTACTGAAGATTTTTGTTAAATTTATTTAGTGAAATTAAAATGAATATGCACATTTTCAAAATATATGTGGATTCTTTAGAAATCTTTACAATTCAGTCTGCAATATTGAAAATCAAATGTTGCAAATACTGATTAATTGTTTTAGATTGTTTTTTTTTACTTGAAGTTCAAATTAAGTAACATTGCATGTTTCTATCTCGATCCCACAGTAAAGACCAAAAAATTCCACAAAAAATTCTGAATTCCCCATAATGTCCTGTATCTTAAATGCTTGTTACTGGAAATGCTAATGTGTCCTGTATCTAAAATGCTTGTTACTGGAAATGCTAATTTCAACAAAAATCTTGTTTTCGTCTGGGTTCAAATGGCTTGAATAAATGGAAAATTCATCTTTAAAGTATAATTGTCAGACCAGGATGACATTTATTGTTTTGTTTTTTTTTCTTTTTCTTCAAGTAGAGAATATTTTAACATTTATTGTTTTGTTTGCTTTCTTTTTCTTCAAGTAGAGCATATTTTAACATTTATTGTTTTGTTTTTTTTTCTTTTTCTTCAAGTAGAGCATATTTTAACATTTATTGTTTTGTTTGCTTTCTTTTTCTTCAAGTAGAGCATGTTTTAACATTTACTGTTTTGTTTGCTTGCACAAACTTCGAGTAGAGCATTATTTGATAATAAAGCCAATTAACACCTACTGTGTATTTGACCAGCCTATATTTGACCAGCAATCTTATGTTTTTTATTGATGTTTTGAAGGACTGGCTGGCTAAAGACGTTCCCTTCATTAGGATTTTGTCGGTAGAGTATGACACCAACCTCAGTACATGGAATGCTAGCTGTCCATATGAAATTGAAAAGTATGGTTTGGTGATATATTTAAATTTCTGATATCAATAAACTGATAATTGTCTCATAATCTTTGGTCACTGATAAGTCACAAATTGTGATATATGTTTAGCTAGGAAGGAGGCCCCAGTATTTTGAAGCTGTTTTAGACTTAGGTCAGAACTTGTATACAGTATATAAGATCTATCATAAAATACAAGCAAAATTCAAAAAATATTTTTGAATTGTTTCCCTATTTTGTAGCTACCTTCACATTTCAAGTGACAATCTATGATCAATAAATAATTAGCAACTGATCGTAATTCTGACTTAAGTCTTAGATCTTTCATGATCCTGGAGCTAGGATGTCATTATCTCTTGGATGATTCTGGTATCTTTAGGCGTTCGCTGCAAAGGAGAGCTTCAGAACTACAAGAGAAACTCAAAGCAGCCGGGGTGGGGTCCCGCCCCATTATCTGGGTCACTCATTCAATGGGAGGTCAGTTCTGCTCAAACATTGTATGTATACATTTTATAAAATTCAGATATTCTTTATCTGTTACAGTCGAACACAAAACACGTGACAGTCATTCATTTGATGATGCCGCTTAAGCTTCAAAGTGAGAGTTATGAATTAATTAAGGATGTGATACGTGAAGCGCAACCTTTTCCTCTCCAATTAGCAAGGGCATATTTTTCACCTACATAACAATAATGAACTATGAAACTACGAAAGATTATCTCATATGATTAATATATTTTAATGTAACTAACTGATATATATTTATCCTATACAGTCATTTATGAAATTCAGTTCTTTGGTATGTGGATCCGCAGTCAAAGGGAAGAAACTCTTACTACTCTATAATTTTTGTTCTGACAAGTTTTTGTTTGAAATTCATTTACAGGTTTGCTGGTGAAGGAATTATTATATCAAAGTGACCAAAAACCTGGTTATTCCGACATTGTTGACAATACCTCGGGAGTCATCTTCTACAGCACCCCCCACCGTGGATCTGCCCTGGCCAACATCTCCAGCAGGGGGAGTCGTATTTTCTCCCCGACAGTGGAAGTACAGGAATTAAGCCAAGGTAAAACCCCTCAAAATACTATATTACAGTATTACAGATATTACAGTACTTTGATTTTGCAAGATCTTAATTTTGCAATAGTAAAATTCATGTATTACCATAAATTTATTTGCATAACATAGTTTTAATGAATTACATTACACGCATGATCAGAGTTTCTGTTTTTATATGTAAAAGTTTATAAGCAAGAAATAAAACAATTATAGTAATATGACAAGAAGAGCATCTTATTATTTTAGAAATGAGGCATGAATATAAAAGCTTTTGCATATATAAAGTGTTTTATAATATTTAGTGCGTGAAATTATTGTTACTTAATAATAATATAAAATTTAAGGAAAATAGGAAATTCTTTTGAGAACATTACTTGTGTGTTGTAGATTCCCCAGCTCTAAGAACTTTACACAGTAAATTTAAGCAGATTGTGTCAGAAAACAGAATCAAGTGCCTAAGTTTTGGTGAAACAGAGAAGCAGTCTGTTGGTTATAAAAGAATCAAAGTCCTGATAGTCCCACCAGAATCTAGTGGTAACTGAGAAAGAACTAACTGATTGTTGTTTAATATTCAGATCATCTTCAATCAAATTACTCTTGTTTCTGATTACATGACCATCGTTAAGAAAGACTTTATAATAAAAAATAAGGAAGAAATATATCGGTAATGATCATCGACTAGGTTCGAGAAGAGATATCTTGAGAATTTCTTAAAGGTCTTCAATTTTTACGTTTTATTACTTACAGATCCTGGTTTCGGAGAGTTTCATCCGCTGTCCACCACTCATTTAAACGTGTGTAAGCCATGGGACAATAATTCGGAGCTGTATTTACTTACTGTAAAATTTATCAAACACTGCATAATGTTGGATCCACTGACTCGTATCATGAAGGCTGGCAATGTCGTCCATAGGTGATGAAAGACTTGCAGAGCAGGCTTTTGGACTTACTTTACCCTAATAAAGTTATTATAAGCAAATGATAAGAGCCAAGATTCAAGTATAAAGCTGCCATATTTCCTGCCAATAAAATATATATTTTTATATACCATAGAAATCTTTGGCATTATGAATCAGGAAAGAGTCTCAAGGAGAGATACGTATACACGTTTTTATTTTCTGTCAAATAAAATCAAGAGACATATTCAAGATGTATGATCAATTTTCATTCTTCAAAATATTTTAATAATTTTAAAATTTTGTTTTCAAACAAAAGTGTTGCATAATTTTTGTTTCTGTTATGTTTGTTTTTAAAGGCAATTAAATTTTAAAATTCATGAAAAAAGCACACTTGGAAATAGATACGCATACTGGTAATTGTATTACATGTAATTGATATAATCATGTTTATTACCCAGTATATATTGTGTAAAATTTGTTCATTGCCTGATCCACTGTTTAAACTTGCATGCATTAGCTTACCAAGGGCAAACTCCAAAAACTATCATTGGTTTCGTGAATAATCCTGTTTTTGATCCACCAAGAATGTTTTCAGAGGTAATGAAAGCAATAATCACCTTTTGAATACATGCTTCTTTCTACATGAACATGTTAGCACTCATGCAAATTTATAGGTAGATTTTTACCACAAAATTGTGAAGAACCCAATCAGAATAGCTCATGAATTATTCATGAAACAAAGAATGGGAGTTTTCCCGTTGTCAGGGAGCATATTTGAGACCAGTTGTGGGTTGCCAACAATGTGCCTGTGTTATGACATGGCTTATTTGGTGGTTCACTTGATCAGGTCATGTGTAAATTATCTAGTCTTAATTTTTTTTAAAGGGCACATATAAGTTGTACTGCACGTTACATGTTCATCTGTTTTTTTTAAGTTCAATTTTTTTCAATTAGTTTGCTTTTTAAGTTTGTTACCTTGTTAGAATCAAGTTGAATTCTCTGTTATGTGTTGAATCTTTAGTTATTTTTGTTAATTTCTAAATACATATGTATTTATATGTACATGTGTTTTAAATTCTTATATTGTTTTTATTTATTTATGATATAATGTTATCTCAGATTATCATTTTTGTTGTATGGTGGGAATGTTGTCTTATAGATTAATTAAATAATAAAATTTGTGTTTTTTGTTTTTGAATAGTTTTAATTTAGTTTGGATCCTTTTACTCTTTGATACATCATGTATGAGATGAAAAGTATGCAACGCATAATATTGAAAAGATAAGGCAACTGACTCTCTGTTTTTATATGTTTTTTTTTATTTTAGTTTTTATTCTCACGAATTCAGTGCATTTATAATTTTTTTTTCAATGAGCATTGTTTGTGTTACCAAATAAAATTTATATAAATCTTGTTGACACTTAATTGTTCTTAATTCTTTATGAATGATATATGACCCATACATTTCATTGTAAGAAGTGCCATTTTAATATACAAGTGTATATATATGAGGCATTTTTATATATCAAAAAGAATTCTTGATTTAAATATTTTGAATATTTGATATCGAAAAGAATTCTTAATATTTCATATCAAAACTTCTTTTTTGTGATATCAGAAAATAGATTTATTTTATATACTGATAATCTATTTTTTAATGAAATCGTGTAAAAAAAATTTGGGGTGTTAGATTTTAAATTATTATCTATGTGAATATTCTTCGGCATTTAAAAGAAAAATTGACAGAAAAAATATTTTGTGATAAGAAACATTTAAATTCAGTTTGAATTTCTGATATCAAAAAATCATTTTCTGATTTCTAAAAAACAATTCTTTGATATCAGATAATTGTTAGTTTTATACTAAAATTTCTGATATCAGAAAATGTTTGCAGGGACATATAACGTTAACGATATATCCCTGATCTTTGATATTGATATCAAAACATTTTCTGATATCAGCTAGAAAATAACTCAAAGTATTATAACGCCTATTACAGTATAACTGATGGTCATAATACGTTAAATAGCTTTTCATGTATGTCTTCTTGAGATTTAAGAGTGTTGATACTCAAGCCTTATATATATGCTGGGACCGTCTTGAGATATCCATGTAGTACGAATAGTTTAATGTACGAACTAGCCTGCTGTTGTTTATCTATCATAGAACGACTTGTCTAAATATGATCCGCCTTTCGGTTCTGCACTGAAAGTGCAAACAAAAAAGTTTGCTAAAATTAGCAAGTTTATCTGTCAAAGGTAATATGTTTGTTAAATATGGGCTATTGTTCAGTGAGTTAATTATTTTTTTTTTGTAATATGTTAAAATATTTAGCTGTTTCAAATATTACGCCGAAAAATATTGCTGAAAGACCAAAACCATGTATTGATTGACAGTGACGTAATGGTAAATACAGGACAGTATTCTAAAACGCCCCATAAAAAATATGCAACATTTCCTATTCATTGTTTACTATTTATTTTCAATAACATGTGAAATGCAACTTGAATAACTTGTAAGGCGGGCTAAATAAGTTTTTAACATACTGACAATGAAGTATTAAAAGTGCGAGTGGGTGGTGATTGTGCTAAAGCCCGTTTTACAGGACGATTTCATTCACCTTGAAAATGGTGTCACTTGCATACCTTCATAATATTCATAATATTCTTGTGAGCAAAATGAGCAATTTAGCAGATCAAACATTATTTAGTTTATTTTTATTTGGTTTAATAATTATTGTGGTAGTCATTGTTAAACTACCAAATAAAATATACAGTGACTGTGTAAAGCAATTGTACAGTCTGTCTCAAGTTACCATTTCTGTCTCGTTTTTGGTAATTGTTAATGAAAATACCCATAACTTTCAAAGAGGTACAATTTTATTCTATAAAAGAGGAAAAAATCCAAGATTTCTTTATTGAGAAGTTTCATCTCTTTTTACCCAGAGAAATTCACAGGAATGAAAACAGATATCTTACAAAGATTTATGATGGAAAATATCTTTTTTTATTCAGAAGTATCCCGGAATATCTATCACAAATTCTTAATTATTTCATTTTGGTTACTTTTAAGTGTTTTACAATTCAAAACCTCCATTATGATAGATTTTTAATTTAAGCCATGTCCTTCAACCTGACAAGATAAAGGGGATATAATCAGATTTTTCCTTCAAGTGAAAAAAATATTGACATATTTATGAAAATTGAATGATTTTTTACATTTAAGAAAATGAGCTTCATAAATATCTTGGGACAGAGTATAACTAAAAGTATTTGGGCCTAGCTCTAGCTTTCATTCTTTATAAATTTTGATTTCAAAGATAGTTTAGTATTCAAAACAACCCCCACATTCACAGCAGGATCAAGATACTTGTTAACTAACATTGCTTTTTACGTTGATATACTGTATACATGTCATACATTGTATTTGAAAGAAAAAATCACTGTATTACAGTGTCCATAAAATATGCTATACAATTAGATTAAGCAGTTATAAGTGATAGCTGGTGACATTGATGACAATTAAATGTGAGGATTTTTCCCTAGCTTTGAAACTTTAAGTATAAAATGAAGAAATTCATGGACTTTGCTGACAAGTTTGACAGAGTTGTCCACCATCTTGCAATTTGGGTCGCAATATGTATGATAATTTCATAAGATCCTGATGCCATTTGTGTCCTTTATTGCATGTAGTAAAGCTTCATATACTAGGATTGTTGGACATTTTCATTTTGTTGTAATCTCTCTGTAAATCAGAGACCAATTGAAGAGTCTAGTATTTGTGATGTATTCTGTGTAATTCGATCAGGACGGGGATCATTTGATGTCTGCATGATAACTAAGAATAGGTTGGACATGCAATGATGAAAAGAAGACTAAAAGATTTCTGAAACACTAAGACAATTATAGATAAAAGAGTGATTTATCAACATTTGAATACCAGGGTATTTTACTTCTGATCAAATCCTGTATTTACTACCTGGTAAATGTTGACTCTTTATATAGAGTGCATTTCATGTTCAGTTTAAATTTACATAATTTATATGTTAACTTCTTACACATCATGATAAGGAGTGTATACATTTTACAACATGTATGGAAGGGGTGTTGCCCATTTGTGCATTATTTGTACCTTTTTTAATTATCTTTCTAGGACAATCCTTTGATGAACAAATTAATGAGTCATACAGTCATCCATTTGAAGCAGAAACACAGGTAAGGAATCAATTGCTACATACATGTAGGTTTCCCATTTCTCTGTTTGAGTAATGATTGAAGTCTAATTAAGTAAGACTAATGAGTAAGACTAATATACCGTATATCCGGGGTTTTTTTGCTTGTCACAAAATTTGCGAAAATGGGGAAAATGTGGCACACTGCTATGTAAAAGTGATTATGAAAAAAGCGAAAAATAAACGGATATACGGTAGTTCTTAGCATACATTTACTGACTATAAGGACTATAAGTGTAAATATATTAAATTTAATTAAATTTTGTATTGGATTCATCATAGTTCATTAAAGTTTAAAACTATAAACCTGTTTTATAAAATTGGATGTTATCTTTTCTGCTATTAAAAATAAATCTTATTTCATAGATTATATAATATTTTTATCACACTTTTAAATATATTCTGCAAATGCCTGCAATATGTATTTATGAATTCCTTAATTTAATTTTGTTTATGCAAAAATTAATATGCATGTATTGCCTTTCAAAACTGGAATATAAAATTAAGCTTAATGTCTAAGTTGTCATTAACAAAAAATGTAGCACCAGGGGTATGTAATTTGTATGAATGTACTTAGAAGTACTGATATAACTGTAATTTTTTCGTAGTGAGAAATACTTAAAGGCATGCTGAAATGTGCAATTTGTGCAAATTTAAAAGAAAAAGAAAATCACATGTAAAAAGAAAATACAGCCCCTGAGACATAAGGTTAATGGAACATTCTAGTGTTATTGTTGTCATTCCTTGACAGCTTCATGTGTTTACAGAAACAAAGCTCCTAATGTGAAAATATGCAGACGTTAAGAACTTTAATGGGAATTTTTTCTGTTAAATATAGAATGTTAAGACATACTGTAATTTGTTACTACAGTGGGGCCATTCAGACCTGTCATGTGACAAATGTATAATCCAGTCTGTGTCAGCTCGAGAAAATGATGCTCCATCTTAATGTATATACAGATGATTAGATATTTAAAATGCCTTCTGAGTGACCTGAATAATTTCTTCGCCCCAAGGACTACCAGTTGTTGTTGTTTACAAGTTGTGGCAGCCAGTATGTAGTTATTTGTACATGTTGATCCCAGTATTCTGTATTGACAATTGTTGCATGTTGTAAGGTAATGAGCCTATTTAATTCATGTGTTAAGGTTTTCTTAGTGACAGGAAATGGTAGTTATTTACAAGCTTTCAACTCTTTTAATTTGATGTTCCTCCGGGCTGTGTGTCGAAGTTTTGTCTGTACAATTGTTAGAAAGTAGTGCATGTATCAATGAGGTGGAGGCTATTCCGGTACATGTTTCCCTGTCTTCAATGTGCGCGGATATCCTATTCTCTGTATACAGAGGTCAGTTCAGTTACTTGTTTTTATTCATTACTGAAATTGCATTAATTTCATGTACATATTTATCATGTTTATGAATATGGTACATGTTTAATATGTACATGTGTATAAAGTACATGTTAATTAAAAGATATTTTGGAAATTTTGATTTTAAAATGAAGTCAATATTTTTTTTCTTCTTTTCTTTCAATTGTTAGTTTATATTAATTCTTCTTTGAAAATGTCACTTTTATAAAAATAGATGTATGACAGCAATATTTTGAAAACACAGTTTGTTTTTTGATTGCATTCAAAAAGATGCATGAATTCATGTGTAACTATAGAAACCACATATCATGCATGCATGTGCTTGAACTTGATAATCAAATTCATCATTGGAATTAGCAACGCAAATTTGTTATCAATTGCGAAGAGATTATACTTATCACTGCAACATCTGTCCCTGTAAATTAAGTTTTTATAACCTGTGCCCATGCAATCCCTGTGTAATAATTTACTACAATAAATTAAGTTCAAATCTAATGTCCTTGTAAAATAAATATTTAATCATTGGAGTCAGATGTATTAATAAATCAATTGTTTTATCTATTTGTATTTTTAAACATGGCACACAGCATACATATATAAATTTATAATCTAAAAACTACAAATAGCATATGTTGCAACAATATATGAGATGACATACATTTGCAACCCCCCCCCCCCCTCCCCTCCCCAAATCATGCCAAACAAGTCCAACTTTCCTTTAGTTATGAGTTACAATTGAAGTGAGAGGAGAGGATGTGACTTATGAGATTCTCACTTGAATATTTAATATACTTGAAACTTTACCAAACATACTGAGGACATTGCATAATGCCAATGAAGACTTCTGAATGGGATTTATCCGAATGCCCGATTTTATTTTGATGTATTAGAATGCAGGTAATGTCAAGGACAACATATAAGGTGGGATTTTTTTTTTACCCACACTGATGGTTTTAAATCATTATCTTGAGAGACGGGGGACTAGCCATGACCAGATTTTGTCGAAGTTACGAAGTTACGTTGACATTATTGAGTCATTATGTAAGCAAATTAACCCCTGAGTTAATTAGTTTGCCTCTGGAAATTCTGTAAACTATGAATTACTGTACTTGAAATATTTCCTCATGAATAGGACATCAATTTATTGGTGTATTTGGTGGGTTAATTCCCGAGACATTATAAGGACCTGAATGATATACTTACCGTACTTGGACAATTTTAGCTGCATCATCTCAAAGCCACTAGTGTACAGACACCACAAATCATCTGTTGATTTAATGACATATGTGGCTTTATTGCCTAAGTACACTGTTACACAAAGAAATTACTCTTATTTCATCACTTGAGCCATTTTAGGTTTAAATGCCACATTAATTAATCAAATCTTAGTTCTTATATGGAAGGAAATAATGAGAGTTAATTACGGTATGATTTCCTGATCATTGATGTATATTAATTATATATATACCATAATATGCTCAAGATGGTAGATAGGAAAAATTTTCTGAGTACATTGACAGATAATAAGCTACAAAGATTGCTCGTGTTAATATAAACAAACTTATTCTAGTATGTAATTACATATTGGCCTGCATCAGGATTATATCTGTTTTACCTAAATGTGTTCCTGCATTTTAATCAGGTTTTCTTTTACTTGCAGCTATCATCTGGTGGTGATACCGCAGTATTTAGATAAGGCAGATAGGGGCTTCATTACAAATACAGTCATGGGATAGATGACATCAGAATGCATAGCTTCATCAGCGATATGGAGAAATAAATGGGATCCATTGAGAAATAAATGTGAAATTATTACTGATATTTCTACATCACCATATAGGAGTGAGAAAACTATTAAAGGATGTAAAAAAAAACTGCTGGATCTGAAACCAGAAGACAGAATTAGGTAAAATGTCAGAGCAAGGGAGCATAAATGATTATGATATGAAAAGTGGTGAGATGAAGGGGGAGGATGCAGACAAAGTTGTATCTGTGAATGATGAAGAAGATTTAGGGGAGAAGGAACTCCTGAAGAACCAAGATTTGGAAAAGGAGGAACATCCAAAGGACCAAGATTCGGCGGAAATGAAGCACTCAAAGAACCAAGATTTAGGGGAAATGGAACATCTGAAAAACCAGACGGATGATGAAAAACAGGGAAAGGTCCAGGAGATGGAGGAAGACATTACAGAGATAGAAATTTGTGAAAGTGGTGAGAACAAAAGTGATAAAAGCAAGGACATAAAAGATCTTGTTCATACACCAATGAAAGACAAGTCACACAAGGATGGTAAAGAGGATGAAACAGAGACTGAGCCTACAGTGAAAGAATTAAATGAGACTGATCAAGACTCCGATGAGAAATTTCTGTCATCAGTTGAATCAGATAAAGATGCAGAGGTTAAATTTCTAAATTCCAGTGGAACGGACAAAGAGTCGGATACCGTTTCCAACGGATTTGAGATTGTACCAGAAGACAGTCTGCAAATTCCCTTCACCCATTATGTGGATCACAGAAATCTCACACATTCTGGGAAAAGCGCAGACAGTGGCGAAAGGACTGATCATGAGAGTGAGCTCGTTCGACTGTTGAAGCTGTACAGAACAAGCAACAAGGACTTGAAGGACTTTCATCGGCGGAACTCCTGGGGAACCCACCACATCATTCGGGGACAGCTGTGGGTCAGAGTTTGTGAAACGCTTCACAAAGCCAAAGGGAATCTCTATGACGACTATGAAAAAGATCTTTTCCACCAAAGTAAGTTTAGGTTACCACTCTCTTTTCAATCTTCTATCAAATACATGTACCGGTACCATACAAACCTCATGTTTATGTTTTGTTTTATTTTGGTAGGAATTTATTTGCCAGGGAGGCCAACGGCCTTTTTTCAGTAACTTTACTATGTGAATGTAATAGTACGTTAGTCTGAATTGTGGACCCCCTAAAACCCCCTTACAGATTTGATCAATGTCGATAAAATGATTAATGTTTATAGAAATTAAGTACTGTGGTTTCATCAATATTCGTTGAATACTAATTTTTATTGATTTTTTGTTAAGTTGATCCACGAAATTAAAAGTTCATTGAAATGCAATTTCTAATAAAATTTTGTATAGATAGGATCATTGGCCAAGAATTTACGTATCCTTGAAAGTGTGATTTTTATTGAATCCACGAAAATTGATACCCACAAATATTAATGAAACCACAGTAATTCAGATGAACAGTTATACATGTATACATGTAAGGTTTTCTTGATTTCAAAAAGCATTTTTCTCTTTCAGGAAACACTGATGATTTAGCTTTACCTCCCTTTGTGGATTTCAATAATCTCACCTCCTACCATTTATCCGAACAAGGAACCAAAACTGTGGCGAAAATTCTCGCTGTCATCCAAAACACTAATCCAGAGATTCTGTACTGTCCTACACTGTATGCCAAATTGAGCATTTTTCTGCATTACATGGGCCCCTCTGATGCTTTTAACTGTATTTATGCTTTACTCCGCTCCAAAGATGCCAATATAATGCAGACCAAAGTTGCTGTTGAATCGTCCAAACTTGTTCTTCGAGACCTTACCAAAAAATATGCGGTAGTGCATTTTTGATTGATACTTTTTCAGACAGTCACTATTGTAAAAGTGAAAATGAATTCTATAGTACATGTACCAGTATATGACCAAGAATTTTTTGATATGCTGCAAAAGATTATGCTTTTAATTTATGAATGTTTTTATATATGTGGGGGGAAAAGAAGATGTAAGGACTTGAAAAGGTTGAAAATTTGTCTCTTATGAGAGCTGATTAATTTGATTTAATTAATGATGTAATTGTAGAAATCAGCATATGTGTATCTGGTGAGGAACTGCAATGATGTGACGGGGGTGTTTGACTCTTGGATGTGGTGGCTGTTCTCAGACCTCCCTTTCCCACATATTGTGAGTAACCCAGGAATATTTCAGTGCTTCTAGTAAAGAAGGACCTACATGTACAACATTATATAGACATACCCCCCCCCCCCTTACTTCACATCCGCTCATATAGCTGATTTGCAGCTAAAAATAATGTGAATTTGGCTGAATATATTAAGAGGTTTTGCTTGTAAGTTAATTGAATTGTTTTTTTTTTATTTCTGAAGAGTCATTAAGGGTGTGAACATCTATACTCAGTCTGACTGTCCTTGATAGCATTTCCTTGTGTGAAGTATGTTATATGGGAGGTAATTTACGTATTTCACCTGTGAGACACATTTTTTTCCCTATATCCGGTATCATTCTCATAGATTCTCAGTCTGACTGTCCTTGATAGCATTTCCGCGTGTCAAGTATGTCATACGGGAAGTAATTTATGTGTTTCATCTGTGAAACACATTTTTTTCCTCTATATCCGGTATCATTCACATAGATGCTAGATGTGATTCATGACATTTTCTTCAAAATATTTAAATCCCCCCCCCCCCCCCACCTTCTCATAAAAAAAAAACCCTGATTCATATTAACATTTTGTTTTACATAATTGTAAATAGATATCCTTTTGTCAGGGGCAAAATTATCACAGAAGTTCAACAAAGAAATATAGAATTATTCTAGAAAAGGAAGTACAATGTACATATTACAATTTATTCTGACAGAAAAGCGATTTTGAAATTCTTATCTCAAATTTCACACATTGAATACTATCCTGTACCAGGATTCAGCATTGATTTCAGAGAATTTAATTGTTTGTCGTGTCAATGTAATTTATTTACTCTATCAGTCATGTCCTTAAACGTTTGCACCTTTGAATCCAGTTTAAAGCAGTTTTGTGAAGATAGTACTGACAGAGATGTAGATAATGAAAGGCCAGCCTGTTTTCCTGATACCTGTTGTACTTTTGTGATATCCCCTTTGTGATATCCCATTTGTGATATCCCCTGTTCTCTTTAACAAAACTTGAATGGTATACATATAATTTATATCTTACATTATCACCAATGATAGTATTATTTGTACTGTTGTACAACATTAGGTTTTTTCCAGGGGGGGGGGGGGAGGGGGGGTTTGAAGAAAACTTGATTTGTTTTGTAAACTTGAGAAATATTTTTTTTTTTTTAACTTCTACTGTAATTCAGATTATAAACATTCATCTTGATCTCATTAATTATATACAGTCAGTGTTTAAAAGATGTGGTGTAAAGATTTAGGGTCTCATGGGGTGCGCTTGATTTAGCTTAACTTGGTGTACACCGGTGTTTAAACATTTTGCATTGTATATCAAGTGCACTTAAATGGTGTAGTGTCGAGGTGTAGGGAAGTTAACAAAATATATGGCGGAATTTTAAAAGAGAATCTGATGTTCTGCGACAATCTGAGGCTTTTTTCTGCTATAAATGCAATAAAATAAACACATTTTAAACTTAATGGCTTTCATACAAAAGACAACCTATATGATTGTGTCTTCTTACCCGTTATATTTCTTAAAATCATTTGTCAAGTTTCCAATCGTAATATTTGTCCGCCATATTGGTTTCAGTGCTACACCCAACAACACATGCCCCTGACTCGGTGTAAAAAAAGTGTACACCCGGTGTACACCTAAATAGTACACCACTGCATTTGATTTAGAAAAGTGTACACAGTGTACACCTTTTTGGAAAATCAAGCGCGCCCTTGAAATACGGTTTGCTAAAAAGGAAAGTTTAATTGAATTGCATCTTATACATGTATGTTGAGTTTTATGATACCATAGATCTTGGTTTATCACCTATCTACTATGGAGAGTATAATCACTGGATAAAAGACACTCTCATGAGAGATAACTCCTCACATTACTCCGAATGACATTGGGTCACTGGCCTTAGATAACGCCAGATATTGCAGTGATTTATTATTTCTTCAGGAGTTATCATTGTAGAATTTGAAGTTATCGGATTTGAATATATACATATATCTATTGAACGCAGATAAATTTCATTTTTTTTGTCATTAATTTTCCTCTAAATAAGAAAAAAAATTATTTAATTTATGAAACATATGGGGCAGCTACCTGTAAAACAAATTAATACAAAATAGAAAAAAAATGGGTCATAAAAAAGAAGAATCCACAGTGAGCCAGAATAAACAGTTAGAAAATAAAGAGGCCGTTGTCCACTAACTGGTTCTGTAAGCACTGTTGAGGTGTGAATACAGCTAAAAAAAAAAAAAGGTTGAAGTTTATGCTTGTGTGAATTTTCAGGTGAGGATCATTGACTGCTATTTAGTGGAAGGAGTCAAAGTGCTGTATCGAATAGTACTCTCCATACTCACCTTGTTTACAAAATACTCAGGTAAGATGATTATTTGCTATGTTTTACCAGAAGTATGAAAGCTAATCACTCAGAGTTTTCAAAACATCAAGATCAGTAATTTTAGTCCAATTATAGCTAGATTAATACAGTTCAAGATACTGAGTCTGCAGTTTGCTTTAAAAAAAAACCTTGAGTAAAGTTCTTTTTTATAAAATACTATAATATTGCCTGCAGGATGTTCGATAGAATATTGAATTTGGAACAACTGCTTATTTGACTCTCAGGACTTTGGAAAAGATGTAAATACAAGACTCTTCAAAGAGTTTACTAAAGACTGTAGAAAATGATGTGATTTATATATGAAACATTAATTTTACCATCTAAGTTTCTTTGAGATATGGATAATTTATTAAATTAAAAGCATAATTGTTGATTGCCTTAGTTTGAGACTTGTATCAGCTGTGTATTCCATTTATTTCTGGCTCAGTCAGCAGTATTCATTTACAGGTATAATCAGTGAATTTGTTTTGTTGAACATTGAAGTTTTGCTGTTGTAAAAATTTTTAAGAATTTAATTGAATTTTTGAAATTGATTTTAAATGCCACTAATTGAGAGCTAATTATGTTAATTCATGTGAGTATAATAGTGACTTATTAATGATGAGCTACATGTAAATGGCTGATCATCTATAATTGAATTTGTCTTTTTTTTCTATTTAGTGTCGGCCAAACACCATGGTGTGATCAATGACACATTTACTGTTGGTGAAAGGATTCGACAATTCTGTACTAACATGCCTTTCCCTGTTGAAAAACTGCTGAAGGTAAGTTTGTTTATACAAGTTAGTGACTTAATAAAGACTATGAATATGTGTATAAAATTTAATGAAATAACTTGCAATTTGGTAGCTTATATAATCTGATTCCAATTTTGTAAGTTTGTGTTTTAACCAATACTTTCATGCTCTCTCCCTTTGAAAAAAAGAATTAAGGCATGATGTTTTTCACCTATCTGTTGGTTGGTATGTTTATAGGTCATGTGATCAAGTATTGTCTACTTGAAATATTTAGAACTTTGTACATGACGGACATCACCAGGTCAAGGGTCAAACTACTCTGTACATGCAGAGAAAGTTATCGTCTGCTCAGTTAATTGGTTCTTTATTTTCTTAAACTTAAGGAAAGAGAATATTCCTATAAGATATAAGAATTCCTTATTTTAAATGATCTTTTTCTTTCATAATAGCGAGGGTTTAGAATCCGTGGCCTGACCAAGAAGGAGATCCAGAAGCTACAGCTGCGCCACGAGATGTGTATCAGCAGTCAGCACCACCTGCAGCACGAGCTACAGAAGTCGGCCTCCGCCCACTCCTTCGGCGGCCTCCCCCACTCCCACTCCTTCAGCGGTAGGATCGTGTTCGATCAGAGCACGTCCAGCATCGTCACCAGTAACGAGATGGTGAGTTTATTTAATTATCATAGCTTGAGAGTCTCATTATTAAAAGTTGCTGAGAAATTTAATATGTATAATAGGTATAGTATTTGCCTTATTTAGTGCCCTCTGGCATGTCAAAAATGTAAAACGTAACGGATATTTTTTATATGGAAGATTAAGGTATATGAGAAAGATTAGATATGGTACACATTCCCTTCACCAAAAAATTTACTATGCATTCATGTAGTACACATGTACTGTATAATTGAAAATCCATATTTTTTCACATAAACATTTCTATAAAATCTTAGTCTAACATCTAAAGGAGGAATAACTATTTTATTGAATAACTATTATATTGACATCCAAAAATGCTTATGGAAGATAAAACATAAACCCACAATTCATATACAGATTTGTAAATACAAATGTACATGTACTATTCCTCAGCCCAAATGGTCATTTCCACTGAAATGCAGCAGAACATTTTTCCTGATTTGATGCTAATTAATAAAGAACTCCATACCTTAACCATTCTTTTTTCTTTTCTTCCTTTTAAAAGCCGCGCTGCAGGTCTCTAGGCTTGCTTGCATTTAATTATGTGGATAGTCTGGTGGTGATTATGGACGATGTAAGTTACAAGCATGTCACACTTCTCCGAACCTTTCCCTCCTTAAAGAAAACCAAAAAAAAAATTAATGAATGGACAAGATCGCTCATCATTGAGCCTTGCTGCTTGTCTGAATTCTGGATGAATCTCGAGTTATATACACATATTAAAATGTTGTTGAACTTTTCAAACTTTAGATTTTACTAATGGTTCCTCTTTATGGAATGTACACCACTACTCAAATCAAGTTTCAATGCTTACTTATAAACAAATTTGGTCATGTGATCTATAATTTAATTACACTTTTAAATATAATGTATACTGAAAGATGTTAAATAGGAATTGATCACATGACCAAGAGATACTATACATGTATAGGGCATCCTAATTGATATCCTCACATATAATTTGTTCTTTGAAGTAATCTGTGCAAAGATGCAAATACTTTTTTTAACAACTGTAGGTACATTGGGTTCTTTTTTTTCATTTCACTCATTCGGCATGGTGTTGTCTTTCTCATCCAATGTTGTGCTAGTTTCTTTCCACTTTCATTAATGACCTTTAAAAATCTTCCTTCAGAGTCAAAGTCAGAAAGTGAGGAAAAAATATTTAATAATTATTTAATAGATATATTGACATATACATTATATATGATACAAAGATACAAAGTTAATGTACTCTGTGTGACTTTCAACTATATGTACATATAGCTTCTTTACTGTATATCATTTGTACTGTTCATGCATAATTCTTCTAATTTAAAACTTAATTTTTTTATTTTGGGGATGGGGGGGGGGGGGGGGGGTTCTTCCCAACTTGTTTGTTATTTGAAAGAATGCTTGCAAAAGTGATTCCTTTTTTAAATATCAGGCTTTCAGCTCTTTATATGAAGATCTGAAACAATTTGATTGATTCGTTATTGATGGCGGCATTTATTCAGTGACGTTGTAAGCATAAAAGCACTGGTCAAAGTCCCTTAGTGTACCGAGTACTTTTGGTGGATAAAGAGAGGATATCAAGAGTATAAATCATCTCTACAGGTCAAAGAATCTTACTGTTATTAATAATATAGGAATGTTTACTGTGTAACATTACATAGAATATGAGTGATTAACCCTTGACAGCTACCTAGCTTGGATAGAAATGAGAACATGTGCTGTAATATATAGACGTATACTTCTACGTATATCTTTGGATGGGGGCCCAACAAGGGTCAGTTTAACAGAATTTTAAAATTCACTTCATATATATGTTTGGATCCATCTCTCCAATGATTTGTCTTGTGGTTCAACTTTTCACAAAGAGATCTGAAGTTTATTGCTTATCTTTGCTTGTCAAAGAACTGAATTTTCCCCAAGTAGGCCTCAAGTCTGTAGCAAATGATCTTATTGTGGGACATACTAAACTTGTGTCTGGATTCTTTTTGTTGTATTTACCAGGTAGAACTGGATGGGGGATGTTTGATTTCTGCTTTTGATCTTGTTTGATTAACCTTCAGAATTTCTGTTATTTGTTGTCCTCTTAGACTCCAAAAAAAATACCTCATATATATTGTGGACTGTTTTTTGAATATTTCAAGGACTTGTGATTTAATGCCGACAAGGGACCTCATTTTATTTAACCATGCTGAAAAAATGTATCAGCACCATACAGTGATTGCCTACCTCCAGACTAGTGTATGGTACACATCCCAGCTCGTAGACAGAGACAAAGGACTGGGTCCCATAAGCCAAGGAAACTGACTTACTGTTACACATTTAAGCCTTTTCATTCTTTGCTAGAAATCTTTTTTCTATCTTTCATATTTTTATACTTTTTATATGCCAAAAGCATTGATCTAAGGGATCTCTAAAATATGCCTTTACAACTAAAGAAAATGTTCAGAAAGCCTTTCAAAAAGTTGTTCCATAGACATTGTGTTAAAAAAACCCTCACGTCTGTTGATGAGGAAGACACTGTCGATGAGAGAACCATTGAAAGAGTTCGCAGGAAACTGACATGCAAAAAGGTGGGAATTACTCAAATAAAGCATTGTTGTTGTTTCCAACACGCCCTTTGTTAAAATTTGACCTTAATTGTAATGCAACTTGAAATATCAGTACACTAGACGTACTTTTCTGGGTAGTTTTAATATGACTATCTTGCTTTCTGTTTTATTTTGTATATGAATACAACGGCCTGTTTAATTTAATACTGGCTTTATCAATTATACTGGTACTTTATGTTTGAAATTATTTCTCAGTTATCCCATGCCTCCGAAGGGTTAATATTTATTTTGATTCCATTGAATACCTAAGTACTGTTGGTATCACATACTACTAGAGCTCTAGGCCTGAAGACACTATTTTATACACACATTCTACCCTCCAGCAATGCACAGACTACATGTAGTATATTACCATAAAGCTAAAATTAGTACATATATCATCAGTATAAATAAGTTTTCTTGTTTACATATGTCAGTATATAGACATGTAATGAACATTCATTAATTCATAAAGGAGGGAACAGGTATTAGTCTGAAATTATTTGTGCAATTTTAAGCATGAAGCTCTAGTTGGCATACATTTTATTTTTCTTGAATATAAGCTTTGATTTTTTGCATCAGGTCAATCTCCAAGTTATAATTTTATGATATAACTCTTGGAGATTTATAGTAATGGGCAAATTAATGTGGAAATGAAATGAATACTGTAAATTCCTAATTACGGTATATCCAAGTACTTAATTCCCCAATTCCACTGTTTTGTATCAAATCGCGAGAATATAAAATTGTGAGCACAAATTTTTGTTTTAATTTCCTATAGTTAAAAACTCTGAAGAATAAAGAGATTTTAAAATTCGTGAGGTTTGCTTCTCACGATTTACGTGGATAATAATTCCTCTTGTTTAATTAGGAATCTACTGAAACAGTAGTTCTCTTAATACAATGTACTTTGATGTTTTTAGTCAGCAGATCATGCATGCATGTTGTTTTTTCTTTTAATTAAGTGTTAGTTGTACAGTTCGGTCTGGCTTACTTGTAATATGTTGTCTTGCTTAAAACTGTGAGTAAGAAAGGCATAACAGTTTAGGGGTTGTTTCAAAAGGTGTTAATGGTAGGTTACAGTGATTTCAATCTTTATCATCCCCTTGTTATTCCATGCACACCTGTTAAAGCTTTAGGTATAAAGATATATTGTCTTGCATTCAGTGCAGAAGAATTTTAAATGTATAGCAGGTTCCAGTAAAATCGCTTTTAATCTATTATCGTACTGTAGTACAACTGTAATATGTACACTCTGTAAATATGGAAAGAAGAAATTTGATCGCTTTTGCGGTTTATTGCAATGCTGGGCTTACTTTGTAAACTTGTAGAATATGACCATTGTACATTGTATAGTCATGATTTAAGACCTGTTTAATGCCTTCCGAAACATTTTTCCACCTTCAATGTTTTATCTCATGTTGAAGAGCTGCAAGGACTAGACTGATGTAAAATAATAAATAATTTTGACACAAACGATAATTAATTTTACATGGTGTCTGACTTTACATGGTTCGTGAGAATGCTGACAGTTTGAACTCTAGTCTAGACACACCATCTGTTGTCATCAGCAGGGTCTCTTCACTAAACTTTAGAGTCCGTTTACTGATCAATCATTTTTTTTTTTACAGTTGTATACCATCTGGTCATGGCTGCCGGCGAGGTACGCAGTTTGTCAGCCAGAGCTGTTGTACACCTCCGAGGAGCATGGAACCAGTCTGAGGACTCTGTACACGCGAATAGAGAACCATCAACCCACCCTGATCCTCATAAAGACTACCACAGACGAGGTCCGTCTATATAACTCCCAGAGTGCATAGGCACCCAATTAATCTTGCTTATATATTTTTACCCCTGCAAATGAAATAAGGTGGTGGTACAAATGTACTAGGAATCATTCATTAATTTGAATTCTTTTCTTCTATTTTATTTCAAATTACCTGAGGCGAAGACTGATATTGCTTAAATTTTCAGTTCTGCACAAAATTTACTAAACTACCAGGTAGTTGAAACTTTGAAAAGACATAAAAGAAGTATGCTCGAAAAGACATAAAAGAAGTATGCTCTCTCAAAATTTTTAATATCTTTATACAGGTGTTTGGGGCATTTTGTTCGATGTATTGGAGGGAGAGAAAGAAGAGCAATAAAAATGTCTACTACTTTGGTACTGGGGAAACATTTGTGTTTACACTGTCCCCAGAGAGAAAGAAGTATGAATGGGTGGGACTCCATGAGGAGAATGTCTCCAACACCGCAAACATGTTCCTGGCTGGGGACAGCAAAATCCTCACCATAGGAGGAGGGTAAGTACATTGTGTTCTTATCAAGCAGTTAGTATGATAATTTATTGGTTGAAAACGGACATTTTTGGGAATGTGGTCTGTGTTAAATGGACAAAAAGACTACAGTAGACATATTGGCTTTAAATAGTGAATTACCCAGGTATATTATCTTTCTGATTGAAAGATTTTCAGAGGAACAAAATTACAATTTGGTTGAATAAAATTCAGGTGTATGCAGTTTTTTTTCTTTTTTCTCCTTATTCAATCTGATTAATATCAGGACCTTTGCTCTGCACATGAAGATCACTACAAGTTCACCAGGTAGCTAATCTCTATGTAAGAAGATCAAAGGATCCAATTTTAATCAGATGAGATTTAGAAATGGACTTGAATGCAAAATGCCAATTGAAAAGAAAAAAAACTACAACTTTTTGTACAAGATGCACATCAATTTTTTTTTTGATTTTAACAGCAATGGTGAAGCCATACAGTTGGATGAGAATCTCCTACACTGTCGGACCGAGCATTGTGATACGTTCGATAATCCGCCCCTCTGCTCTGACCAAGACTTCACATGTAAAGTAGTGGAGGTCTACGGATTTCAGTAAAAGTACAATGTGTGATATAAAGGGCATGTATTCCATAGTCAAACAGATAAACAAAAACAATTTTGTGGCTATAACGTTGCATTCCAAGTGATTTTAAGTTGTGTGATAAAGATTTTATATGTATTAATACCTCTGTGTAGTTATTACAGCTTCTTTTAGCTGAGGCACTTGATGTAGCATGGAAATGCTTCTTGTAATAAAAGAAAAACATTTAACATCAAGTACATTTGCCTTTTTAATGGCTGGAGTGATTGCAAAGATCTGTTCTGTTTATTTTTGTTATTATTCCTGTTTTTATTGATTGTGCTATAAGTATAACAAAATACAATTGTATGACACTCATTAGCTGTGTGCTATGTCAAAAATAGATGACTTAAGTCTACTATTTTTCTTTTTGTTATACTTTGTCATTGATGCTGGTACTGTTTTGTGTGGGTTTTCATTTTAATTTTTTTTTTTGGGGGGGGGAGGGGGGTGCATACATGTACCGTACATTAAATGTCCATTTTAAAAACTGAAAAACTGAAGAATCTTTTTTTTTCCTTTGTTTTTATCAAACAGACTTGAGACTATGTGAAATGAATTTAGAATTCATATATTTACAATACTTGGGTTTTCATTGAAAATCTGAATCAAAAAATACAAAAGCAAATCGAAGATGTTCATTTTTGCCAACAATGCTAGTATCATGGTAGTTGATATGATATGCTTTCATATTTGAAAGCTTTTTTCATCATCAATTTTATCTAGTCTGCAATATTTGGATCAAATATAGAAGAATATGCAGAGGTAGTCATTGCTTACACATGACAAGTTAGAACCAAATTACATTTCTGTCTTCAGAAATAGTCTCTCTTTGCTGTGACTTTTTTTTCAGACCATTTTCCTAATATATTTAAAATTCATTTGCATCTTTCTTTTTAATAATGCAAATCTTTTTATTTTCAATGCCAATACTTGTATGTTTTAATTGTCTATGATATTTGAAAACCAGTTCAACACTTTTCTCTTGCACCATCATGAAATTATTAAACCAATGCAATAGAAATGTACAATCTACTTTAATATCAATGTTTTTATTCACAATTCTGCAGCAGTTTTTGTCATATGAAAGAAAAACCATTGAAAGTTCATATACATGTACTGTAGATTCTTAATTAAACACGAGGAATTTATATTCGCCTCAGACATTTTTGAGCTATAGGAAATGATAACAAAAAATTGATGCTCGCGATTTTATATTCTCACGATTTGATACAAAACAGTGGAATCGCGGAATTAAGTACTCACGGAAAATAAGGAATTTACAGTCCTTGAAAGCATCTATTTGAAAGTTCGTTTCCCTCCATATTAAATACTTGTTTATGTTGTGTAAATAAACAGTGCTTCAATTTTTACAATAGATTTTAAAGCAATTTTACAGCAATATATTATATTTGCCTTTGTGGTGTTTTGCTGTTAAAAATCCTTACAGATTTTACATCGGAATAGAAAACTAAGAAAAAAAATGGGACAACCCTTTGTAACTACATGTTGAAGATGCAAATACAATGTCATATGGACACATTTCAAAAGGAAATGGTTACATTTTTTCCCATTTGCCATGAGTTTGGATTGTTTTGGGGTTTTCTTTCGTTTGAGGATTTGGGGGGGGGGGGGGGCACTACAAAACAAATACAATACAAAAAGAGATTATACAAGTATTGGTGCATATTCTGTACAAGAATATATGTACATTTTAAATATGGGATGGAAGGGTAGCATCTTGCTCGCTGATATTACCCTCACTGGCAAGAAATTACGAGGCCAGCAAGACCACATTTCATTTTATTTTCAGAAGCAACAGTAGTGTAGTTATTCTTTTTCATTACAACACATCTCTTAGTTTCTTTCTGAAAGAGGTTTATTTATATTCAATTAATTTTCTAGAAATTGTTTGCTATAGTCAAGTTTTAAGTTAAAGAAATTATTTTTTTTTCATTAATATTACAAGTACATATAGATAAATGTAACTTTATTGGATTTTGGAATGTTTATTGTAAACATTACAGAACTGGGGCAAAAACTTCACTACATAATATTAAAATCACTTTGGAATTGTTAAATCATGTTGCTTTTCAAATCCTGCAGAATTGTCTTTGGTATTAAAACATTTCCATTGATTAGAAAATCTAGCAATGTACATGTTATTGGTATCTTTCAGTAGATTGTATTGAACATCTTATTGTCAAGTTTGAAAATTTAAAAAATCATATCTGCAGATTTTATCCGAATATTTTTATTCATATAAAATTGTGATTAAGAAAGTGTATGTTCCAACAATGTCTAAAGGAAAAGTACACCAATTAGATATTGATTATTATGAAAGTCATTTAAAATTATGTACAAAATTGCTATTTCCAACGTAAATTTGCATATGTTTCATATATGGAACAGAATCTATGAATTACAGTACATACATGTACATGTATATGTATGTTGTAAACATTATGTAAGTTTTATTGATGCTTGAGATTTAGAACAATAGTTTGCTGTGTACTACACACAAATATAAATGTGCAATCATATGTATTAAATATTTTCAAAAGTCAATTTTTGGAGTTTGTTTTCATTATATGTATAGTACATGCATGTTGCTTTTCTAAGTGCTTGGCCATCTTATTGGACATCCCATCTCTCCAGCAGGAATAGCATGTAGTCCCTGTAAAACATGTCCAACAAATGGAGAGGCCCTGAAATAGAAGTTAGATATATCTCGGTGAGTAACACTATCGGTCACCATCTACTAGAATGCAGTTCATAATTCCATGACCAATGGAAATAAGACCTCATTTAAATGCTAACATGAACAGTAGTTATGGCATTGGTTTGAAGCAATGCACACCAATTGTATTCATAACTCGAATGCAAATGCTCCAATAAAGAAAATATTGTTCTGCTGGAAAATTTACCATAATTATAGCTCTACATGGAAGATGCCAGCTTGGCAAATTTGTTATATAACACAATAAAATTACCCACTTCATGTACGTGGCATTAAGATCCAGTACATCATGGAAAATGCCAAGTAGACCAACTGCAGTTCATAATGCCGTGATCACTGGTAATGTTTACATTTTTTTTTATTTTTATGGGAGTTATTGCATTTATAAAATTATGAACTCAAAGAATATTGTACAGAATATAGGGAGAAAGTGCAATATGTATACAAACAAATTGCTATTTCCAACCAAAAACATAAAAATAATGTTTGCATAAGTTTTTTACTCCAAAGTTTCATAAATTGTGTCCAGAAATTTGATTTTTATCAAAGTACATGTACTCTACCTAATGTTTCTGGACAAATGAAGGTAATCATTTTAAAGATCTGAGTGCTGATATATGTCCACTCCAACACAAACTGTCTGATAAGTTCTTCTCTCAACTTAAGCTTGTTCTGTGAAAGGCGGGTTACCTGAAATAAGTTATATTGTGTAGATTTTCCTCATCAAGTTCTGAACAATTGACATTACAGAATTACTGTGGTTTCATCAATATTCGTTGAAACCAATTTTCATGGATTTCTATAATTCCAAAAATTACTCCCACAAGCAAAATTCACAAAATTACAAGGATATCGCAATCATTAGCATATTTACTTTTTCCATGCTTTTCAACACAACACCCTCCACCCAGGTTAAGTGCTCAGAGAGTGAACAGGAGGTGTCCCAGAGATGTCCATATTCCTGCAAGACTAAAAACAATTTATCCATTGTGTGAGTAACAAATGATAAACTTTTGCTTCAAAATATACAATCATGTTAATAAATAACACTGTTAAGCTTTGCTTAGCATTTTCAGTTTACATATTGATTTTCATAATGTAAAAAAACAAACTTAAATTAGAAATACTCATAGGTACAATACTAAAGACCCAAGAGTTGTTTGGCCTTCATGGATGTATACTTTACCCTAGTAATCTTGCCTGTGAAAGAAGTGATTATTGAAAAATTATTCTTTTTTTGTTATTCAGGTATTAAATAATCATTCTATCAATCTCTTAAAGGCTACTTATACTATTCTAAAGATCAAGCACAGACATAGAAATAAGATAAGCATATAATACTTTTGATTCATTAAAACTTGTTGGACCACATTTTCGTGGATTGTTAATTTTTGTCAAGTTTTCATTGGTATATATAATTTTGAGGATTTGCTTCCATTTACTATGAATAAAGACTTCATCATTCATTGAGGCTGTTACTTTGTGGGTGAGGGGCACCCCCAAAATCCACAAAAATTAAGCCTATTGAAAATGAATAATGTACGTGGAATCATTAAATTAGGTTCCTGGGGACGTAATTTCGTGTATTGACCCTAATTTATTAATTCGTGGAGGATGTTGATTCGTGGATATGAGGGTACCGACGAATTCCACGAAAATTGAGCCACCACGAAATCTAATGATTCCACAGTAATTCCACAGTAATACTCACACTGATAGACGAGGTCGGCACCAATGGAAGCAGGAGAGAAGTGGTAGAACAGGGGCCTGTCTTTGAATGTCTGCTGGAGTTGATGCCAGGCCCTTTGAATGGTTCCTGCTGTGTCTCGACTCTCCAGCACTGTGTTAGCCGTGATACTCATGTGATTCAGCTGGATCTGTCTCAGGAAACTGGTCATGAATCGATAACAGGCTAAAATGTAAAAATAACAAGAATTGTTTTTAGAATAGAAATCCTTCTCATGTTAAGATATTGAAAACTGCTGTTAGGGGACAACTTTTTCACTGGGTACAAAGTAAACAAGCGAATGGTTCTAAAGAGATTATGTGGACTGTATCTTTCTACATTATGTCAAGAGTGGTTTAACCAGAGAACTTGTGAGCTCAAAATAAATACGGGCCTTTATTCAATAAGGGATACCCATGTACCAAGTTTGATGTCTGTCAAGCTAAGGTTCACAAGATTTTACCTAGTAGTTAAGCAAACAAGATCTTCCCAAGTCCATAGTCAAGTGACCCTTGACCTTTGAAGTCATAACCTTGACATCAGTTGGTCATCTACTCCTTTTCTTGTACCAAGTCTGATGCCTGTCCAGAAAGGGACCCAAGATATTGATTTGACAAAATGTGTCTATATACTTACCAATACCTAGAGTTCGTTTGACCCCTGACTTTTGCCCTATGACCTCATAATCCCCAGGAAGCTATGGCCTTAGTGCAACACATTATGCTTAATTTACCTTTGACTTTGGCATACTTGATAATAGGAGGAATACAGTAAAGTCCATCTTGATGCCAGTGAAGAAGATTCTTCACAAAGTTCTTCAAAGCCAGCATTAGACTGAAAAAAAACCCAATAATAATCATAGAGTGCTATAATTTAGTGGGCAAAAAATTCTAATTCTGAGTCTCTGGTTATGATTCCAATTTTCTCACTCTTCCAAAAGCAAGAAATGACCAATTCGATTTGATAAAAACATACCGGGGTAATTATAGCTGAGACTGAGAATATTGATGAATGTACACAGTTCAGAAATGATTGCAGTGAACAAACATATATATATATATATCAATAAAATTACATGTATTTGGTATTCATTCTCATGTGTATTTTTATCCTCAACCTGAACTTATGGTATTCTAAATATACTCTGAAAGGAGGGGCTTACCCTGAGGGGAGGGGGACTAAGACCTGGGGTAGAAGAAGGCCATTCATGGTCCTGTAGATGATCTGATCGCATCTCTCAATGGCTGCCACCACAAGAGGATCAGACAACAAATTCAATGTCAAAGCTGGTATTGACCTCCAAAATTCAACTATTATGTCTCTGATCTGAAAATGGTTTTGAGAAAATTAACTACATGTATTTTCAAAATGTGGATCTAATAGGCAAGAAAGAACATCCATGCCATACATTAGCAGTATCAAAGTCTTTGAAAAAAGAGACAGATAAACAAGAGGCCAATGGGCCACATTGCTCACGTGAGTTGATGTATCCCTTTTTAATTTTACACAAAAAACTCTGAACTCGGGGGGGGGGGGGGGGGGGGGGGGGGTTTACAGTTTGAGAAAAATTGATGAATCTTCAGTCAGGATGCTTGCAATATCACAAACTGTAGCATTGTAGTTTGTGAGAAGCAGATTATTCCCTATACATTTTCCCTATATGCCTAACGGTATATGGACCTAGGGCCCCAGTATTGGTCAGGGGTCACATTTTGAACAATTAATTACCTAAACTATTCATAGAATATTGCAGACAGAAGGACGGATGCCAGACAAGTAAATAGAAAAGCTCACATGAACTTTCTGTTCAGGTGAACTAAAAAAAAAGAAAATTAACGCTGTCAAACTCACTACCTCTTACACACAGTATTAGGACCAAGTTGTTTTACAAAGTCGTAAGTCTAAGAAAGTGATTGACAACCACATCATACCTGATAAAACTCGGTCCTAAGGACACAATCTAGAAGTCTCACCGCATGCCATCTGTATGTTAAATCCAGAAACTCCTCAATCTTTGTAAAGAAAATATGAGGAAAAAAAAAAAAGATTTTGAGGACTTTTTTTCAAGATTTTTGTAGAAATGTATTCACTACCTGGTATAAGGTTCTGAATTATTTTTTTTTTTTAGACAACACATCTTTAACTTTCCAAAAGCTAATATCTTGTAACTTTCTCCTCAAAGTTTCTGATTAGTTATTTGGCAAAATTACTTTTTTTTTCTTTAGGTATTTGTTTTACAAACCACTTGATTCTCTGATTTTAATAGTCCAATATCTTCACAAGTTGGAAAACTGTGTAATAAGGGCAATAACTCTTGAGAGTATTCCACCAATATGTTGGGGAATTGGCCATTGGCAAGCTAAACACCAAGTAATAAATGGAATAAAATAAAACTTTTTATATTTCAAGTAACATTCATAATTATGATTGAAACAAAGAAAAAATCATAATTCTCTTACTTACTGAAGTAATATCCTCTTTTACCGGTAACTCATTTTCTCTGCAAGATGAAAAAAAAAAAATGTAAAATGAATGAATTAATTAATTAATGGGTATATAGTGTTCTCTTAATTCTTAATCTTTATTATATGAAACAAAAAATAAAATCTGAGTAGGAAGACATCATTGTAATTTATACAAGTCTGTGAAAGATTTTATGTGAAATTAATGTGCTTTAAAATATATAAACATTTCAAATCTGAAAGTTTATATTGTCATGAAATAAACCATCAAACTGAAGTGAAAACCAGTAAATTTATAAACGTATCTAGAGTTCATGCCTGTCTTTCTGAATTTCATTTTGTTGTCTCCCAATTTTAGGTTTAACTCCAATTCCACAATAATGATATCTGAAAATATTTTGGGAAAAAAATATGTGCAAGAATGTTTGTTTAAAAAGAAAAACTGCTGATTCAAATATAAACTAAAAATGTTAAAAGTACATATTTTTCAACATTTGATGATTCATGAAAATCTTTCTCAAAAATTGGTCTTAATTAATGGTAATTATTTAAGGATAGCATTAATCTTTAATATACAGATGATAATTTATGGATTTATAATAAAAAAAAAAATATCTGGTTTATGTACTTGTACTCTTCAGTGTATATGCCAAAAATTTCAAAATAAACTGCAAAAAGCATTATATTTTGTTTCATTTGAAATGGGGAATAACTAAATTTTTCAATTTTTGACTAAGAAAATAAAAAGTGAGTTATTCCCCTTTTCAACATGGCAATAAAGCTGATGTGGGCGGTGCCAGAGAAACTTAATATTACTTTTTAAATTGTTTTTTGGCCTTATAATGAAAGTTTATTCATGATATCATAACATTTTAAAAATTTTAACTCCTCTACAGTTTACGGGAATATATTAAACATATGTTTTGAATACTTTTTAGTTATTACTATTAGTTATTATTAGTTTAGTAATACTTATTACTTTTTTAATACTAATCTTTTTGGGCAAAGATACGGCTTCATACAAAGTATGTATATCAAAAAGTGTGAAAGAAATTCTGATTCATAAAATCTAAAGATATTAGACATGTATGGTTTGCTTGATCTTGCACATTAATACCTTGTGTGTACTCAAATTAATCCATAAATATACCCAAATGTTACAAATTCAAATAAAAAAGCTTAATTCAAACTGAAAACATATATCATTGATTTTATAGGGATCCTATTTAGCAGATCTAAAGAAACACGTACAGTACTTGAATCTTAAGGAGGCTCGGTGGTCAACAAATTAACCATAAGATTTACCTAAAAATTTAAAGATATATATGATTTGTTTTCCTATAAACTATTATAAACTAAAGAAAAAAATCCATAAATTCTGACTTTTTAATTTGTGTATTTTCCTATATTTTTATATAGAGCTCTTCTTCTAAGGGAGATCAATACAGTGTAAAAATGCCCAAGACCATTGAGCCCCCTTAGATTAATTGAGATGACTATCTAGGACAAAAACCTGTTTGATCAAATTGAATTGATTCTGTAAACCCAGCCTTGCTTCTGGGAAGATATAATCAAGAACAGCTGACCTGGTTTATATGCCAGTGAGTAATTTTTGTGACTTACTTTTAGCTAGCTATAAACTGGATAAGGTTCTGCTCTCTGGGCAATACACAGTTAGAACCAGTACATTTTATTTAACTGTGTATTTTTTTTTTAATGGTACGACGAAGATTATTACGTACACACTGACTTAACAGAAGCATACCAAGATGTTTTTCGTAATTAAGTGGAATAAAGATAAGGAAACCTAGCTATGGATCAATCCAGGATTATTTTTAAAACTCATAATAATTGACTTGCTTTGAAATAAGGTTATAATACAAATTATGCATGGCATTGATGGGCATCTGTTGTCTTTCAATTTACCTGACCTAATAATGGTAACCTTAATGTATAACCATCATCCATGGGGGTTATTATGGTGTTAGTTACATTAGATATACCGGTATATCAGAGACACCGAATCGAACAATCTACAACAACAAGTAAGTTAACATTTTTTACAACTCAGTTGATTCTAGCTTCTTTAGACAATAAATTACAGAACCTGGGAAACAGAGAATTTTCTTTGCACATAATATTCATTAACTGCAATACATTATAAGAAAGACACAAAGAAGTAAAGGACTATATATTAAAAATATTAATATATTTAAAATATTAATATATTTAAAATATATTATATTTTTAAAAAAGTCTGATTAAAATCAAACCTTCAATAGCTTATTTTTATATTGATAAAACAGAGCTCATGAAGGTTTTGATTGGTCTTTCATATATGCCTTTGATTTGATTGTTCATTGACGTTTCAAACCTTTATTTTATAAAACTTTAGCAGTAACACGAGATCTGACCTGGAATTTCCCCTAGTTCCTATTCTCCTTGTCTTGACATCAGGAAACAACGAGCGCAGGATCTTCCCAAATGTGGCGGGGTTACAGTGAGTGATGTTGTTTCTCTCGCAGTGAGCGATGTAGGCCTGGAAAATCTCTCCTCTGCTCAAAGAGTTATTTGGTTGGACTACAAAATGGCTCTTTAACCTGTCAAAAGAAACCTCATTTTCACAGTCTTGTACTTGTAATTAATGTAATTAATGTCCTCTTAGAATTTTCGTACCTTCCATCTCTATAACCTACGAAAATGTTCGTAACAAAACTGAAGAGAAAATTTTATCCTTAGTACTTACATTTTTTTCTTTCAAAAATGAATATAATTTTTTTTTATGATTGAGTAATAAATCATTATGCGGAAGCATTTTCAGAAATATCTCAAAAAATTATGAAATTATCTAAATCTCTAAATCTCTAAATGGTTTTTTTTCCTATTGCCCACCATTTGGTGACCACAGGCCCATGTGCTCCTCCAAGTACTGGCGTTGGTTCTATGGGATCATGTCCCTTGGGATCTTCCTCATCCTCTGAGGTGCTGGTCTCTTCCTCAAACCTTTGTCCAGACATTGCAAAGTTTGACTGTGGGTTCATAGTAATAAGTGCAGCATTCAGTTCTGCTAAGATCATTTCGTCTGAAATCAAAACATTTTTCTATAAGTAAATTTCACAATGTCACAGAAAACGCTTAAAAAGTGATAGGATGTGATTTAACATATGTCTTTGCAGATATATTTACACTCTACAGTATTCATTTCCCCCTACGATTTAAATATATATTCATGGACCCTTAAACTAAACCAATTTGAGAAATAGTTTGTTCTAATATCCAAAATACCTGAAGGGCTCGGTTTGACAGAGAGTTTAGTGGATGTCAAAATCGGGTCATCAGGACTTGTCAGACAGAGTGCCCTGTCCTCCAGCGTCAGTCTCAGGTAGTGAGGGGAGGGAACTCGGTACTCCAAATCCGTCATATCTCTGCTGTATCTATCGTACAATTTTTTTTTTAAATAACAACAAATGGTGTTCTATGTACAATGACATTCAGTAAATAAACCTTTTCATGATAGGCTAATTCATTTCATTTTTTGACCGATTCATCCTGAATAATCTACATGTATTTCAGCTTAATAAATACTTACTTGTTCCAAAATAAATCAATGTTGTTGTCTCAATAAAACTTCGGGGTGTGTTGTGTATCGCTTGTGTTTTCCCGCAAACAAGACATTGGTCTGCGTCGCCAAAATGCTTTGATGCCGTAAGGCACAATCGCAACTCCTCGGGCCTTTTCCGACAAATGAATATCGGCTAGGGTCAGGTACTAGGGCTTCTTATAATAAGTAAAACTACTGAGTATGTACACTCTAACACTTATTTTTTGGGGTGTACTTTTATTATTTTCTTTTCCCCACGTATTATACAATGGGTGAGCTTGTCGTACAACCGGTGTAAACGATTTACTTTATCTATAATCCGGCTGTCCCGAGTTTTTATGGGGCGCCGTTTTAATATTTTTGAGGTATTTTCTGATATCAGAAAATGATTTTTTGATATCAAGAATTCGATTTTCTGATATCAGAAAATGATTTTTGATGTTTTTTTTTGATTTTTGATATCAAAAAATACGATCCATTTTTTGATATCAAGAAATCATTTTCTGATATCAGAAATTCAAATAAAATGGCGAAAAATTTCACATATTTAATGAATACTCCCTTGACCCAAAATTAAATTGCTGAACTACAGAGCCCGCTATGATTTGCATTTTGATATTTGTTGTTTTTTTATTTGAATATTTATTTAATGTGAAAATTTATTAAGCGTTCTTGATAATTGTGGTCTTATGTATTGAAAGCGCTAACTGTACGCCAGTATAATTCCTTTATATTATGCGACGCCATCATTTTTTAAGGAATTCCATTCAATATTCACAGCGAATAGCAAAGAAAGCAGTGCTAATCATTGTATGTGTGGACAAACTTGCCAAAATGAAATCATGTTTAAAATTAGGCATACATTATATTATTCTTAACAGTCATGTACAGGTTTGAAACACAATTTCTTACAAATTACAAAAGTTGCATCACAGGGAGCATTCATTAAGTTGATAGTAATTTTATGTAGGTCTTATTTTCTGATATCAAAAAATCGATTTTTTGATATCAGAAAATACAAATGAGTTTTTTATATCCAAAAATGATATTCTGATATCAAGAATTCAATTTTTTGATATCAAAAAATCAACTTTAATTCTTGATATTAAAAAATCTATTTTGTGATATCAGAAAATCAATTTTGATATCAAGAATTCGAATTTGTGATATCAAATATTTATTTTTTGATATCAAAAAACATATATTAAAACGGCGCCTCATAAGTTTTTGCTTCCACCACTTTTCGCATGATATTTCGATAATCATAAATACCTTGGATATTTTCCCTTTTATCAATTTCAACTGTATTTCTTTCACAGGTATGTGTATATTTATTAAAAATCATCAAAAAGGGATGGAAGCATTAACATTGGACAGACTATAGTATAGGCCTCGAAGAAATCCATTATGTGGATATATAGGAAGAATGTTGCACATTTTTTTTGGGGGGGGGGGGATAAAACAGTTCATGCCTGAATTTTAGTGTTACACAAATTGCCACGTGGTTACAAAATTATCATAAACACAATCTAGAGGCTAAGTTAAACAGTAAGTCCAGAAAGATTGAGTTTCTAAAAAGATTCATTTGTTTTTATTTACATAGACATTAATTAATTAAAGTTTTAGAGATATTTTTATTGTTTTAAATTTATAGACCAAAATACATGCATGGCAAAACCGTGCATTATTTAGAATTAATCAAAAATTAGGTCATTAATTAGGTCATTAACTTAATTAAAAGAAAAATATATGGAACGATTATTGTTTTTTTTTTTACTTTAAACTTGATATTCATTCAATTAATGAAAAAGTAATTTGTCCAAAATTCGGTGGTATATGATGATCATTGGACTTTTTGGCGCATGATTTGGAAAAGTATTTAAACCAAGCTATGAAAAAGCGTTCTACTCAATAAATTAAACACTATCTTTCAGTTGTCAATCAAATTTTAATCAACTTTGTATTATATAAAAATGATAAGATAATTCGGTGAAAATTCTAAAATGTACGGTGTAGGTGTAATTCAAGCAAGCTCTTTGAACTTTGTTTGTCATAAGGTTTGTTGAGAGAGAGAGAGAGAGAGAGAGAGAGAGAGAGGAGAGAGAGAGAGAGAGAGAGAGAGAGAGAAATGGAGTTATGATGGTTAATTGATCAAGAAATGTAATGTTATGTTAACAGAAAAGAATTTTTCAAACGTTCTGTTTTTGGTTCCATAACCGCTATAATTGTCTAACACACTCCCCCCTTCTCTCTCTCTCTCTCTCTCTCTCTCTCTCTCTCTCTCTCTCTCTCTCTCTCTCTCTCTCTCTCTTCTCTCTCTCTCTCTCTCTCTCTCTCTCTCTCTCTCTCTCTCTCTCTCTCTCTCTCTCTCTCTCTCTCTCGATGCCTGTGTCCGGAAATACACAATCAATTAAATGTATTTTTGAAGTTTTTATATCTATGTTGTTACTTTTTAAAATTTTCCACACAATATCCTCTAAAAGGTTTACGGACAAGTGAGAGAAGACAGACGTCGAGCACGCCTGGATTCGTGACAGTAGGAACTAAACGCGCCTTTGTTTCTGGATGCCTCGGTGTATATTCTAGTTCCCTGTCAGATACAATCAAGACAAGAATATCAGATTTTGTTCAATATGGGTCAAGAGTTATCAACCGGGTCTTTAAATCGGCATAAATCCTACACATGCTTTGAGATATCTGGGCAATACATAATATATTACTCCGGGTATTTTTTTTTTCCTTCATATATGTTACGGAACAATTGTGATGGGATAATGGACATTATTTATGTTCTAGCCGAGCGAATCTCTTCACAAGATCTGTGACTGATTGTTTGCTCAACCTGTTTTTAAAAACCTCAATCGATTTGTTAATAAGAAAAAAAAGTATTCAACGGATTTCATTCATTCTTGCCAGCCGTCTGGTGAAACGGAAGAAAATAGCGAAGATTTGTCGGAGTTAGACTTGACATTTCCATAGTGGGACCAAAGACTTTGACACGGAATCTTTTGTTGCAAAAACCACAGTCCGTATATCGCGAGGACTGATCGACATAATAAATACCGGGTCTTTATTTGACGGCCTCAGTCGTGAACTCTCTCGGCTGCGCGCCGATATATACATTCTGATACAAATAGGGGATAATGATCTATATTAACAATAAATCGGACCCACAGACGAAGCGCAACCATGAATGAACCTCGATAAAATTGAATGCGGTGGAGGAATCTCGATTACTACATAGCCTGCTGCCGATGATACGGACGGGGCTACACGACGACAACAGCTCGTGGAAGACAGAGCTGATACAGCGTGCGCGCAGGCAACCAGCAGCAATGACCAGACTCTCGGGGGTCGGGGTGTTCTGGGCCCTACTGTCCCTCCTGGCCGCGGTGGGGGCAAGTTTCGGATTCTACATGCCGTATTGGCTGCAAGGACAGCTCAATGGGATACCGGTGTATTTTGGTGTTTTCAGACGCTGTAACTACCCAAGGAGGACTTTTAACGATGAGTTCGAAATGGTGGAGCAATGTGGCCGATATTCGAGCTTCACTGACATTCCTAGTCTGTGGTGGCAAGTGGCCACTATTGCCGTAGGGACGGGATGTGGACTAGCGGTCCTCATTGCTTTAATTGCTATTCTGGCGATTTGTATTAGAGGGATTATATCGCCTTTCATTGCAAGAATTGCTGGAGTGTTACAAATGTGTTCGGGTAGGTATGAATATGTAGCAAGTTTTCACTGGTAATTGATTTTTTTTTCTTTGAATTCTTAAATTCAAGACGGGTTTTTAAAAATTGGGATACAACACAACATCAATGAATTAATAGTCTGGCAATAAAGAAAGGGGATGGGAGGCCTATTTGCTTGGATGAAAAACTGGTCCATTTTGCTAATGTAGAAAGTCTACAGAGATTAAAACTGCATGGCACGATCGGGTGATCAGTGTTTGATATAATTGTATTATGATCGGAGGCAAATGCATTATACATGTCCAATAATCTACAATCAGACCTTCTTAAAACGTTAATTTAACCAGTGCCAAAGCTGTTTACAAAGACCAACTAGACAGAAACTTGTCATATACAGAAGAGACTTCAACTGAGTGTCATCGCTTTATTTGTGATTCATACTTTTTATCGATTTATATTTTTCCCCTCAAAAGATTCCGAGATTTTTCTGCCAATAATTATAGCGGATGAAAACAGTGAGGGGAATAAAAAAAACCCATAGCCACTGAGTCATTGCATGGATAAACCATCTAAGAAAACCCTTAAATCTGCAACAAAATATAAAATCGTGCATGAATAATCTCCACGCCTGATGTTAGGGGCATCTTTCCCCTGATAGATTTATCAATCTCAAAAGAAGTTTTTGGCACCAGTGGCTTTGAGAATTTCATTCACGTTATCTCGGATGTATTAGCTCTTGTAAACAGGGTTTAGGTAACGTCATGATAAATATAAGGGGGTGCTGTAAAATTGACCTGGATTGTTTGTTGGGGTAAATAGATCACGACACCTGGATATCCTGTCACCCCGGCGAGAAGTGTATACCTGTGTATGTATATACCTGTGTACAGTCAGGTAAATATATAAGCCTCAGAGGAGAGTCCTTTACATCTTCAACGGTCTGCCACAATGGCCGTTTTGTTTAATTATTCAATAAACACTGAACTCGTATGGAAGTGACGATACCTATAAACTACATGATTGCTGTCTTGAAATGCAAGCGATAGTTTGGCGAGAGAAAGAAAACATGACAGAGTGGGAGGCTTGCTGAGGGGTGGTTGCAGGATAATCATATATGTTTATTGCATATATACATGTATGACTTTGTATGTACACAGGATTTTCCCAGATATGAGCAGGCACCTTGAATACTGTTCATTGTTCATTCAGAACAGGACTTTCCTTCATATCTTGCTGTCTTTTATGCTTTCTGGGCCAAACAATGGGGGGGGGGGGGGGGATAATCTTATTTTATCTTACAATGTCTGCTGCCTGCAATTTCTCTGCATGAAAGAAATAATGTTGGACATACTGTTCCCTGAAATGCCAACATTTATAAGCGTTGTTTTGTCCATCACCTGATGATGCATGGTCCTTATACTTTAGAGCCGCACATTTCTCCCTCACTGACCAAACCTAACGGTCATAAATCATTGTGGTAAACAAATACCTGTCGTAGCAATTAAAAACATACGACAGTTAATAATCCCGTCCTAGATGTGCCCGATCTGGTATCGCAGGTGATATTTTATTACTGCTCCATAAAAAAAACTGTAATCCTAGTCCTTGATTTACGTATTGGGATACCCCCCCCCCCCCAAACACCCTCCCCCTCCATTAACTTTGTGGAGGGTTGAATGTCACAAGTAAAGCATTGGACTCAATATTAAGGATTGGTGTTTTTGGTGCGTTTTTTTTTCTCATTTCTAACATAAAAATCCTGTTAGTCCCCCCCCCCCCCCCCCAGCCCCTCACATTTCAAAAAGAGTTTGTTAGGTGCAAGATACTTTCTTGAATAGTCATTGAGTTCTGTCCGTTTTGTCTCGTCGCAAACCCTGTGGTAGGCACATACATATACCGGTATATCAATTATAACAAAGGTATAAGATTTATAGAAGCTTATTGCAGACACATTTGCTATACACCTATACAGCTGCTCTCGTATTTTTGTGAGGGTATTCGATCAACTTTACGTTTAATCAAAATGATAATATATTTTCATAATTTGACAATAAAGGTCTTGATTCGAATTGTACATACAATATACGATCAGCATTGTGAAAACGTCCGTATTTATTTGGTTTTTACTGCTACAATACAGGTGTACATGTATATACTGATGCTCTTATGTGTGTATATAGATTTACTAAATATAATTAAAAGCATTTATCAAAATTTTGTCAATATTAACAAACGAGTTCCTTTTTTCCAGGATTACTGATTGGAGGGGGTGTTGCTATTTACCCACACGGTTGGACCAGCATGGAAGTACAGCAAGCATGTGGCAATTTGTCAGGCTCCTATAAATTTGGTAAGTTATTATATCCCTTTCCATCCTTGACCCTCTCCAAAATACGAACTCCTAAATGAAATTAATTCTTTTCTTTGGTATAGAGACCATATTGATACATTGGTATCATGACATATATTTACGGAAGCAGTCGCTATCGGTTCGAGGGAGGGGGGGGGGGGGGGTCTAGATAAAACTCTTACATTTTATTTAATATATCTATTATTCTTAAAAATGTTTTTTCTTAAACGAAGTTCATGATGAATTTCACTTTCCCTTAAAATAAATCACTTCAAGCAGTATCCTTTTAATTCTAAAATTTAAAAAAACAACAACAACAAAAACAGGATACAATCTCTTCATTTATATCCGCATAAAATTATCAATGGGACATCACCACAAAATGCATGGCCGGATTTTTTTTTTAATTTGAAAATTGATTTTTTAGGCCGAAAAGGTGCTTTAATTTTTTGACGACGACCGTGGAATTGTGTACATTATAAGCATGTTAAACTTTAATTTCAAAACACGTTTTTAAAATGCTTAGTTGTCAAACATTCAAAGAAATATACACATTGTGTTTACTGATGTAATGATAAATACGTCAAAGATGTCCGTTAATATTAAAGAATTCTTGCCATGATTTATGAATAAGCATGTACGTTATTGTGAATAGGATTCAAATTTTTGCAGTAACTATATAACTTGGACTTGAAAGAAAGTTCAGCACTTCTCAAAATAAACCAAAATAAACTAATAATTGGTATAATTTCCACAGCCACCATCCTCTTTTTACAAGTTAATTTGATACAAGGCTAGCAGGCTTTAACCCAATTGACGATAATATGCCAGATTTAGAGAGATAATCGCAGCTTCCGACACGCTTTCCGCCCTTCTGTGGCGGCCCAGATAGCCCCCACACCTCGTAACTCAGGGTCTGCTGCTACTGCTGACACCTGACCCCTCGGTGCGCCTGGCCCGACCGATTCTCGACTAATTATCGTCTTTTGATGAACAGTCGTTTATAATTGGACTAGTTAAGCACAATCCTTTGAGAATTTTATTACAATCATCGACAAAAAATACTAATAATCCATCTAACCTATATTTTATACGATATACTCGAGGCGCTATCTTTGAAAATTGTGCTACCTTTCCTATGATCGAAAATTGATTGCACGTACTATATCCTTTTTATGAGAAAGAATGAAGGCCTTTTCATCTGTCGATCAAATATCAATCAAAATGTTATTCTAAGCCGATTTATATATATACATATAAGACTGACATGTTTCTACAAAACTTGTACCTTGACATTGTATACGTACTTCTTTAGAAAGTTAATTTTATTCTGACCACCTGATTTTAAAGAAATATTTTGAAGGTACGCAGAACGCTATATAAATAGAATTTGGCATAATGTGATAATGAAATATTTACACGTGGTTTTTATTTTCGTATCCACAGGTACCTGTACATTCTACTGGGCCTTCTACCTGACCGCCGGGGGTGCCGCCCTGACCCTGATCACCGCAATGTTCTCGTGCTGTGCCAGCACGCCCAAGAGGGACAGACCTTATGATGACGTATAGAGGACCCACGGATGTCGCCATAAACTCCCTAAATTCTATATATAGAAAGTCTAATGAAATATAGAACTGTCTTGGAATCGAACGTAGAGGATCCGAAATGATATTGTTCCAGGGCATGGATCCCCCATCAATATTGAAAGTACCGAGTCTGGACATGGGCATGTAGATGCCATGGTGATACGCACGCAAACTCGTGTACATGTATTATTGAATGCAAGATGTCTATAGCTGAGACAGACGAACATGCATCCAAACCGCATTTGACCGAGTATAGATTTTATGCATTTACATATATGTTCAAATATTTTTTATGTATATGTATATTGAATTAGATATTATTACACAGACGGCTGTCTCAGAGAGAGAGAGAGAGAGAGAGAGAGAGAGAGAGAGAGAGAGAGAGATGCGTTGAGTAACAGTGACAGTTCCGTGTAGTTAAGCTTTGTTTACATTCATGTTAACTCCTGCAACTCTGACATAAACATGTTTTTGTGTTGTACAATACATAGAATATTTCGCTGGATTTTGTTCCATTACGTACATGTACATTGTTGCTAACAGAGTTTTGATAATTTTTTTCTGGTTTTATTTATGTTGTATATTGAAATTGAACTGCACGTTAACTTTTATCTTGTGTTGTGTTGATTCTTATAATGACTTCGTTGTACAACTAAGTGCTTGAAATTTTGGTATTAGATAAAAAGATTGAGAAATAATTTCCAGAACGCCCAGGGAGCAATGTATAAAGATAATTGATTCTTAATTCCTTGCTTAGAATTCGTTTACAAATTTTGGTATATAATATGGGATGATCATAATTGACCCTTTGGGTCTCGATAAACTATACAAATGCTTTCGAAAAAAAACCCTGAAAAAAGCCTGTGTCTTTTTATTATTCATTAAACTTATATATTCAAAAGTTCGAAGTTTAATATAGGGAATGCCGGTAATCTTAAACAAATTTTAGCTCACCTACGCAGAAGGTTCAAGTGAGGGTTTTTCTGATGAAAAATTACTTTTGAGTTTTGTATGAATTAAGTGTCGTGGCTCCATCAAGGGGAGATATTTAGGATATACTAGTAATGAAATTAGGGTAGGTTGTTTTCAAAATTCTGCTGTCCAGAACAAAATACTTACAGTGGGAGGGGGCAACTTTACAAAAAATCCTTATTTTTATGAGTTTGGAAGCTATATGATTTGTGAACAAAGCATGGAAGCATGGTTCAAATGAAGATATTTAATTTAAATTTTCTTCTTCAAATCATGACCACAGAAGCCATTTTAAAGGGATACGATGGGGGTTCAGAAAACAAAGACATCTTCTTCTGCAGAATATGCAAGCTATTATATTTATGTAATTAGATGTTTCAATAGTTATAAGGGGTTCAGACATGTATTTTGTACAGAAATTACAGGCACCAGAAGTTTATACTTTTCCCTTACGAAATGAAAGATATTCCTTGAACTGAAAGTGATAACAATGTTGGTTAGTGTGAACAAGTATAAAAAAAAAAAAAGAATAGGTGAATAATTTAACGTCTATAAGAAATCGACGAGCTCGTAGAAACGTTTTGTACTGCGTTTTATCGGGTGATCAGTACGACCCATTGGGCCTCTTCTTTCGTAATTGTTGTTATCAGTTCTATTAAAACGCGGAGAGAGAATTTGATAGATTTGTGATATTGATAATTACATGGTTAAGATGCAGAGAGTATTTCATCGTCTGCTTCAAATATATACTCACATGAAATTTTTAAACTATCTCACTTAAATCAAACAACATGAGTACTCATCCCCTTTACACGTTTCTTCATGCGAATGGAAAGAAAGATAACTCGTATATATACGAATTGAATCGCTATTTAGATCACTTTATTCAACAACTTGTAGAACAGATTAATTCCTCATCTCGATGTTAGTTTTACATGCATATTATTGATCAGTTTTCATTAAAATACTATTTAACAAAATCAATACCTTCTACTTATAAGAAACACATTGCAAGAATTAGATTGTCATATCATAGACTTGTAATTTGAAAGTAGACGACACTCGTAAACCAAAGGAAAGACGTTTTTGTAAATTTTGTTCTGATATTGAAGATGAATTCCATTTTGCTTTGATATGTCGACAGTATAGAGAAATCCGAGTAAAATATATAAAGACGTATTATTGGAAAAAAAAAAACCTTCTGTATACGAATTTGCACAATTATTAAGTGTTCAAAATTTTAAAGAACTGTGTAATTTGGGGAAGTATCTAGTTTTAAAAGTTCATGATAATTAAAAAAAATTCTTTGGGTTTTTTTCACCTGTTTGTAAAAAATTATTATATATACATTGTCAATGTACTTTATATATGTACATGTATCATACCATTATTGCAATATTGCATTTCAATTATATGTAACTACATGTATATCTATGCCATAAGATGTATGTCTTGTGCAAATAAAGAATGAACTATGTAGTCAATTTAATTTTATCTTCATTAAATCTTAAACCTAGGGTATATATTTCAAAAATAATAACTCGAAGTTAAAAGAATTCTACTGGAATATTATAAAGACCAATGATATGCATCTGTTTCAGAATATTCAACACGTGTTGCACGTGTTGATAAATAAGCACAGCTGAGAATTTTCCTAAGAAAAAAGATCTCATAGGTTTATACAATAATCTAGATTTCTTCAAGAACTCCAAACATTGCGTTCGATCTAATCACTTTAATTTTTATTTCAGAGAGAGGGGGTAATTTGAGAGAGAGAGAGAGAGAGAGAGAGAGAGAGAGAGAGAGAGAGAGAGAGAGAGAGAGAGAGAGAGAGAGAGAGAGAATATTTATTTCAAAATCAATATTACATCTTTGTTGGTTTGTTTGTTATATCTTTTTCCACTCATTCATACACTATTTCTGTAGAATGTTTAAGATGACACAAACTTTTCAGTGCATACTTTGATAGAAATCAACCAATCAAAGATGCTGTCATGGATATGAAAGCTACTCAAATTTTTGTTTAGCTCTGTTCAATATTTTTAGCCTGTACCTGTAATTATAGGGTAATCATTACAAAAAGAAATGTATTTTGGCAAATTTAATAGCAAGTTGATCCTATGTTGCACACAACAACTGATGTTGGTATACATATTCCAGGACTTTATATCACATGCTTTATTTGAGAACAATGACAATTTTAACTTTTATCTGGGGTCTGGGGTTCAATTCATGGTGTGAATGTTATAAAATAAATGAAACGAAAGAGAGCTAGAACCTGTTCTAGAACCTGAACAGGAGAGAGAGAGAGAGAGAGAGAGAGAGAGAGAGAGAGAGAGAGAGAGAGAGAGAGAGAGAGAGAGAGAGAGAGAGAGAGAGAGAGAGTTAGGGGGGAGAGTTTTAAGTCTGTGATGCACTTTAAATAATTATATATAACGGTTTCTTCGTAGATATATGTGAGATGTGGTACAAAATTTTGTTTCGAAATATAACATTTTTTTTATAAAAAAAAAAATGTAGATGTTTAATTCCATGTACCACACATGGAAGACAAGATATGCTATTTCCAAAAGGATCTGCTGAACACTACTGGATTGATTTGCATTTTTTTAAAAATGTGTTTTTAAATCGATAACCATCTATGTTATGAAGGACTGCCAGAAAAAGTACATGTACATGTATTAACAATTTCTTTTGAATGGTTTAAAAAAAAATATTATTCAACACCATGACATTGATACGAACATTAATCATTATGAATCAACTTCTTTTATATTTCAATATACCTAAGCAAGATATATAACCTTTATTGTGTTAAGACAAAATCTACTGCACAAAATGATTTTTTTTCTTCAAAGAAATATTTCAGACATATTTACTCGAAACTGGACATTCAGACAATGGATGTATCATAAACTTGTAATATTAATGTTTTTCAGCAGGTATCCATTTCTGTGTTGCTGGGTTTTAATATATATCTATACTAAGTAACTTGAAATGATTTGCAGGAAAAGTAATGCCTGAAGTTTTAGAACTTTAGTATATATTAAGAGAACAATTCTTAAAAACGTTTGAGAGATAAATATTTTTTTACATTTTGTTTTAATTGTTTTAAAAAGAGGTATATGGGATTGAGAATCGAATTAATATTTATCTGAAATGTTTTTGCATTACAATAGAGTCTTCTAAGGGCACCCAAAGAAAAAAAAAAGAACTGTATGTTCACATGGCATAAAAGATATAATTATATATGAACAGTCTTCTTTTCTTTATCTTTTATTATCGGTGAATTGTTATATGGAAGTTGTCTCGCTTTGAACGATCAAAGCGTTGCCGATTGAATGGGTCGCTAATCAGAGCAAGGGATGGCAAATTATCGCCACCCTTTCTCAAAGATATGCAAATCCATCCTTTCTTATAGTAGTTTGGTACGTTGCATAATATATTGAACAACTGTAAGAAACAAAGTTGTTGTCACAGCATGGGGTCCTGTGATTCCTGACAAATTTCACATGTGAAACTTAATGTGTTCGGCTTTACTATTATATATAAACCAATAAATTTATTAAGATATGCTGTTTATCACAGAATAACAGCTGTAAATTAACATATTCAATTAATACCCGTTTATCACGCGAATCCATTCTGGTGACAATAAAATAAGGTAATAACAAAATACTAATCGAAGAATTTTAATATGGTGAAAATCAGTCCTTCAATTTGAACGAAGTATATGAATGTTCATAAACTTTTTTATTTCATTTGTTGTATTAATAATTTCTTTTCAAATTTTTCACAATTTATCTTTTTAATAATTGAATGAAAAGTCTTGGATCTTTTGGAAAGCCGCTGATGTTAATTTATTTTCTTAATTTTATTTTATAAAACACCTTTTCTATACAATAAAAAATTGAATCAGGTCCATTTTCCTATATTACATAATTTGTAATAATTATCAAAAAATCAAGATTTGATTTAGCCATTTTATTTCCAGTTCAAACTTAATTTACTAATTTATTTTTCATTTTCAAATCTTGGATTTTTCTAATGGAACTTAACATGTATTTGTGTACTATGTAACTCTCTGAGATTCCGAATCTCCCGCCCTTGACAGTTACTTCCTGTGTGTTGGGCCCGTTATTTGGGACCGTCCACTGTTTACTGGGGATTAGGTGGGTTCTGACACGTGTGTATATCAGTAGGTGTACCGTTTCCTGTGTACTGGCTACCGGGGAATAAACAAACTGCGACCCAACGGTCTACCCGTAAACAAACACCACCCACCCCTATCCAACCCTTACCCCAATCCTACCTTGATGAATTTAATGCCAAGTTTACATATGAGTTTTATGCTAGGGTTTGTAAATCAACGTGTAATTTTAGAATTACAACCACATCCCTAATTCCAAACTCCTTCTTTCTTGGTGAATAAAAAGCAAATAATTGCATTAATAATATTTACATTTTATGATAACAACTACCATCGGATACAAGATTCACGTCTTATTTTGAAATAATTTTGCTTTTGTGTCAGTTTATCTTAATATCGATATATCATTTTTATTCACATTTATCTGATTACACACAATTTGGTTTTTAAAAACGAAAATGAATCATCTCATCCTATAAAAGTAACGAACTCAAAGTGATTTCATTCAGAGTTATTTTCAGGTATTGCTTTTTGATAAAACTTTATCGCAATTATTATTTTTTAAGACAAATACTCGATTAAAAAAAAAAAAATTGCACATAATTTAATTATTTATTATACATTAAGTTTGGTTCTATTTTATATCACAACATGTTAAAATAACCGGTACAATACCTAATGAATTTACATGCGATTTCAGAAGAATTAAGAAAAACTTATCAAAGTTAGAAACAAAACCCTTTGACTATATGTTTGAATTTATTTCACCTCTAAACTTATAGAAATCAATTTTCCTTGTTTAAGAGATAAATGCAAATTGAACCTACAATTACGTGTATCTGTACAAAAATAAAAATCCGAAATGTATAGGCATTTGATTTAGATAAAAATTACAAATTTGTGTGAAATCGACAAATGTCCCTTGTATCATCTCATGTAAAACTATATACAACTTTGCGACGCGACAGTATGGGATTTTTAAAAATATATATATATTTGTTCAAATTTCAATATTTTAAGTTGTCTTTATTCAAAACAATCGGTTGTCGGTTGTCAAAACATGAACTGATTTCAATCGCAAAATTCTAATTATCAGTTCACAATTCAACATGTCGATGATTAAGTAATTAATTAACCAGCTTGTTGGTAAAACTGGTGTTCTAGCGTTCAGCACTGTCAAGTGTCTATAGCCGTGATCAAGTAACAACCCAAGCCAATCACTGATTGATTATCGATCAATATAATTGATTAATTTGTAGTTATAACGGCGTTTTGTTTTCGTTTATGCCTCTTGTTTTCATTGTAATATTCTTTCTGATTTGAACATATTTCATTGTCAAGAAGATGGATAGAAATTTTGAAAACTTATGACGTTAACACAAAATTGATATTCAATACTCATATATTTGAACATGTTCAATCATTCGGGTACCAAAGATGATCAAAATATGCAAATACTCAAACAATCACAGTAGTTATACACTTTAAAGAAATTTTCTTATTAAAATATTTTCTATTATTCCAATTTTTGTGTTTTCCCTCCCCTCTTTTGAATATAGTTTGGAGGCACGTGCTTCCGGTGTGTATTTGATTGACCACTCGCTTGCTGGCATTTTTATGGCGGGAAGCATATTGCTACTGTGTGGCGGGCTATATGATTATACAAGCTCCTGTACACATGTTGTATATATACAGAATACTATAGCTATTAATGACATGTCAACAGATTCATACAAGTTATAAAGAAAACAATATATGTGAAAATTTGTTTGTATATACAAGTGTATATACAGAATATAATTGATAACATGTCAACAGATCCATAATCTTTATTAATATGAAATAAACAGTATCAAAAAAAAAATAATTAAAAAATCTGCGATAATTTCATGATGTTTTATAAGACATTTTAAAATATAAAAAGAAATTCCAATAATTTATATGATTTTTTTTCCATTTTGACATAAGTAACGTTTCTGTTCAATTTCAAGTATGGGTGTGGATAAAATGGAAATTAGAATTTGAGTCTTAATCTCAATTTCATAGATTTTTCTCTTATTCAACAGGGCAAAGGCTAATGTGTAAATGTCTACTTGTGATTAAAACAGTCAAATATATCAAAAGTCTGTTCAAATTTGACCTCTGGCTGGCGTCAAAAAATTTCAGAATGAAAAAAATATGATTAAGAAAAATTCTAGAAAGTATATTAGCAAATAATTTAATTTAATTTTCAAAGCCACCCCTGCGGCGTTATCGACATACTAATAAATCATCCCCCCAAATGATTGCAGAAAAATGTCCATAAAGTCATTAAATATTTATTGAAAGCTGCATGCCGGAATAGTATAAGTCGAACAGTTAATTCTTTGCTTTTGCCTCTCGATGAATCGTGTGTCACTCAAATCCACGGGCTACAATCTCTTCCCTTTTTTTCGATCAAAATTATGTATGCTTTTTTAAAAATAAAATGAGATACTTTACACCGATTTTCAGTTTTAGGGGAGAAAGAAAGAGGAGAACGCGATGAAAATCCAATTTATGTGTGGTCATTCTGTCCCCTTCGAAAATAAAAAAATAAAAACATTTTATTTATATCAATATTCTCATGCCAGATTGTCACAAGATGGATTGATATTTTTCTCATTTTGCGAGTGATTAAATTTTTTTTTTTTGATAAGTCGCCTTGTGTCAGAAATGACGAGCCATTCAGAAAAGTTGACGGGTGATCGGCCGTCGGTCAGTCCCTAATCTATCGGTTTACACTTTCGTTTAAACAAGTGGTACAGTTGTAAGACGATTAGAGATAGGAGGAGAAAGTTTTAATCTTAAACGCCGTTAAGAAAAGATAGACATATTGACTAAAGCTGTATAAATCTGATAATACGCAAATATTGACATTCCAAAGAGAAGAAAATTAATAAAGTATGTGGCATTATGAAAGTGTTCGCACCAGTGTCATTGATTTGCTTATCAAATGAATCTCATTAGTGGTTGAATAATATTATTGCTAGATAAGAAATATCGGATAACGCTTTATTTGCTCGCTGGGTGGCGCTGCGCCTGACACTTATTAGGTATACTGTCTTACTGTCAAACTGAAATCCGTTCCTTGTCCGGAACAACATGTGTGCTGCCGTTACGCATGTTTTCAATAAAAATTTGATTCTGATATAAAATATAAAAAATAATAAGAAATCTCGATGTCAAAACTCTAACGAGATGCTCAGAATGAATTCTTGAGACTTTGCATTTTTGACTTTCAGTATATGGACCATGCATCTACACAGCATGTGTATGCTATTGTATATCTCTACGCCACATGGCTCATTTTGGTCAATGAATGCATAATAAAAGTAAATTCCATACGCAGCACATAGTTTGAATCACTACGTTTATATTCTTCTCTTCTTTGTTTTTGTTTTTAATTTAATTTTTTTCATGGGGGGGGGGGGGTGGGGGGGGGGGTGTTACGTTATTTCTATAAATGCCACATAATTCTTTAGGCAACGACTTTCCAAAATGAGGAGAGAATCTATAGTGTTTAAACAGTAATATTTAAGATATCCCGCAACAAAACATGTAAAATTATAGTGCGTTTGGCCAATATACTTCAAACAAAATATACAAAAGTATATAATATATTTCAGTTACGTTTATGCCTATCATCATACACAATTTTTTTATTTATCTTTTAATATATCTTTTAATAGAAAAATTAGTTCATGGTTTCATTGATATTTCTTTTACACATTTTTACATTTTAATTTAAATTCTATATTGTAGACTTGCATAAACAACTAGTCGTCAATTCATTTATCTTTCAGTTTTACATACATATGTTTTGTTTGTTTTTTTTTAAATAAAATATTATCCAGTCCCTCGTTGATTTATCTATTTAGATATATATTTTTCGAACCATAAGTTCGATATTACACACACCTGTATAAAATCTCGATAATATGGGATTAGAAGATAAACAGATATCTCTCACCTTAAAATACATCATTCAATGTTCCAAAATGATTATTAAATATTTTTAAAATGTAACATTAAAACTGTTATTAATTTCAAAGAATATCTAGGTAGAACTATTTTTTAATATAACAATTAGCTGAAAACCAAAAAAAAAAAAACCAAAATTCAGTGTATAAATTTTAATACTGATTTAAAATTAAATCAACAAACAATTATTTTAATTTACCTGGCATAAAAATGTTCAATGATATTAATATTTAAAGTGTCAACGACATGAACTGTTTTTTTCTTAGCTTGGATTAAATGTTTATTCATAATCTGAACGTGTCATGCTAAGCCCCGCCTACTTAAGTCCTTATCGATTAACGAGTAGCATCAACCAATCAGGTAGCCGGAATATCAATTACCCACTCCACGCATCCAATCAGAATATTTGCATAAAGATTATGTATACAAGTCGCTGATATATCTTGCTGAGATATAAATGACTCTGAATATTTTGATATCCAACAGTGATCTTCTCCATACTTCTAATAGCGAACCAAGACCTTGAAAAAAAATCTTTGTTTTGAAAACTCCGATCGACTGGTGAGTTTTTGACAGGATTATACAGGGAGAACTTGCAGCGTACCTTTTGCTTCTCAGCAACCCTAGCCCTGCCACTCAACAGACTAGGAGATTTACAAACAGCAGATTTTTCTCCCCAGATCCCGCTGTCATCAGGGGGATCCCGGAATTCTCTGAGAGAAAAAATAACTGTCGGACATTATTCCCTCCTTGTGTTGTGAGGTTCATCATTCAGCAGGATGATAAACCCGTTCTTGGAGAGCAGCTCGCACCTGGGGGCCGGGACTTTGAAACTGAGCCCCACGAACCACATGAACGATACCGGATCATATCTACATGGACACTCTAATCAATACAGTGTTTCATCCAATGGATACGGAGTGCCTCACTCGCATCATGTCAATGGCTACGCCACCCGGGATCTTCTTCTCCGCCGGGCCGACCACATTACAATCCCCGGACACGAGACCAACGGAAACTCGGGGATGTTCGGAACACCCTCTGCAACCTACCACTCACATCCTTCAGAAAGCAGCCATATGTTATTGCCCGGACTCCAGGAGTCCTCTCCTTTTTCCTCCGGACATCATGTGTCCAACAGATTCGGATTCCCGTCCGATGTTTACTCCCGTATGGAGCAATACAATCACATGGTACCCCAGAGAACTGACCACTACACTCAACCCCAGTCGTTCAACGTCCCTTCAGTAGGGGGACTCAACTCTATGAACCTTGGGTCCCACGGGCCCGGAGCTTTCCTGAGATATATGCGACAGCCCATCAAGCAAGAGCACACGTGCTTGTGGGTAGACAAAGACCAACACGAACCTAAGAAACCGTGCAATAAAATTTTCTCCACGATGCATGAAATCGTGAACCATCTGACTGTGGACCATGTTGGGGGGCCTGAACAAGCTGACCACACCTGTCTATGGCAGGACTGTGCCAGGCATGGCCGACCATTTAAGGCCAAGTATAAATTGGTCAACCATATTCGGGTACATACAGGGGAGAAACCCTTCCCCTGTCCGTTTCCAGGATGTGGAAAAGTTTTCGCAAGAAGCGAAAATCTCAAAATCCACAAAAGAACCCACACAGGTATGTTACTTATTAATTTTTATTTTTTATCTATTAATATTAATGTCTTTAACATATGTTCTAAATTTAAATTCATAAGAAAAAAATCACAAAATTTTAGAATGGGAAATTTTGTGCATTATTTTATGAATTTAAATTTTTAAAATTCAATTTGTAACCCAAAGAATCATAAATTTATGAAAGAAAAATTTGTGAATTCAGTTACAAATTGAATATTTGCTTTTTGATGATCAAACTTTCCTCCTTAATGATATATATAACAATTCTTTTCACAATAATACTAAGTTCTTACGTTTTAATTTATTCAAAGTTCATTACTAATGACAGTATTTGAAAACTAACAACTAATTCTTAATTATCGTTAAATGAACCAGAATAACAAAAATATTAACATAGATATTACTTACATCATGATTAACCTTTTTTGGAAATATCATTGTAATTATGATTTCTTCAACAAGTTATTAAAAATCCAGAAAAAAAGAGTTCGAGGGAGGGGAACGTGATAAGTATTGAGAACTACTTATCACATTATAGGAATATTGTGTTCTTTTGAAAATAAAATTTTATCAATTAAGTTTATCATTTTTAATTTAATATTTCAGGAGAGAAACCCTTCCCCTGTGAGTTTCCCGGATGTGATAGACGTTTCGCTAACAGTTCCGACCGCAAGAAGCACAGCCATGTCCACACCAGCGACAAACCATACCTCTGCAAGTTCCGGGGCTGCGACAAGAGCTACACTCACCCCAGCTCCCTCCGGAAGCACATGAAAGCCCACGGAAGCATGTCTCCACTCCCAGATGGTTACGAGTCCGATGACCAAAGCATAGGATCCGAAAGCATCCCGAGCCCGACCATAGAAAAGTCTCGCTCTCTAATCACTCCACCTAGTGCCAGTTCAGACCACTCCTCACAACCGGATGTCATTCCCGACGCTCGTTCTTGCTTCACCACCGAACCCGATCTTGTTCACAAGCACTCACCCAATGCTAGTCCAACATTACCCATCCACCCAACAGCATCACTTCCGACATCTCAACAACTGAACGAATGGGTGATCTGTCAAAATAATGGCCTCCAAACTAGTGAACATATGCCCTTGACCTCTTTCGGTAATCATTTGAACTCCATGCATCACCACTCTCTGATGCAGTTTTCTTAAAGAAGAAAAAGGAAGAAAAAAAGACTGGGGTCTGTGCTTTTTATGACTATAGTTCTCTTTGTATACCATTGTGCATAATGTTATTATATTGTTATTCATTTCATGTGTAATTAATCATATGTGTTGACTTTTAAATTAACCCTTGTTGAATTTTATTAATTTTAACAATTAAAACTTGAAATAATAAGTTGGTTTTTAATTTTTGAAGAACAGACATGAAAGGGAAATGTCGATTTATGAAAACTGTTAAGGGGAAGCCTTTACTATGTATACCATAGCAATTTGTTTATTCGAGTTGTTAACACAGGGGGATGGCAAATGAAGTTGTCGGAATTTGTGCTCAGTCCCATTGTATCAAAATAATAAAATAAAATATGATGAATTCGTTAACAAAATTATACAGCAATATTTCAGACTGTAAGTTTATAAACAGTTTATGAAGCTTATATTATCAGATGGCGCGCCAATCACAAAAATTATCAGGCATACAGAAGACTTGTCTCAGAACTTAAAAAAAAAAAGCGACTTGGAAACAATTTTTGAAGCGAATAACAAACCCAGCGGTCATCAAAACATAGCTTATAGAGAATCTATAGGTTTCGAGGGAAAAATATTATTGGAGATAGATGTATTTAATTTGACATTTATAAATAAATCTATAAGCTCCACAGGAGACAAAATTGTGTGCTGCAAAATATGGGAACAAGCCTATTGGGCAAGTCTTTATTTAGTTCAAGCTATATAAACCTCCTAATGGTACTAATATCACAGTCGTATAGATAATGGAATGAAACATTTTACTGTGTCAACGACTTCTGGTAAAATATATTAATACATCAGAGTATCCAAACAACAGCTTTAATTTTAAAATAAATAAATTACATTTTATGAAATACTGTTTAAAGTTGGCGAATAATTATATATTCATTTCAATGAATATATATTTTGTTGTAAAAGTTTTTAATACATTCGTTTATCGCTTCGTTTTTAATAATACTTCGAAACGATGCATTGACATACGCATGGTGCGTATTTAGTTGAGAATGCCAAGATTATATTATGTTACTCAACCCACGGCAAACAATGTATAAAAGTTAATCCAAGAAGACAAGAGTTGACCGATTTATCAATCGATTACTGAGTCTAAGCTAACACTGGATGTAATAAGAAGCAACAACAATTCAAAAGAATTGATAATAACTGTATATATTGAAAAAAGCCAATGTTTCAATATTGACCAAATATACATTGCATCATATCCTAGTATTCTTTTTCATCATAATATAAGTTCGAGACTACCAATTATAGAAAATATGTCCTAGTTTTGGATGAAAAATTATGATTTTGTTTCTTGAAGACGGGTTAGTTCTGAGACACGTGTCTGGATGTACAATATGTGGGGGGTTATACTCTTCGCAGTACTCTAACAGATTTTGAATTCATACAGACCTGAGTTGAATGCTGACAAATCAACATTTAACCTTCCCCAGCAAGTACACCATTCTTTTCTTTAGAAATTCAATTTTGTCGTGTTATTCAACCGATATTTTATTTTGATCTGAAAAGGAAAAATCAACGTCTCAATTGGAACCCGCCGGTGAATTTTTTTTTCCAATAGAAGAGCTGCCAAAGAAGTTCTTCGGCGACAAAGAAGTTCTTCGGCGACACAATACCTAATAGCCACGTAAGAATCGCATTGTCGGTCGGAGCTACTCTTCCTTTCCTTAACCATTCCCAATCATTAAATTGATCCTCCTTCTGTTATTCACAGAAAGAAGGCGTTCCCAGCAAGCTTGTTTGCAGAGCCAGCAAACAAGGATTATTCAATTTTCATTCCATAAAGAAAATTTTGCCTTCAAATTTCTGTGGCTTTTCATTCAGTAAAAAAAAAAATACTTTAAAATTTTAATTTCAACAGTTTCCTTTTTTTTTACTACAAATACACAGATATAATGTTTCGTGATTTGTGCGCGTTTTGGAGAAAGATTTTTCACTTTTATGTTGAGGAATATAGATTAAAAATCGCTGCGATTATTAGTCCGATGTAACAGGCACTTAAATAAGATAGAATTTCATTAAAATCAGTCAA